>OU343225.1:38150561-38188129 GCA_910596185.1 Chrysanthemum makinoi | reverse complement strand
AGCATAACAACACCTCCAGGTACAATGACAACAAAGGCAAACGCAAATATCATGACAACACAAGAGCAGATCCTAACAAGAAGGCAACACCTACTTGTTGGAAATGTGGCAAGACTGGTCACATTAAAAGGGACTGCAAAGGCGTTAAAGTTGGTGGTAAAGCCAATGGTTCAGGCACTAATGGTTCAGGGAGTGGTGGTTCTTCCACTTCACTGAAAGGTCGAATATGTTTAATAAGTCCTTTTCAGATTTATTATGTTACATATGTATCGAATCTTTTTATGTGCAGGATGATGAGATTCGTGGTGGGTTGACTCTGGTGCAACAGTTCATGTGTGCAAAGATAGAAGCTGGTTCAGGACTAATGAGTCACTGAATGATGGTTCTATTCTTCACATGGGAAATGAGTCAACAACCTTGGTGCATGGTCGTAGTTGTGTAGATCTTAGATTTAGTTCTGGAAAGATTGTAACTTTATTTGATGTTATTCATGTTCCTGATATCAGGAAGAACTTGGTTTCAAGCAGTACTTTGAATAATCATGGTTATAAACAAGTTATTGAGTCTGATAAATTTGTGATTTCTAAGCATGGTGTTTTTATTGGTTTTGGTTATTTATGTAATCAAATGTTCAGGCTTAATATTGCCACTGATAGTATAAATTCAACATTTGTGACCACCAGTGACCTGACTAACTCTACCCTTTGGCATGCTAGACTTGGCCATGTACACTATAAAAGAATGCAAGATATGTCTAAGGATGGGTTGATCCCAGCATTTGACATGGACACTGAAAAGTGTAAAACTTGCATGTTGACCAAGATAACCAAGAAACCTTTTCAGGGTGTTAGTCGTGAGACTAAGCTCTTTGGGGAATAAGAAGTACTTTGTGACATTTATTGATGATACTTCTAGGTTTTGTTATGTCTATCTGTTACATTCCAAGGATGAAGCATTAGATAAATTTAAGGTGTTTCAAACTGAAGTTGAATTACTACTTGGGTCCCTGATCAAAAGATTAAGGACTGATAGGGGAGGTGAGTATATGGATACTCTGTATTTCCAGTCTGTTGGAATTATCCATGCAATGACTGCCCCTTATACTCCTCAGCAAAATGGCATTTCTAAAAGGAAAAACAGGGTGCTGAAGGAGACGGTTAATTCCATGTTGTCCTATTCAGGACTGAGTCAAGGGTTCTGAGGTGAAGCTATGTTAACAGCTTGCTATTTATTAAATAGGGTTCCCAACAAAAGGAATAAGGTTACCCCTTATAAACTCTGACTAAAAGGAACCCAACCTGAACTATCTCGGGTTTGGGGTTGTAGGTTGTTGTAAGACTCCCTGATCCAAAGTTGAAAACTTTGGGTGAAAGAGGCATTGGCTGCATCTTTGTTGGATATGCTGAGCATTCCAAGGCTTTTAGGTTCTATGTTATTGAATCTAATGAATCACTTTCAATTAACTCGATAATTGATCAAGGGATGCAAATTTTGATGAGAATAGATTCTCATCAGTCCCTAGACCAAGTCTGAGGATTCCTAATGGAACTCAAGAAACTGGTGTATCAGAGGTCCCTGATGAAGATCCATCAGTGGTCCCTGATGAAGATCCATCAGTGGTCCTTGATGAGGTTGTGGTTCAACAACCTGAACCTATGCTCAGGAAGAGCAAAAGGGTCAGGACTCCAAAGTCATTTGGACCTGAGTTTCAACTATACTTAGTTGAAGGAATCAGGATGAGGTCTCGCAGACCATACTCCTATTGCTTCCTGTTTAGGATGACCCCAAAACATTTGAAGAAGCAATGAAGTCTCAAGACATTGCTTTCTGGAAAGAAGCAATCAATGATGAGATGGATTCCATAATGGGCAACAACACTTGGGTGTTGGTTGGTCTACCACCTGGTTGTAAACCTTTGGGTTGCAAATGGATTTTCAAGAAGAAAATGAAGGTAGATGGAACTATTGAAAAGTTCAAGACTAGACTAGTCATTTAGGGCTTTAAACAAAAGTCAGGAATAGACTATTTTGATACTTATGCCCCTGTGGCTCGTATCAGTACCATAAGATTGTTGATTGCCCTGGCATTTATTGAAAATCTGATTTTTCATCAGATGGATGTGAAAACAGCTTTCTTGAATGGTGAATTGGATGAGGAGGTTTATATGAACAAACCTCAGGGCTTCATCTTGCCTAGCAATGAAAACAAGGTGTGTAAACTGATTAAGTCTCTTTATGGACTCAAGCAGACACCTAAGCAATGGCATCAAAAATTTGATGAAGTGGTTTTGTCTAGTAGTTATGTTCTTAATAGCAAATTTGATTAATTTGGTAAAGGAG
Organism: Chrysanthemum makinoi; assembly: GCA_910596185.1. NCBI lineage: Eukaryota > Viridiplantae > Streptophyta > Magnoliopsida > Asterales > Asteraceae > Chrysanthemum > Chrysanthemum makinoi. The sequence goes on along the minus strand of OU343225.1, from coordinate 38,185,790 downwards.
TCATCATTTGTCTATATGTTGATGACATGTTGATCTTTGGCACTGACCAAAATCAGGTTGACTTGACAAAGGATCTTTTGTCATCAAGGTTCTCCATGAAGGACATGGGGGAGGCTGATGTTATCCTTGGTATAAGGATTAAACATGAAAGTAAAAGTATTTCTATCTCTCAGTCCTCATTATATTGAAAGGTGTTGAGGAAGTTCAATTACTTTGATTGTACTCCAGTTAGTACACCTATGGATACTTGTGAGAAGCTGATGCCTAATAATGGCAAAGCTGTATCTCAGCTTGAGTATTCTAGGTAATAGGTCCGGATGTATGCCATGACTTGTACAAGGTCTGATATTGGTTTTGGCAGTGGGAAAATTGAGCAGTATACTAGTAATCCTAGTGCTCATCACTGTCAAGCATTGTCAGAGGGTACCTGAAGTATTTGAAGAGAACTATGAATTATAGTCTCTCATATACTTGCTATCCTTCAGTTGTTGAAGGATACACTGATGCAAGTTGGATCATAACACTGAAGACATTCGTCTACCATGGCTGGGTATTCCTACTTTGGTGGAGGTGCAATTTCTTGGGCATCCAAGAACACACTTGCATCACCATTTAAACAATGGAATGGAATTGTGGCTTTAGCAGCTGCTGGTAAAGAAGCTGAATGGTTGAAAAACTTGCTTATTGATATTCCGTTGTGGCCTAAACCTATAGCACCTATTTCTATCCGTGTGAGAGTGCAGCTACATTGGCAAAGGCTTATAGCCGAATGTACAATGGGAAGTCTATACCTTAGGTGTCAGACATAGCATGGTTCATGAGCTTATCATAATGGGTGGTATCTATAGAGTTTGTTAGATCTCAACAGTAACTTAGCTATCACTTGACGAAGGTCGGGCTAGAGACTTGGTTATAAAGTCCGTTAAAGGATGGGTTTAAGTCCAACTTAGTCGTGAATGCTAAGACACCCAACTCCTCTCCGAGGAAACTTGGGAGCTGAGTTCAATGTGAAAGCGAACATTCATGGACCTGGAGCACATGTTTTATTTACATCCCAAGGTTGTGCTCAGAACCCTGCCGAAAGGAGGATGAAGCCTTTTACTTCTTATGGTTAATTTCATTGAAAAAGTGCTTGGCAGGAGCATGAATAAAGAGGAACCACCTATGTAAATGTTGAATTTTTGCCGCTTCAGGAAGCTTTTGGACTTTAGCTTTTACAATATTTATGAATTTGGATATGGACACATGGCTTGTATAGTTTCAGGAGCTTCTAAGTGTTTGAAAATTTGTGTGTATTTTATCTTCAGGTATTCAAATGGGTTGAAGGGTTCAATTCTTAGAACCCCCTAATTCTTATTCTCGAAATGCGTGTAATGTACTAAGATGGAAATTCAATCCTCAGGATATTTTCGTTTATGCACATGTTTTGTTTGATGTTTGTTTTTCATGCAAAGGAAGTGAACTAAATTTGGGGAGGATTGTTGGAAAATTTAGTGCACTTGTGGGATTAGTTCACACCTGGTAATGTCACATAATACCCTAAAAAGGATGAAATTGAAGTAAAAATACTCACAAAAGCAAAAAAATTTGTTCGCTACCCACAAAAGCAAATGGTGGCAAGTATGATACTTTTTTCGACCATTTGCCCAATAATATATTTCTCCAAACATATTATTTACCCACGATTCATTAAATATTTGTATAACCTATATACATATTTTCACACTGAAAAACCAAATGAATTCAATAAATTCAGATTAACTTGTATTCATTTACGCCTCGATAAAAATTAAGCCAATATTCGAGTCATTTCTTATGAGAGTATATCCCATACTTATTCCAAAAGCCAATACTTACAAGTATTTTCACAACTATATTCTTATGCATCGATAATCAAATTAACTTATCGAACTCAAGATAAGCTACAATAACTCGAATATATGAAAACATTTTATTTTTGAATTTCAAGCATTACTACACAAGTTAAAACGATAATAGTACTTCACCACCAAACTATATTTCAACCATTGCCATTTCGGTCATGAACCAAATATTTACCATAAATTATGACACTTTCCATATTATATTTAGGTTCTGTGTTGGAGCCATTACCATTTCACACTTGATCTGCGATATCTTGCTACTGAATCACCGAGGTGAGTTTATTTCCCCCACTTTTACTCTTATTACTTGTTTTAAAAAACTATGGGGTGAGAAACATGCAAAACTCTTTTCGGACTTGAAACTAATTAAACTTTTACGTGAACAAACCTTGAATCCCACTATGCTATCGTCAGTTCCTTTTGGGTAAGCGCGATTGTTATGAATAGATCTATTGGGGATGACACCCCCATTCGAGTTTTACCGGATTGGCAATCGTCGAACGTATACCATATCGAATACAAGTGTATTGGAAACACACTTGTCGGGCCTTTGTTATCATGCTTCTAGATGCACGCACACTGTCGTTGTTTCGGTTGCATGAACTTGATACTAACGTAATAGACTTTTACTACATATAGTATCATTCACGGAGATGCTTAATTATATGTACAACTGTGATCCAACTTGAATACTTTAACTTAAATATATGAACTCCCCAACCTTTGTGTTGACACTTTAACATATATTCCTTGGGTTTATTTCTTGGCATGGCATTGGCGAAGGCATAGGTTGAGGACTGGCATCTGAAGTGTTTTCACACATACCTATTACAACTTTGATTGGGACAACATATATTTTATAGGCTTTACTTTCACACTTTAAAACAATGATCTAAAAGTATTTCTTAAATTAATCTATCTTTTGAAAATGAAATAGAATTTTCATTCTTTATTACCTTGTGTTGTGAATATTGATTTAGTAACACCTTATGACCCGAATGCTTTTGCTGTGCCAATTTTTGGGGTGTTACACTACCCACTGCCACCACCACCACACTACCTACCACCGGTTACCATCACCAACACCAATCACCACAACCACTCACCACTGCCACACACTGCCACCACCACCACCAATCACCGCCACCACTTGAGAGTAATGGTGGTGAGTGGTGAATGATGGTGGTGAGTGGTGGTGGCATTGGTGAATGGTTGTGATGATTGGTGCTGGTGTGGTAAGTTGTGGTGGTGGCAGCGGGTGGCGGGTGGTAAGTAGTGGTAGTTATTAGTGGTGGGTGGTGGTGGTGAGTGACAGTGGTGATTAGTGGTGGCGGTGGTGGTAGTAGGTGGCGGCAGGGAGTGACGGTGGTGGCAGTACATGGCGCGGGGAGGGCGGTGGTGTTGATTGGTGGTGGTGAGTGAGTTCTCGTGGTGGTGTGTGGTTGTGAGTGGTGGTGGAAGTGTGTGGTGGTGGGAAGTGGTGGTGATTGGTGATGGGCGGTGGTGGTTGATGTGTGGCGGTGGTGATTGGTGGTAGTGGTAAGTGGTGGTGGTGGTGGGTAGGTGGGTGGTGGTGGAAGTGGGTGGCGGCGGTGAGTGGTGGTGGTGATTGGTGGTGGTAAGTGGTGGCAGTGGTAGAGGTGGGTGGTGGTGGTGGTGAGTAGCGGTGTTGATTGGTGGTGGTGGTGGTGGTAGTGGGTGGCGGTAATGGCGGTGGTGGTGATGGTGATGGTGGGTACTGGTGGTGGTGGTGGTGATTGGTGGCGGTGGCAGTGGGTGGTGGTGGTGATTAGTGGTGGTGGTGGTCGTAAGTTAACTGAGGTTATTTATTATGGACAAACAATGCAAAATTTTTAACTGGCATTATCGATTAAGGTCTAACGGTGCAATTTTTATACTATGGTTAGAAATCTAAGGTTAACAAATTACATACTTGTTATTGTAAAATATTATGCGCTTATGGGCTTATGATTATTCATTCTAATCTTGATTAACAAGTTAGGGTTTTCTTATGTCTTATAAATACCTCCTATTCTAACATTATGAATACATCTAAATAATAAGAATTTTCTTCCTCTCTCATTTTTGTGTTCTTGTTCATTACATTCACAACACGTTATCAACACAAAAATCTTTCAAAGAAGGTATAAGAAAACCGGATTGGGTCTCTTTTATATTCACGGTTTTGAATTCTCAATTTATGATTGTCAAGAGGTAAATCTAAACTTCAATTGTTTAATCCTACACATATATATCCATATCTTAAGCTTTTCCTTTTTTTGTTCCTCGCGATATGGATATAGGATTTGTCTTATGTCTATAAGATACTAAAAAACTTTTATTAAAAAAAATTGTCACGAGTGAAGATATTTTTATATTCACACATCATATCAGTGTGAAGTTTGTGTTTTTACATTATGGAGTTTGTGTCTTCACACAAATAACTCTTATTTGTTTTTCTCTAGTGCATAATGATTGATTTACATATAATTTGAAAATTGAGAATAATTTGTGAAAAGTTACTTATGGATTAAATCTTGAGTTTATATATATGCACATGATTTTGGTTAACTATCTACGAGTTTTGGTTATTAGTGGGATAAAAAGATTGTGTTATTTACTTATATACTAATCTCGGATCTGCATAGATAATATTAGTCATGATTTGAGATACTAACATATAGCTTAATGTTATAATATTAATTCTGAGCAATATTAATTTGTGACATGAGTAACACATGTATTTTATCTTACATATTACAAAAGCGCACGTGCTTATGATTTTGGTTATTGATATGATAATATTATGCATGCTTGGATGCTTAGAGCTTATTTGCTAAAGATATAATGTGATGTGTAAATAAATATCGGAAGATATCAAAAAGAACATTGTCACGAATTTTATAGCATGTTTCCTCGCGTAAATTTGCATAATATAATTATCGAAATTATAGATTGTGATAGATAATGTTCTTTTGTGATTACTGGTTACACAAGGAGTATCAAATTTTTTATTTTATTTTATTTATTTATTTTTTTATTTTGATATGTTCAATTTTTTTATAATTTACATGAACATTAAATATTCTATTGTTATCTACTTGAAGAAAAAAAATCAATGTAATATAACCTCATGTTATGTTAAGAAAAAAAATAAACTATAACCTCAAGTTATAATATGATTTGATCAATTGGATCAATAACATAACCTCATGTTATGTTAGAGAAAAATAAATTAGAACCTCAAGTTCTAATATGGTTTGATCAATTGGATCAATAAAATAACCTCATGTTATGTTAAGAAAAAAAATAAAACCTCAAGTTTTACTATGATATCATCAAGAGAATCAAAAAGTATCATAATCTCATGTTATGATTATAATTAATTTTTAGAACCTCATGTTCTATTTTGATTATCAGAAAAAAAAAAAAAAAAAAAAAAAAGAAAAAGAAAAAACTACATGTTATGTTATAGAAAAATCATTAGAACCTCAAGTTCTAATTTTAAAAAAAAAAAATCAAAAGGAATTATAACGTCATGTTATGATTATGGTTATTTATGGTATAACCTCAAGTTCAATTACAATGAATAGAATCAAAATAAAATATCCTCGTGTTATTGTTATAATTTTAAAGAACCTCAAGTTCCTTGTGATTTCTTTATATGAATCACGATAACAAAACCTCATGTTCTTGGTATATATTTTTATAGAATATGTAGTTCTATTGTTATTAATATTGTAATTATTAATTACATTCATTTATGTCCTGTTTATTTATTTTTATATTTGTTTGTTTTTTTAATTAATTTAACGTGATACACAACTTACACTAAAAAATGCTGTTTGTACATTGATGTGATAATTTAATGTGGAAAAGACTATTAGTACATTGTTAAAATTTAAATAATATCACTTTTATGATTTTTAACATTTTTTGTGAAGAATTGTGATGCTCACATGCATGGTATATCTTTGTTAGGGATGCCTTATAACATTTTGTGTGATGATTGCTAAAACTTAAATAATATCACTTCTATGATTTTATTGCAAATTATGTGGTTATGTGGCAAGACATTGGTTACCTGTTATATTCTCAATTCGTGTATATTTAATAAAAGTGAAAATATGAACTCTTATATAGCTACACATGATATATTTTTTAGATGTGTTAATGTGGAGTTTTTGTATGGTAAACGAAAAATATTGAATGTTGTTAATGTGGAGTTTTTGTATGGTAAACGATAAATATTGAATGTTGTTATTCATTTTGTTGCAAATGATAACATGAATTTAACTTGTAAATGATTAACATGAATTTAACTTTTAATTTGGTTGTATAAATTAGACAACTTATATGTGAAGGCATATATTTATTTTGTCATATCATTCGTGAGTCTTGCATTCTCTATGCTTGTATCGATTAATATGATTATAAACTACATCATTCAATATGACACATTGTAATAGGTGCTCTTCCATTTATGTTTTTTCAATAAGTTAAATTAAATGTTAGAAATATTTATTTTGTTCACATGTCCGATTTGAAGTTCTGAGACATCAATTTTTTTTTTTTTTTTTTGTTCCTAATATTTGTTTGGATTTTTGATGTTAAGTTCTATTTTAACTGTAAATTTTTTTAGGAGAACCTCGTCTTCTTCGTGAGGACCTTAAAAGGGAATACTTAACGATGAAAGATTCGTTAAATTATGGTAAGATCTCAAGGATACATTATCACACAAAAGCAAGTAATATTTCCAAAAATCTCGCTATGATTGTATGCACCTCAAGTTGCATTAAAACAACAACATAAGCGAGTTCGGTCTCACAATTTCAGTGTTAGATCCGTTAAATGTATGTCAAAATCTAAAAGAAAGCTTTGACCATCATAAGCAATAGATTCTTGTAAATGCGAGCACATTTTTCGCAATATTAAGTAGAACATCTGAATGATGAAAAGAAAAATGCGATGAGATGGTTAATGCCTCGAATATACTCATATATCGAGAACGATGCTTTGATATAAAATAAATGTGCATGTTTGAACAAACACGATTAACCCGTTTACTAAATGTGCTCCATATTGTCGTGTTAAAAGGACCTGGTTGGCAACCTCAAGTTAGAACATAAAGATCTCCATTCCTTCAAGTGCATGTGATAAATGATCAACATAAGATGTTCATTCCCTCAAGTGAATGAGATGAAATGATCAATATGAGATCCTCATTCCCTCATGTGAATGTGATAATGTAACGATAAATGGTTAAAGATCATTTATCTTGGTAAATGCTATGGTCGAGGAAGTATGACAATGGCAAACCACTAGTAGTGGCGAAAATAAATTAAGAAAGGAGCATACAAAATATGCAATTTATGAAAAAATGCAATGTGATGTATATGAAATACAAGTGTGTCAAAGATATTACACACTATATTCATAGATTTAAAAATCTATGCTAGCGCATTTTGTTCAACAAAAGAAATATAAAATTGTCATGAGAAGTATTAAAGATACATTATATTCTTTCATATCTTCCTCGACATGCATTATATAAAGATTAGTAAAAGCTAATCACTGCCATAAACTTAAGTTTATGAGCAATAATAATTATAATATTTTTGGCATGACCAGTTACACCATCCTGAGTCATTAATGATGCGAAAGCTATGGAAGAATAAATTTCTTCAATCTAATGTTATAATCTCTCAAAGAAAGTTGATTATTATTATATCAACTAGAATGAGGATTAAATTCCTCAATTTTAATAGGAAATAAAACAAATGGATATATGTAAGCATACAAATCTATTGTGTGAACCATTTTAGAGTTTAAAATCGATGGATCATCTAAATGGTCATTAAATCGCAACCTCAAGTTTGCATGATTAATAGCTCAACGCGAGCCTAACATTTCAGAGTAAGTATTTCATCATGAAAATGCGATGAATTACTTTTAAATTATCAAATGAACCTGAAGAAAAACTTGTGTTGTTGTATGGGGCCATATTAAATATGCACAACAACAAAATTAGCATCATGCTAATATGTTATTATAAATCCTCCCTTTTATAATTGGTTTTGGTTATAAACCAAACATATCCCATTTTTGTTTTTTTGTGTGCAAAATACTCCACCTAAAATGCACATATATGGGATATAGAAGATGGATAATTCCTTCATGAGGAGAGAAGTAGCTGCAAATTCGGAATGAATTATCATATTCTGTTGATCCTTGAAAGAATTGTTTTTATGAATTGATTATTCAATGGATAATCTAATAGCCATTAATAAACATTGGCCAAAAGCAAAATTTCAGCTACTCATGCTCTAATTAGAAGTTGTCCCTCAAGGACACTACTTTATTATGACATGCCTCAAGCATGGTAGACAAATCAATTCCAAATAAAATCCTCGATGCAAAATATGGAGCATGAAAACAAGATGGTTGTTCAAGGTATAAAAGACCCCATGATAGTCTCATAAAGAGACACTAGACATTAAGGTTCCAAATAACATTTGATAGATAATGAGATCTCAGTAAATTCTATCTTGTGTTGAATTATTATGGAATCAACAAAAAACGACGCCGATAAATTTTTCTACATACAATATATTGCTTGATATTATGCATGACGAAGATCAAATGTCAATTACTATCCAAATGTGCGCTCAACGAAATGATTGGCCAACATAAAAGGACTTAGTATCTTGCAAATACTAAAATTCTTGAAGTTCGTACACGTCAATGTGTAAAATCTATCGGATATAATTCAATGGATATAATCAAGCTCGTTGGACCAGTGTTGATTCCAAGAATATGCTCGAGCGGTTGTTTCTTTGAGATGAAGTCGTGTGTAGGTTCTCAAATGTGTACTTTAAAGGTGGTAACCGAGACCCATTTATTATTATTATGAATAGGTCAATTCAGGTTATGTTTTTACCGGGCTCGTTTTTTCCATGTATTTTTTAATGCCTCATTATTTCAGTTTCATTTTGCAATCCTGAGTGTTAATAGGGCATGAATAAAACTATTAATGTGATTCATTAGTAAAATGAAGTATATACGTACAATCCATTAGATTTGTTTATCGTTGATAATTATTTCGATACATATATGTTACTCAGTTTTTACTATACAACTTAACATTTTTTTTTTGTTATGTTTAATCTAAATAAATGAAAATAGCCCGTGTGTTACACGGGTTTTAAATAGTTGATAAAATAAAGCAAACTAAGCAACTGTCATTTTATATGAATGTGCTCGTAATTGAATCAGTTACAGTAATAAAGAAATGCAGCACTTTCAACGTTATCACAATAATTGCTACAGACAATAGTAAAGATTAATATAATACAACATTTGTACCAAAAGTAGTTTTTTACAAACAAAGGAAGGTGCATGTCAATTCTTCTTAAAGTTCATTTCATTTTTTTGACAAAAGGTCTTCCCTACCCCAACTCTTTTTTAAAGTAATTCGTGATACATGATTACACATAAAAATTGGTTTTTATCAATCAAATTGTCTTGCTCAACCAAACTATAAAAAGCCAATACTTATTCTTATGATTTTAAGTAAATTTCTAAAAAATGAAGTCACCTCAAACAATGTTTTGCTTATCAGCTTCCTCTCATAATTCTTTTCTCTTTTATGGTCTCGCGATAATATGTCTTACTACCGCCACTGTCTCTGCTTCCTATGGCAGTAACGAGACTGATTATCTCGCTTTGTTGTCATTTAAGTCAAAGATCACCAATGATCCATACAATGTTCTAACCTCGTGGAACCGTTCCTTTCATTTCTGTGACTGGAGTGGTATTTCATGTGGAAAGCGGCACAAACGAGTGACTGTTTTACGACTGGAATCACAAGGTTTAGAAGGCTTGTTGTCTCCTCATGTAGGAAACCTCAGCTTCCTCCGCGAGCTTGATCTCTTTAACAACAGCTTTCAAGGAACCATTCCACATGAACTTGGTCGTCTTTCCAGGTTACGTCGTCTTTATCTTGATGAAACCAAGTTCAGTGGAGTCATTCCAGCAAACTTGTCTAGTTCTTCTAACCTCGAAGACCTTTGGCTCGCTCAGAATAAGCTAACTGGAAGCATACCCAAGGAGATGAGTTTACTATCGAAACTTGATACTCTTGCAATTCACGACAATAAGTTAACAGGTGGAATCCCACCTTTCTTGGGGAATATTACATCAATGGAAAGGTTCACTGCTACCGGGAACCCGTTGGGTGGGAGCATTCCAGATACCTTGGGTCATTGGAAAAGCTTGAAGGTATTTTACTCTGGTGGCTGCAACTTATATGGAAGCATCCCTCATTCCCTTTTCAACCTCTCACTCCTAGTTAATTTTTCCTTATCTGAAAATCACCTCACTGGTAGTCTTCCTTCAGAAATTGGTAATCAGCTCCCAAATCTTGAGATCCTTCAGTTAAGGGATAACGAACTGACGGGAGTTCTTCCACCTTCTCTTTCTAATTGTTCTAAATTATGGTATCTTGAAATGTATGCCAATAATTTTAGTGGCAAGTTGACTATCGACTTTTCAAAACTAACAAATATTAAAACAATTAGATTATCGAATAACAACTTCCATGTACGCGGAGAAGCTGATTACCAAATTAGTAGATTTACAGCTTTATAATTGCAACCTTATAGGAGTGCTTCCTATGTCAATAGGTAATCTCTCTCATCAACTCAGCTATCTAGATTTAGAAGACAATAAATTATTTGGAAGCCTCCCTTCAAGTATAGGTAGTCTAGTTGGCTTGACCACTTTATTTTTAGGAAATAATAGATTCAAAGGAAGAATTCCCACTAGCGTTGGTAAACTACAAAAGCTACAAGTTCTTGATCTATATAGCAATCAATTTTCAGGGCCTATCCCTGATGCCATCTGGAACCTATCATTGTTGAATAAACTTTATTTACATTCCAACAAATTAGAAGGCCATATTCCATCAAGCCTTGGGAACTGTAAAGAACTTAATGAGTTATACCTTTCAGGCAATAGACTCACTGGAAACATACCCAAAGAGCTTTTTCAACTTCCATCACTAAGTTATTTTTTAGATCTTTCTCAAAACCGCTTGTCTGGTTCCATTCCATCAGATATTAAAGACCTCGATAAGTTGAGCGAGCTCGATTTATCTTATAATAATTTTTCAGGCACCATTACTAGTAGCCTTGGTGAGTGCAATAGCCTTACAACGTTAAACCTAAGAGGCAACAGATTTCAAGGCATAATACCATCTTCATTCAGTTCCTTGGGAGGATTGGGGGTACTTGACATTTCAGAAAATAATTTAGCAGGTAGAATTCCACAATTTTTAGGCAAATGGAAATCCTTAGAGTATTTGAACCTATCCTTTAATGATTTTGAGGGTGAAGTACCGACTCTAGGAGTGTTTGCCAATGCAAGTGCATTTTCGGTTTTGGGGAACGATAAGCTTTGTGGTGGTTTGGTTACACTTGAGTTACCCAAATGCAAAGAGGCGGATGTAAGAAAAAAGGTTTCCTTTCTTCATATTAGTCACCGTGATTGCAGTCCGTAGCTCGTCGTATTATTTTGTGTCTATCTTTTGTGTAAGAAGAAACGCAAAAGTCAACCATCTCAATCATTAGGGAGTGAACGGTTCATCAAAGTTTCGTACCATCAACTTCTCAAGGCTACCGATGGGTTCTCTACAACAAATTTGATTGGAGAGGGTGGCTTTAGTTCTGTTTATAAAGGATCCTCGCTCCCGATGATGACAAATTTGTTGCAATCAAAGTTCTGCATCTTCATACTCGAGGAGCTCACAAAAGTTTTAGAGCAGGAAGTATGGCGAATATTCGGCACCATAATTTGTTGAAGATAAGAACTTCTTGTTCAAGTACTGATTTCCAAGGCAATGACTTTAAAGCTTTGGTTTACGAGTTTATGCCGAATGGAAGTGTACACAACTGGCTTCATTCAAGTGCAAATACGTCGAAACTGAACCTTCTTCAAAGAATAAGCATTCTCAGAGATGCTGCCAAACAACGATTGTTCACGGTGACTTGAAGCCAAGTAACATTCTACTTGATGGTGATATGGTGGCTCATGTTGGAGACTTTGGTTTAGCCCGACTACTTGGTATTGACTTAAACCAAAATAGCTCAACCGGGGTTAAAGGAACAATTGGTTATGCGCCTCCAGGTAGTATTCCATGATGCTTATATTTACTTACAAATTACAGTTTGTAAATTAACTAACTGTTTTTAATTCACAGAGTATGGTCTCGGGAGCGAGATGACAAGTATTGGGGATGTCTACAGTTTTGGAGTATTATTACTAGAGGTGATGACCGGTTAAAAGCCGACAGATGACATGTTCAACGATGGTCTTAGCCTTCATAAATTTGCTTACATGGCATTACCGGATCATGTAATCGATGTTATTGATGATGATGCAATTGTGTTGCAAAGTACGGAAGCAAATGCAAAGAAAGTGGAAGAATGTTTGGTTGCAATTATCAAGATTGGAGTATCGTGCTCTGTGGATTCACCACCACAACGGATGAAAATAGAAATTGTTGTCAATGAGTTTCAGCGTGTTCTCGACGTGCTTCAAAATATATAAGGTACTCTGTTCTATCCTTTTGCAGAATATGATTTTAAATGAGTTTGTTAATAAAGTTTGTTAATAAACAATCACTAACTTGGTTTTATTTTTGAACGCTTTCAGGTCTAGTACCAAGCTTTCTTTGTGAAATTTGAAAGTAAGTGCAGCAAGGAGGAGTGCATGTCGTAGTTATATAAACGTTACTTTGTCAAATATGTTTGTAAGAGACATAAGGGTGCATTTACATTCCTGATGACTTATCATATGTATCAACCATGTTTATGATCAAGTGTGTCTATTTGAATGAGAAACTCTGTTGGTTACATCGCTCGATCCTTTCATGGGGGCAAAGTTTGTTTGTTTTATTACTGCAAATACACTTTTCTTTTGATTTTATTGGTATTTTGTTAGGCGTTTGTAGTCAGATTACAGTAACTTAGCTAAATTTAGGTCTTGTAGTTTGTTTACTATATGGCCCGGTACCTGTTACTGTCTTTTTACCGAAAACGCGTACAAAAAAGAAATGCTTCGAAAACCCCATCCCAGAAATCTGGAGGGTGAATCTGGGGAACGTTCTTTTGCTTCTGAGTTAGTCAAAAATCGAAATTTTACTTGATTTCGAGTACATGGACCCGCCACCTAAACTTAACATTCTTAACTACATGTATCAACTATGGATATTGGAACAAATGAAAGCTCTACGAAGGCTCGATGTGAGTTATCAGTTACTCGACATCTTGAAAAAGCTCATGATCCGGCTGACATGATGTGGGTCGAATTGGAACGTCCATCAAAAAGCGATATGCTCAGTTACTTCCATAACGCTGCAAAACGTAAAGGGATCATGATGCATAAGTATTAGGAACCGGATGCCGTGCCATATGCACCGTACCTCGGCTTTATGTTGCAATATCTTGGATGGTATGGCTGCTCTTTGAATAAATATTCGTAAGGGTGGGAAAATGGGCGGGTCTAGCGCTTGTGTAACGGGTCAAAATGAGAACATTTTTGTAAGGGTGGCAAAAGTAATGTTTTGGTTTTTGGAATAAAACAGTTATTAAGCTTTTGAGTTTATTAATCTGATATTCATTTTAGCTTCATACTTCATAAGTTATCCTAAATACTACTAGAAAACAAGAATCTATATTGAGTTTAAAAACAGTGACTTGCGGAAATATATTGAGTTTGAAATGGGATAGAAATGGATTTAGAATTTTACATGCATGTGTCTTAATCTTAGAATTAGGTTAGGAGTTATCTTTGGTTTACATTTTAGCTTCATACTTCATAAGTTATCCTAAATAGAAAACTCATTTGAGCTTATGGCCAGTTGACTTCTTAAAAGATATCAATCGTTCCCTATAAACGAGTAAAACAAGAATCCAGTTATCCTAAATAGAAAACAAGCTTCTAAGAACTTAAACAGTACACGGATCTTATAAAATACGTGACAGTGGCAAATGGGTCAAATTGGGTCAGTATGATACAAGTTTAAACAGTTAGGCTGGCCAAACAAACTTTTTGTGTAACTTATTTTACCTTCAATAGTTAAATATTTAGAAACATTATGGGGGACTTTTTTAGCTGTCTGAACTGGCCTACCCACCCAGTTACCCATTTGACCCGCTTGGGATAAGATGCACCAATATTAATCAACATATTTTGAATAAAACTAAATAACAAGCCCGGTTTATCACATAATCCTCTTAATATTGCAATAGAACACTATGGGAACTTTGAAGTTTCATCACTAAACTATGACCCGTTTGGCTCATTTTGAAAGGGAATGTTTGTCTAATCTTATGAAAATTCCCTTATATAAGCTGATAAGCCCAAGCTTACAAGCCTATCCAAACACTAAAATAGGCTTATTTAAGTTATAAAACTTACCTGAATAAACCCAGATCGACCAATAAGCTTATTTCAGTCAAATGGTCAAATAACCCTTAAAAATACAAATAAAGTACCCAAAAACAACTGAACCGAGAGCAGCTATAGAAGGGTTGGACACGGTCGAAAGAACAGATAGTAGAACATATCCAATACCATATAACCTTATTCATCAGGCGAACACGGTCAAGCCGTCTCCATCACACCAGAAGTTTTTTTTTTAATAACTAAGAAACTGTTATTTATACTTTCTTACAATATATGAAAATTTTCCATACTCTTCATTTAAATATATTAATTCTTCTTCATAGAATGTTTAGTGTTTTGAATGTTATTTTATAATGTTATACGTTGTATTTCATTTACAGTTACTTGTCTACGATACATGCAATATAAGTAGTGTACGTAGTCTTCCATATCCCAAGTCTTCTCTGTGTACATGTAGAAAATAGTTATTTATCAGTCAAATTGTCTTGGTCAAGCTGAGAAGGAATGTGTGGATGATAGACCATAGGTGATGCTACTTGGGTTTCATGATTGATATGTTACAATGAAATCTTAATGTCGTCTTCCCAATCCCAAGTCTTCTTTAAAGTCTTCTCTGAGCATACGTAGAAAATAGTTATTATCAATCAAATATTGTTTTGCTGATAAGGATATTGTGGATGGCATTCTCTTCACAAGCAATAATTAACTTATCATAATCTCTTAAAAGTTTTTGTAAGATGATAAGGAATTTATGGAAGCCATTTATTTCACCATTTGCATGCCAGGAACGTTAACATGCAAAACAAGTATAAAAAGCCAATGCATGTTCTTATAATTTTAACTAAAATTCCAAAAATGAAGTCACCACAAGCAATAATTCACTTATCATCTTCCTCATGTATTTCTTTTCTCTTTTACGGTCTCGCGATAGCATGTCTTACTTCCGCCACTGTCTCTACTTCATATGGCGGTAATGAGACTGATTATGACGCGCTGTTGTCATTTAAGTCAAAGATCACCCATGATCCATACAATGTTCTAACCTCGTGGAACCATTCTTTTCATTTCTGTGAATGGAATGGTATTTCATGTGGAAAGCGGCACAAACGAGTGACTGTTTTATGGCTGCAATCACAAGGCTTAGAAGGCTCGTTATCTCCTCGTGTAGGAAACCTCAGCTTCCTCCGTTACTTTAGTATATGGAACAACAGCTTTCAAGGTACCATTCCTCATGAACTCGGTCGTCTATCTAGGCTACGCCATCTTTATCTTAGTATAAACAAATTCGGTGGAGTCATTCCAACAAATTTGTCTCGTTGTTCTAACCTCGAAGACCTTTGGCTCGATCAAAATGAGCTAACTGGAAGCATACCCAAGGGAATGAGTTTACTCTCAAAACTTTCTTGTCTTGTAATTAGCGTCAATAAGTTAACAGGTGGAATCCCACCTTTCTTGGGTAATATCACATCAATGGAAGAGTTCTATGCTAATAGTAACCCGTTGGGTGGGAGCATTCCAGATACCTTGGGTCATTGGAAAAGCTTGACGGTATTTAAGTGTTATGACTGCAACTTATATGGAAGCATCCCACATTCCATTTTCAACCTCTCACTCCTAGCTAATTTATCCTTATCTGTTAATCACCTCACTGGTAGTCTTCCTTCAGAAATTGGTAATCAGCTCCCAAATCTTGAGTGGCTTCAGTTAAGGAATAACGAACTGACAGGAGTTCTTCCACCTTCTCTTTCTAATTGTTCTAAATTATGGAATCTTGAAATTAGTCAAAACAATTTTAGTGGGAAGTTGACAATTGATTTTTAAAAACTAAGAGATATTAATATAATTAGATTAAAGAATAACAACTTCCATGGACGCGGAGAAGCTGATGACATGAGGTTTATCGATTCTATGAAAAACTGCACCAGATTATTAGAGTTGGTACTTTTTAATTGCAACCTTATAGGAGTGCTTCCGATATCAATAGGTAATCTCTCCATCACTCAGCTATCTAGATTTAGGAGACAATAAATTATTTGGAAGCCTCCCTTCAAGTATAGGTAGTCTAGTTGGTTTGACCTATTTAGATTTACGGCCTAATTTATTCAAAGGAAATATCCCCACTACCATTGGTAAACTTCAAAAGCTACAGATGCTTGACCTAGATAGCAATCAATTTTCAGGGCCTATCCCTGATGCCATTGGGAACTTATCACTGTTGACACTACTTTACTTAGATTACAACAAATTAGAAGGACATATTCCATCAAGCCTTCGGAATTGTAAAGAACTTAATGGGTTATACCTTGATGACAATAGACTCACTGGAAACATACCCAAGCAACTTCTTCAACTTCCATCACTAAATTATTTTTTAGATCTTTCAAACAACAACCTGTCTGGTTCAATTCCAACAGAGTTTAAATGCCTCAAGATGTTGAGTGGTCTTGCTTTATCTTATAACAATTTTTCAGCCACCATTACTAGCCTTGGTGAGTGTATTAGCCTTACAGAGTTATACCTTAGTGGCAACCAATTTCAAGGCATAATACCATCTTCATTAAGTTCCTTAAGAGCATTGGAGGTACTCGACATTTCTGAAAATAATTTATCTGGTAGAATTCCACAATTTTTTGACAAATGGAAATCCTTAGAATATTTGAACCTAACCTTTAATGATTTTGAGGGTGAAGTACCGGTTGTAGGAGTGTTTGCCAATACAAGTGCATTTTCAGTTTGGGGGAACGATAGGCTTTGTGGTGGTTTGCTTACACTTAAGTTATCCAAATGCAAGGAGACGGGTGGTAAGAAAAAAAGGTTTCCTCTCTTCATATTAGTCATCGTGATTGCAGTCACGTTGCTCGTCGTATTATGTTGTGTGTATCTTTGGTGTAAGAAGAAACGCAACAGTCAACCATCTCAATCATCAGGGAGTGAACGGTTCATGAAAGTTTCATACCATCAACTTCTCAAGGCTACCGATGGGTTCACTACAACAAATTTTATTGGAGAGGGTGGGTTCAGTTCTGTTTATAAAGGGATCCTCGATCTCGATGATGACAAAGTTGTTGCAATCAAAGTTCTGCATCTTCAAAATAAAGGAGCTCACAAAAGTTTTATAGCAGAATGTGAAGCATGGCGGAATATTCGGCACCGTAATCTGTTGAAGATAATAACTTCATGTTCGAGTACCGATTTCCAAGGCAATGATTTTAAAGCGTTGGTTTCGAGGTTATGCCGAATGAAGTGTACACGATTGGCTTCATTCAAGTGCATATACATCGAAACTGAACCTTGTTCAAAGAATAAATATCTTAGAGATGTTGCCACTGCACTTGATTATCTTCACAATCGCTGCCAAACAATGATTGTTCACGGTGACTTGAAGCCAAGTAACATTCTGCTTGATGATGATATAGTGGCTCATGTTGGAGACTTTGGTTTAGCTCGACTACTTGGTACAAAATTAAGCCAAAACAGCTCAACCGGGATTAAAGGAACAATTGGTTATGCACCTCCAGGTATTTCCTTTTTTATTCCATGATGCTTATACTTATTTACAGGTTAAAGTTTGTAAATTAATTAATTGTTATTCATTTGTAGAGTATGTATCGTAGCGAGATGACAAGTTGTTGGGGACGTCTACAGTTTTGGAATATTATTACTAGAGGTGATGACTGGGAAAAAGCCGATAGACGACATGTTTATTGAAGGTCTTAGCGTTCATAAATTTGCTTGCATGGCATTACCAGATCAGTAATCTGTTATTGATAATGATGCAATTGTGTTGCAAAGTACCGGCGAATCAAAGAAAGTGGAAGAATGTTTGGCTGCAACTATCAAGATTGGAATATCATGCTCTCTGGATTCCCACCCCAACGACTAAAAATTGGAATTGTTGTCAATGAGTTGCAGCATATTCTCGATGTGCTTAAAAATATATAAGGTACTTCGTCCTTCTCTCTTTTTGGAGAGTGTGATTTTACATGAGTTGGTCAATAAATCATCACTAAAATGGTATTTGTTTTCTTGTCTTTTGAACTCTTTCAGGTATGGTGAAGTTGAGAGTAACTGCAACAAGGCGAGTGCATGTCGTAGTTAAATAAATGTTAAGTTGTTTGTAATTGTGGTTTAATTTTCTTGTTGCATAAGTGTACAAGACAACTTAATAAACGTTACGTAACATTACGTTTCTTTCCTGGTGACGTATCATATGTATCAAGCATGTTTGTAAGTGTGGTTTCATTTCCATGAATCCAATTTGTGGTACTGAATTCTACTTAAGTGCTACTTGGTGTTTGATTCCTTAATGAACAGCCTAATGTTGTTCGTGTTCTTTGACTTTTTTCTTAAATATCTAAATGAGAAATCTCAAGCCTTCCCCCTCTTCTCGTTTCGAGCAGTGTATGGTTCAATTTTATAGAAAGTTAACCTCATGTTTGGTATACTGTATTATTACTGCAAGTATATTGTAATAAAAATGTGTCAATAATTACCAAAGTGGATTTCTGATACATAAATCAGCTCGAATATTTTGATATACAGTTGGTCCAACACATGTACATTCACATTAGAGACTTGAAACTTGAGATTTGGGAGTGTTGCCAAAGTTACTACTTAATGGAAGTTTAATGAACAAAAAAGGTGTAGTTATGGATTGTCCTAAAAATATAGATAAAACTGAACTAGGTCAATTAAATTACAAAATACGAGTCTTGTATCTACTTACTAGTGTAATGTGGAAACATGTAACTTACAGTAATATGAAATGGGTTAAACATAAAACTGTACACCCACTCTTGTGAAACAAACCAAAGAACAGCGAAAACTAAAATGGGTCAAATGGGTAGACTCAAAAAGTATCTTTAACTGAACGTGTCATTACTTTGTTCCATTCCATCAGAGATTGAAGACCTCAAGATGTTGAACCATCTCGATTTATCTTATAATAATTTATCAGATACCATTACTAGTAGCCTTGTTCAGTGCATTAGCCTTACAATGTTAAACCGACAAGGCAACCGCTACAGTTTCTGAGATAACTTCAGCCATGAATGAATTTGTTGCTCTTCTTTTCCGAAATGAACATGGTATTGATTCAAAGAAGGAAGATCCATAGAAATTACAAATGCGTTGATACATTGAGCTTGCCTACTGTATGACTACTCGTGCAGACAACACATCTAAAAAGATACACGGCAACCTTATTGACTGCAGAGCAGAAATGAAACTAAAACATACACCATAGACGTCACTGTAAGTATTGTTATCGTCACTGCCTTTGAATAACTCGAGAAAAACAGATGGGGTTTGATGAAGTTGATGTCGTCTCCAATCTGCCTTTAGAATTGAGAATCAGACCATAATAAATCCTGACTTTACCCACAAAGTACAAGCTCCAAATAACACTAATAACCAGCAATACACCACATTGACCACCTGCACAATCTAAAACAAACATATGAACGGCACTAAATGTTAAGCCTTGGCATTGGTGATATCACTGAGCCCATTCCAGTGTCATATATATGGTTCACAATGTTAAACGAGTCTGTCAAAAACAACCATATACAGTAGCAAAATTGGGGATCTTGCAACAAAAGTCAAACATATCAATAATGTTTTATACACATAGTAATAACTTCTGGAATGGGCTCCAGTTATATCACCAATGCCAAGGCTTATCATTTGTTCATATTCTTCTACGAAACTGTAATCCCACCAACACATTTCATGTATCTAAGTCTCATCTCCAAATGAAAAATAACAAGTTTCTATATCCGTGTTTTTATTTACAAGAAACATGTGACAGTGATATATATATAAAGAAACATGTAAACCTGAATCTATAGTGACAAAAAATAAGCCGTAATTTGACAAGTACCCTTGTATTCAGTGAATATATATAAAGATAACCTGTAGGCTTTCATTTTCTCTTTGGTCCACCTATCTCCCAAGCCCTCATGTTCTGTGATATCAATAAAAATCGCAAGCGAGTGTTCAGAGATGAAATGCCTACAATGCTAAATTTACTCCACTAGAAGATCTAAACATAAAACAATACATATACAATTGAAATTTACGCCTAAGTAACGGGCTGAGATATAGGATTCACCCATATCCTTTGTACTTAAACGTTTTTTGGAGTAATATATTTACCGGGTCTTCGACCTTTTACCCAAAAAAAACAATTGAAATGTACAATTAAACCCTAAGTTTCAATTAGATCTTCAACTACAAACACATATACAAGTAATACAACATAATTTGAACTTAAACATCTATTTCATACAGCTAACAAATCCAATCTTAAAAAATACAAAAGCTTTACCAATAAACTGTAAAAAGTGATTTAAGGGTGAAAAGAAATAAGAAAGCAAAGTGAAACAAAGAAGGAGGAGAAATCCCGCTCAAAAGGGAAAAGTTAAAACAAATAAAGCCGGGTTTTTATTTATAAAACAGGGCTCTATTTTGTGGCCGAATTTGACCCCTGTTTTTTTCATTTCATAACCAGGCTTTATGCCTTTGTTTTTGACGGACAACTTTATAGAGCCCTTGTTTTCCTATTAACAGGGCTCTATTAGGGGGGTTTTATTTCAGATTTTGTAGTAGTGTGAGAAAAGAGAGTATATGAGTCAAACAATTTCAATACCAAGGTAACTGCCATTTAATAACCAAAGATTTCCAATCTCCATTAATCACTCGAGGCAGATTATTCTAGCAGACAATGTCATGACATTTTCCAGTCTGCAAGCCTTTTATCCATAACCATCCAAAAACGCAAATATTATAACCGAAAAACGCAACCAAAATACAAACAAAAGGAACCAAGATGATTGATTGAAGTGGACCCAAAACAATTACAAACAAACTTCAAACTAAAACAAAAAGAAGACCAGTGCAAAAAACATACCCCATAATTCTGGATATTAAATCCACAAATTAAAGCCTAAGGATGACAAGCTAGCATAGCAACCCCACGTCACAAAACCAAGTCTGATCCATAAATTAAATCCATGTTGCCATATGTATACCAGGTATAAAAATATAGCAGTGCAGACCCAACTAATAACATAACAACAAAACGAAAGACTTGAATTGCCAAACTACAAAAGGAGACCAAAACTTGCAGACCTGCTAGACCACTGCTAAACCACAAAAGTAGAACTGCATAATATTTGCTGCTGAACCCACTGTTGAACCCACTGTCTCGCCAGATGATCATTTCATTTACTGCCAAACAGGAAGCTGTCCTTATGAAGATAGATAGCTTATCCCAAACACACTGTATCAGAAGATAGAAAAGCTTGTGAAGCAAAGGTTTTCAAAACCATGATACATAGCCATCTGTTTAAACTTTTATTCCAAACACCAGTTAGGCATATAATAACTTTTCTGATCAAAGCAGCTTCACCTTCACATAATCCCATTCATGTCAATCTTATAAGCTTTTTATCATTAAGGCTACTGAGCTATACCAGGAGTTCTCCTTGAACTTTCAAATAATTCCATGACGCGGTCAAGGTTCTGAACGGTCTCGATAATCCCTATCATCACTATATCACCTTGAGACCACCCTACCTTCACGCCTATCATATTCTGGTGAATCACTCCTAGAGCGCCGATGATCACCAATTCTGGAACTTCTAGATGAAGGAGTAACACACTGCAACATCCGAGTACAAACTCAGTATTATGTATGGACGCAAACCTGATATACCATTCATACTCAAAATACAACTTTGATTGCTAGTTGCAGATACAAAAATTTCAACATGTTAACAAGATTAAAAACATTATCTCAAACATCCACGTTACCTCCAGCAGATCGTTCTTCTTCAGTGATACTTTCTTCTTCAGAAAGATAAATTCTTTAGATATGGTTCTTATCTTGATGCAGAACAAGGCAACGTACATTATATTAGCTTCAATCATGCCTAAAAGATACTAAGACGTACTGTATCTGGATAACCATATGCTTAACTTATCTAGTTATTCATTATCGAAAAACACCTTATTCCCACAAATAACTAATAAGCACTTTGGCATAAGCTTACCCAACCTATAAGTTCTTTATAGAAGCTTAACCAAACACCTCCTAAATCCCATATTCCCATGACAATTATCTCTCTCACAAACTCACACTGCTCTACAAATTCAATTTGACATGAGCTTACCCAAACACATTCAATAAGCTCTAAACCTTTTTTTTATACCCAATAGCTTATTAACCTCTTAAAATAAGCTCGGACTACAAAGTAATCGGTGATTACAAGCCACAGGGTCATTGACCAGGGTAAGTTGAGCAGAATCAGCCAAAAAATTCATAATTTGGTCAGCTCGGTGCTAATTCGTAACAAAACTCAGTTTGAAGTGTTTTAACAATTGTGTTAATGTTTCCAAACATAATTTTTTGTCCCTATAAACATATCATACATATAATTTCTAAGCTTGTACATAAGAATTCCAATACCCCCACGTACTCCCCGCCTAGGCCAATTACTCGCCGCCTAGCGAGATTTGCAACTTAATTTCATCTTTTTCAGAACCCAAAAACCTAGTAAGCTACTTTAAATAAGCTTACCCCAAACACCCCCTAAATCCCGTACGATGATACTACTATAACACATAATAGGCCAAAAAAAGGCAAATACATCATCCCAATGTAATAAACATAAGTCCTCACCTAATAACGATTTCCTCTCAGACGGACCGTCCGAAGACGACTTGATCTTTTCCCAGCAACTGCAATCCACCAACACCAGTCTCCTCCGGCTCGAACGTGTCCGTCATCTTATTAAAACCTAACAACAAACAAAAACCTTTAATAAAGATGAGCTTATGAGATATAAGCCGAAGCAAATAAGATCATAAGCCCAAAATAAGCTTAAACAACCACCTCCAATTAATATAATTGGCAAACCCCAATTAGTCCATATTTCTAGTCAAACATCCCGATGTATGTATTAATAAATTATCACAACCAATTTATAATAATCAAATTACACAATTTTGATTATTGACACATATAGCCAAACACAAATTTTTGCAAGAAATAGAACGTACCATAGGTGGTTTTGGTCTGAAATGATACAATGAAATGAAAATAATTAGAGTAAATTACACCGTTCGTCCTTGTGGTTTGCGTTGACCGCAGGAGTTCGTCCTTTGACCAAAAAAGTTGCACCGTTCATCCTTAAGTGTCAAACGTTATGGCGCCATTAGTATCCCCTCCCTCTAACGGAGCCCCTAACGGTCGTTAAGTCTTGTTAACCTGAGGGTATAATAGTCATTTTAACACCATAAGGGCGAACGTGCAGGACGAACGGTAGTTTACACTTTTTCGTCCGTTTTTTTACGTTTTCGTCCGTTTTCTTACGTTTTCGTTCGTTTTCTTACGTTTTCGTCCGTTTTCTTAAGTTTTCTTACTTTTAACTCCATTTTTTTACGTTTTCATCCGTTTTCTTACGTTTATTTACGTTTTCTTCTATTTTCTTACGTTTTCGTCCATTTTTTTATGTTTTCGTCCGTTTTTTTCCGCTTTACTCCGTTTTTTTACGTTTTCATCCGTTTTTATCCGTTTTTCATCCATTTTTATACGTTCTTGTCCGTTATAATACATTTCTTCCGTTTTTCTTACATTTTACTCTTTTTTTTTTACGTTTTCGACTGTTTTTTTACGTTTTCGTCTATTTTCTTACGTTTTTGTCTGTTTTCATTACGATTTACTCTGTTTTCTTACGTTTTACTCTGTTTTTTTACGTTTTCATCGGTTTTTTTACGTTTTCGTCGGTTTTTTTACGTTTTCGTCTGTTTTCTTACGTTTTCGTCCATTTTCTTACGTTTTCGTCCGTCTTTTTATGTTTTCTTCCCTTTTTCTTACGTTTTACTCTGTTTTTTACGTTTTCGTCTGTTTTTTACGTTTTTGTCTGTTTTATTACGCTTTCGTCCATTTTTTTACGTTTTCGTCCGTTTTCTTACGTTTTAAAACATAAGAAAAAGTGAAAAAATAGACGTTTTAACACGTAAAAAAACAGACGAAAACAGACGTTTTTTTACGTTTTCGTCCGTTTTATTACGTTTTCGTCTGTTTTTTTACGTTTTAAAACGTTTTAAAATGTCTGTTTTTTATGTTTTCTTACATTTTAAAACGTAAGAAAACGGACGAAAACATAAAAAAATCGATGAAAACATAAAAAAACAGAGTAAAACGTAAGTAAACAGACGAAAACGTAAGAAAACGGAGGCAAACGTAAGAAAACGGATGAAAACATAAAAAAACAGACGAAAACGTAAGAAAACGTAAAAAAAATAGACGAAAACGTAAGAAAATGAACGAAAATGTAAAAAAAATTGACGAAAACGTAAAAAAACAGAGTAAATCGTAAGAAAAAAAGACAAAAACGTAAGAAAATGGACGAAAACGTAAGAAATGGATAAAACGTAAAAAAAAGACGAAACGTAAAAAAAAAAAAAACAGTGTAAGAAAAACGGAAGAAAACGTATTAAAACGGACAAAAACGTATAAAAACGGATGAAAAACGGTTAAAAACGTATAAAAACGGACGAAAACGTAAAAAATGGAGTAAAGCGGAAAAAAAGGGATGAAAACATAAAAAAAAATGGACGAAAACGTAAGAAAACAGACGAAAACGTAAATAAACGTAAGAAAACGGACGAAAACGTAAAAAAACGGAGTTAAGAGTAAGAAAACGGACGAAAACGTAAAAAAACGGACAAAAAGTGTAAATTACACCGTTCGTCCTTACGGTGTTTAAATGATGATTATACCCTCAGGTTAACAAGACTTAACGACCGTTAGTGGGCTCCGTTAGAGGGAGGGACTAATGGCGCATAACGTTTGCCACTTAAGGATGGACGGTGCAACTTTTTTGGTCAAAGTTTATAGTTTTTTAATTTTTTATCTAAAATGCCACATGTCATAATATAAGTTGGCACATATATTTTCTTCCATTTTCTTATTTGTTATTCATATTCTTAATAAATTAATGGATAATTTACATTAACTTTAGTTTTTTTTTTAAAAATAATTATATCAATAATTTTAGTTTTTAATTCTCTATAAATATAGTCTAATATCAACATATTTTCATACACCTTCTTAATTCTCATTTCTGATTCATAACTTTTTTATATCTAGTTTATCTCTTATGGATACTAATTATCCAAATTATTTTCCAAACACCCAGTATTATGGAGAATATCAAAGTCTTTTAAACTCTCAGTCTCCAAATCTAAATCAAATGCCTAGTATACCCAATCATGAAACTTCACAAAATATTTCTTGAAATTTGTTGCAAAATAGGAAACCAAAGAAGATATAGCTCAGATGGCAGCATGGTATCATGTTAGAGTCAAAGTGTTTTTGTTTGGATGGAATTGCCAGCGTGGCAACTAAAAAGGAAATACACCAATTACTAGTTCAATGTTCTTCTCATTTTCTATTTGTGACACATCATTTTGTTTTAAAAATGAATATAGGAGGTTTTTACTTTTTTTTTATTCTCTCTTAATTGAGATAAATTTGAGCCCCAAACACATAGTCTTTTTTTAATTAGGGGACTTATAAATATTTATCTTTTTTAATTAAGAGGCTAATTAAAACACTTCAAGCTAAACTACTTAATTTAGTAAACAACCCTTTACACCACTACTAAAGGCCTATCTGGTTGTAGACGGGTTTAGGATTATAATTTCAATTTGGATTAAAAAATTCATTTTTTTTATATGTTGGGATACATATTGTTTGTTTTATATGTTGCGATACATATTAGGACAAAGGTTTATTATTATTTTAATATTAAAATATATGAGATAGATAGGAAAAGGACCCAAGTCCCGTACATAATTTTGTGGTAATAAAAGAGGAAACAGAGAATTGCTAGCAATGTGTGAGGTTAAGGTATAGGGTGCACTCTTAGGAACTGAAAAGGAAATGCTTTTGCTTAGCGGAAACCCAATTCAATGTATACGACAAAGATGAAAAACTCTCCCTAACGGGAGTCGAGTCTCGCAGAAAAACATGCATAACCAATGAAAGAGAAATTATAGTTTACTTCTTTTGTGCATATGGTGCCAAAAAATATGCATAACCAATGAAAGATAAATTATATTTTATATCTTTTGTGCATATGGTGTGTTGTTGTGTGTGTTTTAAAACATGCATAATCAATGAAAGAGAGATGATATTTTATATCTTTTTTTTTTGTATATGGTGTATTGTTGTGTGTTTTAAGGATATTTTTAAATGCTAAAAAAAATAAAACATACTTTTTGGTTCTAAGAACAATACTATGGTCCCATAAACATGTCATACATATAATTTCAAAACTTGTACATAAAAATTCCAATACCCCCACGTACTCCCCGCCTAGGCCAATTACTCGCTGCCGCCTAGCGAGACTTGCAACCTTAATTTCAGCTTTTTTAGAACCCAATAACCTATTAAGCTACTTTAAATAGGCTTACCCAAACACCCCCTAAATCCCGTAGGATCATATTACTATAACACATAATAGTCCAAAAAAAGGCAAGTACATTATCCCAATGTAATAAACATAAGTTCTCACCAAATAACGATTTCCTCTCAGACGGACGGTCCGAAGACGACTCGATCTTTCCCCTGCAACTGCAATCCACCAACTCCAAAGTAATACATCAATCAAACACGTAAACACCTAACAACAAACAAAAGCCTTTACACTTAGGCTATGTTTGACAAAGCTAGCAGCAAGTAATTGTTTGTTTTATAAAAGTGTAAAACAGCGTAAAACCTCAACGAGTCTTTTATTAGCATTTTAATAGAAGCGTTTAAACATAAATCTAAAAAATGAACGCGTCTAGTTGCCAAACAATAAGAAATAAAGCATTATATTCTAGACAGTAAGGCTATGTTTGGTAACATAGTTGTGTATCAGTAATTATAAAGTGTAAAAGCTACAAGTTGGAAGTAGTTGTTTGTTTTATAAAAGGGACTGGTATCTATAGCTATAAACTACAAAATGACGCGCATACCTTATTAGCGTGTTTCAAATAAACACACTTAAACAAAATCCCAACGCTAAACAATTAATACTAACCGCCATAGTTTCACTATTCGATAAAAGCTATATCACAGCTCACCTAATCATACACAATTCAAATAAGCACAAATTATGCAACAAATATCAAAATTTAAAAATAAAAAAAAAAAAAAAACAAGTTAAACAGGTATTTGAATCAAACGTTTTGACTACCAAAAACCCATGTCACCAAATCTCTCATTTCTTAAAACTTTGACTACCAAACAGTTTTGAAGTTAAATAAGAGGGTTTGGGTTTCTAATTATTATAAAATTTAGGGATTTTGTTAAAGTTGTCGGAATTTATTAAAGGGTTACTGTTTCGTTGGTGTTTGTTGGTGGCTGCCAGTGATGGTTGTTAGAAATAATGAGGAAAGAGGTTGTGTGGCTCTTTTATTTTTTTCCTTACTTTCCACTGAAAATTGTTTTTAAGAGAAAAAGATCACCACGTTTAATAAAAGTGAGACCACTATAAATACAACTTTGATTGCCAAACTCAATGTTAGGTATGGGCGCAAACCTGATATAACATTCATACGGAAAATACAACTTTGATTGCCAGTTGTAGATAAAAAAAAGTTTGATCATGTTAACAAGATCAAAAACATTATCTCATACAGCCAAGTTACCTCTAAATGTTAAAAAAACATCGCACAATTAGATCAAATTGTACAAGTTACCTTACATTAAAACCATAACTAGAAGTAACTAACTCTTACCTAAATAAAAATGTTTGCTTTCACTTGAATCACGGTACTTTCTGTTTCGAATTTGACCACAGTTGGACCACTTCCAACGTCATCTTGATCAGCGAGTGAGGATTTTTCCACATCTTCGTCTATAGATGCCATCATAGAAGAAACTTTTGGTCTGGGATTTTTAATGATCCTTCAACTCGTTTTGCACTTGCAAAAACATCTAATTCTGAGACATAGTAAACTTTGTGTTATTAATAACCAAACACCCCCTAAATCCCATATTCACATGACAGTTTTCTCTCTTACAAATTCACGCTCCTCTACACATGATAATTAGGAAAAATACAAATACATCCCAATGTATAAAGCACTTTTACATGAGCTTACCCAAACACATTCAATAAGCTCTACCTTTTTTTTATGCCCAATAGCTTATTAACCTCTTAAAATAAGCCTACCCAGTGTTGTAAATCTCGGACTATTGTAAGTGCCAATAGATCTTTTGTAGGGGTTGAGTAGTTTAGGCCATTTGGTATCAGGATATGAATGGTAGTGTGCCATTTGTGTAGTGTTTGAGAGATAATATGCAAAATGATAGATAAAAGGTATGGGAGGAAGGAGCAATTTGTATGGGAGGAGGGAGCAATTTTGATAAATGAAAATGTAATTGATTTATTAATAAACTGTTAAATACAATGCATATATATAGTTTATGAACAGGTATGATGAATAGGTGTGTTGGTTCAGAATTGACCCATAAGACACAACCATTCATGAATAACTGTCAACCATATAACTGTCAACCGACCAAACTAACTATAACTACCCTTAGTCTAGTGTTTTCTACAACCTTATTGGTTGTTTACATGTCTGCAAATAATAATAGATACAATAGTAAATAATTGTCTGTTTAACAAAGCTATGAAACTAAGATCTGTTTGATCTTAAGTCTTCCAACAAACTCCCCTCTAAGATCAAAAGATCTTGAGGTCTTGTTTTCTTTTCTTTGGTTGATCAACTGATGATTATGAAATCATTAGTGTTGCTGTCATCAGGATTCCTTTCTTTTACCTTTATCTTCTGGCTTGTGCTTCCAGTTTCATAGTGCATTTTAGACTTCCCTTGGTTATCTTGACACTTGTTGTTGAGACTCTCCAATTGAATGCCAAAGTCCTCAATCTTCTTCTTTCCTTGAATTTCCATATCAGTGGGTTTGATCACATGACCTTCCTGGTCTTCATGGCAATATTCCTTGCCTTTTGAAACATGTCCATCTGTTCCATTGTGTGATCCCCTGGCTGTATTATAATAACAGGTAAGAACATTCAAATAGAGATTGTAGCAGGCTTTAATCTCCTCACCATGACTCCTTGTCAGGCCAAGTATCTCTACTATGTTACCAAATTCATTTTGAAAAGTTATGCTTAAGTATCCTCCTAATGTCTCGACAAGTTTATAAAGGTACATAAGATGGATCTTTATACCATTTATGTGTCGTGTTAAAGGGCCTGGTAAATCCTTTTTTAGATAGATATCATAAACCATATAAAAGCTTTGTTAAATTTTTTCTCTAAACTTGTCCCATTCGTGACTATACGCATATCATTTTTAAGCAAATCTAGGAATGAAACAAAATCATTAAAAGATGTAATCTGTGTTGGGTAGTATACACCTTTGATGTAAATGAAATCATCTTCTTGTGGTGTAAACTCCATTGCTGTCTTTTTGCTTGGGCACATGTATGCATAGTGTCCTGAATCATGACATATGTGGCATGTGATCCTTTTTGTCCCATCTTTCTTTCCATGAGAACTTTCATCCAGCAATTTCAGATAATCTTCAAGGTATCTATTGTGTTTTTGATTCATCTTGTTCTTGTCAAAGTAACAAGATGAAGGGTCCTTGAACATGGGAACCAGTTTGCATCTGTTCCCATTGAAAGATAATTGAAGGCCTTGTGCTTCCAACTGCTTTCCAGACAAGATATTCAGGGTCACCTCTCGTGCATAGTGTACACCATGGATTATAAAGACCTCTGATCCAATCCTTATATTCACTTCTCCTATCCCATGAATAAACAGTAACTTCTTCAAATCCTTCAACTTTTCAACACCAAAATTCTCCTTCAGTTTTGAAAACAAATTCATGTTAGTGCAAACATGATTGTTTATGCTTTTACTGATATACCATATTTGGTCCCAACCCTCCTCATTTGTCCCTTCCACCATGAAATATGTGGATAGATGGATGAATTTAGGATAGGTTATATCAGTGTTTGGTGTGTTTGTGAGGTTTTCGGTGCCTGCAACTTCCTTCAGTGTTCCCTTGTTTGGACAATTCTTGGCTATATGTCCCCTAAGTCTGCATTCGAAGCAAACATACTTCTTATGTCTCTCCATGGTTGCTTATTTATGTGATAATTGGTTATTATACACATGAAACTCTTCTAGTTTCTTTTTCAGCATATCCTTGCATTCACTTGAAATTTGCTTTAAGCAATTTCCAAATTTTGATTCATTCCTCCTCTTGACTTGTCTCTGGATAAACTCCCTTTGGGATCTGTTGTGCTTAGTCTTCCCAATTCTTTGGCTCTGATGCTACATATTGTAAGCGCCAATAGATCTTTTGTAGGGGTTGAGTAGTTTAGGCCATTTGGTATCAGGATATGAATGGTAGTGTGCCATTTGTGTAGTGTTTGAGAGATAATATGCACGAAATAGTATGCAAAATGACAGATAAAAGGTATGGGAGGAAGGAGCAATTTGTATGGGAGGAAGGAGAAATTTTGATAAATAAAACTGTAATTGATTGATTAATAAACTCTTAAATACAATTCATATATATAGTTTATGAACAGGTATGATGAATGTGTGTGTTGGTGTGTGTTGGTTCAGAATTGACCCATAAGACACAACCATTCATGAATAACTGTCAACCATATAATTGCCAACCGACCAAACTAACTATAACTACCCTATGACATGTCATCAATCCTTAGTCTAGTGTTTTCTACAAGCTTATTGATTGTTTACATGTCTGCAAATAATAATAGATACAATAGTAAATAATTGTCTATTTAACAAAGCTATGAAACTAAGATCTGTTTAATCTAAAGTCTTCCAACACGGACTACAAAGTAATCGGTGATTACAAGCCCCAATGTCAGTGACCAGGGCGAGTTGAGCAGAATCGGCCAAAAGATTCTATTTGGTCAAAACTTGGTCAACTCGGTGCTAATTCGTACAAAACTCGGTTTGAAGTGTTTTAACAATCGTGTTGATGTTACCAAACATACATTTTGGTTCTATGAACAATACTATGGTCCTATAAACATATCATACATATAATTTCAAAACTTGTACATAAACATTCCAATACCCCCACGTACTCCCCGCCCAGGCCAATTACTCGTTGCCGCCTAGCGAGATTTGCAACCTTAATTTTAGCTTATTTAGAACCCAATAACCTATTAAGCTATTTAAATAAGCTTACCCAAACACCCCGTAAATTCCATATGATCACACTACTATAACACATAATAGTCCAAACAAAAGGCAAATACATCATCCCAATGTAATAAACATAAGTCCTCACCTGAGATATAAGCCGAACCAAATAAGATCATAAGCCCAAAATAAGATTAAACAACGTCCCCAAAGTTCAAAGTTTTCACCTGAGTAATCTCCAATTAATATAATTGGCAAACCCCAATTAGTCCATAGCTCTAAATCTAATCTACCATTTTGATATAATCAAATTACAAAAGAAAAGCACGATTTTAAAAATTAAATGAATTGAAGCATAAGAAAGAGATGGTACCATCGCTTTTACGAAACAAACAAAAAAATAGAGAGCGATGGTTTTGGTGAATGCTGGAGGGTGCGTTTGGTTTGTTTACGGGAATGGAATAAAATTTGTATTTAGTATAGGTTTGAAAGATTTGGTATCGAAAGATAATACAAGAGAGAAATAAAAATAGACTGTATTTGATTTTTATATTAAAATTAAATAGACAAATATCATTTAAATTAAAATAAGAAACAGAATAAAGTGATGATGGTAGAATGTGTGGCTAAAAAAGATGATGATGTACTATTGTGTCAGATAGCCACGGATTTGTCATGTAATCCCACCATGTTAGGGTGGAATGATATTTTACGTTGACTTTCTATACTTATTCCTGATATGATGTACCAAACTAACATCCCGTTTGGTTTGTTGCTAAGAATGACAATGGGTATCGGATTTGGTATGAGGTAGAATGACAATGGATATGAAAAAGTGTATCATTATGATTGTTTATATTTGGATGAAAAATATGATATGAAAAAGTGTATAGATATTTGAGTTTTGTAGTGGAAAAAAGAATGGTTCACGGGAATGAATTTCATAAACACCAAATTGGTGTGTCATGAATCTATGACTATAATAAACCCATTTCATTCCCGGACACCTTGAATCAGAATTAAATCCATAGACCCATTCCGATTGGGGGATACCAAACGCGCCCTAATACTTTTCGTTATTATAGCAAGCTAACAGTGCGACACCCACAAACCAAACGGGCCCTAAGATCATCGTTTTTTTTTTAGTTAACTACATTTTTTGTTCTTGTGATTTGTCGATTATACATTGCATATAAACAAATAAATTAACAAGTGAACTAGAACAATCGAAAATAAATGATAACATAAATTCTCAAGACCAATTAATAGGACTTATCTTTTTGTTGCTTCTGTCTCGTATTTATTTGAAAAGTAGCTCAAATGCTCTTGGAAGAAAATATGGTATCAAACATGCAAAAATATTGATCGAAAAATATGGTAAATTAATTATGATGATAAACATAAATAGGGTAGACTTACGGTTTGATTTGTATGTGAGAATAATGTCCGCTTGCCACTTTTTGAATGATAAATGAGGACATAATGGTAATTTAACAAAAGCCTATATTGTTAATTACCTACTTCCCTCCTAATCCTTTAATTTTGGGCGGAATGCATATACACTAAAAAGTCCATACATTCCCTCCCTCTCACCTTCCCGTACCTTACCTTTCATTCTTAAAAAAAACTTAAGAACACCCTTTTTTTCAATTTCTCTTCCTCGTCAAATTATCTTTAAAAAAAAAAACGCGAGAACAGAGGGTAATTAATCTCCACAGTCCAATCCTCCCACCTCTTCACCACCAAAACCACCATTTTTTTGTTTCATTTCATTGTATCATTTCACACCAAAACTTTAAGAGTCAAAGTGTTTTTGTTTGGATGGAATTGTCAGCATAGCAACTCGAAAATGGAATACATCAACTATTTGTTTGTAAGTTCAAATGTTAATTTTTTTTATTCTTTTTAACTACCTTTTTGGTTCTTGTGATTTGTCGGGTATTTTACTTTTGGTTAAAAACTTTAAAAAGTTTTGAGGTGAGTCCAAAATTGAAACACCCGTTTTCTTTTCAATCTAATTTCAACAATGGTGTTAATTTATTTATGTTTGACTATTAACTAAAAAGGTATTTTTGTCACTTGACAAACCTATTATTATTATTATTATTATTATTATTATTATTATTATTATTATTACTATTATTATTATTATTATTATTCTTATCGATACATAAATCTAAATCTTCATGAGTCACAAATCACCTAACTATCTTATCTTCTTTAACTAACTCTTCTTCATCTTCTTCATTTCATATCAACAATCCCTCTCTTACCATCACTCACTATCCGTCACCAATTTTAATCAAAGTCACCAAAATATAAGACTTCTTTCTTAAAGATAATAATAATAATAATAATAACTCATCGTACTAAATCTCTTCAAAAATAACTTCAATCTCATATCAATGTATAAAGCACATTGACATGAGCTTAGCCAAACACATTCCATAAGCTATGTACCTTTCTCTATACCTAATAGCTTCTTAACCTCTTAAAATAAGCCTACCAAATGTTGTAAAACTCGGGCTACAAAATAAGCCACAAGGTTAGCAATCAAAAACCCATCTCACCAAATCTGTCATTTATTCAAACTTTTACTGCTACATCCAACCAAAAACCTATCTTCTTCCCATCACAATCACCACAAATCTAGCCATTCGCACCCCTCAAACAGGTTTGAACTTAAATTAGAGGGTTAGGGTTTTTAATGTTTATAAAATTTGGGGATTTTGTTTAAATTAAGGAAATTTATTAAAGAGTTACTATTTGGTGGTGGTAGCGGATGGCTGGTGTTGCTGGAGATGTGTCTCACAAAGTGAATAAGTGATAATAAGGAAAGAGGTTGAAGGGTTGGGTGTATTAGTTATTTTATTTTGTTAGTTTGAAAGTATCCTCTTAATTAACGGCCAAACTAATGGTGCCTGTTAAAATTGGACCAAACCTAGAATAAATGCTTCACTTTTTGACTAAATCCGAAAAGTTTCTCCGTTGCTCCATATCGTTGCCAAAATTACTCGCAGCTGGTCCAATTTCCTAATGCGTTAGTATCAGATCGTTTATCTTCATCACATGACTCAGCATGCTTCACCTGCGAGGGTAGCACTACTACAAAATACTAACATACTCGCACTTATTACGTATGTTTACACACTTTAAAGTGAGAAAAATAAAAAAGTTCACACTAGTATACAGGCGAACCACCTAGGTGTACCAAATATTTTCACACTTTTATGTGGGGAGATTTATGAATATTTTTCACACTTTTAAGAGTGAGGGTTTTAAAATTATTCTTCACACTTTTAAGTGTAATGATTTTGACTTTGAAATAATTCTTCTCACTTTTAAATATGAAGATTTTAATTTTAAAATAATTCTTCACACTTTTAAGTGTGGGATTGAAATTATTTACAATTATGAAGTGTGAGGATATTGAAACAATGATATTTGTTGTATTGTAGATTTTTCTTTTCACTTTTTTTGTCTTTTCATTGTTTAATATTTTTTTGTCTTTTCATGTATTTTTTTTTCTTTATTTTTTTGTCTTTTATTGTTTATTTAATTTTGTCATTTTAATTATTGTGTCATTGATCCCTACAAACTGCCAAGACTAATAACCCCGTTTCAAGAATGTCAGCTCATTGATCATTTTTATTTCA
>OU343225.1:38071436-38150461 GCA_910596185.1 Chrysanthemum makinoi | reverse complement strand
AAGTATTCTTTACACGCTTTGCTGAAATGTTATTTCCCCGCTCTCTGTGAAATTCCTGCAACTTCTGAAGAAGCATTGATATTTGATGGTGGAATCTCAAAGGCGCGGAAACGGTCCATAAATAAGTGGGGCATAACATACTGTTTAAGTACTTTCTCAAGAATTCATACTGCAATTTGCATCTCATGCATACGGTCCAAAATGTTTTTATCTTCATCTGTTTAGTAACCGGTAAAGGAATAGAAGTGGGACCTGTCTTGGTCATCCCATTAACTTTATCCTTTCTTTGAGAAGTTTTAACCTCTGTTAAACATGGCACAGGCCGCCTTAGGCGCCATCTGTTCATTTGAACGATGCAGGAGCAGAAGTGGGACCCGTCTTGGTAGTCCCGTTAACTTTATTCTCTTTTCGAGAACCTTTGACCTTTGACGTCTCAGGAGCTATCTGTTCATTGGAGGATGAAGGAACAGAAGTGGGAACCGTCTTGGTAGTCCCATTAGTCTCATCCTTTGGACTCTTCGTTGTTTTCTTCGTCTGAGTAGTAGTTTTATCCTTCTTTTGAGAAGTTGTAACCTTTGCCTGCGCATCTGCTCCAGCTGTCCGGGCAGCTGCACTCTTCGTGAGATTGTGAAAACCGTTCTGAGTTGGAGGTATATTCACTGCGGAAACACGTTCTGAGGAACCTCTCTGCTTCAAAAAAATTGAGAAACGAGCTGAAATGCCAATCTTTTGTCTTTATCGGATAACAGATTCCATGCTTGAGAAACGAGCTGAAATGCCCCTTCTGCACCAATGGACTTGTTCTTATTTTGATGAAGTGATAAAGCTAGTTTCCTATAATGTATCTTCACAGTATCATGCACAACCAGAACTGCTAACAGTTGGGAAATACCCTCAAGACCAGGAAACAAATTTCTTTGCGCCCTTTACATCCTTTGAAGAGAACTTACTTTCAGCTATTTCTTTAGCCCTTGTGGGTTTATCTTTATTGCATTCCATCCTTCACTAGTTCACGTAAGCAGTCATACTTCACCACTTCCTGAATAATGCTACTATATTAATCGTTTTAAGTAAACGCGGAAGATTAGGCAATATTCCGACCCGATAATGCTTAACCAATCTTCTACTTTTGACAGCGATTCTCAAACCTGATACAGATATACGAAGTTGATAAATTAAGCATAATGCAAATGTATCCACAGAATTTTTTCACAGTAAAAGCATTCTATCCCTTACTGTAATCTATCAGCTAAAGAAGAGTGACACTTGTGAAAAGAAAAGGAAGGTTCGACACTGTTAACATAGATAATTATCCTCAAGATATTCAGAACAATGATGACGATTATTAGTAACAGCTATCCAAATAACTATGCTTGATGTAAATTAACATTGGTGAATTTCCCTCATTTTTACTATCTGTGTCAGGTGCGCCCATTAACTATATACAATTTATACAAAATCTGTGCATTAAAGTAAACGATGTTATAAGAGAATCAATCAAATATCTCGCTTTGAATTTGGTAAATGTTAAAGAGTTCTGTACTTTGAAGAACTGAAGTAACAAACTTTGTTGCTGAAAATAATTGTGATAGAAAACACAAATGTAAAGTGTAAAGGCGGGATTGTTCTAATTCGAGATCAAACGCATGAAAAATGACTAATATACCCTCGTATTCTTCCCCACTCTCACACCACATCCCAAACCCACCCAGCACCACCACCCTCTAAAACCACACAACCACCACCACCACACAACCACCACCATCAAATCCCCTCAATACTACTGTGGTCGTACTATTGTTTTTCTATAAGATATATCCTGTCCATCATACATTGAAACATTCACACGCATTCCTTAAATG
Organism: Chrysanthemum makinoi; assembly: GCA_910596185.1. Lineage (NCBI taxonomy): Eukaryota > Viridiplantae > Streptophyta > Magnoliopsida > Asterales > Asteraceae > Chrysanthemum > Chrysanthemum makinoi. The sequence goes on along the minus strand of OU343225.1, from coordinate 38,148,599 downwards.
GACGAACGCAAGAAAATTCATCTACATTATGTAACTTTTCACATAGCACCTAACGAAACATATAGCACTCATCTCGAAACCAAATTCCATATTAACAGACTAGTATCCACCTCTAAGTAAAACTCTTAATAATATTATAGATCAATAACCGCCACACCGCGTCTCAGCGTTTATCAATCTTAAGCCATAACTAGTACTTATAACAGATCACTTCCATCCTATACCTAACCATTTAATTTCACTTTTCTCAAAGACGGCTATAAAAAAATCAAATAAAATTAATTATAAATTAAATAAAATAATAATCAGTTAAATAGTCAGCTAATTCAGTTACAGAACCTGCATATCCAGCTGATTATGCAGGAGACGAACTCGAGCTCTCAACCAGATCTAAACTTCCGGCCAACGGAGGGGAACCGGTGACTGGCGCCGGTGATTTGTCCATTGATTGTGACGGAGGTGCGGTGCTGTCGCTGGTGGTTGCAACTGCCATTGGTGATGGTGACGTAAGTTGTTGGTGAGTTGACGTTTAAAGACGGGAAAGTGGAGAGTATAAATATAGTGTTTCTCAAGTGTTATATGGGATGATTTGCAATTTTTTCTTTTTTTTCTTTTTTTTTTTTAAAACATAATTTTATACAAGCTGTATAGCATACTGTACAACACTATAAGTGATGAAAGAAAAAGAAAAAAATTTAGTGTGCAAATCAACCCCTTATTATTATTCTATATATTAAAGCACTACGGTGCATATTAAAAACATGTTGGTACATTTTTATATTCATGTTATCCTTTTTATATTAACCCAGTCTTTATAATATTGATTGTATATATATTATAACTTCTCTCGGAAAATAGTAATAAAATACATGGGCAAAGCAATAGTCCACTTTCATTTTTGTCCGCCGGGCTTTTTATATCAGCTTTGCCGAATTTTGGATCATTGTTAAACACTGGCCACCGCTTGGATTCACCAAAAAGACACAATCCTCTAAACCTTCTTCTTAAAATAGATCTGACGTACGCGTTTTTACACACGTATCAAAAAATGTGAGGTGGGTTTTTGGTATTTTTGTGGTTTTTTATTTGTTGATGAGTTGATGAGATTGTGATGATATGTGTTAATGCTTCCAATTGAGAACATTGGTTTAGGTCCGTGATTTCTTCTCGATTAAAAAGAAAAGAAACACTCTTTAGTAATTTGTTATACACACAGTCGCCACACTTGATTGTTAAATGCCAAGCTTGCACTAAAATCCCATTTCATAATTAGGTCGTATTATTATTTTTATAATCTGATGATGTAATTTTGACCAGCTTTATTTTGAGCTTGGGGAGGGTTTTACCCCGATTCGAGTCTCACAAGTGACAAAGAAAAATCCGGATTTTCCTCTTAGTGCGGCCGTGAGCTCTAGGGGTTTCATGTCTCCTAGTGATTCGGTCCCAGATTTAGGCCCATTTTGATGGTTTAACTCGGTCGAATTTAAGTGTGGTGCCATTTTAAAAAATAATTTATTTTGAAATGGGTCAGTTTTGTTGATCTTTCATCTCTAACGGATCAAAAGTAAAAAAAGTGAAAAGTAAATTAGTCAATTGGGTTAAAGGTTGTTCAAAGTGCATTGTTACACAAAACCACTAAATGAGTTTACCACGAAACACCAACCAAACACCCACCAAATAGTAACCCTCTAACTTAAAGAAATGAGATATTGGTGGAGTTGAAGATGATTAAATGTGTGTGTGATGTTGGAAATCGTTATTAGGTGAGGACTTATGTTTATTACATTGGGATGATGTATTTAGCTTTTTGACTACTATGTGTTATAGTAATATGATCATTTGGGATTTAGTGGTGTGGGTAAGCTTATTTAAATAGCTTAATAGGTTATTGGGTTTTAAAAACCTTAAATTAGTTGCAAATCTCGCTAGGCGGAGCGAGTAATGGCCTACACAGGAAGTATGGGGGTATTGGAATTTTATGCACAAGTTTTGAAATTATATGTATGACATGTTTATAGGACCATAGTATTGTTCATAGAACCAAAAAGTATGTTTGGTAACATTAACACAATTGTTAAAACATTTCAAACCGAGTTTTGTACTAATTAGCACCGGGTGACCAAGTTGTGACCATATTGAATCTTTTGGCCGATTCGCTCAACTCCCTGGTCATTCACCTTGGGTTTGTAATCGCCGATTTTTGTAGTCCGAGTTTACAACACTGGTACGCTTATTTTAAGAGGTTAATAAGCTATTGGGTATTTTTTTTTTTAAAAAGGTACAACGCTATTGAATGTGTTGGGTAAGCTCATGTGTCAAAGTGCTTTATACATTGGGATGTATTTGTATTTTTCCTAATTATCATGTGTAGATCAGCGTGAGTTTGTGAGAGATAACTGTCAAGGGAATATGGGATTTAGGGGGTGTTTAATTAAGCTTATATAAAGAACTTATATGGGTTGGGCAAGCTTATGCCAAAGTGCTTATTAGTTATTTGGGGGAATAAGGGGTTTTTTCGATAATGAATAAATGCATAAGTTAAGCATAAGGTTATCTTGATACAGTACATCATATTTTTATCCTTTGGGCATGATTGAAGCCAATATACTGTATGTAGCCTTGTTCTGCCTAGAGATAAGAGCAACATATCTAAAGGCATCGTATAGGGCAATATGAGGTCTAAGTGCTATAATATGTGATCATACGGTTGATTTTATAGCTGCTAAAGTCTGTGTATAAGTTTTCCTTTTATACATTTATGGTGCTAACGACGCTGTTTCATGCTTGAATCAAAACGACGCGTTTATTTTATTTTATTTATTTTTTCTTTAGTCGGCTGCAAATGACGCCGTTTCATGTTTGGATATAGCCTTGGATCAAAACAATGTCTTTGGCTAAAAATTGCCTCGGTGGGTGCTATTTGTCGCTTTCATAAAAAGGTTATGTGGAATCCTTTATCATGTGTTATGGAAGCTGCTGCTTTATGGCAACTCTTTAGATCAAAACGATGTAATTTTTGGATAAAAATTGTCGTTTTGGGCTGCTATTTGTCATTTTTGTTAAAAGATTATGTGGAAATCCTCTATCATGGGTTATGGAATGCCGCTATTATGGCAATTGCTCTTGCTAATGGTGGTGTAAGTTTCTGCAATTTGATTATCTAATTATTGCATTTTGATGATGGGTTTTTGGTAGATCTTATATTGGTTAGATTGAAGAATGAGATGAGTGAACAATGGATGAGGGGTTTTGGTTTGTAGACACTTAGTTTTTTTTTAGAACGGCTACATGTGGATACTTTGAAGACGCGGTGGCAAAAACTTTAGCCCAAGCACTAAAACAACAATTTTTTGGCATAACCCATGGTCATAAGTTTATGCGTATATAATGAATTTTATAAGAAAGCGGATTTGCATCGTATTAAGGCGTCCGAGAAGCACTATAAACATTACTCAACTCCAAATGCTCACGCAAGAACGCCCAAAGCCTAATCCATGGTTGAGTACATAAGAAAATACATTTAAATCCAAATTTCAAGTAAAAATCAAGTTATATATTTTATTTATTTAAGGCTTACATACTTAAACGGGTTCACGGGTTGTTAGTTTAATACTTGCCTAACCCAAAAATGACCCGTTTATTGAATGGGTTTATGGTTGACTTGTTTGTGAACCAAACTTGTTTATCATCAACCCAAAACCCTTAACTTCGGTCGATTGTATCGTTTATTGTTTCGTATCGAGAATTGCCACCTCTACTTTAAATCACATAAAAAACACACTTTAAATAGAATAAGAAAACACCCTTACTTTCTTGATCCTTCATCTTATTTAAATTTACACTTTTACCCCTTCATTTTAAAAACAAAACAACTTCATTCATAAATCACATAAAAACATTTTTCACTATCTCTATTTAGAGGTGTGCTTGTTTCACTATCACAAAAAATTAAAATACACCGCATATATTTTATCATTGCGATTTGTTGAATATTTAAGTTTTTGTATAATTTTTCAAAAAGTTTTGAATCGGGTCAAAAAGTTTCCTGATTAGTTTGATTATGTTGACCGTTAATTAACAGGGTACTTTTTGCACACTCAAATAAGTGAAACACTCTAATTAATAATCTAAGGGTAGCTATGGAAAAATTCAACCTTTTTCCTCATTATCACTTTTCTGAAACAATTTTAACAGCCACCACCATCTCCGACAGCCACCACCAACCCTGCTGCTCTAACACCAGCGAAACAGAAACCCTTTATTAAATTCCCTCAATTTAAACAAAATCCCCAAATTTTATAAAAATTAAAAACCCATAACCCTCTAATTTAACTTCAAAACTGTTTAATTTTGAAGATATGAGAGATTTGGTGACATGGGTTTTTGGTAGTCAAAACGTTTGATTCAGGTACCTGTTTAATTTTGATATTTGTTACAACATCTTTGGTTTTTTTTATTAATTTTGATATTTGTTGCATAATTTTTTAATTAATTTGTGCTTATTTGATTTGGTGAGAGAGAGATAACTGTCATGGGAATATGGGATTTAGGGGGTGTTTGGTTAAGCTTATATAAAGAACTTATATAGGCTGGGCAAGCTTATGCCAAAGTGCTTATTAGTTATTTGGGGAATAAGGGTTTTTTTATAATGAATAAATGCATAAGTTAAGCATAAGGTGATCCTCATACATTACATCATCTTAGTATCCTTTTGGCATGATTGAAGCCAATATAATGTATGTAGCCTTGTTCTGCCTCGAGATAAGAACCACATATATAAAGTCTGTATTGTTAAGTTTGGTTATAAAAACTATAAGGATTAGTTTCTCTGGTTTACACTCTACTTGTATCTTGTTTGACTGTTAACATTTTGAATAGTCATTCAAGTGGTAGCAAAACGTTTGATTCAGGTAAGGGTTGGTTACTTCAATTCGTCGTTTTAATGTAATGTTACGTGTAGAGTTTGATCTAATTGTGAGCTGTTTTTTAATGTTGCAGAAAGTATCACTGAAGAAGAACGATCTGCTGGATATGCTTCTACCTCACATTCGAGGTAACTTGTTCTGTTTGAGATAATGTTTCTGATCTTGTTAATATGATCAAACTTTTGTATCTGCAACTGGCAATCAAAGTTGTATTTTGCATATGAATGTTAATTCAGGTTTGCGCCCATACCTAATACAGAGTTTGTACTCGATGTTGCAGCGGTTACTCCATCTAGAAGTTTCGTAAGAGGTGATCATCGGCGCTCTAGGCGTGATTCATCTGAATATGATAGGCGTGAAGGTAGGGTGGTCTCAAGGAGATATAGTGATGATAGGAATTATCGAGACCGTTCAGAACCGTGACCTCGTCATGGAATTATGTAAAAGTTCAAAGAGAACTCCTAGTATAGCTCAGTAGCCTTAATGATAAAAAGCTTATAAGATTGACATGAATGGGTTTATGTGAAGATGAAGCTACTTTGATCGAAAATTGCTATATGCCTAACTGGTGTTTGGAATAAAGGTTAAAACAGATGGCTATTTATCATGGTTTTGAAAACCTTTGCTTCACAAGTGCTTTTATCTTCCGATACAGTGTGGTTGGGATAAGCTATCTATCTTCGTAAGGACAGTTCCTGTTTGGCGAAATGAAATGATCATCTGGCGAGACAGTGGGTTCAGAAGAAATATTATGCAGTTCTACTTTCTGTTTTAGCATGGTCTAGCAGTTCTGCAAGTTTTGGTCTTCTGTTGTAGTTTGACAATTCAAGTCTTTCGTTTTGCTGTTATGTTATTAGTTGTGTCTGCACTGCTATATTTTTATACCTGGTATACATATGGCAACATGGATTTAATTTATGGGTCAGGCTTGGTTTTGTGACGTGGGGTTGCTATGCTAGCTTGTCATCCTTAGGCTTTAATTTGTGGATTTAATATCCAAACTTATGGGGTATGTTTTTGCACTGGTCTTCTTTTTGTTTTAGTTTGAAGTTTGTTTGTAATTGTTTTAGTTTGTTTGCAATTTACCCTAGTCAATAAAAAAAGAAAAATTGCTAACCAACACAAACACACACCACACCCATCGTCTTCATCACACACACAAAACCCATAAACACACTTTCAAAAAATACAACACAAACACAAAACCATCCATTTTTAAACTTAAATATTAAAATAAATATGATTTCCCTGTGTGTGCACGGGTTATAACTTGTAATGAGTGTAAAACAAAAACATATATAATACAAAGAGAGGTAAGTGCATTTTGTAGGCCCTAAAATCCATGGACAAAAGCTAAACACAAACTAAACGTATTCCATAAATAAAGGTGAGATCTTAACTTACAAATGCTTATAGATTTATATGGGCAAAGCTACAAATGACTAATTTACTTTTCAATTTTTATTAATATGAGTAACATACTTTCAAAAGATCCATTATGACAATTATACTTTCAAATTTTAACCAAGATAACTAACCACTTGACATGGTAATTATACCGTTAGTCCCCAATACATAAACAATTGCACCATGGTTCTCAATACATAACCCCAGTTAGTCCCTAATACATAAACAATTGTACCATTGGTCCTCAATACATAACCACAGTTAGTCCCAAATATATAACCATCGCCCACTAGCGCCACCACCACCGGCACCCACCTCCACCATCTACCACAACCGCTTACCACCAATTACCGCCACAACTAACAATAACCACCGCCACACACTACTGCCACCCATCAAGCACCACCACGACCACTGAATTTATAGGAAGTTACGTTATTAAAGGGAGATTTAGTTTGGATATTAAAAGATTGAAATTTGAAAATTTACTAATTATAGTTTGATGAGACACTTGATTTTTTATTTTATTTATTTATTTATTTTTTTTGAGATTGTTGTGCCTAAAAATAGCAATAACATTTTTTTTTTTATATACGGAAATGATTTTACACTTAATTTATTGATTGAGATACTCAAAGTAAGCAGATAAAGCAATGTGTCAGCTTTTGTACAAGTAAATCACTTCCCTTTATATAAGGGTTGATTGGTGTGTAGAAAATAACATGTGTTACCAAATGAATATGCTAGAATGGGCCAAATTTTATTGGTTTACCAAAATGGACCTTTGAGCGCCACGTCAAATATAGAGATTTGACATAAAAGTGTGAAATATTTGCTACACCTACCCACATACTACAGTGTGAACTTTTTTGGTTTACCAATATCAACTTTTTGAGCAGCCATGTTCATTTTTGCAACAAATTAATGTGTCACATATACAAAATAAGAAAAGAGTAATGCTATTTAGGCTTAAATAATGCAATCCTAATTACATGCCTAATCTACATAACTTTAAACACATGTATTGTACATTTTATCTCTCTAAAGTTCCACCAATTATTTTTTTCAAATTCACCAATCAAATCATTAGTAGTAAGCTTACTACTTAGAAATAAGAATCATTTTTCATAAGAGCGTTAGGTACATTTGGTGCCGTGAGTGGTGCCATGGGACTTTTTTCCCATGGCATCACTTTTGGTTATGGCACCAAACCCCCTCCCTAGCATAACACAGCTTTGTGTCGTTGTACTTTTTTCCTTTATCATTTTAAAGAAAACAATTTACTCCGTATATAACTAAAATTACCACATAAAACTTTAACCACTTTTTTTAAATGCTATGTACGTGGCCTTTGCATTACCACATCTATCCAATCAACTTTTTGCTTGTCACCACATATAGATCTTGGTCCATATCCAAACATTTATTATCACATAAAACATTAACTAATTATTTTGAGTCGTCTTCTTCCTTGCAAAACACATACACACATTATCATCACACAAACACAAACAATAAATAAATAAACAAAAAAAGGAAAAAATTGCTTTGGCGCGAAGCTGGTGGCCACGACGCACCTACGAGCCCAACGCCTCGGATGGTTCATCGCGCCGAAAGCTCATTCGGTCGACTATGGCTCAAGCCCACCATCGACCTCGACCTCTAAGAAAAACATTAAACTTACAAAGAAATAATTGATGTATTTCTTTATATATTTACCAGCCGACAATCCCATCCAAACACACTTGACTCTCGATAATCGAGCCATCCAATCCTCCCACTCTTTGAAAATCATTACTTTTCACTTCAATAAAATTAGTTTTTACATTATATGTAGTTAAGATATGCGTTAAGATAAGAAAAAATAAATACCTCCTAAGTCTAGTTGATCAACTTTTTAAGCAGCTATGTGCATTTTTACAACAAATTAATGTGTCAAAGATAGAAAAAAGAAAAACAATGAGCTTACAAACAAATACACTAGTTGCCACGCTGGCAATCCCATCCAAACACACTCAATTTTTGTTTGTTTCACTCTCATTTCACAACAACTATGATTCATCAATATTTATTAATCTTTATACATATTAGTGTTACATACATCGAGATCATCAATATTTATTAATCTTTATACATATTAGTGTTACATACATCGAGATGGAGATTAGAACTATGGACTAATTGGGATTTGCCAATTATATTAATTGGAGGTTACTCGGTTGAAACTATGAACCGGTGTTGGTGGATTGCAGTTGTCGGGGAAAGATTGAGTCGTCTTCGGACGGTCCGTCTCGGAGGATATCGTTATTAGGTGAGAACTTATGTTTATTACATTGGGATGATGTATTTACCTTTTTTTGGATCATTATTGTGAGAACTTATGTTTATTACATGGGATGATGTATTTTCCTTTCTTTGATTATTATGTGTTATAAGTGTGATCATACGGGATTTAGGGGTGTTTGGGTAAGGTTATTTAAAGTAGCTTAATAGGTTATGGGTTTTGAAAAAAGCTGAAATTAAGGTTGCAAATCTCGCTAGGCGCAAAAGCAACATCGAGTAATTGGCCTAAAGGAGTATGGGGTAATGGAAATTTTATGTACAAGTTTTGAAATTCTATGTATGATATGTTTATAGGACCATAGTATTTATTGTTCTTAGAACCAAAAAGTATGTTTTCATTTTTTTACCATTTAAAAATATCCTTAAAACACACAACAACACACCATATACCAAAAAGATATAAAAATACCATCTCTTTCATTGATTATGCATGTTTTAAAACACACACAACAACACACCATATACACAAAAGATATAAAATATAATTTATCTTTCATTGGTTATGCATATTTTTTGGCACCATATGCACAAAAGAAGTAAACTGTAATTTCTCTTTCATTGGTTATGCATGTTTTTTCTCGAGACTCGACCTCGTTAGGAGAGTTTTTCATCTTTGTCGTATACATTGAATTGGGTTTCGCTATGCAAAAGCCTTCCTTTGAGTTCCTAAGAGTGCACCCTACACCTTAACCTCACACACTAGCAGTATTCTCTGTTTCCTTTTTATTACCACAAAATTATGTACGGGTCTTAGGTCCTTCTCCTATCTATCGCATATATTTTAATATTAAAATAATAATAAACCTTTGTCCTAATATGTATCGCAACATATAAAACAAACAATATGTATCGCAACATATAAAACAAAATGACTTTTTAATCCAAATTGAAATTATAATCCTAAACCCATTTACAAACCAAATAGGCCTTTAGTAGTGGTGTAAAGGGTTGTTTACTAAATTAAGTAGTTTAGCTTGAAGTGTTTTAATTAGCCTCTTAATTAAAAAAGATAAATATTTATAAGTCTCCCAATTATAAAAGATTATGTGTTTGGGGCTCAAATTTATCTCAATTAAGAGAGAATAAAAGAAAAATAAAAACCTCCTATATTCATTTTACAACAAAATGATGTGTCACGATAGATAATGAGAAGAACATGAACTAGTAATTGGTGTATTTCCTTTTAGTTGACATGCCGGCAATCCCATCCAAACAAAAACACTTTGACTCTAACATGACACCATGCTGCCATTAGAGCTATATCTTCTTTGGTTTCCCATTTTGCAACAAATTGCTAAAAATACTTTGTGAAGTTTCATGATTGGGTATACTAGGCATTTGATTTAGATTTGGAGACTCAGAGTTTAGAAAACTTTGATATTCCATAATAATCGGGTGTTTAGGAAATAATTTGGATAATTAGGATGCATAGGAGATAAAGTAGATATAAAAAGTCAAGAAACCATAAATGAGAATTGAGAAGGTGTATGAAAATATGTTGATATTGGACTATATTTATAAAGAATTGAAAACTAAAATTATTGATATAATTACCCTCCGTCCCATATTAACCGCCCACTTGATTTTCAAGGTCTTTCATTTCCACTTTGACTTTAAATATTTTAATTGTATTATATATAATACTTGATGCAAAATATATGAATAGATTGAGTTTTAAATGTATTTTTATTGGTAAAATTTTTATTAAATATTATATAACATAAACAAAAATATTTAAGGTCAAAATTGGAAAGAAAAACTAAAAAGTCAAAACAGGACAATAAATATGGGACGGAGGTAGTATTATTTTAAAAAAAACTAAAGTTAATGTAAATTATCCGTTAGTTTATCAAGAATATGGATTATCAATAAGAAAATGGAAGAAAATATATGTGCCCACTTATATTGTGACATGTCAGATTGGATGAATTAAAACAATAAACTTGATATATTTTTTATAAATTTTAAACATAATACAAAATAGTAAATACATGAAAAAAAATAATAATAAAAAAAATAATGTTGGATAACAAATTTGAAGCTACCAATAAAAATATTGACATTTAAAAATCACCAAAAAGGAGTAATGTATATACTTTTTTGTTTTTTTCCTATCTAACTAATTAATCTCGACCTTCCAATCCCACCCCACATTTCCAATCCATTATTATTATTATTATTATCATTTCACACCAAAACCGATGGTACGTTCTATTTCTTGCAAAATTGTGTTTGGCTATATGTGTCAATAATCAAAATTGTGTAATTTGATTATCATAAATTGGTTGTGATAATTTATTAATACATACATCGGGATGTTTGATTAGAAATATGGACTAATTGGGTTTTGCCAATTGTATTTATTGGAGGTCATCTTTATCCTGCATTGAGGTTTTTGTTTGTTGTTAGGTGTTAATAAGATGATGGACACGTTCGAGCCGGAAGACCGGTGTTGGTGGATTGCAGTTGCGGGGAAAGATCGAGTCGCTTCTGACCGCCCGTCCGGAGGAAATCATTATTAGGTGAGGACTTATGTTTATTACATTGGGATGATGTATTTGCCTTTTTGGATCATTAGGTTGCAAATCTCGCCAGCACCGAAAAGCGCCTAGGCAGGAGTACGTGGGGTATTGGAATTTTATGTACAAGATTTGAAATTATATTATGACATGTTTATAGAACCAAAAAGTATGTTTGGAAACATTAACACAATCGTTAAAACACTTCAAACCGAAGTTTTGTACATTAGCACCGAAATGATAAAGTTTTGACCAAATTGAATCTTTCGATTCGCCAACTCTCCCCGGCCAATGACCTGTGGCTTGTAATCGCAGATTCTTTGTAGTGTGAACTTTACAACACTGGGTAGGCTTATTTTAAGAGGTCAATAAGCTATTGGGTATAAAAAAAGGTACAGAGCTTATTGAATGTGTTTGGGTAAGCTCATGTCAAAGTGCTTTATACATTGAGATGTATTTGTATTTTTCCTAATTATCATGTGTAAAGCGCTGAGTTTGTGAGAGAGGATAACTGTCACAGAATATGGGATTTAGGGGTGTTTGGGTGCTTATATAAAGAACTTATATAGGTCAAGTAAACTTATGCCAAAGTGCTTATTAGCTATTTGGGGAAACAGGGGTTTTTTCGATAATGAATAAATACATAAGTTAAGCATAAGGTTATCCCTGACAGCCAATATAATGTAAGTAGCCTTGTTCTCGCCGAGATAAGAACCACATATCTAAATGTGTTATCTTTGTTAAGTTTGGTTATAAAAATTATAGGGATTAGTTTCTCTGGTTTACACTCTACTTATATGTTTTGAGTGTTACAACATTATGAATAGTCATTCATTAAAGTTTCCTCTATGGTAGAACCTATAGACGAAGATGTAAAAATCCTCGACCATCAAGATGACGCTGGAAGTGGTGTCTCCTGCAGGGAAAAAATAGAAGCGTAAATGGTAGATTTGATTATATGAAAATGGTAGATTAGATAGAGGTTTAGAGATTGACATGATTGAGTTTAACTTTTAGTGTAATTGGAGGTTACTTAGGTGAAACGCTCAACTTAGGTCGTGTTTTGCTTATTTTGGTCTTATGATCTTATTTGGTTCAGCTTATACATGTTTTTTTTTTCAACTATAGATTCAGGTTTATATCGGTATCACTATCACATGTTTCTTCTAAATAAAGACATCGATATAGAAACTTGGATACACGATATGTGTTGGTGGAATTACAGATTCGTAGAAGAATGAATGGCAATAAAGCTAAAATACCTCGATGAACAAAATGATAAGCCTTAGCATTGGGTGATATAACTGAGCCCATTCCATAAGTTATTACTTCAGCCATGGCTAAGGTAGGATTATTTCTTATCTTGTATTTCTTTCTTGTGTAAATGAGGTGTATTTTGGTTTTTTAACATAACATGAGGTAATTATGAATTTAGATGTACATATACAAATTTAAGATCTCTACGTGCGGTGTGTTTGTATAAGGAAGCATGTTTGTATGTGTTAAGTTGTTAACATCTTTCATTACTTTTAATTTAAAGAAATTGCTCTGCATTTTTTAAGTTATGGTTTACTGTTTCAAAATAGCTACATGTTTGTAGTTGATGCTAGTGTCGTGGAATGCGGCAAATTCTTGATCGTGTAATAGGGGCTAATCTTAGTCTTTTATAGCAGATATATGGTCTGAAACTAGTCTTATAGATACTAGAAAAATAAAATGATTTGGATTCATTGATATATTTCTGCATTAAATAATGATAGATCGATACTCTAGATCCCTATGAAGAAAAGAGATTGATTTGGTGATGTAACACCTAGATTCATTGCTGACGTTTGTTGTCTACACAATCTCTTCTTTAAGTAGTGTATTAAGGTTACAACTCTGTTGATTATAAATGTTCCTATTTATCATGGTATATATAACACTCTTTTCTTTGGTATGACGCCTTAAACACATGTGAAACTGATTTGAAATCTAGAAGGACTCTTGTTTTCTCAAACTCATGACTGATGCTTCCCTTTCTTGATTGTGCATTGCATTAGTGTTTCTGTTCTTTACCTTATTTTGTAGAGGCTCGCGGGTTTTTTTTGGGCAAATATAGTGTTTTTTTTGTGTATAAAATACGAACATGTGTCTTGTTAAAATGATGACCTTCGCAACATGTAATATTGATGACTTTTGGTTTTTTTGTAACCTCTGATATTGACATTTTCTTAAGAAGTATCATTTTCTTCATAATCTATGTCTTGGTTTTAATAATAAGATTTGTTTAACCTTAAGAACTAAATACGCATAAGATCTAAAAATGGGACCTAATGAAAATGTATGTTGGTGTTTCATGCTAATAACCTAATATAACCGATAACATAGATTCCCACTCAAAGGAACATAAGGTTTGATTGAAATTAGAATTTTGTATTAATTCCTTTACGCTAGGATGCATGAAGTTAGGTGCCCTATTTGGGCTTCGAGGAATATGCATAGTGGAATATTTGATGGTCATGGTCAAACAAATGTTGTTAGACTCATATGAATAACTGAAGTAGTGTAGTTTTTTGAAGTTACACTCTCTACATGATGAAAACGCGAAAAACTAGGAATGTCAAAGTAACTATGTTAAGGCGTCCGAGAAGCATTATGAACATTACACAACTCCAAATGCCCCACGCAAATCGAAGCCTAATCCCCGGTTGAGTACATAAGAAAATACATTTAAATCCAAACTCAACATAAAAATCAAGTTGTATACTTTATTTTTTTAAGACTTGCATATTTAAACGGGTTCACGGGTTGTTGGTTTAATATTTGCTCAACCAAAACACAACTCATTTATTAAATGGGTTAAACGGGTTAACCTGTTTTTGAACCAAACTTGTTTATCCTCTATCGAAAACCTGTTTAATTTCGTGTTGAATTTGTATCGTTTATCGTGACGTGTCGAGAATTGCCACCGAAACTTTAAATCACATAAAAAACAAACTTTAAATCGCATAAGAAAACACTATTACTTTTTTTAATTGTCATTTTATTTAAATTTACACTTTACCCTTCAACTTTCATTTTAAAACAAAAAACTTCCTTCATAAAAAAAAATAAATAAATAAAATAAAAATAAAAATAAACTTTTTTTGACTATCTCTATTTAGTGGTGTTTTTGTTTACATCTCACTTCCCTATAACTCGCTTCGACATGATTGGATATTGTTGTTGTACGTTGTAATGTTCATTATCATTTATCTGATCACAATTTACACTTTAACCCTTCAACTTATATAAAATTAATAAAAGCACCCTAAATTAAATATGATCTATAATTAAAAACATCGACTATACCAATCAATTCACAGGGTTTTAATTCAGTTATGAGTTAACCATATTTTATCATTGTGGTTTATTGGGTATTTCACTTGTGGTCTAATTTTTTTAAAAATTTCAGATTCAGTCACAAAGTGAAACATACGTTCCATGTTTTGTCCATTTTGTGCCGCCGATGTTAACGCCTTTATAAACGTAAAAGTTTCGCCAGGCGCTAAGGTGTGAGGCTTTGTCATGTCCACCACACTACGTTTATAACCTTAATTTAACATAACAAGGACAAGTTAGTTTGACTATGTTAGACCGTTATTAAGAGGGTATTTCGCTTCATTATACTTGGGGTGTTATCGGTCGGGTTGTCGGTTATCGGGTTGGTCGCCGGGTTGTTTCGTTGGGTGTTCCAAATATTGACCTAACCCCGACCCTATAAGAAATCGGGTTATCGTGTTTCGTCAAAACGGTCGGGTGAATCGGTTGGGTTGTCGGGTCAGCATGTAAGTGTCTTATTGATTCAAAAAGCACAATCTTGGATTGGTGAAATTAGTATCACAAGAATTACTTTAATATGCCATCTTTAAAACTAATCAATCTTGCTTTTCTAGAAGAACCCACATTAGTAACAATTGCTCACTTTTGTACACATGAAAGTAGGTTTGTAAGAATAAACATTAACATATTGCCATTAAATCAAAGTAGAGAACAAAGAGGCTTAAAAAAAAATATTGCCATTAAATTAAAGTAGAGAACATTAGGCTTACAAACAATTTCCATTAAATTGCACACTTGCAGAAGTTTCTTTATGAGTGATACGCTTGAGTTGAATACATAAAGGCCAATTGAGGGTTTTAATAAAAAGTAGTTGTATTTTTTTTAACTAGTATACATCTCATATACATATTGGGCTAACAGTGAATCAGTGATTATACATCA
Organism: Chrysanthemum makinoi; assembly: GCA_910596185.1. NCBI lineage: Eukaryota > Viridiplantae > Streptophyta > Magnoliopsida > Asterales > Asteraceae > Chrysanthemum > Chrysanthemum makinoi. Next base: position 38,133,160 of record OU343225.1, on the reverse strand, counting down.
GGAAGGGGTGTTAAGTGATATGGGGCTTAAATGAAAATAAAGACAAGGAAGGCTTATACATTTATCGGCATACGGGTCAACCCAACCCGATAAAGTATAAAGTATAACCCCAACCCGTTCCTATAAGCTTTATCGGGCTGACTGGATAACTGGAGCAGTTCAAATTTAACCTCGGAATGAACCCTAACCCTATAAGATTTTATCGGTTCGGCCCTGACGGTCAACCCATTTGACACCCCTAATATTACTAACAAAAATAAAACAAAGACAGTAATTCACCCCCAACCCTTCAACCTCTTCCTCATTATATCACTTTCTGAAACCACCAGTATCTCCGGCAGCCACCACCAATGAAAAAGTAACCCTTCAATAAATTCTCAAATTAAAAATCCCCAAATTTTATAAAAACTAAAATTCGGTCCATAAAGACAATTGTTTAAACCGAGTTTTGTGAGGTGAAGTTCGATCCATTAAATTCGGTCCATAAACACAAACCCTAACCATTCAAATAGATTCGGTTAATCTGTGAGCTGAAGTTGCTGATTTTGCTCTCAGGTATACTTTTCAACTGAATTCATTGATTTTTGTGTTTGCTTCAATTAGGTGTTAGTTATAGAGATTTGTGATATTATTATAGTGCGATAGAGGTGAATTAGGTGCATGTGTTACGTGCGCCTATGCTTTGAAGCTCGGGTTTAGGTTGTGCACGAAAGGTGTTTGATGAAATGTCCACTAGAGAATGAAAACCATCTATTAGCCCACATTCGTTAGTAATATTTGCTGTTACGTATTCGCATCTACTGGCTAGTTTATCACTTGCTGTTTGAATTGACATATATTGTTTTTTAAATTGCCCTTATATATTCCGGAGCAAAAGGGCATTTTGTGTGCTGTTCTTTGAGTAACCGTTAACATGTCTATACATATCTGCCAATGCAACTGCAAATTTTGCAAAAGTGTTACATTAGTTTTCATGTGATTTGCAGTCACATAACACAATGTGGGCTAATAGATGCTTAAAGTTAGCAAAATGGTCTGGTTTTGCCAATTATATTAATCGAGGCTCAGGTGAAACTTTGAACTTGGGGGTCGTTGTTTAATCTTATTTTTGGCTTATGATCTTATTTGGTTCGGCTTATATCTAATAAGCTCATCTTTATCCCTGGCTTTAGTTTATGAGCTTATCATCCATCTTTAAGTCATAATAAGCTCACAAATCTGAAGATAAGCTGGAAAATATGGGCGTATGAGATATAAGCATTGTCAAATAAGCTCATAAGCCAAAAAATAAGCTTAAACAAACATCCCCTTATTTAGCCCCTGTTTAGTTTCTATTTGTTTGAGCTCCAAAATACACCCAAAAGCTTTACGTTTTTTCTAAAGTCTTTAAATAGATGTGCATAAAATTAGTTTTCTTGTGACTTTAGATAGGGACCCATAAATATAAATTTTATGAGATGACACTTACTCCTTAGACGTGTTTATTCTTGCATGTCACAACAAAGTATGGAATTGTATTATGTGGTATTAATTTGTGGTGATTATGATTTAGGTGGTCGTAGAGAAGACGACTAGACCTGTCCTAGCTGTGGGAATGTCAAATTTTCTCGACAGCTTGCAATATGTGCAACTGTACACAGCCAAGACCAGCTGATCATAACTCAGTAAGTTGCACACATATCGCAGTAGCTATCTTTCTTGGCTTTAAGAAATTAGCCATTTACAAGATGTCTCCCCCACTTTTTACAGAAATCTGCTCCAAGGCAAATGCCGCACCCCAAGGCTACTCCTGCCTCTCTTACACTGGTTCCGTGCACCCTCTTCAATGTATATGGGTAAACACCTTATGCTGCTTCTCCTTTCAATGGAACATCTATGCCTCCTTATGATGGTTTTGCTTATCATTACAACTACAACAGTCGTCTGCCTGGAGAGAACCCTTATCGTCCCCTGCAACTCTCTGCTACACCCACTTATTCAGGTGGGTCTATGATAGGAACTGGTATGCATTTTTTTTGGGTTGATTTTGGCCTTTTATTGTTTACGCGGTGTTGTTTAGAAGTTATGCTATTCTGATTCTTATTTTGTTCAATAATCTTATTCGGGTTGTTTGGGTCAACCCGGATGCTAAATAGGGTTGGTTATCGGGAGGGTTAGATATTTTTGGATAACCTTTTTTTTTATTTTTTTATTTTATAAATATGGCTTTTTTTTTTTTATAAATTATCTATCTAAATTAGAATAAATAGGCAATTTTATGACCATTTTACTCCATTGGGGTTGGTTCGGGTTCGGTATGTTATTTTTACCCTCGACCCGGTTTGACCCGACCCAAACCCGACCCGAGTAACACCGCTACCTGCTACTATGTGACATCTTGCTGAAACTGGAATTACATCTTTTTTGCAGGTGCGTTGTATGGTTTACCTATTGCTCAGGCTGCCATGGTATGTCTGAATTTTGTTATATCAATCAACTAAGGGGGTGTTTGTTTCGGCTTATATAGCTGGCTTATGACTTATTTATGTTTCATATTATGGTTGATCATCATCTCTGTCTTTTTTAGATATGTTTTGATTCTAACCCACAACAGTGGGTCTAAATGAGCATTCAGTATGAGGATGATAAATTTCTACTGTTATTTTGATCTAACTGAAAATAAAGAGGCAGCAAGGAAAAGTATAAAACATTAAAACATATGACTTAAACATAGACAAGGCAAAGCTAAAAGGATTGTGTGAGAATTATGTAGTTGTAAATGCAGTAGCACGCATGACTAATTATAACTTATAAACAGATCATTTTCTTAAGTTTAGTACTTGCATACGCAAATTTTTCTCGACATAATGGAACTCCCCACAAACATTCTTGGTATCCTTAAAGCTATAGTTGCACTTTTTTTCATTTCTTTGGATATTCTAATAATCTATTTTTTGTGTTTAGCTACTTGTTCGATCTTAGTTTTGACATATGGGATGGAATAGGAGTGTTTGGATCGAAACCATAATTAAGAAAAAATGACCTTTTATATTCCAGTACCGGAACCTGGACTTCCCGTTTTTCTCCCGTACCGATTTTGAATGGTACCGAATTTTTTTGGGCTTGTTTTGCTGTACGGTACCGTATGCTGTGTATTGTAAGCCGGTACCGATTGGTCGGTACCGTATGTTTCCGTGCCGTATCCGTTTTCTAAGGCTCCCATTCTCATCCCTATTTCATATGGTCACTTATATAAGCCGAAAAGTTTCAAAATAATCCACAAAATCTTATGAAATATAAGCCTAAAACCAAATAAGCTAGAATCCGGCAATATAAGCTGCAACAAACACCCCCTAATTGCAACGAGTAAATTTGATTATTCGTTCACCTACTCCCTATGTTAACAACATGTATATAAACATGTGATGCTATATTGATCGATCATTTGGTTTTTGAATTTGTATATCTAACTTATTCATATACTGCTACACAGACTAGCAGATGATTGTAATTTACGATTTGTTTTTCATTGTTTCACTGCTTTTACAGATGGAACACTAGAAAATGACTGGGAATGCCCAAAATGTGGAAATGTCAATTTTTCCTTCAGAGCAGTCTGTAACATGAGGAAATGCAACTCACCTAAACCAGGTTCCAGTAAGTACTTCGTGTATATATATTTGGTTACTTATTTGTGACGTTTGAGTCTGAATCTTATATATGTATCGTATTTTGTTTCAGAAGCAGATATGCCAGAAGGGAGCTGGAAGTGTGACAAATGTAAAAACATACACTATCCTTTAGGACCAAATAACCGACAGAACTGCGGTGCAGAGTGCAGACAAACCATTAGAATCCCAGAATTCCCCTGCAGAAGAAGAAAACAATGATCAGGTCTGTATTGTTTTTGTCGAATGTTTTATTAAGTTATGTTTTTGCATGCTTACAATCCCCATGAATGTAAAGCGGAAATACTTTCTGGTCAATTTCTTTCTTTACCGATTTACTTTCTCGTTTGTTTATAATCTTGCTGCGAATTATGCTATAATGAAGCACATGGTCATCCGTCTATTGTTTATTAATATGTGTTTATGTATCTACTGTTCCAGTGAGTACTAGGACATGTTTAAGAAGGTCCAGAGTTGTCCAGCTGTTGCTCAGTATGGGTCAGAAAGTCAGTCATGTCGGTTGCCGCTCGTCTTCTTGTTGCTGCGGTTATCGAGTTACCTTGCTTTGTGATTTGTGTTGTCATATTGTAGCATATAAAAATCGTGATTGGTGGTCTTTAAGAGATTTTTCACATTTACATGCATGTGTCACCCAGTGAGTTGCTGGGCTAAGTCTTCTTAGAAGGTGATGTACCTTTTCAACTGTGTGTCGTCCTATTTAATATGATTTGAAGTCAATTGCATATCTTAGATAGGTGTCTTTTGTTTGTGTGTGCTTGTTGGACCAGGATGAGATCCTGCAACGGTTGACTAGTCTTGAATTCATCAGCAGTCCCCATTTACAGTTTCTACTTTTTAACTTGGCAGTCTTTTAAAATAGATTGGAGGACTCTCCCAAGTCAGCGACTTTCTTTTTGCTACTTATTGACTAATGCTGATACTATGAGAGCAAATCCATTTGGTTCAGTGCCTATTTGTTTTGGTATATAGTCCAGTGAACTATGCTCATTTGGCCATACACGAGTCTTAAACGAGTAGTCTAAAGTTTGTGGTAAATTTATGGCTTGGTCTTGTTTTGGAATGGATTACACAGTCCTATACACCCAAAACACTTGAACGAACCCTGACGGGGTGCGGTGTAACTTTTCTTATATTTAGTTTTAGAGCGAGTGTCTGGCTGAGGTAAAGCTGACATTTTATGCAACTGGTTTAAGCATGTATTTGGTTTTATACGAATGAATCTTTTCCTATATTTGCAACATTTTACACTATAACAACAAAAAAAATGAAGTGGAGAAATGGATGGTAGAAATATGTATGCTAAGAAACCAAAACAAACTGATAATATTACTCACAATGATGAACCTACAGTAATGAATCCACGTACACCATATTCATGAGTGTCCAGTTTCAACCACTACTAAAAGTGATACATTTCAACCTGATCATGTTTTGACCCGTTACCTAACCCATCCATGTTTCCATGCATTATGTTGTACAAACCTTTTCGGTGCACGATATCAGTTCTTTCTCATACGTCATATAATTTGCATGAACTCAAATTACCTTTTTATACAAACTATTAAGTTATTGCACAAAGAAACTTAATCTTCCAAGTCTCTTTTGCGCCCAGTTGGGCCAAATAAAGCAATATTTCAAACTATAGGACAGTCCAAATTCAACATATGAATTGTTCTCAGCTTATGAAGTATGAAGCTAAAATGAGTATCGAATTAATAAAGTTAAAAGCTTAATAACTGTTTTATTCCAAAAACCAAAACATTACTTTTGCCACCCTTACGAAAATGTTCTCATTTTGACACGTTACACGCTAGACCCATTTTCCCACCCTTACAAATATTTATTCAAAGAGCAGCCATACCATCCAAGATGTTGCAACATAAAGCTGAGATCCGTGCTGCGATGGCATGGCATCCGGTTCCTAATACTTATGTATCATGATCCCTTTACGCTTTGCAGCGTTATGGAAGTAACTGAGCATATCGCTTTTCTGATGACGCTCCAATTGACCTACATGATGTCAGCCGGATCATGAGCTTTTTCAAGATGTCGAGTAACTGATAACTCACATCCCGAGCCTTTCGAGAGCTTCACTTGTTCCAATATCCATAGTTGATACATGTAGTTAAGAATGTTAAGTTTAGGTGGCGGGTCCATGAACACGAAATCAAGTAAATTTCGATTTTCACTACTTCAGCAAAAGAACGTTCCCCAGATTCACCCTCCAGATTTCTGGGATGGGGTTTTCGAAGCATTTCTTTTGTACGCTTCGTAAAAAGACAGTAACATGTACCGGGCCTAATGGTAAACAAACTACAAGACCTAAATCTAGCCAAGTTAGTGTAATCTGACTACAACTATCAACAATATTCACTATGCAGATACGCTAAGATGTCAAGGGTTAGATCCAGTAATAAAACAAACAAACTTTGCCACCATGAAAGGATCCAGTGATGTAACCAACAGACTTTCTCATTCATATAGACACACTTGATCATAAACATGGTTCATACACATGATAAGTCATCAGGAATGTAAATGCACCCTTACGTCTCTTACAGTACTTATGCAACAAGAAAATTAAAACACACTTACAAACATATTTGACAAAGTAACGCTATATAAAACACGACATGCACTCCTTCTTGCTGCACTTACTTTCAAATTTCACAAAGAAAGCCTGGTACTAGACCTGAAAGCGTTCGAAAATAAAACCAAGTTAGTGATGATTTATTAACAAACCTCGTTAAAAATCAGATTCTACAAAATGGGAGAACATAGTACCTTATATATTTTGAAGCACATCGAGAATGCGCTGCAAATCGTTGACAACAATTTCCATTTTCATCCGTTGTGGTGGGGAATCCACAGAGCACGATACTCCAATCTTGATAATTGCAACCAAACATTCCTCCACTTTCTTTGCATTTCCTTCATACTTGCAACACAATTGCATCATCATCAATAACATCGATTACATGATCCGGTAATGCCATGTAAGCAAATTTATGAAGGCTAAGACCTTCAATAAACATGCCGTGTGTTGGCTTTTTACCGGTCATCACCTCTAGTAATAATATTCCAAAACTGTAGACGTCCCCACAACTTGTCATCTCGCTCCCGATACCATACTCTACAAATGAAAAACAATTAATTAATTTAAAAACTTTAACCTGTAAATAAATATAAGCATCATGGAATAAAAATGGAATTACCTGGAGGTGCATAACCAATTGTTCCTTTAACCCCGGTTGAGCTGTTTTGGTTTAAGTTTGTACCAAGTAGGCGAGCTAAACCAAAGTCTCCAACATGAGCCACCATATCATCATCAAGTATAATGTTACTTGGCTTCGTCAACCGTGAACAATCGTTGTTTGGCAGCGATTGTGAAGATAATCAAGTGCAATGGCAACATCTCTAAGAATATTTATTCTTTGAAAAAAGTTGAGTTTCGATGTATTTGCACTGGAATGAAGCCAATCGTGTACACTTCCATTGGGCATAAACTCGTAAACCAGCGCTTTAAAATCATTTCCTTGGAAATCGGTACTCGAACATGAAGTTATTATCTTCAATAGATTACGGTGCCGAATATTCCGCCATGCTTCACATTCTGCTATAAAACTTCTGTGAGCTCCTTTATTTTGAAGATGTAGCACTTTGATTGCAACAAATTTGTCATCATCAGGATCGAGGATTCCTTTATAAACAAAACTGAACCCACCTTCTCCAATCAAATTTGCTGCAGAGAAGCCATCAGTAGCCTTGAGAAGTTGACTGTAAGAAACCTTAATGAACCGTTCACTACCTGATGACTCAGATGGTTGACTATTGCGTTTCTTCTTACACAAAAGATATACACAACATAATATTATGAGCAACGTCGGTGCAATCACGATGACTAATATGAAGAAAGGAAACCTTTTTTTCTTACTACCCGTCTCCTTGCATTTGGGTAACTCAAGTGTAACCAAACCACCACAAAGCTTATGGTTCCCCAAAACTGAAAATGCGCCATTGGCAAACACTCCTACAACCGGTACTTCACCCTCAAAATCATTAAAGGTTAGGTTCAAATATTCTAGGATTTCCATTTTCTAAAAATTGTGAATTTTACAGATAAATTATTTTCAGAAATGTCGAGTACCTCCAATCCTCCCAGGGAACTTAATGAAGATGGTATCATGCCTTGAAATTGGTTTCCACTAAGGTATAACTTTGTAAGGCTAACACACTCACCAAGACTACTAGTAATGGGGCCTGATAAACTATTGTAAGATAAATCAAGACCGCTCAACATCTTGAGGTCTTTAATCTCTGACGGAATGGAACCAGAAAAGCGGTTTTGAGAAAGATCTAAAAAATAATTTAGTGATGGAAGTTGAAAAAGCTGTTTGGGTATGTTACCACTCAGCCTATTGTATGCAAGGTTTAACCCATTAAGTTCTTTACAATTCCCGAGGCTTGATGGAACATGACCTTCTAATTTGTTGTAATATAAGTAAAGTTCTGTCAACATTGATAAGTTCCCAATGGCATCAGGGATAGGTCCTGCAAACAGATTTCTATATAGACTAAGATACTGTAGCTTTTGTAGTTTACCAATGGTAGTGGGGATGTTTCCTTTGAATCGATTAGCTCCTAAACCTAAAGTGGTCAAACCAACTAGACTACCTATACTTGAAGGGAGGCTTCCAAATAACTGATTGTGTCCTAAATATAGAGAGCTGACTTGATCAGAGAGATTACCTATTGATATGGGAAGCATTCCTATAAGGTTGCAACTATGAAGTTCCAAAGCTCTTAATCTGGTGCAGTTTTTCAAAGAATCAATAAACCTCATGGCATTATCTTCTCCGCGGCCATGGAAGTTGTTATAACTTAATTTAATTTTATAAATATCTCTTAGTTTTGAAAAATCCATTGTTAACTTCCCACTAAAATTGTTGTAAGCCATTTCAAGATACCATAATTTTGAACAATTAGAAAGAGAAGGTGGAAGAACTCCGGTCAGTTCGTTATCCCTTAACTGAAGCCACTCAAGATTTGGGAGCTGATTACCAATTTCTGAAGGAAGCCTACCAGTGAGGTGATTACCACCTAAGGAAAAATTAACTAGGAGTGAGAGGTTGAAAATGGAAGGAGGGATGCTTCCATATAAGTTGCACTCACCAGAGTAAAATGCCGTCAAGCTTTTCCATTGACCCAAGGTATCTGGAATTCTCCCACCCAACGGGTTCCCAACAGCATAGAACACTTCCATTGATGTGATATTCCCCAAGAAAGGTGGGATTCCACCTGTTAACTTGTTGTCGTGAATTGCAAGATGAGTAAGTTTCGAGAGTAAACTCATTCCCTTGGGTATGCTACCAGTTAGCTTATTTTGACCGAGCACAAGCTTTTCAAGGTTAGAACAGCCAGACAAATTTGTTGGAATGACTCCACTGAATTTGTTTTCATAAATATAAAGAATACGTAGCCTAGATAGACTACCAAGTTCATGAGGAATGGTTCCTTGAAAGCTGTTGTTCCCGAGATTAAGCTCGCGGAGGAAGCTGAGGTTTCCTACATGAGGAGACAACAAGCCTTCTAATCCTTGAGAAACCAGTCGTAAAACAGTCACTCGTTTGTGCCGCTTTCCACATGAAATACCACTCCATTCACAGAAATGAAAGGAATGGTTCCAGGAGGTTAGAACATTGTATGGATCATGGGTGATCTTTGACTTAAATGACAACAATGCGTGATAATCAGTCTCATTACCGCCATAGGAAGCAGAGACAGTGGCGGAAATAAGACATGTTATCGCGAGACCGTAAAAGAGAAAAGAAATAAGAGAGGAAGATGATAAGTGAATTATTGCTTGTGGTGACTTCATTTTTGGAAATTTACTTAAAATTATAAGAACATGCATTGGCTTTTTATACTTAGTTTTGCATGTTAACGTATGTGACATGCAAATGGTGAAATAAATGGCTTCCACAAATTTCTTATCATCTTGGGAATACCAAGACTTTTAAGAGATTATAATATTTTCAATTATCTATGTTTAACGTTCACCACACTTAAATTGTGAAGAGAATGGCATCCACAAATTTCTTATTAATACACAGAGAAGACTTTTAAGAAGACATGGGATTGGGTGTTTGGTTATTTCTTTGCTGGTAAATTATAATTTGAAGGTATTGCATTTATTTATTCGAGTTCATTTGCATATTTTAAATTGTTTAAACAATTCAGTTGTAATATGCACATAACCCGTTTGATAAAACGTCTCAGTGAAATACTTGCAAGATAACTCATTTTAGCATAAATCCTTTTGGTTCTATGAATCTTGGTGACACTTGAAGGAATACAAACTTTGGTTCTATGAGCAACAACACTTAAAAAGTTTAAACTGTTTTATGTGGTGTAAGCGTACATGATGGGTGAAAATGAGAAGGTTTTGCTATGATATGTATATAAGCGTTTTTGATAGTAACTATATGTTGCTCTTTACTTAAAATTATAAGAACATGCATTGGTTTTTTATCCATAGTTTTGCATGTTAACGCTCGTGACATGCAATTGATGAAATTAATGGCTTCCACATATTCCTTATCATCTTTACCAAGACTTTTCATTGAGTATGCAGTTTTTATAGCAATTACTAAATGGCGATAAAGACATCTCTACATTCCATACATAGGACGGACCAATATTTGAAAATAATATGAATAGATTATAATAACAAAAAGTTTAGTATAAACAATAACTAATAAGAAAATCATAAATTCCTTTATTATACTTTGTTGTTGAGACACTTATCTAGTACAAGCTTCAAACTTGAAGAGACTCTGATATTTTCAAAATTTAATGTTTAACGTTCACGACACGCAAATTGTGAAGAGAATGCCATCCACAAATTTTGTTATCAGCTTGAGCAAAACAATATTTGATTGATAATAACTAGTTTGTATGTATACTCAGAGAAGACTTTAAAGAAGACTTGAGATTTGCACGGTACGACTAGCATCACCTATGGTCTATAATCACCGAAGACTTTTAAGAAGACTTGGGATAGGGTTTTAACGCTAGTTATGCAACCTATGGTCTATTATCCACTTATTCCTTCCAAGCTTGGCCAAGACAATTTGATTGATAATAACTATTTTCCATGTATAATGGATCACAGGATACTTCTAAAAAGACTTGGGATATGGAAGACTACACATATATTGTATATCGTAGTTGCAAGAGTATTATAAAATGTAGATTGACATAAAAGCTAAACACATCTACTTAGCGTGTTTCCAATAGGTGTGTTTAAACAAAATTCGAAAGCTAATCCCTCGTGGCTAGACACTATTTTTCAAAAACGGTCGCCAAACACTGTTTCTTATTAAGTTTCCTAAGTGCAATTATCAGATGTTCAAAACATGGATATATAGTTTTATAAAGTAGCAACAAGGAACAACAAACAATTAGCAGAAACAAAATCAATGGATGAATGTGATGGCAACAACATATATAATAAGTAGATGTGTGATATATACATGTGTTGTGCGTGTAAGTTTTGGGTTTACAAGTATTGGCTTTTTATCCTTAGGTTTGCATGTTAACGTATGTGACATGCAACTGGTGAAATGAATAGATTCCACAAATTCCTTATCATCATATCGACCAAGACTTTTAAGAAATTCTGATATTTTCAAATATTAATGTTTAACGTTCGCCACACTTAAATTATGATCGAAGAGAATGCCATCCAAGAATTTGTGGGATAGAAATCTGGTGGTGGTCTTGGGTACTAGTAATTTTGGTTACTGTCAAATGGTTGGTAAGATTATAAGAAATGATATTGGGTTAGATTCCTCTTCAGTAGTGGTGGTAAGATTATAAGTTTTGGTTATATAAGATTAACTTCCAGGTTAAACCTTGAGCAACAACACATATGAGTGTCTTCAATAGTAACTATTTGTTGCTCTTTAGATATTTGAAGTTATTGTTTTGAAATAATAATATTATCTGTTCTTTGTGGGATAGAAATCTGCTGGTGGTCTTGGATACTAGTAATTTTGGAATTTGTTGGTTACCGTCTTTTTGGTCTTGGCACTTAGCTGGTTGGTATTTATGTTTGGGTTTTGGTTATTTCTTTGCTGTTAAAAATCTTGTTAAGATGGTTGGATTTCATTTTTGGCTACTTTGAAGAGTGTTTGGCAGATCATGGAACGAATGGTGTTTGGATTTCAGTAGTCTAATCCAGAAGTGGAATTTGAAGAACTGGTGGAAGGTCTCAGGGACCACTTAATGCAGAAAATTCACAGCGACCACTTAATTTACATAAAATTATTAGAACAAGATATTGGCTTTTTATCCTTAGTTTAGCATGTTAACAGTCTGTGATCGACATGCAACAGGTGAAATGAATTCCTTCCACAAATTCCTTATCATCATGACCAAGACTTATAAGAAGACTTGGGATAGGGAAGACTTTATGCAACGTTCGTGACACGCAAATGGTGAAGAGGATGCCATCAACAAATCACCAAAGACTTTTAAGAAGACTTGGGATTAAGAAGACTTATAACACTAATTATGCAACCTATGGTCTATCATCCACACATTCCTTCTCAGCTTGGCCAACACAATTTGACTGATAATAGCTATTTTCCATGTATAATCACATGGGACATTTAAGAAGACATGGGATATGGAAGACTACACTTATATTGCATATATCGTAGACAAGTAACTGTAAGTGAAATAGATCGTATAACATCATGAAGAAGAATTAATATATTTAAATGAAGAGTATGGATTTTCATATTTTGTAAGATAGTATAAATAACAGTTGCTTAGTTTGCTTAAAAGGTTAAGGAGAAAAATTATTTAAAAAAATACTTATGGTGTGATGGCGACGACACAACCGTTTCTCGCCAGAACATATGAAAATTACTTTACCCAAATGAATAAGGTTATATGATGGAATTGGATATTTGTTCTTTGTGGGATAGAAATCTGCTGGTGGTCTTGGATACTAGTGATTTTGGAATTTGTTGGTTACCATCTTTTTGGTCTTGACACTTAGCTGGTTGGTATTTATGTTTGAAAGGTCCAAAATGAATGGTGTTTGGACCAGCTCAATATCAAGGTTTCAGTGGCCTAATTCAGAAGTGGAATTTATAGACCGTGTAAAGAGTTTTGCGATGTTTAATTCATTAATTGTGGTGTTTAGAAGGTAATTTGAGAGGGAAATATGTTTTTGATTTTTAAAAATTCAAGACAAGATATCGTAATGGTAGTAAGATTACAAGTTTTGGTTAATGGGTATGCAGGATATATAGAGTGTTTGGGTGATGGGTTATATAGTGATATGGGTCGGTTTGGTATTAATTTTGGAGGGAAGTGGTTGTTTTGTAGATCGTGGGCTGGATATATCCTAGCCGGAAGACTAAAGACATTTCGAAGTTTTATAACCATTTAATTTATAGCCAATGTTTTTTGTTTTGTAGCTTTTTTTATTTATTTATTTATTTATTTATTTATTTAGCTTTTACTACTTATACTGTAAATTCACTGGTGAAATATAATATGTTGTGAATAACTTTGAAATACAAAGTTATAGTTTATGAAAAAGAAAGCAAACAACTTTGTAAATCCATTACTTAAAATTTGGAATTTAGAACCGTTGCAAATTAAAATGAAACCTTTCAATAAGAAATCATGTGGTAAATCCATCACTTAAATTGGAACCTTGCTGTAAGAAACTACACATTCAAATGAAACATTGCAATAAGAAATTACACTCAATTTAACTGTCAATGTTTGGATTCCAAAAGTACAAAAGAAACATTTCTAAATAAAGTCAAGATATAACACCAGCATCTAACAAAAACTGAGTTGTACAACCCTTTTAAGCACAAGTTACAACTGCATAATGCACACTACTTGTTACCTATTTTCCCATCCAACAACCCAAAAAACCAAACCAAACTCCCAAGTTCAGGAATTTTGTACCTAAATGGAACAAACACCATCAGTACTTGGACCATTGTCGACATCCATTGTATCGGCTTCCTTAACATCTGCTAAAACATGAAGAAACTTGGGAGGAATAGCTGCAGGGTCGAGGTCTAGACAACCCTTTGGAGCGTTTGCAGATTCTTGACCCGTGAGCAAGTATGAAGGTATATGATGCGATATTTTAAGTCTTTTTCTTCACTGACCTCTGGCCAACTTCCTCGCTAAGTTCGTAGTATGTTTGATCAGATCCGTGTGTAATTGTATTTCACTGAGAGCACAAACACTTCCTTTTAGGGAAAACACGAACGTTACCGCTTCTGCTTTTGTAAAGCTAGCTTTATGTGAGAAATAGTTAGGTGAATGCTTCTGTGTCCTGAAAAGAAAAAAGCGTGTTTCTGTTAGGTTTTGAGCTAAGTTTCAACAAACTTTTCATCTTAAACGGATTCAAAGAAATTACCTTGTGAACTACGGCATAGTTCCAAGGCATCCCGTCACGATCATCATAAGCAGCCCAGAGTTGACCTTCTTTGAAACACTTTTTGCTTCTTTCTATATTGAAATCATGAAAATCTGATCTGGGACGCCAGACTGCTAATTTTGAGTAGCCGTTTGCCATTTCAGCAACTTTTACGGCCTCTGAACTCCATTCTTCGAGTTTCTTCTTTATTTCGTAGTCGTTTTATAAGGTGATTCCTGATAGGCCCTGTTTCTTAATTGCATCAAACCCCTTAATGTCTTGCTTTGTTTTAACAGATTTGACTTTCTTAGATGCGGGTTTAGCTTCTTTTAGCTTATCTTATTTCAAAAGCCTCTATATTAGTGTCTAGTTGGGCTTCTTCTCGATCCTTTTTAGTGGATCAGCTTGGGAGCTTGTACCATTACCAGCCTCAATACCCGCTATCTTACACGCTTGGGGGCTGAAATGTTATTTCCCCGTTCCTTGTGAAATTCCCGCAACTTCTGAAGAAGCATTGATATTTGATGGTGGAATCTCAGTCAAGAAACGGTCCATAACAAGTGGGGCATAACATATTTCGTTTAAATACTTTCAAGAATTCATACTGGAATTTGCATCTCATGAATACGGTCCAAAACGTCTTAATCTGCATCTGTTTAGTAACCGTAAGAATAGAAGTGGACCTCGCCTTTGGTCGCCCCATTAACTTTATCCTTTCTGAGAAGTTTTAACCTTTGTTAAACAAGCACCAGGCCGTCAGTGAAAGTACCATTCTGTTCATTTGACGTATTTATGGAGCAAAGTGGACCAAATTGGGTAGTCCCTTAACACTATCTCTTTTTTCGAGAACCTTTTGATCTTTGACTTCAGGAGCTATCTGAACATTGAGGATGAAGGGGCAGAAGTGGGAACCGCCTTGGTACTCCCATTGTGAAACCTTTTGTCCTTTTGACTCTTGGTTTTTTTCTTCATCTGAGTAGTTGTTTTATCCTTCTTTTGAGAAGTTGTAACCTTTGCGCATCTGCAACAGCTGCAACAGCGGCACTCTTCGCGGACATTAAAAGGACAAACTTCCGAGTTAGAGGTATATGTAATTCAGTGAAAACACGTTCTGAGGAACCCTCCTCTGCTTCAAAACAGAGTTACGCCTTTAGGATCATACCATCTTTTATCTTTATCGGATAACAGATTCCATGCTTGGGAAACGATTGGAATACCGCTTCTGCACCTATAGACTTGTTCTTATCGGGATGAAGTGATAAAGCTAGTTTTCTATAATGTTTCTTCACAGTATCATCATCGGCTAATGGGTTCACACCAAGTATCCCATAATAATCCGATTCACCGCTTACTATGTTTTCGGCAGTAACATGCACATCCAGAACAGCTAATACTTGGGAAATACCTCAAGACAAATTTCGTACCCGGTGCCTAGCAAATTGGCGCAAATTTTTTGGCACCCTTTACATCCTTTGAAGAAAACTTGGTGTCAGCGATTTCTTTCACCCTTGTGGCTTCGTCCTTATTGCATTCCATCCTTCACGAGTTCACGTAAGCAGTTAATCTACTTCACCACTTCCTTAATAATGGTACCACATTAATAGTTTCAAGTAAACGTGAAGATTAGGCAATATTATGGCCCGAGCTAATGCTTAACCAAGCTAACGCGATTGATCGCGATTCTCAAACCTGATACAGATATACGAAGTTGATAGATTAAGCATAATGCACATGTATAAAGTATTCATAGAATGATTTCTCGCAGAAGTAAAACCATAGTAAACTATACGAGAATCAAACACCAATTTTTCTCATTGTCACGAACTAAAAGTTTTACTGTATCCAAATACACTGTTCACGGTCTAAACAATAGCTGGACTTCTACAACCCGTTTTCTAATAATCTATTGCTTTTCATTTTATTTATTTCCCGTTTGACCTATTATATATAAAACTAACCAAAAGTGACCCGTTTCATGTAAATTGTCCCAAAAATAATAAATTTTCTGAGAGCTAGTTTGGAAGATCTGGATACTTACTTTCAGTCAGCAAATGGCACACGTCTTATGAGTGTCATCTTACTCATTTCAAACTCGGGCACATCATCACAAGGAGGACTATCTGTTAAGACGGACAACAAAAGTGTTAGTACAAATGCAATATTGTCTAAATACATGCAAATTTTAAGAAATTCAGAATAACTTGCCTTTATTACTTGTATTTATTGTAGATTTTCGAGATATAACTCTAGAAAGAGTGGATGTTGGTTCGTTACATCCAACTTACTCAAATCTTGTGTCATTAAACCTTTCCGTGGCATTTTAATACTTTTGAAGGATTTAAAACTTGAGTGAATTCTTTTATTGTACCTCAAAAACTCTATCTCAAGTGACATCAAAACCTGCATCAAGTGAAAATTTGAAAAGTGAAAATGGATAATAACTAAAAAACCTAAATGTGAATCTGACTGTACAACAAACAAATAGTTTAACGCAACACAAATACTTACAACATAAAATCATCACGCTTAGCTTTTCCTTCCAAATGAACATGGACAAAGTTAGTATATACTAAAGGTATGCCATCAAGAAAGTTGTTTGATTCAGGTTATTTTTACCTTAACCTTTAGCCTGTAAAATGGGTAAATATTAAACATTCATTCAAAACAGGCGGTTTGGATGATTAGAATAGGTATAAAATTACATGCAGTATAAAAACAAGGAAAAATGACAAATATTTCACAACCGTTGTTAAACCAATGACTCGTTTGATAGTCAATAAGATGCTATTCATACGTTGGAAATAACATTAGTGCTGGATGTTAAATCCGCAAATTTGGCTTGTTAAATTGCATTATATGTCATTCAACGTCATTCATTCAACCTAAAAAGTCCAAACCGAACTAACCCTTTCCAAAACCACAAATAATTAACCAAGCCAGTAAACCATACGTGTCAAATTAAGCCCACATAAGTGAAGCCACTAAAGTTCACTCAAATGTGGTTTTCATTAGGTTCTGAGAAGTAACTTGCCAACATATCACCGCAAAATCCTTTCGAAATTTTTGGGTGAAATTCTACCCCAACCTTTGCATATTTTGGAGGTCGTTGGCTGTTCATACTTCCTACTCCAATAAGTCCTTGGGAGACAACAAATTATCATTCATTCTTTTCAGCATACAAAGAAAGTATCCTCATGTATATGGGGTGCACTTAATATTTCAATTCCCATGACCCATCTTCAGAAGCATTCTCGGGACAAATTTCAAACAAATGGTTTTACTTCAGAATACCACATCTTTTATATACATAATTAATGTAGCAACTTTGACCCATTTAGTTAGGAATGGGTCAATTTGGGGTTATGTTTATATACTTTGACCCATATAGTAGGTTTAATAAATATGAAGAAATAGTGGCCAACAATGCCGCGTTCTAAAGTATATCATATTATATGTCTAAAACACACCTTGCTATCAACCTTAAGGACATGCTATTGAAAGGGTGGTCACTAAATATTGAGGGACAACTGGATGATTTCATAACTACGGATATCATTGAAATAAGGACCATCTTAACATGCTTATATTCATTCAAAAAGTAATAAGGAAACTCAAAGCTTAAGCTTGTAACATAAACTAACGATAAGTGGCAAACATAAAACAGACTGCGTTGCATAACGATTTTAAATATTCAATGGCAATTTATATAAGCGAAGGGATTCTTACAGGTCCATATATAAGGCCAGCGGAAACCAATGAGGGCAATTGTAGTTAGCTTGCCAACTATCCTTATAGCCTATTTAATCTATAAAATCAAATAAAATACCTAACACTTGCAGCATACTTGTGTAGAAGTAATGAATTGTCCTTACGCGCGTAACAGAATTGCAGACAAAAAAAAGTTTGGCCACTAACCTTAAACAATCTATTTCATTGAGGCATAAAAACAAACACTTGGTGTGCATACATATATAAACCACTAATGAACACCTTAATTCATCAACTAAACTAAAAAAAATCAAAACCCCATATGAACAATCACAATTTAAAAAACAAACCCAAATCGATTATATAAATTGTAAAACACTAGTTATTTATAAAATTTTATTTATTTACCTTATTAGAATGAAGGGTATTTGATTCTACTGAAATGTAAAACAACTTCATGTCATTCTTATTCATCTAATTTTGATATCTTTAAACAACTGAAACTATTGAAAACCATTACACCTAATTTGGTTTAGGGTTCTGGGAAAGGTTTTTGGTTGCAATATGTTTGTTATGTGGATAAAAAGGGGATTGATTTTTTACCCTTGAATTTTATAAAACACTGGTCGCTTTTTTGTAATTTTATTTTCTTCATATTTTTGACACTTGGGGCTGGGGCTGCACCGAAATCTGAAGTTTATATTTTTATAAATTTGTTTGACAAATTTTTTAGAGTTGAAGCTTATTGATGTAAATTGCATAAAAATATATCAAATTAATCAAAGTCTCCTGTAAGCCCTTTTTTATAGATTTGGGTTTACGGAAGCTTATGGCTTCTAAAAGCTTGAATAAGCTCGTGTTACAAACAAACCCATATCGATTATATAAATTGTAAAAACCTAATTATGTACTTATTTATAGAATTTTATTTATAAAAGGGTTTTTGGGTCTAGTATAGTTGTTGTTCGGATTAAAAAGGGTCGGATTGCTTTTTGACCCTTGAAGTTTATAAAACAATAGACGCTTTTTGTAGTTTTGTTTTTAGATTTTTGACACGTATGCTCTTTTTGTGGATGTTTTTATATACAAGAAATTTAATAAACAATGATTCAAAGTAATTTTTACTTTTTATTAAAGGTTAATTTTATGAGAAGTGATTGATACACTTCTAATTTTTATTGCGACACTCCTCATTATAAATTAAACAGTTGTACTTTTAGTATAGAATGTTTTAATTGCTTGTATCATAAGTTTCCCAATAAAAAGTTAAAGTGTGTCGATCACTTCCCCTAATGCCATATTTAAACCTTTAAATGTCATATTTACCTAACCAAAACCCATAATATCATACATACCAAATTTAAACAAAAAGTTTGTCAAATCTACCCATTTTACAAGTTTATTCATTTTAAAATTTTTGAAAAACTTAATAATTATCAATTTGATATTTATAGACTATTTTACCCTTCTTAATAACCAACAACAAAATCAATTCCTTTTTACAGTTAATCAAAAGTGAATTTACCCCTCTAAATAACCAATAGCAAATTCTTTTACACAGTTTTATCAAAAGTGAATCACAACCGTATGGATTTTGTAATATCTGAAACATATATGAATATGAATGAGATATGATGATAGCATGTACAAGTACAAAACTACAGAAATTAAGTTTATGCACATGGCTTTTTTTTCTTTTTTTTGGATAACTATGGTTTTCGACTTTCTGACCGACTAATCTACGGGGTTTGAACCCACCGTCATACATACTCAAACCAGGTAAAGCCCTCCCTTTTCAGGAGGTTGGCCTGACCGCTTTAAGATTGTTTGCACCTATCCGAAATTGAGTTTGAGACCTCGCACATTTTAAAATGATAGTCACAAGCCATTTTGCCACTAAGCAACCCTCGAATGGTTAGATATCAGTTTGCAATTGTAATGGGGAAAATGGTGGTTATTTTGTAGTGGTCGGTCAAATTTGAATAGAAATTTCTTGAACCATGACCAATTTCATATAGCTCTATCTAACTAATTTTTACATGTTTGTTATAATTTGGCGGTGTGTTTGTATGGAGGGTATAATGGGTATTTAATAATGTGAACCGAGTTTTGATTGGTTTATAATTATAAAATGGTTAGATATGACATATTTTGTGTTTAAATTGGGTATATATACTATTATGAGTTTTGATTGGGTAAATATGACTTTTAAGGGTTCAAATTGGGATATATGGAATTAACCCATTTATTAACCAATTACATTGGATGATTTTGCCACGCGTCAAAATCAAACAAACTGATTGGTCTTTTTTTTTCAATAAGATTGTTTTGGCATAATCACTCCGAAATGATATTCTTTTATTATATAAGAGATGCACGGATGTAGTATTTTATTGTAAACACCAGACATAAACAATTTGTTATACTGCATGTATATTCGTATCAAATGTGCAATAATGATATAAATCATAAAACAACTATACTAATACATGAATTGCACCAACATTATGCTACTTAAAGAACATATATGAGACGTTATACTCAAAGAGCACTAATTACCGTATCCATACAATACTTTGTGATTAACCAGAACCGAGTAAGTAAATGAATTTATAGTAAGATGACAAGATTGCTACTACTCTAGTAAAAACTAAACAGAGCCTTCGGCTACATATTCGTTCATTCCAGTTAGGAGTTATAACACCCCCAAAACCCGAGGGCGCCACTCAATTGGTATCACAACACAAATAGTAGAGAACGGTTTATAAAACCCGTTTAATGACTTTTATTAATAAAATAATAAAATCTACAAAAGTTTAATTGTTGCGAAAATATGGCCCATTAATAAAAGGTGGTCCCAAATACATCAGTATAGTCTATGACCATGCCATGCCTAGCCCTGCCTTGAGATCGATACACTTCAAAATCGAATACCTGAGAAACATGCTAAAAAGGTCACCTATAAAGCTGGTGAGTTCATAAGTTTATAGCAAAGCATTTAAGTAATCAAGTTTGTTTTAAGGACAAAAATGTGCTCGATACACCGCGTGTAAGGAGTCTTCCAAATAAAAGTGGTTGTGTCGATTACTCGAGCTCTAAGTTCATGTAACCAAGCTACAACAGTTCCGCATGTGTGTAAGTAGCATGTCAATATGTTTATGGTGCCCTTAGCAAGTGTGTATTCCCATTAACACTTGAGTTCCGACATGGTATACGTCCGGACACAAGTTGGCGCTACCAACGGACGAGAGCGTCACCCTCAATAGATCTATTTATAACATTCGCCTCCCAGCGGTATTAATGGTACATGCAGCGGCAACGGGGAAATAAGTTTCCTTAGGCTTCGCCGTAATAGTGGTTTACACAAGAGTTTCAATACATAAAAGTAGTTGTTGTCCATAGAGTATTTGCGTAAAAGCAATAAATCATCAAGTGTTTGCATAACAGCAATAGTTCATAAAGTGGCTTGCACGAAAGCAATAGTTCATAAGGTGTATTGCGTAACAAAAATTGTTCATAAAGTGGTTTGCACGAAAGCAATAGTCCATAAGGTGTTTGCATACAAGCAATATCATTCATAAAATGTTTGCATAAAAGCAGTTGTTAACCATGTATAGTTTGCATAAAAGCGATGGTTATTTATAAAGTGTTAGCAAGCAATTATCATTCATAAAGAGTTTGCATGTTTCTCACCCCAAAACAGTTATAAAAACAGATAAAGTAGGGGTTATAAACTCACCTTGGTATGCAGAAATGTAAGACATCACAACTAACATCAAGTAATAAATGTGCACGGCTCCGACACGCAACCTAGATAAGTATGGTATGGTTTTTAGTCTAAGTCTTGAATTCAAATTCATGTGCATAAAGTTCGAACAACGTTTGTAAGTTTACAAATGTTAGTGTTTTTGAAACGCTTAAAGTTCAAAAACAAAAGTTTCCAAATATTTGAATTCTTAAAATGCTTAAAGTTCAAAAACAAAAGTTTTTGAATATTTGTGTTATTGTAACTTATGTGGAAGTTTCATACGTTAATTTGATTCTCGATCATATACGTAAAAATGTAGTTGTGGAAAAATTGTGGAAAAATGTATACGAAACTTTCGTATAAGAGTTGACTCGAATATTGGCTCAAGTGTTATCAAAGAATAAATACAAGGAGAATTGTATTTATCAAGTTCATGTGGTTTCGAGGTGTGAAAGTATAAATTTATCGAAGTCGTGGTTAATAAATATATTTGGACAAATATAGTATTTTAAAATTAACGCCGGTGAGGTCGCCAAATAAAGATATGTGCTAAATATATTTACTTAAACGAAAGTGGTAAAAATTTATATAAGTTCTTAAACTTATAATATTTTTGGGTAATGAAGTCAAAACGTTGAACCTTGAGCGGTTGAATTTGTAAAGATTATTATGAATTTCACAACTTATAAAAGTTTTTAAGAAAATGACAAGTTGTTAGAAATTGAGGGCTGAAAGTGTAAAATTTTATATTATTTACAAACTTGAATAAGTTTTAAGAATAGTATAAGGGATTTGAAGTTGAGGGGCTAAGGGTGCCAAAAGATGAAACTTGCAAAATAACCAAACATACATAAAACAAAATTGACATTTGGAGGATTCGAACGACCCAACCATTTGAGCTATGGACTCTCTTGTGTTTTCTTTCGCAGTTCAACATATATAAGGGATTTCGGATTGTTTAATTTTGTTACAATTTTCATTCTGTACATACTGAAGTCGTGGGTTGTTTATAAAAACATTGGGGTTTCCATTTTCCTTAACCAAAACTGAGATTGGTTTGTGAAATAAGAATACAAGTCGACATGCTATATACGAAGCAGGGTTAAAACGGTTTACAAAACATGTTTACTAATCCACACAAGCCTTAAACGATAACATGAAATCCTTTACGTATTTATATATTGAGAGCGTAGAAAATGGTATAGCAAGGGTCAAGTGGTAACAAGGCCAATGTTATCTAACATGCTTATATAACGTATTGAAAAAAGGTTTTGAAGGGCTTACGACACCTCTAATGGGTGGTGATGAGTTATGAGACAAGAATCGGACGTATGAACTAGAAAAATCAACCCGTAACCTTCCAAAATATACTCCGTAGCTTGGTAACCAACAATACCCTTTTGCACCTTAATTTTAAAAGAACCCAAATGCTTTCATTTTCTTCTTTTGTTTTTGGTTCGCTAGAGATGAGAATGAGTGGCAGTGGGAATGTTCGTATTTTGAGTGAGTGTTGAGTGAAATGTAAAGAGTTAAGGTCACAAGGCCTCGTTACATAAGGTGGAACAAGAAAAGTGATGCTTGCTAAATTATTGCTACATTTAATGAACTTGTACTAAGCTACTAACACAAGGAGTTGAGGAACTTGTTATGGTCGATTGGCAGTGGGCAAGGAAAGTGAAAGATGTTTGTGAGTTTGAGACTTGTACTAGGAAAACCAAGCTTGTGAGTTTACTTGATATCGTGTGGCAGTAATCCAAAAAGAAAAAGAAAATGAGATGGAGCAAGGTATGGGTCTAGGTACTTGTTGTCTCCAATACTATGGGTACAAAGTGGTTTTTGAGTACAACCATTTAAAAATGAGATAGTGTGTCGGCAGTGAGCATGGGAGGGGGAAAAGTAAGTCAAGATATTGTGATTTGTGGTTACTTGTATATATATATTTCTTACACATGATGATTATTATGTGTGTAGACAAAGTCCAAAAACTAACAACGTTTCATTTGTATTTGTATATGTTCGATTTTTTTTTTTTTTTTTTCAAAACATAAAGGTGTACATGAAATGTATAATTATGAACCAAGTTGTGTTGGAACGTTTAAAAAAATCTAATTGCATCGTTTATACATTATAACCATTCGGTACTTGTAACAAACGTCGAGTATGAATAATATCAAGTTGTAAGCTCTGCATAGGTTCATTTATGATGTGGATGATCGTATAAGACTAAAAATGGTATATCTGGATTCATCGAAAGGTTTATGAATATTTATATACCGAGTATGATTTTGTCCAAAAATACAAAGTGTACATACGTGTATGAATATAATCGAGTCTCATTGTGTTTGATTATATAAAATGCACGACAAGACAAAATAGAGTTTAAAGCGGTAGAAAAAGTTAAAGCGTGAACTTTAAGTTATTATTATTTTCAAAATTTATTATATAAAAATATAAATATTAGCCCCAAAAGTTGTTTATTACACTAAACCATACTTTCTATTGCTCGGTTCGTGTGCGAGTTCGTGTTTAGATAAAGCGAAATAACTTCTCGTATAAGTTAGAAAAAAACTCATAAGTGGCCAGAAAATATAAAATATGCATTTTCTAATATTCATAAGTAGTTTAGATTGTTTCAGTGTGGGGGATAACTTCCCATAATTATATCAAGTGAGTTAAAGCTTGCTCAAAAATGTTCAGGTAATAATAAATAAATATTTATTATTAAATTAAAGTTTGGAAATTTACCGATTGTCACAGGAGCTAAGCCGTGCCTCCACTTATTCCTAATATTTAGTAGTGGATGAAGTATAGTTGATTAACTTTTTGAACAACAATGTTCATTTTTGCTACTAACCTGTCAACGATCTTGGCAAAGTTTGAGAGAAAAAACAATAAACTTACAAACAAATAGTTGATGTTGAGCGAAGAAGAGTAATCGGTAATTGCTCTTGTTTAAGGAATATGAAAATCAGCTTATGTAGGTTTTGTTAGTGTTTTTGTTTTGGCTAATTGTGTAAATTTTTGCGAAAAATACAAAACTTTATCCATCCCAAATTCATTATTCATTCATTTTCTATTTTTCTTAAAGTTATCTATCTTAATCTGCCATAAGGGGACATGTCCATTAACAAAGTTATTCACGGTTCATACTAAGAGGTTTTGTTTAAGCTAACGAGTTCACGTGGTTTGCGCTTATGTTTGGAAAGTTACTTTTCTAGCTTATTTTAAGACATATAGACTTATATCAACCTATAAAATTTAAAATAAGCCGATAAAATTAAGATTATTAAACGTAAACTGAAATCATTTAAGCTTAATAGCTAAAAAATGAGCTTAAGTGAACACCCCATACATGCAAGATATTTCAACAACTCATTACATCAGCTAAAAAATAATATCCTAAATCTATGTTTTTCATAAAATAGGAAGACAATTCTTTTGTTTGGTTGAAGCCTTCAAGTGAGATTTTGAAAATTTTAAAACCGGGCCTAATGTAGGCATCTACCACCCGTGGTGAGCCTCTACAAAGCGCCATCAGTCACTATGACCTCTCATCCACCGCACACAAATATGCCTTTTCAGGTTGGTTTGGTAGTGCAGACCACCTAACGTGGTGCACTTCCTTTTTTTTAATGAGTGTGTAGGGTATATCGTAGCGGATATATGTTACATAAAGTGAGCTATTTTTATGTATTTGGTTGAGTGATTACCACTATGGCTGCTAGGTGATGGGTTAAACTTATGTGCCGCTGAGGTGGAGATGGTTGAAATGTGACCATTAGACTCAATGTAAGATTAAATAATAAGTAAATAGGCGTCAAAATAAACCAAAAAATCTAGCTTATAAAATATAAGACGAATTCTAATTAGCTTGTTAGCAACAAACAAACTTTGAAACAAATACCTTAATTTTTTAATAGAACTTTGATAGGCGAGAGGTGTAAGCACCGCTAGGTGTGACGTGATCTGGTACTAAACGAACGAACTTTCACTTTCCTTAACTAAAATGAAAGAAAGTCAACCTATTCCTGCAATTGCGGTCTGCCTCAGTTTATTGTACTTTTGACCATTTCAAATTATAAATTATTTTCTTAAAAAAGAAAAATACTTAAACATGTTTTTTAAAACATTTTGTGTCTAAAATTAACAATTCATTTAAGCATTTTGAAAAGAAAACAAAATGTTGTGTGAAGACCATAAGAGCGCAACTATAACAGTTTGCTACTAAAAAATCTCATTATTATGCATGTGCACTCATTTAGCTTTCTTAAAAACCCAAAATACGTTACATGTTCTTTTTAGAACTTAGACTAGATGGCAAGGCAAGCTGAATACTTCACCTAGTGCTAAACTCACTCATAGTACCTTGGCCCTATGAGAAAGTCTCGCACGAACCACTCTTCTCGAGGAGACTTAAGGTGATCTCTTCACCTTATTTCATTTGAAAAAAATCAGGCCCCACATTCCTTCCTACCGTGACCTACCTTGTCCACAAAAAAGTGAGTGAAAGTGAGAATAGAGAGAAAGCTAATCTGACACTGAGATATATGGTGAATGTTACTTAAGCTTGCCATCTAGCCTTAATTGTGTGTAAAAATAAAAAATCATTTAATCTTTTTGGGAAGAAACAAAATTAAAATAGAGAAGTGTAAATATCTTATTGCTGCAAAAAAATAACATTATTCTTACTTTTATGGTAATTCATAGTTTGACGAAATGTATAAACAAAAAAATGTTAATATTAATGTTGAGGTTAGTAAATTGTGATATTTTATTTATCGTTTGTTGTTTCAGTGCTTTAGTTCATAGTCGTTTGTATAACACCTGCTTGTGCATTGCTTTTGTTTGTTTATATGCAACTTCATCATGCTCCCGATACCGCTCCCAATTCCGCTCTTAATCTCGCACTCAATCTCAATCCGTTTTTCAATACCAATTTGTTAAACTGGGACTAGGATGATGTTATTGTCATCTCGGATGATGAGGAAGATGATGAAGACATGCCAACACCAATTGTTGAGAATCAAATTTTAGCATTTGGACGAAAAAAGATTTATAGTCTAATTGATGAAAGTGAAAGTAATGAAGATTAATAGTTGAGCATATTAATATTTACGTTTCTTGTCAAGGTTAGGTTACCCGAAATACTTAGCCAGTATCAGCGGCTATAGTTGTTTGTCGCTAAAAAATCCTGTTGCTATGCACGAGTATTTGTCTAGTTACACATAAAGCAAAATATTTTTGCTTAAAATTTAACAAACTTATTAACGAGTAATGCTTAATTCCTAAAATACTTTTTTTAAATACAAATTCAATCAATGTTTCCTAAAATACTTATTTTTAACAATGTTTTCACTCAAAATTTGAGAAAAATATATGAAAACTTTTTATTTTTTATTTTTTATTATTTTTTTCAAATGAATTTCTAAAAAAAATGAGACTTTTTTTATTATTTGATCTCAACATTAATAATTTTTAAAAATTGATCCACAAACTCTACTATATGAGAAATTATATAACAATTTTTTTAATTATTATTATTATGGTAGGCAATAATTAATGAAAATGAATAACCATAATAGCGCAATTATAATTGTTTGCTATAAAATTCGGTTATTATGCACGATTACTTGTATATTTTTCTTAGAAACCCAAAAAATACTCAAACATGTTTTTTAAAACTTTTTTTCTTTGTCAAAAAATAACAATTCATTTAATCTTTTTGAAAGAAGCAAAAATTGGTGGAAAGCACATCACATGATATGTAAATATCTTATTGCTGCAAATCACCTCACACGAATCCCACCCGCTTTCTCCTAAGGGCCCGTTTGGTTTATAGTTGAGATTGGAATAGGATTTGGATTTGGTTTAAGATTTGGATTTGATTTAGAATTTGGAGAGAAAAATTATATTTATTAAATATATTTTATAAAAAAATTTTAATAAAAAATATTATTTAAAAATTTAAATGAAAAAGTATGTGAGAGTAGAAGTGGTAGGTCCCACTAGTTTTGTCAAAAACCCCAAAGTTGATGTGGATTGAGATTTTGGAATTAAAATAATGTATCAAAATATCAAAACAAACCAAACATTTTTTACAACCATCTTTCATTTTAAACCGGGTGATAACCTCATACCAAACTCTAAACTGGGTGATAACCCCATACCAAACAAACCCTTATTTCAACCATCCAATCCAATCCATTTATATCCAACGCCTCCCATCACTCCAAACAAACACACCCCACTCCAAATTCACATAATTTCAACCATCCAATCCAATCCCTTTTTAATCAAGCTTTTCAATATTGCAAACCTTATCTTAAATTCACATAAAGTTTCAACATTTTCAAGTTTAGTCCAGGATTATTTAAAGTATGTGTGAAATCAGTCAATCTATGGTTCTTTAAGTATGCGTGTTCATTTTACACCGAGTATTCACGAGATGTTTGATGAAAAGGTTCTTATGATTGTTTGTAGAAGGAAAAACTAGAATTTATTTTTAGGTTCATTATTTTTTAGATTTTGCTGTAAATGATGTTCAGAAAAAACTTGAATTTATTTTGATGAAAAGGTTCTTATTATTTTTAGGTTCTTAGAATTAGCTTTAATTGTTTAGTGATTGATGTTTCGGGTTTTGTTTTTGAGATTTTGCTAAGTCTATAAATGTTTTTTAAGTTTTGAGTTGTTTTTATATGGATTTAAGATTGCTTTTGATGTTTACTGCTTGTTAGTATTTGACGATAAGTGACGGTGTAACTACCCTTGTTGGATTTGTATGTTGCGTGTGTAAATGGGGTGAATTATGGAGTTTTGAGTAAATGTGGTATGAATTTAGGATATGGACCTGGATTGTTGAGTTATGATGTTTAGCATTTCGGTTTCGAGATTTTGAGTGTGGATGCTTTTTTTTATTGGATTCAGGTTTCTGAGATTTGGTTGGTCAGTTGTTAGGATATGGATTTGAGATTGCTTTTGATGTTTGTGGCTTGTTAGTACTTGACAACAAGTGAAGGTGTAACTATACCCGTTTTGTGTGCTCAAATGATGTGAATTTTGGTTTTTCTAAAATAACATGAATTAATTTTGGATTTAGATGTTACAGCTACAACTTTAAACATTAATTATGTCTCTAGAAGAGAATGAATTCTACTGCGCGTGTGTATATAAAGATTAATGTTTTTATCGTGTTTTATACAAATTAAGCTAACGATATATGTGGGTTTGTATGCGTTAACTTGTTAACATCTCTCCCACGGGTATCACTTTTAATTTATAGAAATTGCTCTGCATTTTAAAGTTATGGTTTACTGTTTCAAATTAGCTGCGTGTTTACAGTTGATGCTAGTGTTGAGGTACCTGCAAATTCTTGATCAGGGATACACATGGCTAATCTTAGGGGGTGTTTGTGTAGGCTTATATGTATGCTTATGAGCTCATTTGATATCAGCTTATATGTACGTAGACATGTAAAAGATAACATATCGGTTGATTTTAAAAACTTAAAATCCCGATATCGATGTGTCTCGATACTCGATGGGGATGGGGAAGCAAAACTATTCCCCAATGGGGATGGGGATGGGGATGTGGCCTTGGGATAGTGGGCGGGGATTGGGAATGCAATCCCCGACATACCCGACCCCGTTGCCATCCCATAGACTGAAGGACCACTACATTTCCACATTGCATAATAAATTGAATGCGAAAATGATAGAGGTCACTCATCACTGCCAATAAACCATAGTCTTGATACGGACTATTATGCTTTTATAATGAACATGTGAATGATGATCATGACCCCATGGCTTCTAGTTGTATGCATACACTGATACATAATGTATTTTCGAGCTCCGTGTCTCACTAGATTTTGCAATTGTTTGGTAATTAGGGTGTTTCGAAAATGGGGAAGATGACATTGAAAATGACTGAGATGGAGACTGTGTGCGATCTTGTACTAGTTTGCTTGGAACCATATGAAAGAAAGCTTGTTTACAACTCTGTTTTCATGTCAACATGTAAATTAGTTAAATTTTAAAGTTTGATCATTCAAATATTTAAAGGTACTGCAATTATCCTAGTGCCTAAAGAGGTGTATTCTGTGCTTGGGGCTCATGAGTAGTGTATTCAGGTTACAACTGTGTTGATTATATGACACATTGTTCATTAGGTTACAATTTGGTATGATGCCTTCAACACATGTGACTTAAAAGTTTATAATTTAACTTATTTGAAATCTAGAAGGACTCTTCTTTGCTATGAACAAAAGTGCCATTTTCTCTAAGTCATGACTGATGCTTCTATTTCTTGCATTAGGGTGTTTCTGTTCTTTAACTAGTTTTGTAGAGGCCCGCATGTTTTTTTTCTTGGGTAAATATAGTGTTTTTTTTGTACAAAATACAAACATGTGTGTCGTTAAAATGATGACTTTTGCGACCTGTATTATTGATGATTTTTGGTTGTTTTGTAACCTCTGATATTGACATTTTATTAAGAATTATCATTTTCTTCAAAATCCTTGTCTTGGTGTTTCATGCTAATAACTGTAATATAAGTGATAAGAACATAGATGCCCATTACAAGAGGTACATAATGTTTGATTGAAATTAGGAATTTGGGCTTCCGGGAATATGCATTAGGTGGAACTGAAGTTGTGTTGTTTTTGAAGTTACGCTTTCTGATAATTGAACAATGGTCTTTTGTGCAATTGTCAGTGGTTGTTCTGTTGTCTATGGAGTGAGGGGGGCAGTGAACTTTACATGATGAAATAACTTGGATTATGATGAGAAAAAAACGCAGAAACTAGGAAATGTAAAAGTAACTATGGTACTTGATCTTTATGAAGACTTAATTATTTTTGTTGTGAAATGCAGAACACAAGCTTTTCTTGCTCTTTTCACCGGTGACACTGGAGAAATATGAGCTGAAGTGAGGGAACAAATCGATACAAAGGTTGCAGGGTGACGAGAGGAAGGAAAGGTAGAGAATAGAGATCATTCATGGTGCTCTGTTCATAGATGAAGTCCACATGCTTGATATCGAGTGTTTTTCATTCCTAAACCGGGCCTCGGAAAACTACATGGCACCAATACTTCTTGTGGTCGCCAACTGATGAATCACAACTATTTGAGGCACAAATTACAAATCCCCACACAGGATTACAATCGATTTCCTGGATCGCCTTCTCATCATCTCAACACAACCGTACATTGAAGATGACATTCGCAAGATTCTTGATACAAGGGGTCAAGACATCTGAGATACGCCATAAGCTTGATCACATCAGCTGCATTGGCTTGCTAGAAGAGGAAAGGGAAGGTTGTGGAAATGGAAGACGTGAGCCGAGTTTATGAGCTGTTTTGGGATGTGTGAATATCTACACAGTACTTGACCGAGTATCAAAGCCAGTACATGTTCTATGAAGCAGCAAGAGGGGAGGGAGATGAATCCAACATGATGGTTTGACAATGACGTGCTTGTAATTCCTTTTTATTAGTTTCAGTTTCAAGTCTGGTTGTTTTTTGAGCCTATTTATGGTGTGAATTTACAATGTAGAACAGTAGAATCAGCTAATCATGTCCGATGGCAACATGAAGAATGTGCTACTTTTTCATCCAGTTAGCGATTGTTGGTCTATGTCTAATCATTGAGCTGTGTGCTAGTGTTGGCCCGTTTTATGGATCTTTAATCAAAATATACCGGTAATAACAATAAACGATTTGAATCAAGAAACTTTTCTATAACAAAGATAACGCCTTTAGATATGTGGTTCTTATCTCTAGGCAAAACAAGGCTACATACTTAATATTGGCTTCAATCATGCCCAAAGGATAACCTTATGCTTAACTTAAGCAATTATTCATTATCGAAAAACCCCTGTTCCCCCAAATAATCGGTGATTAGAAGCAACAAGGTCAGCAACCAAAAACCCATCTTACCAGATCTCTCATTTCTTCAAACTTTGACTACCAAACAATTTTGAAGTTAAAATTTGGGGATTTTTTTTAAATTGAGGGAATTTAATAAAGGGTTACTGTTTCGTTGGTGTTAGAGCAGCAGGGTGGTGGTGGCTGTCGGAGATGGTGGTGGTTGTTAGAAATTTGGGGTGTGTTAGTTACCGTATTTTTTTTTTATTTTGTTAGTATAATAGACGAAAATACCCTCTTAATTAACCGTCTAACATAGTGAAACTAACTGTCCTTGTTATGTTAAAATCAAGGTTATAAATAGCGTGAGGCGTAGTGTGGCGGCATGAAAAAGCCTCACACCTTAGTAGTCAAGGCAAAGCTTTTGCGTTTATAAGAGGTGACATACGGCGGCACAAAATATGAAAATATTCATGTATTTATATTATATTTCATATATATGGAGTTTACAAAAAGATGTAACATTAAGCGGCATAGCGCGTGGTGTGACGGTATGACCAAGCCTCACACCTTTGCGGGGCTTTTATGAGGCCTTTGCGCGCCTTTTAGAACCCTAGTTAAAATTGGACAAAACATGGAATGAATGTTTCACTTTCTGATTAAATCTGAAACTTTTTAAAAATTTAGATCAAAAGTGAAATACCTGAATATTTCACAACGATCAAAAATGTATTCAACTCATAACTGAATTAAAACCCTGTGAATTGATGGGTATAGTCGATTTTTTAATTATAGATCGTATTTAATTTAGGGTGCTTTTATTAATTTTATATAAGTTGAAGGGTTAAAAGTGTAAAAAATTAAGGATGATGAACATTACAACATACAACAACAATACCCAATTACGTCGAAACGAGTTATGAGAAGGTGAGATGTAAACAAGCACACCTCTAAATAGAGATAGTGAAAATGTTTTTTATGTGATTTATGAAGGGACTTTTTTTGTTTTTAAAATAAAAGTTGAAGGGGGTAAGAGTGTAAATTTCAATAAGACGAAGGAACAAAAAAGTAACAGTGTTTTCTTATGCTATTTAAAGTGTGTTTTTTATGTGATTTAAAGAAGAGGTGGTAATTCTCGACACCAACTAGACCCATACTCATTACAAATGTGTTCACCAGATATCTGACTTGAAACGATAAACTATACGAATCCGACACGAAGTTAAACATGTTTTAGGTTGAGGATAAATAAGTTTGGTTAAAAAACAGGTCAACCCATCAAACTCGTTTTATAAGCGAGTCGTATTTGGGTTGAACAAAAATTAAACTAACACCCCGTGAACCCGTTTAAGTATGTAAGCCTTAAAAATAAAATACTTAACTTGGTTTTTATGTGGAATTTGGATTTAAATATATCTCTTGGGAGGTGATTTGTACATCATTTTTTCCATCCACCACTAAATTGCACCAGTTATGCACACAGTACAACACTGTTATGCATGATTTAGTGGTGGATGGAAAAAAAGTGATGTACAAATCACCTCCATTCTTATAACTAGGGATTAGGCTTTCGCACGTCGCGATGGAGCATTTGGAGTTGCGTAATGTTTATAGTGCTTCTTGGATGCCTTAATCCGACCCAAATATGCTTTCTTATGAAATTTTTTTTATATACGCATAAATATATTTATGCATTTTGATTAAGTAAGGTTTGGTACTTCTTATCCAAATGTTACATAGTTGAACAATTAACATCATTTACAATCTTGGGGGTAACAACTTGAGTAAGATTGTCACCCTATAAAATGAAAAGCTAATGAAACTGAATATAGTTACAACGGGTAAGGAATAAAATTAATGATACAAATCTAAAATACATATATCAATATTCCAAGTTTTTCTACTTCGGTGGTGCCAGACCACATCTTAATGCGTTTTCTAGGATGTCATATTTCGTGCGGAGACTATGTTCATCGTTTCAAACTTGAAGATACAACTCATGTCCCAGATATTCCCATGGCCAGATTGTAAACCTCAGATTCCACATGCCCTTTACACTCCATGATTTAGGATGCTAGTTTCTTTCATCCCACTCGATGTACATTTTCCATTTGCTTCCAATATGGTATCTACTATCCAATGACTACATAAACAAGAGAAACTAATCCTTACAGCTTTTATAACTAAACTTAACAAAGATAACGCCTTCAGATATGTGGTTCTTATCTCGAGGCACAACAAGGCTACATACATTATATTGGCTTCAATCCTTGAAGGATAATAATATGATGTACTGTATCAGGATAACCTTATGCTTAACTTATGCGTTTATTCATTATCGAAAAAACCCATGTTCCCCCAACTAACTAATAAGCACTTTTGCATAAGCTTGCCCAGCCTATATAAGTATTTTATATAAGCTTAACCAAACACCCCCTAGATCCCATATTCCCATGACAGTTATCTCTCTCACAAACGTACGCTGCTTTACACATGATAATTAAGAAAAATACAAATACATCCCAATGTATAAGCTTTGTACCTTTTTTATACCCAATAGCTTATTAACCAAAAACCCATCTCACCAAATCTCTCATTTCTTCAAACTTTGACTACCAAATAGTTTTGAAGTTAAATAAGAGGGTTATGGTTTTTAATTTTTATAAAATTTTGGGAATTTATTAAAGGGTTACTGTTTCGTTGGTGTTTGGAGGTAGTGGTAGAGATGGTGGTGGTTGTTAGAGATTGTTTAAGAAAAGTGATAATGAGGAAAGAGGTTGTGGCTCTTTTATTTTGTTGCTTGTAGTATAATACATGAGAGTGAGGATCTATTGCAAAGGGTTATAAATCTAAAAAGTGTAAAAAGTCACTCATAGTGTGACACATGTCCTCACCCTATATTATATAAAAAATCCGCCTAGGGTTATAATGGTTATTTTAGCCCATTTTTTCCTTTTCCACCTCAAAATTCAAACGCATATATCTCTTAAACGACAAACTTTTATAAAAAACCGATTTCACCATAATTTTTAAAATTTTATCCTCTTTAGTTTGGTATAAATTTTGTTAAAATATTCGAAACTTTTTTTTACATATCAAATGGGTGTTAATTTTCTTGATTTTTTAGCATTTTGGCCATATTTTTTACCCACATAAATGTCGATTCGTGAAAAACTTAAAATACGAAAGTTATAGAGTTTGGTTCACTCTTTACACAAGTTTTTGAATCACTCAAATCTGATGTTATATGAGTAAGATATCACCCGTTAAAGATGACGTTTTACTCATATTTGTTGCACACAAGGTGTTTAATGAAATATCTAGCTTAGATTTTTAGTGTTAAATTCGCGTTAAATGCTCTAATTTTTGTACCACAGCACATCATTCATCATTTTATTAATGTAAGATTCAAAAAGTAATATTTTTTAATCGTTAACGTTTTAAAAAAAAATGTAAGTTTGGTTCATCAGTTAGTCTTTGTTCATCAATTAATTCTGTTCATCAGTTAGTATTGTTTATCAGTTAATCTTGTTTAATACTGATGAGGTGATGAACAATATTAAGTGATGAACAAGAAATACTCTATTCTTCATAATGAGATTTTGTTCATTAACTGTCTTTTTAGCCATTTTACTTGTGTTCATCAATAGCACCAAGCATTTTATTCTTGTTCATCATTAGTCACGATCGTTTTATTTATGTTAATAAAAAAAACAGGTAGATATGATAAGTTGAAATGTATATGTATACTTTGTTGGTGTACCAAAATATTTTTTATAACATTCATCAGTTATTTTTTATAATGTTCGACAGTATTTTAAAAACAAATCATGTTGTTCATCAGTTTTCTAAGACAAGAAAAACTAAATGTTCATTAGTTCAATCAAATTGTTCATCAATAAAAAATTGTTGTTCATCATTAGCATTCTTTCATCAATAATTAGTGTTGTTTATCAATACAAAGTGTTTTTCATCAATAAAAAAAATTATAATGTTCATTAGTTTATGATTTTCAAAAAAAAAAATTATAATGTTCATCAGTTGTCTAAAAAAATCACAATGTTCATCAGTTATTTTACAGTGTTCATCAATTTATCTGTTGGTTATTCATCACTTAATTTGTTCATCAGTTAATCTTTGTTCATCAGTTAAAAATAGCTAAAAATAACAAAAGATGTATTGTGTTACATCAATTAGTGCATGTGAATGTCCTTTTATAAGAAAAATCTGTTTTATTCATTTTATCAAACACTTTGTGTACACTAATCATGACTAATGCATCATCTTTTACGTGCGATATCTCACTCATATCATATCGGATTTGAGTGATTCAAATTTCTAGGTAAAGAATAGCCAAAAAGCTACAACTTTCGTGTTTTACGTTTTGCATAATTAGCCCTCCAAACTAGACAAAATTAGAGCCGCAAATGCCAAAAAATTCAAGAAAATCAAGACCCATTTAAAAAGCTGAAAAAAATTGCAATTCCTATATCAAAATACATACCAAATTAAAGAGAATTAAATTTTAAAATTTTTGGTAAAATCGGTTTTTCGTAAAAGTATGTCGTTCGAAAGTTATTTGCGTTTGAAGTTTGTGGTGGAATTAAAAAACGAGTAAAATGATAAACATGCCCTTTGACTGAAATTTTAATAAAAAAAATGAGGGAGGAAAGATATGGGACATGTGTAAGATAATCAATGGCTTTTTACACTTTACATTTTTTCCCCTTTGTAACCGATCATAACCCTAATACATGAAGAGACGAAAATACCCTTTTAATTAATTATCAACATAGTCAAACTAACTATGCCTGTTAAAATTGGACCAAATATGGAACGAATGTTTCACTTTCTGACTGAATCTGAAACTTTTAAAAAAAATTAGACCATAAGTGAAATACTCAACAAACCACAACAATAAAAAAATGTAGTAAACTCTTAACTAAATTAAAACCTTGTGAATTGATTGGTATAGTCGATGTTTTCAATTATATATAGTATTTAATTTAGGATACCAAATTAAAACCTTGTGAATTGATTGGTTTAGCAGTAATATTTAGTTACACCAAACTTATTCTGATATTAAAACTGGGAGTACCATAAAATTTACTTTCATCAGACAGTCTTCCTTTCTCAATAATAAAATCTATATAACAAAAATCAGAAATTTCTTAATATCTTTCTAAATCATCATAAATAATATCAAAATTTCTTAATATCACATAAGAATAAGGACAATTAAAATCTGACTAACAACATTTCTTAATATCACAAAACAATACCTTTTCTCTCAAAACATCATTGACAAATTTTTTTCATTTGCTCTTACTTGAGACTTATCAAATATTTCTACATCTTCAAATGTAAAAAAATTTGGATCTCTAATATCTTTAATTTCATTGCTTATCTTGCAAAGAGCTTCCCATATAACTGGATGTATTTCATCTTTCAAAGGTGGCAAACCAAATTCTTTAATAACCTTTACAATCATCAAGCAAATCATCAACTATCGCTCTTACTTTGTCTAGACAAGTTTCATGAATCTATACAAGAAATATATAATATATCAATTTTTTTACAAACTGTAATATCATATGCAAAACTTTATTATTATTATAAAAGCAATAATACCTGATCCTTATTGTACTCTAGCAAATCGAAGTAAATGTGACTGTCACAAATAGAGAAATCTTCAACTACTTCCATTCTTTTTTCCAGCTTTTTGAGATGGTAGCGTAGCACACATATATTTGTTGTGTCAAAAGGATAATTGCCGCATGTCAAATACTTTAATGTTTCAGTTAATAAAGAATTTTCAGCCTTAATTTCTTTTTTAACTTCACTCAAGCATTTTCGCATTTGTTACTTATAATCAGACAAAAAATCATCCACTGCTGAACTTTCTTCTTCATCACCTAATCTTTCTTCTCCTTCTTTTGAATATAACAAGCCGATAGTTAATAATTTTTAATATCAGATTAACTATCAGCTACTAGTACTAAGTTAGTATTGCTAAGGAATTTGAATTAATTGTCAGATTATTTGTAATAATAACTATCATCTGAATTAACTACTTTATCAAATTTTATTAAGTAAGTATTATGAACTTCATAGTTAAGAAAAATTCTTGATATCAGATTACCTATCATAATAATTTTCAGAGACAATTAATAAACATCAAAGAAATTTCTTAATAATAGATTAAGTACAATTATTATCATATGCCTTTTTTCAGTTTATAATTATTATCAGAATAACAATGATAAGAAAATCAAAAATTCGTTAATATCAGAATAGCTATCATCAAACACCATTAATATCAGAATAAAAATGATAACGAAAATCTAAAGATCATAATATGATATAACCAATCTTCACTTTTCAATGAATATCAGAATAAGTACATTAAGAAAAACAGAATTTTCTAATAGTTATTATGAGAATGACCATCTTAAGAAAAAGGAAATTAGTTAATATCAGATTAGCACTCATCAGACACCTTTAATATCAGAATAAAAATGATAACGAAAACGTAAATTAATATCGAAATAAAAATGTTAAGAAATTTTTTATCGAGATAATTATACCGAACCTTATTAACGGTTCGGAACATAACCGTTAATATCAGAATAGAAATGAAAACGAAAACGAAAACGAAAATATCTTAATATCATATTGGCAATCTTAAGTTACAATTAATATCAGAATAAAAATTTTAAGAATTTTTTGTTGTTGTTAATGTTACATTAGCTATATTCAGTTAATAAAAATGTTAATAAGAATGGAAATATCTTAATATCATATTAGAAATCTTCAGTTACAATTAATATCAGAATAATTTTCTTAAGAAAAAAAATTAATTATGTTAATATCAAAATAGGTATCTTCAGTTTGAATTATATCAGAATAACAATATTCTTAATATCAGATTACCTATCATCAGATATTCTTAATATCAGACTAACTATCATAAAAAAAATTCTTAAATTCGAAATTAAGAAAATTACCTTCGTTTAATTCTGCAAATCTTAAACTTGATGAAACCATTGTTTTAGATTTTATTCTTTTTTCTTTTTTTTTGATTTTTTTTAGTTTATGTTTTTGTATGTTTTGTTATTCAGATATACACCGATATTATAATAATATAGATTAATTACGAAAATGTCACCACGTTTTTTTTAAAGTAGATCAAATGGACGCTTGATCGTGCGGCTGACATTTATCCGTACCATCTGTACTTAAAAGTTGAAACGCACCCGATCCCTTCCCTATATATATATATATATATATATATATATATATATATATATATATTTATATATATATATATATAATGAACGTTTTCAAAATAGGACTAATTGCGCGAATTTGGTCCAGTTGGGGGACCAACGGTGTAACTTTTAATCAAGGATGACCTTATAACCTACTGTAACCGGTCATATTAGCTAGCTCGAAAATTATTTAAAAATATATTGCGTATTTTTGAAAATTTACAAAGTACATTACGTAGACCTGTTTATTTGACAATGTTATACGATCTGTTTCATTTAAAAGTACGCAACAAAGTGTGGCCTACCAACAATACTCGTTAGTTACTAGTCTACGATATATGCAATATAAGTGTAGTCTTCCATATCCCAAGTCAGGCGGGCCGGTCATGAGGTTTTTGATGTCCAGGACGAGATGATCGAAACATGCCCCTAATATATGTTATAAACAGGCAACATACCCTTTTTTGGAGTTTTCACGAAAAACAAAAATGCATATACCAACTAAATACAAGTGTATTATAACTTAAAAAGACGGTATAAAACAAATATGTATTAAGCCTTACCTTTGTAAGGATCAAGAAAAAAAGGCTATCCAAGTAAATAACAAAACAACCACACAAATTTAGCAAAGTACCCAACCACGTACAAATTATATTTGTTATATCCCACGACAACAAATGTACTCACAAAGCAATGATAAAAAAAAAAAAAAAAAAAAAAAAAAACATACGATTCCACGCACCTAATGTGTTTTTTGTGATTAATAAATGAAAGCAATATCTTTATATATGCTTACGAAATGAGAAGCAGGTAAAGATGAAGAAAACTTAATTGCGATAGCAACTCAGAGGTAATCTAGTGACAAAAGAACTTGTGACTATCACTCTAAGATGTGTGAGGCCTCAAGTCTAATTTTTGATAGTGCAAACAACCCTGAAGTGGCCATACCAACCTCATAAGAAAGAAGGGTTTTACCGGTTTGAGTTTGTGTGACGGAGGGTTCAAATCTTGTAAATTAGTCAAAGAAAAAAGTCGAAAACCATGATTACTAAAAAAAACTTAATTGCCACGAACCTTGTAATAATACTCGGGTAAAGTAAAAATGCAAAGCCTGAAAAACTTAGTAACAATTCTTTTAAAAATATGAGTAAAATAAATTGACAATCAAACAAAAAACAAATACTTAGGTCAAACAAATTCCACGTGAAACAAAAATCTAATTTCTTCTTCAAGATCGAACACCAACATACTTCAACTCACTTTTTTATTCATGTTATGCCCTTCTTCCTGAGATGTGTAGCGCAAAAAAATAAAAAATAATAAAAAAATAAAACTTTTTTTTCTTCACTTTTTTACACATCGAACCTCAAACGTGATGATGCCCCCTTATTTCTTTGATGCCGTGGCCGATCGCCCGCCTCGCCCTGTACCAAGACTTCTTAAAAGTCTTCCCTATCTCAAGTATTCTTAAAAGTCTTGGGTTATTATACAAAATTTTGTTGATGGCCGGCATCCTCTTCACAATTTGCATGTCATGAAACTTAAATATTAAAGATAAGGAATTTGTTGATGGCCGGCATCTTCTTCACAAAGTTAAATTAAATATTAAAGTTAAGGAACTTTTATTATTATAATGCTTTCAGTTTTATTTGTTAATATTGGTTCGTCTTATATATAAATGATTGTAGACGTATATTTTTTGCCAATTCATTTCACCAGTCACATGTTTTTAAAAGCCAATACTGTAAATTTCCGAAAATGAAGTCTCCACAATCATTAAGTTACTTATCATCTTCCTCTCATATTTCAATTCTCTTTTACGGTCTCGCGATTATATGTCTTATTTCCGCCACTGTCTCTGCTTCCTACGGCGGTAATGAGACTGATTATCATGCTTTGCTGTCATTTAAGTCAATGATCACCCATGATCCGTACAAAGTTCTATCCTCGTGGAACCATTCCTTTCATTTCTGTGGAAAGCGGCACAAGCGAGTGATTGCCTTACGGCTGAGTTCGCAAGGCTTAGAAGGCTCGTTGTCTCCTCATGTAGGAAACCTCAGCTTCCTCCGCGAGCTTTATCTCGGGAACAACAGATTTCAAGGAACCATTCCTCATGAACTTGGTCATCTATTTAGGCTACATCGTCTTTTTCTTTCTGAAAACAACTTCAGTGGAGTCATTCCAACAAACTTATCTAGTTGTTCAAACCTCGAAGAGCTTTGGCTTGCTCGAAATAATCTAGTTGGAAGCATACCCAAGGAGATTAGTTTACTCTCGAAACTTAGAATTCTTAAAATTCACACAAATAAGTTAACAGGTGGAATCCCACCTTTCTTGGGGAATATTACATCAATGGAAGTATTCTCTGCTGCCTTGAACTCGTTTGGTGGGAGCATTCCTGATACCTTGGGTCATTGGAAAAGCTTGACGGAATTTGCGTCTGGTGAGTGCAACTTATATGGAAGCATCCCTCATTCCATTTTCAACCTCTCACTCCTAGTTAATTTTTCCTTAGCTGGTAATCACCTCACTGGTAGTCTTCCTTCAGAAATTGGTAATCAGCTCCCAAATCTTGAATGGCTTCAGTTACGGGATAACGAACTGACAGGAATTCT
Organism: Chrysanthemum makinoi; assembly: GCA_910596185.1. Lineage (NCBI taxonomy): Eukaryota > Viridiplantae > Streptophyta > Magnoliopsida > Asterales > Asteraceae > Chrysanthemum > Chrysanthemum makinoi. The sequence goes on along the minus strand of OU343225.1, from coordinate 38,091,825 downwards.
TCCACCTTCTATTTCTAATTGTTCTAAATTAAGACGTCTTGAAATGAGTTACAACAATTATAGTGGGAAGTTGACAATTGATTTTTCAAAACTAAGAGATATTAATATAATTAGATTACAGTACAACAACTTCCATGGACGAGGAGAAGCTGATGACATGAGGTTCATTGATTCTTTAAAAAACTGCACCGGATTAGTAAATTTGGTTCTTACTAATTGCAACTTAATAGGAAAGCTTCCGATATCAATAGGTAATCTTTCTGATCAACTCAGCTATCTAGGTTTAAGAGAAAATCAATTATTTGGAAGCCTCCCTTCAACTATAGGTACTCTAGTTGGCTTGACCACTTTAAAGTTAGGATCTAATCAATTTAAAGGAAAAGTTCCCACTACCATTGGTAAACTTCAAAAGATACAACTTCTTGACCTAGATAGGAATCAATTTTCAGGGCCTATCCCTAATGCTATTGGGAACTTATCATTATTGACTGAACTTTATTTAGATTCCAACAAATTAGAAGGCCATATTCCATCAAGCCTTGGGAATTGTTCAAAACTAAACCTTTTAGACCTTTCAAACAATAGACACAGTGGAAAAATACCCAAGCAACTTTTTCAACTTCCATCACTAACAAATTATTTAGATCTTTCATACAATAGCCTGTATGGTTCAATTCCATCAGAGATTAAAAACCTCAAGATGTTGAGCGGTCTCGATTTATCTTATAACTATTTGTCAGGCACCATTACTAGCCTTGGTGAGTGTATCAGCCTTACAGAGTTATACCTTAGTGGCAACCAATTTCAAGGCATTATACCATCTTCATTAAGTTCCTTGGGAGGATTGGAGGTACTCGACATTTCTCAAAATAATTTATCTGGCAAAATTCCACAATTTTTAGAAAAATGGAAATCCTTAGGATATTTGAACCTATCCTTTAATGATTTTGAGGGTGAAGTACCGACTCTAGGAGTGTTTGCCAATGCAAGCGCATTTTCGGTTTTGGGGAACGATAAGCTTTGTGGTGGTATCGTTACACTTGAGTTACCCAAATGCAAGGAGACGGGTAGTAAGAAAAAAAGGTTTCCTTGCTTCATATTTTTCATTGTGATTGCACCGACTTTGCTCATCGTATTATGTTGTGTGTATCTTTTTCGTAAGAAGAAACACAACAGTCAACCATCTTAGTCTTCAGGGAATGAAAGCTTCTTGAAAGTTTCATACAATCAGCTTCTCAAGGCTACTGATGGGTTCTCTACAACAAATTTGATTGGCGAGGGTGGGCACAGCTCTGTTTATAAAGGAATCCTCGATTATAATGATGTTGCAGTCAAAGTTCTGCATCTTCAAAATAAAGGAGCTCACAAAAGTTTTATAGCAGAATGTGAAGCATGGCGGAATATTCGACACTGTAATTTGTTGAAGATCATAACTTCTTGTTCAAGTACTGATTTCCAAGGAAATGATTTTAAAGCTTTTGTTTACGAGTTTATGCCAAATGGAAGTGTACACGATTGGCTTCAATTAAGTGCAAATACATCGAAACAGAACCTTCTTCAAAGAATAAGCATTCTCAGAGATGTTGTAGCAGCACTTGATTATCTTCACAATCGCTGCCAAATAATGATTGTTCACGGTGACTTGAAGCCTAGTAACATTCTACTTGATGATGATATGGTGGGTCATGTTGGAGACTTTGGTTTAGCTCGACTACTTGGTACAGACTTAAACCAAAACAGCTCAACCGGGGTTAAAGGAACAATTGGTTATGCACCTCCAGGTAATTCTACTTTTATTCCATGATGCTTATTTTTTTACTTGCAGATTACCGTTTTGTAAACTAACTGGTCATTTTATTTTCCAGAGTATGGTATCGGGAGCGAGATGACAAGTAGTGGGGACGTCTACAGTTTTGGAACATTTGAAACACTTTTTACCCATACAAATTTTCTTTTAGTGTTCTAAAAGTATTGAGATATGATATAAGGATATTATTATATTTCGAGACTATGAAGCTTTGGCATCCAACCTTTTTTATCTTTCCCTCTATTTGAAGGTATAAACAATTGATTACTTGATCTATATGATCCATTATTTTTTATCTAAATCGACATCGATCCACGCTTAAAATGAAGCACAAAAGATCTGAAATTAATTACATACTTTTCATTCATATAACAGGTTATTGGCTTGGTTGACGACCATACAAGCATGCCAATATTAGAAAGAGCGTAATTTCTCATGAGAATGGTAAGGTCGTGAGTTCTTCATATTAACTATGTGTAGATATCCACTTTCGCGAATTGGAATCTTAGCATAGAATGTGAGCGTGTGTGGTGGCAGCCACAAAATATGAAAGTAGGAGTTAAAGGAATCATGGTCTCTAATCATGGAGGTAGCCAACTTGATTATGTTCCGGCCACCATTGATGTACATGAGAGGTGATTATCCGTTTATAGTTATTAAATAAACGACTGCATAAACACATACGTAAATTTTTTATACCGGCCTAGCAGTATCCAAAATGCCTTTCAACCAAAAGTACACATACGCCAATATTAATATTCTATCAGGAAGCTATTGAGCATGCATGTGGTACATGTTGTCCAAAGACGAATACTAATTATCCTATAGATGGAGGAATTAGGCAAGGAGCGAGCATATTTATGGAGGATTTGTATTTGAAATTTTATTTACCGTTTTTTTTTTACTATTTTTTAAAATAACCGTGAATTTCACATGTCTTTTAGCTAGTTTAAGTATAAGTTATACATTGTATAAATATGCTCTTACTCTTTGCATTTATTTATTTAAGATCTTATCTTTATTAATATGGATTATGTTTAGTTTATGTTTAGCTTTCGCTCATGGATGTTTTGGGCCCATGATTCATTTACTTCTCTTTCTATTATATATTTCAACATTGTAATGCGATCATCATTAACTACTAGTTTTATGCCTTTCCAATTTTATGCTATAAATATGAATTTGGTAGCCAAAAATGCATTGTTGTCCATATCAAAGGGTAGAACATAAAGATTGCAGATTGATCGTTGATAAAAAAGAAAACATACCACGTACCTATCTTGTTATATATGTCAATAGACATATGCAAACAGGTAGAAAACCATCGTTGACAAGCGAACGAGCAACCAGAATGACATATTTCATCTTTTAGGACCACGGTTTCATCCAATAAACATTCACCAGTTTGTCAAAATAGATACATTTGCCATCTTTGATTCTTTGAATTGTAAGCTCCTTAATGTGGATTCAAATACAAATTTATAGTCAAAGTACAATGCCTAACTCGTACTTTTGTTCTTTGTATTTATGGATATTGTGTCGCATTGTCACATTGAACACGAAAGGTATGACATTTTGGGTTCTAGTCGAACTACAGTCAATTTTGTGTTCCTTATTGTTCATAACATACTAACGCATTTAAAGGATTTTATAGTTAGAGGGTACACTAGAAACCTTAAGCTGTAAAAATATAATGTTTTTTTCAAACATATAACATGCAAGCATTTAAAAATCGTTACTCATATAAATGAGTGATGGATTATAATAATTTTAGTGAGATACTTGATGCAGGTTTTACTGACCAGGTTTTAATATATATAATTACTCGTTATACCTATGGTCTACCCTAATGCACTTACGAGCAGTGTACCCGGTCGTATGTAGTGTAGTATTCGGTAAAACCGAGGTCGTCCCAAGAGCTACGTGGATCGGAAATTAACTTAAGTCTATGTGACGAATTTAATTGATTTTAAGATTGAAATGATAAATATAACTAATAAAACAAGGAAATAAATGAAAGCAGATAAAGGCAAGAGAAGAAGAGTGGTGTTAACCTAGTTAATCCTCCCAGCTAGTTATGTCTACGTCTACTTACTTCCAATTACTTCAGGTGGGGTCAAAGTTGAGAGGAAAGCATTTGGTCAATTCGCCCTAACCTATCAGCAAAGATGCCAATACAGGAGAAATCAGGCGCACCGTCATAAGTCCTGTTGTTCCTGGTCCCCTAAGCCGAGTCATTAAGTATCGCTACATGCTAGATTTATAATAGTGAGTGCCCGGCCATTAGGAACTTAGACACTCATCCCCTAATTCTTAAGTTCATCCAAACGATAGGTGATCAGTTGGTCAAATCGCACAAGTAGAAAGGGTCGTCAGTTGGTCATATCTTACCCTTCCCATCTCGGTCCGCTCACCTAGGGTCAGTTGGTCGTATCTCCTAGGCAATTGGCCTCTACCGCCATTCAAAACTACCGAACCAAGGGTGGCTACAAATAAACTATGCATGCATACACTTAGAAATAATTGTACGGAAGTGGAGTAAATGCAAACAAAACAATTAAAGAATCATAACAAGGCCAGCACCAGGGTGCTTAGCCAAACATATAATAAATCATACCAACAAAAATGAATAAATCATAAATTGAATTGAACATAATGTTTGATACAAATTACTTGATGTAGAGCTAATAATGATGATAATTGCGAGTGAATTTTTCCTTCAAAACTGGCTTCGGACAGCTGGAAATGCCCTGGAGTGGTGCCCAAATCGACCCCTGGGAGAGGGGTGAAGAGAGATACTGGAAAATGCAGATTTGGGGTTGTATTTATAGGCCGCGACATAGTTACGGCGTAACCTTAAGTGCAAATTACGCCGTAACTAAAGACTTCGTAAAGAATTCTGGATCTCGAATAGTTACGTCGTAACTAAAATAAATAGTTACGTCGTAACTAAAATAAATAGTTACGTCGTAACTAAGTTACGTCGTAACTACTTATAGTAAATCTCAACTTCGTACTTTTTCAATGTCATGATATTTCCTTGAAACTATTTTGCACTAGTTGACGCTTTTGGCCTCTCATCGTACTTCATATTTTTATAACAAGTCCTTGAAGTAAATAAACTTCAAATGAATTGTCGCTTTTAGTCCCTGATCGTACTTGTTATTTTTACTTTTCATCCTCGGAGTAAATATTATCTTCATTTAGCCACTGGACTTCAACTCCTTAGCGCCCTAGCTATAATTTACGGCGTAACTAAATATCCGAGTTACGCCGTAACCTTCACAAAAATAATTACGACGTAACCATAGTAAATAGTTACGCCGTATCCTTCAAAGCATCATATTTACGCCGTAACCTTATTAAGTAGTTACAACGTAACCTTCACAAATAATTCATAGGCCCTCGTAAATCAATCTTCAGAACATATATTTGGCCTTATATCACATCTTTTCCGTTTCAACGCATCATTTATCCTGAAATTCAAATATGAACAAATATGAACGAATTAATTACCATATTAATACAAATGAGGCCATAAACACGGGAATTTGATATATAAAATATGAGGCAAATTTGATGTTATCAATACTGGATTTATATTAATGAAATGTTTGTAGATCGATCATTAGTTCATAAAGTTGTCCCAATCCAATCTTAAAACACACGGACATAAATAGTTGAACGTTATTAAACTGTCGAAAATACATTATTAACGTTATTTTATTGGAGTCAACGTGAATAACAACCGACAAAGTATGGCTACATATATCCCACTTGTCAATAATTAAGATTTAAATATTCAATCACATCATCTCAAGTAAATAGAATAATGCTTTATTCGGATTTGGATATTCAATCATATACGCCATAAATATTTTGAAAGTAAACACTAAAGTATATATTTATCACCAATTTCAGTCAAATATAATCCGGAGAATTATCAAACGGTAAGAATGAACCTAACTTTAACATATTAAAATAATACAAACAAAAAACAAGTCACTCAAAAGTAATTTCTTTGAACCCGTTTAAGATAAAAGTATGTTGGCTTAGCTCAAAACCTGACAGAAACCACTTCCTATTCCGGGGTTCCTGGAAGCATTCGGCGAGTATTAATCAGGAAAACAAGAAACCGTTACTCTCCAAAATTTTTGTCACACAAAGTTAGCTTTTCAAAGCAGAAAAACGGTAACATTCGTGTTTTCCCTAAAAAGGGAAGTATAAAAACGATAAAACACTGCGTGCTTATGAAATTGTGGAGGTTGACGAGTCCAGTGAAGAAACACGCATTACCGTCACACCACTAGTCAAAGTTGCGAGGTTTAAAACAGTGTTTCACCGACATATCAACAACAAAGAAATAAAAGTTATCCCGGAAAAAGACTTTCTTGAAATATCGCATCAAATACCTTCATACCAGCTCACGGGTCAAGAATCTGCAAACGCTCCAAAGGGTTGTCTAGACCTGGACCTTGCAGCTATCCCTCCCAAGTTTCTTCATGTTTTAGCAAATGTTAAGGAAGACGATACAATGGATAGCTACAATGGTCCAAGTGCTGATGATGTTTGTTCCATTTAGGTACAAAATTCCTGAACTTGTAAAGTGCTCTAGAAATCCAATAGTATAATACTTTTGTTGCGTGTACATATTAAACGGGTAAATTGATGAGATTTCCTTGTGGTTAGATTTCTCATGAAGTGGGTTTAATTTTTTCTAATGATTATACTATCTATGATAAGATATGAATATTGAACTTTTTTTTTTTTTTTTTCATTTGAGCCGTGGATGTTAAGATTCAAAATTGTTATAGTTGAGAAATTATATTTTTGAGCTGTGTATTCTTGAATGTGAGTAAATAGAAACCATGATTAGACGTTGAAGAAAAATGGCAAATTTAAAGAAAAATGAAGAGTAATATGCAAAAGTAATTTATTTAGAAAAAGTCAAAATATGGAAAAATTCGTAAGGGTGAGGTGGAAAAAGATAATTCATTTAAATAAAAAATGACATGCCATGTATTTTACCTTATGAATAGGTAACCCATCAAGAAAGAGGACGGAAAAGGTAACTTTGGAACAAATTCAAAAGTTATACCGATGCTAATGATATATTTCTAAGTCTCTTAAAGAGGACGTTTAGGAAAATTTGTTGTCTATCTATGGACTTAACCCCGTAATATTTTCCTATAAGCTAGAAAAATATGTGAATATCACACATTCTCAATTGTTAAGTCAAGACCCATAAGATATTGTCAAAAGACCATGACAGACTCAAATGACTAGGTCATTGGCTGCTATTGAATTGAAAGTCAAATGAGGTTGTTAAACTTTGATGTGGACTGGTATTTGTGAAGTCAATATCTCCGTGAACTATTAATTTATATAATTAATACATTACTATAAATATATTAGTTACATTAATTAAAAGCATACCATCGGTGCATGCGGTATGCCCCAATAGGCTCACGTATTTCAAGCCATATAGTTACCAATTAAACTTGAGCACTACCAATAATTTGTAGTCTTAAATGAGTGAAAGTCATAAGTCAGCTGTTTAAAATTAGATCCCATTTTGATTTGTTACTTCAGTGAGAGTATTCTTTAATTGAATTGTTTGTTGGTGAGTTTACGGTTTACATACCTTTTACTGATTGATTAGGTTGTGCTACAGTCGTGTATATACATTGTACAGAGCACTTAGCTAGCCATGGGTTCTGTTTGAAACTATTATTTAAATACATGTCGATTTACGAAGTTGAAACAAATCTATCGCCAGTGTTCTAGTTTGTGTGTCCACGAGTTCTAACGATACTGTGATGTAGGCATGAAGAGGACATATGGACAGAAGTTGCTAAGTATTTGGATGGGAAGTCATTGGTGATGCTGGCACCACCAGCAAATGGTTCCTTAAAAGAAAAAATCATGTTGAGACTTCTAATGTTCTTTAGGATACTTAATCCGATAATATTATCCTAAAAGCTAAAAAAATATGTGAATATCACACATTCTCAATTGTTAAGTCAAGACCCATAAGATATTGTCAAAAGACCATGACAGACTCAAATGAGCAGGTCATTGGTTGATCTTGAATTGTATAGAAAGTCAAATGAGGTTGTTAAACTTTGATTGTGAAGTTAATATTTTGACCAAATCCGATCAAACATTGATATGTAATTAAGTTAATGTTTATAATTGTATTTACTGTTTGGATTTGTGAGTTGTAACGATAACCAAAAATATGTTACTAACAACTGATTTTGGAATTTAGTGTGTGCATCAATTATACGGTCACCGGGTCTTAAATTAAACATCGGATTGAAAATAGCATGTTCTATATCATTATCTCATTGTCTAAGAATACATTGATTAGTATTGTTAGTAAAAGTTTTTTTTTCCGACAACAGAGTTGAGGTCGAGCAAATAATTTAGCCACTTACGAAAATAATTTGAACATAAATTGGCTCCATAGCAACGCATGATAGCCTAGTTCCTTGTGTCACTTACAATTACGTAAACGAACATTAGAAGTACGCAATGAAGTGTGGCTACGAATGACACTTGTTAGTTACTTGTCTACGATATATGCAATATAAGTGTAGTCTTCCATATCCCTAAGTCTTCTTAAAAGTCATACATGGAAAATAGTTGTTATAAGTCAAATTTTCTTGGTCAAGCTGAGATGGAGTGTGTGGACCGTAGGCTGCATAATTAGTGCTATATAAGTCTTCTTAAAAGTTTTCGCTGATTATACAAACTTCTGTCTTGCTAGTATATTCTGAATAAAAAGCCAATACTTATTCATATGATTTTAATTAAATTTCCAAAAATGAAGTCTTCACCAGCATTAAGTTACTTATCATCTTCTTCTCATATTTCAGTTCTCTTTTATGGTCTCGCAATTATGTGTTTTACTTCCGCCACCATCTCTGCTTCCTATGGAGGTAATGACACAGATTATCTTGTGTTGTTGTCATTTAAGTCAAAAATCACCCATGATCCATACAAAGTTCTAACCTCGTGGAACCGTTCCTTTCATTTCTGTGACTGGAGTGGTATTTCATGTGGAAAGCGACACAAACGAGTGACTGTTTTATGGCTGGATTCTCAAGGCCTAGAAGGCTCGTTGTCTCCTCTTGTAGGAAACCTCAGCTTCCTCCGCGAGCTTTATCTCGGGAACAACAGCTTTCAAGGAACCATTCCTCATCAACTTGGTCGTCTTTCCAGGCTACATCGTCTTTTTCTTTCTGAAAACAACTTCAGTGGAGTCATTCCAACAAACTTATCTAGTTGTTCTAACCTCGAAGAGCTTTGGCTTGCTCGAAATAATCTAGTTGGAAGCATACCCAAGGAGATTAGTTTACTCTCGAAACTTAAAATTCTTAAAATTCACACAAATAAGTTAACAGGTGGAATCCCACCTTTCTTGGGGAATATTACATCAATGGAAGTCTTCTCTGCTCGCGGAAACCCGCTTGGTGGGAACATTCCAGATACCTTGGGTCATTGGAAAAGCTTGAAGGAATATTACTCTGGTGGCTGCAACTTATATGGAAGCCTCCCTCAGTCCCTTTTCAACCTCTCACTACTAGTTAAGTTTTCCTTATCTGAAAATCACCTCATCTGAAAATCTTGAGTTCCTTCAGTTAAGGGATAACGAACTGACAGGAGTTCTTCCACCTTCTATTTCTAATTGTTCTAAATTATGGTTTCTTGAAATGACTCAAAACAATTTTAGTGGGAAGTTGACAATTGATTTTTCAAAACTAAGAGATATTAATATAATTAAATTACGTAATAACAACTTCCATGGACGTGGAGAAGCTGATGACCTGAAGTTTGTTGATTCTTTGAAAAACTGCACCAAATTAGTAGTTTTGGGACTTTATAATTGCAACCTTAAAGGAGTGCTTGCGATATCAATAGGTAACCTTTCTGATCAACTCAGCATTCTAGATTTTGGAGACAATCAATTATTTGGATGCCTCCCTTCAAGTATAGGTAGTCTAGTTGGTTTGACCACTTTACGTTTAGATAATAATAGATTCACAGGAAACATCCCAACTAGCGTTGGTAAACTACAAAAGCTACAAGTTCTTGGTCTATATAGGAATCAATTTTCAGGGCCTATCCCTGATACCATCGGGAACCTATCATTGTTGACTATACTTAGTTTATTTTCCAACAAATTAGAAGGCCATATTCCATCAAGCCTTGAGAATTGTGAAAAACTTAATGCGTTAGACCTTTCAAACAATAGACTCACTGGTAACATACCCAAGCAACTTCTACAACTTCCATCACTAACTTATATGTTACAGCTTTTATACAACAACCTATCTGGTTCCATTCCATTAGAGATTAAGGATCTCAAGATGTTGAGCTATCTCAATTTAGCTTATAATAACTTATCAGGTCCCATTACTAGTAGCCTGGGTGAGTGTATTAGCCTTATAGATTTATACCTTAGTGGCAATAGATTTGAAGGCGTAATACCATCTTCATTAAGTTCCTTGGAAGGATTGGGGGTACTCGACATTTCTGAAAATAATTTATCAGGTAGAATTCCACAATTTTTAGAGAAATGGAAATCCTTAGAATATTTGAACCTATCCTTTAATGATTTTGAGGGTGAAGTTCCGGTTGTAGGAGTGTTTGCGAATGAAAGTGCATTTTCGGTTTTAGGGAACAATAGGCTTTGTGGTGGTTTGGTTACACTTGAGTTACCCAAATGCAAGGAGACGGGTAGTAAGAAAAAAAGGTTTCCTTTCTTCATATTAGTCATCGTGATTGCAGTCACGTTGCTCATCGTATTATGTTGTGTGTATCTTTTGTGTAAGAAGAAACGCAACAGTCAACCATCTCAATCATCAGAGAGTGAACGGTTCAGGAAAGTTTCATACCATCAACTTCTCAAGGCTACCGATGGGTTCTCTACAACAAATTTGATTGGAGAGGGTGGGTTCAGTTCTGTTTATAAAGGAATCCTCAATTCTGATGATGACAAATTTGTTGCAATCAAAGTGTTGCATCTTCAAAACAAAGGAGCTCACAGAAGTTTTATAGCAGAATGTGAAGCGTGGCGGAATATTCGGCACCGTAATCTGTTGAAGATAATAACTTCTTGTTCAAGTGCTGATTTCCAAGGAAATGATTTTAAAGCTCTGGTTTATGAGTTTATGCCGAATGGAAGTGTACACGATTGGCTTCATTCAAGTGAAAATACATCGAAACTGAACCTTCTTCAAAGAATAAATATTCTTAGAGATGTTGCCACTGCGCTTGATTATCTTCACAATCGCTGCCAAACAATGATTGTTCACGGTGACTTGAAGCCAAGTAACATTCTGCTTGATGATGATATGGTGGCTCATGTTGGAGACTTTGGTTTAGCTTGACTACTTGGAACACAATTAAACCAAAACAGCTCAACCGGGATTAAAGGAACAATTGGTTATGCACCTCCAGGTAATTCCTTTTTTATTCCATGATGCTTATATTTATTTACAGGTTAAAGTTTGTAAATTAATTAATTGTTATTCATTTGTAGAGTATGGTATCGGGAGCGAGATGACAAGTTGTGGGGAAGTCTACAGTTTTGGAATATTATTACTTGAGGTGATGACTGGGAAAAAGCCGATAGACGGCATGTTTATTGAAGGTCTTAGCCTTCATAAATTTGCTTGCATGGCATTACCAGATCAAGTAATCGATGTTATTGATAATGATGCAATTGTGTTGCAAAGTAACGAAGCGAATGCAAAGAAAGTGGAAGAATGTTTGGCTGCAACTATCAAGATTGGAGTATCATGCTCTGTGGATTCCCCACCCCAACGACTAAAAATTGAAATTGTTGTCAATGAGTTGCAGCATATTCTCGAGGTGCTTCAAAATATATAAGGTACTCTGTTCTATCCTTTTGCTTGCATGGCATTACCAGATCAAGTAATCGATGTTATTGATAATAAACAGTCACTAACTTGGTTTTATTTTTGAATGCTTTTAGGTCTAGTACCAAGCTTTCTTTGTGAAATTTGAAAGTAAGTGCAGCAAGGAGGAGTGCATGTCATAGTTATATAAACATTACTTTGTCAAATATGTTTGTAAGCGTGTTTTAATTTTCTTGTTGCATAAGTACTGTAAGAGACGTAAGGGTGCATTTACATTCGTGATGACTTATCATATGTATCAACCATGTTTATGATCAAGTGTGTCTATTTGAATGAGAAAGTCTGTTGGTTACATCACTGGATCCTTTCATGGGGGCAAAATTTGTTTGTTTTATTGCTGCAAGTACACTTTACTTTTGATTTTATTCGTATTTCGTTAGGTCTTTGGGGTTAAAATGTTTTTATAAACAAAGTTCAAATAGATATGACCCTTGACATCTAAATTTAGGTCTTGTAGTTTGTTTACTATTAGGCCCGGTACCTGTTACTGCCTTTTTACCGAAGACGCGTACAAAAAAGAAATGCTTGGACAAACCCATCCCAGAAATCTGGAGGGTGAATCTGGGGAACGTTCTTTTGCTTCTGAAGTAGTATAAAATCGGAAATTTACTTGATTTCGAGTTCATGGACCCACCACCTAAACTTAACATTCTTAACTACATGTATCAACTATGGATATTGGAACAAGTGAAAGCTCTACGAAAGGCTCGGGTTGTGAGTTATCACTTACTCGACATCTTGAAAAAGCTCATGATCTGGCTAACATCGTGTGGGTCAAATTGGAACGTCATCAGAAAAGCGATACGCTCAGTTACTTCCATAACGCTGCAAAACGTAAAGGGATTATGATACATAACTATTAGGAACCGGATGCCGGGCCATATGCACCGGACCTCACCTTTATGTTGCAACATCTTGGATGGTATGGCCGCTCTTTGAATAAATATTCGTAAGGGTGGGAAAATGGGCGGGTCTAGCGCTTGTGTAACCGGGTCAAAACGAGAACATTTTCGTAAGGGTGGCAAAAGTAATGTTTTGGTTTTTGGAATAAAACAGTTATTAAGCTTTTGAGTTTATTAATCTGATATTCATTTTAGCTTCATACTTCATAAGTTGAGAGCAATTCATATGCTGATTCTAGACAGTCCCATAGTTTGAAATATTGCTTCATTAGGCCCAAGTGGGTGCAAAAGGACTGGAAGATTAAATTTCTTTGTGCAATAACTTAATGGTTTGTATAACATAATGCAAATTATATGACGTATGAGAAAGAACTGATATCGTGCACCGAAAAGGTTTGTACAACATAATGCATGGAAACATGGATGGGTTACATAACGGGTCAAAACAGATCAGGTTGAAATGTATCACTTTTAGTAGTAGTTGAAACTGGACACTCAAGAATATGGTGTATGTGGATTCATTACTGTAGGTTCATCATTGTGAGTCAGTTTGTTTTGGTTTCTTGCCATACATATTTCTACTATCCATTTCTCCACTTCATTTTTTTTTGTTGTTATAGTGTAAAATGTTGCAAATATAGGAAACGGTTCATTCGTATACAACCAAATACATGCTTAAACCAGTTGCATAAAATGTCAGCTTTACCTCAGCCAGACACTTGCTCTAAAACTAAATATAAGAAAAGTTACACCGCACCCCGTCAGGGCTCGGTCAAGTGTTTTGGGTGTATATATAGGACTGTGTAATCCATTCCAAAACAAGACCAAGCCATAAATTTTAGATATGTAGAGGTTATTAGTTTCTGTCTAAAGACGTATGGTCAGTAGTCGGTACTTAATCGAATGGAATTTGAAGAGACCGCGAAGTTAACTACAAGTTCAGTTAATATTTATGGAAGTATGGTCGGTAGTCTGGTTTCCCTTTTAAAAAATTCCACAAGCACCATAGTTTTCTTTTATTTCATAGATGTCCATAGAGCAATAAAAGGTACTGTTGGTAGTCTGGTTTCCCTTTTAAAACATTCCACAAGCTAGGACCATACTTTTCTTTTATTCTTAGATGTCTCATGAGGATCACAAGTCACAATAGTGAACTTTTGTGAGTGAATCTGTCACTTAAATCCTGATAACAGCTGTAAGCCTTTTGTGCCCATGACAATTTATGCCTTGTTGCCATTATATTATCATGTTAACCTTATACTATTGTGGATAGTTTGTTGGACTTATATATATATTGTATTTGGTTTTATAGCTTCACGGTGGTAGCTGCTTCTATGTTAGTTGCGTTTTTGTCACATGAATTTGAGGTAGGCGGTAAAAATTTGTCTTGAATTTGCCCTTTGTCTGGTTTGGTTTTTCTTCTTTAGAGTAAATTGCATAAATCGTCCCTGAACTTTGCCCAAACTGCATGTTTCGTCCCAACCATTACGAAACTGCAGAAATCATCCCTATGAGAAACCTTTGAGCAAATTTTCGTCCATGTTTGGGACGAAAATTGCATGTTTCGAAAGTGCTAAATTGCATGTTTCATCACAATCAAGGACGAAAATTTACTCAAGGTTTCCCACAGGGATGATTTCTGCACTTTCGAAATGGTTGGGACGAAACATGCAATTTGGCCAAAGTTTAGGGACGATTTATGCAATTAACTCTTGTTTTTAATAAGTGGGTTTGTGTGAGTTTGGGTGTATTTTGGTATATAGTTTATCTACTTTGAATTTACTATTTTTATGTAGGGGACTGGAATGATGAAGATTATGAGATTACGTTGAGGCTCGAGATGATGTGTAGCTGAAGTTTGGATGCTTGATATATTGGTAAAAGTAGATTCGCCACATGGGGATTCTACAATTGTTGTCAAGCAACTTTTTCTTTCTTTTCTTTAGTACCATTATTGTGGAAAACATATGCAGAAACATATGCAATGAAGATTTTCCTGTCGCCACTAAAGCCCTTTTTCTTGTAGTGGATCATGTAAACCCCAAACTTGCATAACACATTTATATATCACACATCTACTTATTATATATGTTGTTTCCATTACATTCGTCCATTGATTTTGTTTCTGCAAATTGTTTGTTGTTACTTGTTACTACTTTATAAAACTAATAAGAAACAGTGTTTGGCGACCGTTTTTTAAAAATAGTGTTTAGCCACCAGGGTTTAGCTTTTGAATTTTGTTTAAACACTCCTATTGGAAACACGCTAAGTAGATGTCTCCTATTGGAAACACGCTAAGTAGATGTGTTTAGCTTTTATGTCAATCTACATTTTATAATACTCTTGCAACTACGATATACAATATATGTGTAGTCTTCCATATCCCAAGTCTTTTTAGATGTATCCAGTGATCCATTATACATGGAAAATAGTTATTATCAATCAAATTGTCTTGGCCAAGCATGGAAGGAATATGTGGATAATAGACCATAGGTTGCATAACTAGCGTTAAAACCCTATCCCAAGTCTTCTTAAAAGTCTTCGGTGATTATAGACCATAGGTGATGCTAGTCGTACCGTGCAAATTGAGTTGCATGATTTAATGTCACAATGAAATTTAATGTCGTCTTCTCAAGCCTTCTTTAAAGTCTTCTCTGAGTATACATACAAACTAGTTATTATCAATCAAATATTGTTTTGCTCAAGCTGATAATAAAATTTGTGGATGGCATTCTCTTCACAATTTCCGTGTCGTGAACGTTAAACATTAAATTTAGAAAATATCAGAGTCTCTTCAAGTTTGAAGCTTGTACCAGATAAGTGTCTCGACAGCAAAGTATAATAAAGGAATATTTTATGATTTTCTTATTAGTTATTGTTTATACTAAACTTTTTGTTATTATAATCTATTCATTTTATTTGCAAATATTGGTCGGTCCTATATATGGAATCTAGAGATGTCTTTATCGCCAATTAATAATTGCTATAAAAACTGCATACTCAATGAAAAGTCTTGGTTAAGATGATAATGAATTTGTGGAAGCCATTCATTTCATCAATTGCATGTCACGAACGTTAACATGCAAAACTATGGATAAAAAGCCAATGCATGTTCTTATAATTTTAAGTAAAGAACAACAAATAGTTACTATCATAAACACTTATATACATATCATAGCAAAACAGTTTAAACTTTTTAAGTGTTGTTGCTCAAGGTTTAACCTGGAAGTTAATCGTATTAGCTTTCTAAGATCAGATAATGTTGAAATCTCAATTTCATTGTTATTTTGAATCTAATCAAGCTGTCAAAAAAGTTCTCCTATCCTATAAGTTTGTATTCCATCAAGTGTCACCAAGATTCATAGAACCAAAAGGATTTATGCTCAAATGAGTTATCTTTTAAGTATTTCATTGAGACATTTTATAAAACAGATTATGTGCATATTACAACTGACTTGTTTAAACGATTAAAAATATGCAAATGAACTAGAATAAAGAAATGCAATACCAAAAAATTAAAAGTCTTCTCTGTGTACTTGACTTTATCAAATTGTCTCTGTGTACTCAAAAAATTAAAAGTCTTCCCAATCCCAAGTCTTCTTAAAAGTCTTCTCTTACATATAAAATAGATATTATCAATCAAATTTGTGGATGGCATTCTAGATGGGTATGCTTCCAGTAAGCTCAAGATGATAAGAAATTTGTGGAATCCATTCATTTCACCATTACATGTCATACACGTTAATATGCAAAACTAAGTATAAAAAGCCACTGCATGTTCTTATAATTTTAAGTAAATTTCAAAAAATGAAGTCACCACAAGCAATCATTCACTTATCATCTTCCTCTCTTATTTCTTTTCTCTTTTACGGTCTCATGATAACATGTCTTGCTTCCGCCACTGTCTCTGCTTCCTACGGCAGTAATGAGACTGATTATCACGCGTTGTTGTCATTCAAGTCAAAGATCACCTATGATCCATACAATGTTCTAACCTCGTGGAACCATTCCTTTCATTTCTGTGACTGGAGTGGTATTTCATGTGTAAAGCGGCACAAACGAGTGACTGCCATAGAACTGTCTTCGAAAGGCTTAGAAGGATCGTTGTCTCCTCGTGTGGGAAACCTCAGCTTCCTCTGTCACCTTTCTCTCTGGAACAACAGCTTTCAAGGAACCATTCCTCATGAAATTGGTCGTCTATTTAGGCTACGTCGTCTTTATCTTAGTATAAACAAATTCAGTGGAGTCATTCCCACAAACTTTTCTGGTTGTTCTAGTCTCGAAAAGCTTTGGCTCTCTCAAAATAAGCTAGCTGGAAGCATACCCAAGGAGATGAGTTTACTCTCGAAACTTGTTTATCTTGGAATTGCCGACAATAAGTTAACAGGTGGAATCCCACCTTTCTTGGGGAATATTACATCAATGGAAACCTTCTCTGCTCGCGGAAACCCGTTGGGTGGGAGCATTCCAGATACCTTGGGTCAATGGAAAAGCTTGACGGCATTTTACTCTGGTGGCTGCAACTTATATGGAAGCATCCCTCAGTCCCTTTTCAACCTCTCACTCCTAGTTAATTTTTCCTTAGCTGTAAATCACCTCACTGGTAGTCTTCCTTCAGAAATTGGTAATCAGCTCCCAAATCTTGAGTTCCTTCAGTTATGGGGTAACGAACTGACCGGAGTTCTTCCACCTTCTCTTTCTAATTGTTCTAAATTAGGATATCTTGAAATGAGCAACAACAGTTTTAGTGGGAAGTTGACTATCGACTTTTCAAAACTAAGAGATATTTATTCAATTAGATTACAGTATAACAACTTCCATGGACGCGGAGAAGCTAATCACATGAGGTTTATCGATTCCCTGAAAAACTGCAGCAGATTAGTACATTTGGAACTTTCTAATTGCAACCTTATAGGAGTGCTTCCGATATCAATAGGTAATCTTTCTGATCAACTCAGCTTTCTACATTTAAGAGACAATCACTTATTTGGAAGCCTCCCTTCAAGTATAGGTAGTCTAGTTGGTTTGACCAATTTTGGTTTAGGAGCTAATCGATTCAAAGGAAACATCCCCACTAGCGTTGGTAAACTACAAAAGCTACAAGTTCTTGGTCTATATAGTAATCAATTTTCTGGGCCTATCCCTGACACCATTGGAAACTTATCACTGTTGAATAAACTTTTTTTATTTTCCAACGAATTAGAAGGCCATATTCCATCAAGCCTTGGGAATTGTAAAGAACTTAATATGTTAGACCTTTCATACAATAGACTTAGTGGAAGCATACCCAAACAGCTTCTTCAACTTCCATCATTAACTATTTTTTTAAATCTTTCTCAAAACCGCATGTCTGGTTCAATTCCATCAAAGATTAAAGATCTCAAGATGTTGAGTGAGCTCGATTTATCTTATAATAATTTTTCAGGCACTATTACTAGTAGCCTTGGTGAGTGCAATAGCCTTACAACGTTAAACCTAAGAGGCAACAGATTTCAAGGGGTAATACCATCTTCATTAAGTTCCTTGGGAGGATTGGGGGTACTCGACATTTCTGAAAATAATTTATCAGGTAGAATTCCACAATTTTTAGACAAATGGAAATCCTTAGAGTATTTGAACCTATCCTTTAATGATTTTGAGGGTGAAGTACCGGTTTTAGGAGTGTTTGCCAATACAAGTGCATTTTCAGTTTTGGGGAACGATAGGCTTTGTGGTGGTTTGGTTACACTTAAGTTACCCAAATGCAAGGAGACGGGTAGTATGAAAAAAAGGTTTCCTTTCTTCATATTAGTCATCGTGATTGCACCGACGTTGCTCATAATATTATGTTGTGTATATCTTTTGTGTAAGAAGAAACGCAATAGTCAACCTTCTGAGTCATCAGGTAGTGAACGGTTCATTAAGGTTTCTTACAGTCAACTTCTCAAGGCTACTGATGGCTTCTCTGCAGCAAATTTGATTGGAGAAGGTGCATTCAGCTGTGTTTATAAAGGGATCCTTGATTCCGATGATGGCAAACTTGTTGCAGTCAAAGTTCTACGTCTTGAAAATCCAGGAGCTCACAAAAGTTTTCTAGCAGAATGTGAAGCTTGGCGGAATATTCGGCACCGTAATTTGTTGAAGATAATAACTTCATGTTCAAGTGCTGATTTCCAAGGAAATGATTTTAAAGCTCTTGTTTATGAGTTTATGCCGAATGGAAGTGTACACGATTGGCTTCATTCTAGTGAAAATACATCGAAACTGAACCTTCTTCAAAGAATAAATATTCTTAGAGATGTTGCCACTGCGCTTGATTATCTTCACAATCACTGCCAAACAACGATTGTTCACGGTGACTTGAAGCCAAGTAACATTCTACTTGATGATGATATGGTGGCTCATGTTGGAGACTTTGGTTTAGCTCGACTACTTGGTACAAACTTAAACCAAAACAGCTCAACCGGGGTTAAAGGAACAATTGGTTATACACCTCCAGGTAATTCCATTTTATTCCATGATGCTTATATTTATTTACAGGTTAAAGTTTGTTAATTAATTAATTGTTATTCATTTGTAGAGTATGGTATCGGGAGCGAGATGACAAGTTGTGGGGACGTCTACAGTTTTGGAATATTATTACTAGAGGTGATGACTGGGAAAAAGCCGATAGATGACATGTTTATTGAAGGTCTTAGCCTTCATAAATTTGCTTAGATGGCATTACCAGATCAAGTAATCGATGTTATTGATAATGATCCAATTGTGTTGCAAAGTACCGAAGGGAATGCAAAGAAAGTGGAAGAATGTTTGGCTGCAACTATCAAGATTGGAGTATCGTGCTCTGTAGATTCACCACCACAACGGATGAAAATAGAAATTGTCGTCAATGAGTTGCAGCGTATTCTCGACGTGGTTCAAAATATATAAGGTACTCTGTTCTATCCTTTTGCAAAATATGATTTTAAATGAGTTTGTTAATAAACAATCACTAACTTGGTTTTATTTTTGAACGCTTTCAGCAAGGAGCAGTGCATGTCGTAGTTACATAAATGTTACTTTGTCAAATATGTTTGTAAGTGTGTTTTAGTTTTCTTGTTGCATAAGTACCGTAAGAGATGTAAGAGTGCATTTACACTCATGATGACTTATCATATATATCAAAAGTGTGCTTATTTTTCCTCAATCCAATTTCTGTAAAATTGAAAAATTGGTGGCAAAGTATGCTGGTTACATCTGTCAAACATGTACTTGGAGATTATGGGTGATTCACTGTTTTGTTAGGCGTATCTGCATACCGAATTTTGTTGAAAGTTGTACTCAGATTACTATTAGGAATTTGTAGTTTGTTTACTATTAGGCCCGGTACCTGTTACCGTCCTTTTACATAAAACGCGTACAAAAAAGAAATGCTTCGATAACCCCATCCTAGAAATCCAGAGGGCGAATCTGGGGAACGTACTTTTGCTTCTGAAGTCATCAAAAATCGACAATTTACTTGATTTCGAGTTCATGGATCCGCCACCTAAACTTAACATTCTTAACTACATGTCTACCTGTATCAACTATGGATATTGGGAGCATTGAATAACACACTGCTCGCTAAACTGCTATTAACATGTGAAGAATTTATTTGTGTAAACGAAGATTTAACATCTGAATTTATGATCTCAGTCCTGTCTGTGTTAACAAATACGAAGATTATGGGTGTAGCACTCATTACTTACAAGTGAAAGCTCTACGAAAGGATC
>OU343225.1:37942821-38071336 GCA_910596185.1 Chrysanthemum makinoi | reverse complement strand
TTAAAAATCTAAAACATGTACGCATTACTAACAATTACGTAAGCGTACCAAAATAAAAAGGTGAATTTGGTCCAATACAACTCCCACAAATGTGAAAATCATATTTTGGAATCCTAAAAAGATAAGAAAATTATTGGAAAATTAAAATAAAATTTTACTCTATTAAATTAATTATTATAAATTAAAAATGAATTAAATGTATTTAAAAATGAATTAAATAATAAGAAAATCTAAAATTAACTTAAATAAATGAAATAAGGAATCTGAAAAATCTAAAATATTATAAAATGAATTTTAAAATTGAAAATGTATTTTTTACACAATTATTCTATTTATTATTAATTATTTACTATTATTAATTACTAAAAACTATTATTGATTTATTAAAAGTATTAAATGAATAAAGAAAATTCTGAAACTTTATACAAAATTCTAAAATAAATATAAGAAGCTGAGAAAAATCTAAAAAATATATGTCCTTAACAAAAATAAGCTAATAAGCAATTGTAGAAGCTATCATTTAGCTTTAAAGTGGAGCTTTTTGGTTTTTCTTTTTCTGGACTAACTAAATACTGATATTATACATGTTTAATGAAAACAAAAAGTTACAAACCTAAAAATAAGAAAATTGAGAGCTTATGAATCCAACAGTTAAGCTTTTGGCTTCACAGTGGAGTTTAAGCTTGAAATAAGCTAGGAAAAAGCTTTATACAGGAAACAAAAGATAAAATAAGTTATACAAAAGTCCAATGAATCAATATAAACAAGAAAATGGACTGGAATGGTGCACAAGTGTGAGCTTATGGTTTAGACAGTTAAGCTTTTTGAGCTTAACTTGGATGGAATGTAAGCTTGCAAAAGCTTGGTATAAGCTCCACACAGGAAAGTAAAGGAAAAATAATATAAGTACAAGTGATATGAATAAGTATAAACAAGCATGTGTACTGGATTTCACCCATAAGCTTGTAATAAGCTAATAAGCAATTCCAAATCCAAAGTACTGCTGAACCATTGCAAGGTACTGCTGACTTGATTTCAGCTATGAAATAAGCTATAACTTGGAATACAAGATGGTAATCTTAAAGCTAATTATGTGAACTAATGATGAGTGTCTAAATACTCATCATTTTTGTACAAAATAAACTGCAAAATCATCTGAAAACACTCAGAAACACATCAAAATGATCAAAATATCACAAATCAGTGTTTTATGTGTTTTAAATGCAAAAATATCAAAATCAGATGAAAAACATATTAATTTTGCAAAAATTGCGTTTTAGTCCCCAAGTTTCAAAAGTTGTCAAAACAAAGTCCCTGAGCACATAATTTCAAAAGTAAAGTGACCAAAGGTCCTTTTAAAATCAAAAGTTGTCAAATTTAGTCCTTTGGTGAAAAATGTGAAAAGTTTGAGAAAATTACAAAAGTGGTCCTCCAAGTTTGAAATTTGGCAGAATTGGTCCTTGGAAAATGTGAAAGTGGCAACTTTGGTCCTTGAACTATTGTTACTTGTCAATTTCAACCCTTGCATCAACTTTGCAGATTTGGCGTACTCTAGTCCCTACAATTTCAGAAAGTACAAATGAGGCCCTTGTCATTTTAAACCCTTTCACACCTTAGACCCTTGTCACAATTCATTTGACCCTGCCACAGATTTTTGAACCCCTGCCATTTGGACCCTTCTTTTATTAATACTACCAAATGACTTTGACCACTAACTTTCCTCTCCTCACTCTGGTGCTTCCATTTCCATCATCACCAAAACTCGCTTCCTCTCGACACACTCCATCTTCACCATCATCACCTACACCCCCCCTCCAAACACAAAGAGCCAAGGAAACATTAAATGCATCTAACCCAATCCCACTCAATCTCACAAACGGTTAAAACAAAATTACGCCAAAAGGTTTAAACGGCCAGGATTGCTTCTACACATCCTATGGTCCAAATTGTTGGTGGGAACTATTCAGAAAGAGGAGAGAGACACTTTGGGTGTATAAAGAGGCCAAGGGATGCATCAAGCAAAGAGTTAGCTTTTATTTTTTTTACAATGTATGTCGATTTGTAACTTTTTACTTCTTAATTAGTCTTTAGTGGTAATTTCAAACTTCTTTGTAGCAAACTCAAGTATTTTAATGTGTATTAACTGATTTCAAGTCTCAATTCCAAGTATTTGTTGAAATTGCATACTTATATGCCACTGTCCAAATTTTCAGTTTCTATCCCTCATGTACAAGCTTTACTCAGCTTATTTATGAGGTCACACAAGCTTATATAAGCTCATAATAGCTTTCTATAAGCCTGTATTTAAGTTTCAAGCTAATTTGCATATGGGTCAACAAAAAGTCAAAATGGATCAAAATGATGCGTAAAGGATATGGGTTGATTCAGGCATGAATGTGGGTTGAAATGGAAGCTATGGGTTGGTTTGTATTAGGTTAGAGGTCCTTGGTTCACTGATTTGCATGCCATTGTGGCTTGGACAAATTGTAAGTCATTTTAAGTTCTATGTGCATAATCAGATTTGTAGAATAAACAAGCTCAAACATGTTTAATCAGATGTGTTTAGGTCTAGCTAAGTTAGTTTAATCATAATATCTAGTTGAATCATGGTTTAAATCTGTTTTGTTGATTATCAGTTGAAAATAGGGGTGTTTGGCTTAATCTGTCTATCTGTCTTTTAAGCTTATGCAGTTGTTCATTTCTCTTAGCTCATATTTGTTAAGTAAAACTGAACTCATTTGAGTCAAAATTTTGGGTCTGTAAAGCTAGAAGTCAAAACTTCTTGTGAATCTGTCTCACTTGCTAACTGTTGAGATCAAGGATTTGCAAATCCTTGATTTGTGTTTAAAATCATCAAACATTGTTTGCAATAGCTTTAGTTTATCAAATAACATAAATCTCAGTCATAAAATTGGATCTAAAGTTCAAGTTAGTCAAAGTTTATCAATATCTGCAATAGTCAAAAGTTTAGAAAATCTGTTTTGAGCTCACTTAGAAGGATTTTTCTTGAACTAACCTTTGGGTCTAATCAAGTAAGGCTTGGTATTTTAGAAAGCTCACCGGTGCTCTTTATTGTCATCATTTTATCCGATTTTACAAATTTTATAAAAGCTCCAAACAAGCTCATCTTTCAGGCCAATATGCCCTGCACCACTGCATACCGAAGCTTTTCCTTAATTTGTAAGGTGCACAGGGCTCATTAGAGCTTAGTCATTGTCTCTGATTTTTGGTACACATACTCTCACCCGTGTCCTTTACAAGTTCCAATTTGTAGATTTTAGTTTGAGCTTATTTATAAGCTTCATGCTGTGCTTAAAGTTGCCACTGAACTGCTTTTAGACTTAAAATTCATAGACATAAAATCCTTGTAGTTTGTTATTCAGTGATTGTATCTTGTTGATTTTAGTTGCATTAGAGTTCTTATTGCATATTTGAGCTTCTGTAGTCAATTGGTGCTTGTTGGGTCATCAGCTTATTTAAGTGCTTATTTCAATAAGCACTTGAAAATCGGGCCAAATTTCTCCACACAAGTGCTTGTTTTTCCAATTTTCCTAGCTCCCTCACATCATTTTAGAGTTTTCCTGAAATTTTCAGATTTTTCTGAGTTGTTTAGCTATTTTTCTTAATTTAAATTAGTTTTTAATCATTTTAATTAGCTTTTAATACAAAAACTTAAGAAAAGGTTCAAAAAAATAATTTTTCAATTTTCTTAAGTTTAGATAAATATAAAAAGTGAAAAAAGTAATTTTCCAGATTTTTCATAGTTTATTTGGTAATTTTTAGTAATTTAATTAGTTTTAAATAGTTTAAAATTCATAAAAAATAGAAAAATAATCAGAAAAATACAAAAATAGTTTTGAAAATTCTAGTTTGATATTTTAGACTTTTCCATTTCATAATTTTATTTTTCTAGCTTTATTTCCTAATTTCTTGTATTTTAAATAATTATTAAATAGTTAAAAATAGTTTTTAATTAATAATAATTAGATAATTAGTTATAAAAATAATTTTCTTTTTCTATAAATTTTCTCATATCATTAGGTTTGTAAAAATGTATTTTTCATATTTTTAGGGTTAATATTGAATAAGTTTCACTTTTTAATTTGTACGTCGCGTAGATTTTAATTTCAGCTTTTGTAAAACATAAAAACAAAACATCATTTTAAATATAGTGATAGCGTTTATTTAATATTTTTAATTTCCTTTAATTTTCATTTTAGCCCTTGTAGTTTATGTCCTTTTCCGTAGTTATAATAATTCCAAATCTCCTTTTCCGTTCAAATCTCGCGATCACTAAACGCTTGATAATCCATTGCATAGCTCGCCGGGACATAACGACCGGGAAACACTATACTCCCCATCTTCATTGCATTCGTGCTTAGGCAGTTTAAGCTGGTTACGGTCCGCCATTCACAAGTGCGGGCTTGTGTGATTTAGCTTGACTGCTGGCACGCATCAAATTTTACGCCACGCCGGGAGTCAAAGGCTTATCTTACGCCTAGCGATTAGTGATTTGAATCCTCACTCTTTGTTCATACCATCCATCAGATATGTTTATATTTTCTTATCCAAAAATACAAAAAAATACTCTTCTCATTCCTCTTATCCGTATGATTCTATTTCTCTTACCCCCTCGTACTATTTGATTCTCTCTTCTTAACCTCAAAACCGCTTAATTCTATTTCTTTAACCCTCTAAATGTTTAATTATCATGGCGACGATCGGTTATCCTCGTTGTTTCCACCGCAAAGCCGTATGGAAGAGGATCACTCGATTGTCGAATCCGATTGTTTATGCAAGCAATGTGGAAGGATGGGTGCAAGCAAATATTGTTATTGGTGCGAATTATCCGATAACTCTCTCGATGATTCTCCAAGTTTTTCCGACCCTCCGCCACAACCCGATGAACCCGCTCAAGAACCGAGACCATAACGGAAGTGGTGGAAATTGCTAGCTCTCAGAGCACACCACTTGTCCCACCTCCCGATTTTTCTCAATGTTCTTCGAGACTTGATAATCATTCGGATCACCATGTTGGTTTTGTTGATTCTTTGAATAAACTGATTCCTCTTCATAACTTTCAAATGCAATCGCTATTCCTTGTGTCGGTTGTGGTGAGCCTCTCTATGGTTCACCCTGCCTGTGTACTTGTGTACAATGTGGTAATGATATCCATAACGGAGTTGTTTGTTTTGTGGTTCGAGGAATTCATTTGATTATGATCCTAATCAGAACTCATTTAACGACTCCTCTAACTTTTCCAATTACCCACCACAGTTCCCGACTTATCTTCATATAACCAACAGCTTTATCATGTTGTGAATTTTGGTGGAGGTCCTCACCAAGGATTTGAGTGTCAATCCGAAACACGCTTGTCTATGAACAGCTTTTCCAGTTGATGCTCAACTTTGGTTATGACCAAAATCCATATGATTCACCCGCACTCAACAGCTTACAGTTAGAAGTATGTGGAGGTCCCTATTTCAGCTGATTGTCAAGTAGGGAACCCAGTTCCTTGTAACAATCATGACTCTTACATGTTTGACAAATTCCAACCTCCACAAAGACTATACCTGCGGTTCAAACTCCACCTGAAATGTTGTCTCAAGAAATCTCCCAGGATCTTGAAACCGCAATGAAAACACTTGAGGATATGATGAGTAATTTTAAGAATCAAGT
This sequence comes from Chrysanthemum makinoi, assembly GCA_910596185.1. Classification (NCBI taxonomy): domain Eukaryota; kingdom Viridiplantae; phylum Streptophyta; class Magnoliopsida; order Asterales; family Asteraceae; genus Chrysanthemum; species Chrysanthemum makinoi. The sequence continues at coordinate 38,065,657 of OU343225.1, read as the reverse complement.
GAGTGGTGAAAAGACCATAGGAGAATTGTTAGCCAAGAAAGAGGCCCGCCAATCGAGGGAAGAATTATTAGCCCTAGAGCATGCACGCGCTCCCAATTTCTTAAGGCGCCTTTTATGATGATGACGAGGAGGTTTTTATCCTTTTAGAAATAATATTTCTCAACCCCCTCATTGATATTCCGCAGCTTGAGATTTCATCTCAAACAACTGCTATCACACCCGAGATTCACACTCACTCTCTTATTATAGGGGACGAGCATCTCGAACCTCCTCCAAAAGGAATCGGACTAATTCATAAAGTCTAGTGTTGAGAACCTTGTCCCAATCCCAAGAGAGTCACAGGGAATTCTTGATCAGGTGTGTGATATCCCTTCCCTCTGAGTGTTCAAATGATCATTTTGAAACTTTCTCGATCTTAGCTTACGATTGTGCTTCTTTTGGAAACATCGAGTATGTTGAGGCATCACTTTCACAACCCTCGATGTCGATCCCCTTCGAGGAGTTCTCGTGAACTCACCACATCAATCCACTCTTTGATTAAGCCGATCCGGGAGAGACCGAAAGTCTCATTGATAATGATCGCTCACTCACTTCTTATCCCAACAATCCAATAGAGAATGTTGATCACTTTGTTCCCAAAACATTCAAAGCTACTTTCACCAATCCTCTATTTGAATTCAACTCAATTCACTTCAACTCGAGAATCCACTCTTTGATACTCAGATTGAGGATAGTGATGAGCCCACAATGGAACAAGAGTTCACTATTTCACATCATGTGAATGATTCTCTTCATGAGGAGTTCGCCGGTGAACTCTCTCATATCATATCTCCGCTGGAGTATGATTGCTTGGATGGCAAAAAACATGATCGGGAGAGAATCTCAATTTGCATAGTTATGACAAATCTTCCCACCCTCCCAACCGAAATGCCTTCCAACCCAAAGAGCTCAACCAACAAAATCCAAATAAGTGCAACTGCACTTAATCCCGAGGGAGAAGATCTAGTCATGATTGTTATCATGATTTTCCTTCTTTTCTTCACCTACTCGGTGACTTCTTCTCTTCTTCACTCCTTCGGGAATGAAGACACTATCTTTGACCCCGACATTTTCATTTATCATTTTTGAGCCGGTTCTATGTATATCTCATCGGTGTGGAACTTTCACGTGCTTCAAATGTTTGTCCAAACATCTTGAATGAAAGTCCGATGGAGATTGTTTCTTCCACTTTGCTTCCCCATGAACCAATGAATTCGGGATCGAGTCAAGCTAGCGACTTAATTCTGGAAATCAAAAACGATAGACACACCATATGGGTTTTCACCCATATTTCTGTCTTCTTACCCCTTTCTACCACCTAAGTGTGGGGGAGTTGCCCCACATGTAATATATATAAGTAAAAAAAAAAAAAAGTTTAAAAAAAAAAAAAAAAAAAAAAAAATCATCTTTCTAAATAATGGCTGTAGTATTTCCCTTTTACGTTCTTTGTTTCGGCATAACCGCCGGTACTTTGAATATTGAGGGCAATATTCATTTCTAAGTGTGGGGATTCTCACGAATTTTATCATATAATTATACCAATTCCCCGCTTTTGGCCAAAATTTTTTTGGAGCAAGTGTTTTACACTTTCTCATTTGGTTATCAGTCCGCCATGTCTGTAAGACTAAAGGATTGGCTAATCCAAGAGCAAACGGCTCTTGGTAAAGATATCTCAAATCCGTTTATATGGCTTGCAATTTGCCCAAAATTGTATGGTTCTCAACTCACCATATCCTTAAAAGTGAAGAGTTGACTAGCCCGCAAGATTATGGCTTGTGGTAAAGGCAGTGGAAAATCCATAATTGGTAATCACTCACCAAAGATAATATTGATAATTTATCTAAGAGTTGGCTAGTCCAGAAGGGTACGGCTTCTGGTAAAGACAAAATCAAACCGCTGAAAGTCGGTGGTTTGCTCAAAATCACATGGTTATCTGTGTACCATGGTTCTTACTTGAACTGAAACATTTGGCTACTCCATAAGTAATGGCTTTTGGTAAAGAGATTAAAATCCATTATGTTTTCTCAAATCATTGCTAGGGACTAGCAATATCTCAGCGTGGGGGATTGATGAGTGTCCAAATACTCATCATTTTTTGTACAAAATAAACGCAAAATCATCCGAAAACACCTTAAACACATCAAAATGATCAAAATATCACAAATCAAGTGTTTTATGTGTTTTAAAATGCAAAATATCAAAATCGATGAAAAACATATCAAATTTGCAAAATTGCGCTTTTAGTCCCCAAGTTTCAAAAGTTGTCAAAAAACAACCCCGAGCACATAATTTCAAAAGTAAAGTCACCAAAGGTCCTTTTAAAATCAAAAGTTATCAAATTTAGTCCTTTGGTGAAAAATGTGAAAAGTTTGAGAAAATTACAAAAGTGGTCCTCCAAGTTTGAAATTTGGCAGAATTGGTCCTTGGAAAATGTGAAAGTGGCAACTTTGGTCCTTGAACTATTGTTACTTGTCAATTTCAACCCTTGCATCAACTTTGCAGATTTGGCAGCTCTAGTCCCTACAATTTCAGAAAGTACAAATGAGGCCCTTATATTTTAAACCCTTTCACACCTTAGACCCTTGTCACAATTCCATTTGACCCCGCCACAGATTTTTGAACCCCCGCCATTTGGACCCTTCTTTTATTAATACCACCAAATGACTTTGACCACTAACTTTCCTCTCTCCCTCACTGTGCTTCCATTTCCATCATCACCAAAACTGCTTCTCCTCTGATCACACTCCATCTTCACCATCATCACTCTACACCCCCCTCCAAACACAAAGAGCCAAGGAAACATTAAATGCATCTAACCCAATCCCACTCAATCTCACAAACGGTTAAAACAAAATTGGCGCCAAAAAGGTTTAAACGGCCAGGATTGCTTCTACACATCCTATGGTCCAAATTGTTGGTGGGAACTATTCAGAAAGAGGAGAGAGACACTTTGGGTGTATAAAGAGGCCAAGGGATGCATCAAGCAAAGAGTTAGCTTTTATTTTTTTTTACAATGTATGTCGATTTGTAACTTTTTACTTCTTAATTAGTCTTTAGTGGTAATTTCAAACTTCTTTGTAGCAAACTCAAGTATTTTAATGTGTATTAACTGATTTCAAGTCTCAATTCCAAGTATTTGTTGAAATTGCATACTTATATGCCACTGTCCAAATTTTCGTTTCTATCCTCATGTACAAGCTTTACTCAACTTATTTATGAGGTCACACAAGCTTATATAAGCTCATAATAGCTTTCTATAAGCCTGTATTTAAGTTTCAAGCTAATTTGCATATGGGTCAACAAAAAGTCAAAATGGATCAAAAATGATGCGAAGGATATGGGTTGATTCAGGCATGAATGTGGGTTGAAATGGAAGCTATGGGTTGGTTTGTATTAGGTTAGAGGTCCTTGGTTCACTGATTTGCATGCCATTGTGGCTTGGACAAATTGTAAGTCATTTAAAGTTCTATGTGCATAATCTGTATTTGTAGAATAAACAAGCTCAAACATGTTTAATCAGATGTGTTTAGGTCTAGCTAAGTTAGTTTAATCATAATTGTTGGAATCACTCCTAAACAGTATTTCAAGTATTTATATTTCATATGTAATAGGTAGCTTTATTATGGCCTTTATGTTTGTTTAAGGTCAAGCTTATGTAGAAGGCCCATAAGCTTGACCCAAGCCCAATAAGGATAGGAAGGGAACTAGGAGTGTTGCCCTAGCTTTCCTCCTATAAATACCCCTTGTAAACCTTCATTTGAAGGTTGGTTGTTCAAGTTCTTTTCTTTCACTCATACCTACGCATAACCGGTCATATTATTGTTTGTGTGTGTGTTAGCTCTTGTTCAATCGCCTTCATCTCCTTTCTTATAAGCTTGTGTTGTAAAACTAGTGACCTAACAAAGGGTATCAAGCCAAATAGTTGGGTGTACTCGCTTGTTTTTGAAGTTTTGTTTTGTGACTTACGCAGAAGATAACGCAACCTTTGGTTATCTTAAAAACTCGCTTTTTACACTTTTTAATCCAAGATTCTTGTACTTTCAATGTTTTGAGGTGTTAAAATACTTGTTTTTGGCAAAAGTTTCAAACTTTACGCGTGGATTTACGTTTTTAAGCTTGTTTTTGTTCGTAGGTGTCGCTCTACGCGTAACCCGCTTAGATTGGAACATCAAAATTCACACTTTTGTGTTCTTTGGTACTATTGAAGCTATTCCATAACAAAAATCTGGTTTAGAAACACATTTGGGCAAAATCAAAGTTACGAGCAATCCTACGCGTATTAAAACCCTAAAATTACGCTGTAAGATTTTCCTTGGTTTGATCTTCATTTTCCTGGTTTATTCCGTGTTTTCTTACTTGGATAAGTCCGAAAATACGTCGACTTTGGATATCTTTTGCACTGTGAAGTGTAAAAGATCATTTGGGCAAATAACCCTAAAATTACGATAAGCATAGCTTACGCGTAGAAATCCTACGCATAAGATTCACTTTACGCGTAAACTTAGGTCTACGCATAAGGTAATCCTACGCCTAACTTTCTACGCCTAACTTTTGTCTACGCATAACTTTAGTGCTTTTATCCTACTTACGCGTATGCTAAAACCTACGCGTAACTCCTCATTGTTACGCGTAACTTTTGGTGTTTTACGATAAGTGCTACTTGGTTCTTGTTTTTCTACTCTAAGGACACTTCATCAACAAAGGTTCATTCGACTACAAAGATCCATTTTACCACACAAGTTTTTCAACATGTCACAACCACCATACTCTAACTATTTCCCTTACACATATCCTCAACGACAACAACAACTAAGTCCACAACATCAAGAATGGAATCAACAACAAGCAATTTATCAACAACAATTTAATCAACAACATACTCCACAACTTGATGCAAATCCACAACCTCAAATGGTTCAACCACCACCAAGTCCTCAAGTTCAACCGCATACACAATGAATTCAATCAACATCCATCAAGGAACACTATGAAGGAACCCACTTGGTTTGCAAATATATGTGAAGCTTTAAGCGTACCAACAATCAATTCATGAGGTCGATCACTTGATAGACCTCCAATGCTCACTCCAAGAAACTACGATCAATGGGTGATAAGGTTCTTTAGGTTTTGTGATCTGAAGAAGCCACATGGAAAGTTCTTAAAGAAGGTTATCTTAGAAGGTCCATTTGAGATGCCTACTATCATTGTACCCTGAGATCCAAATGCCATTCCACCAAGAGATGAACAAACCAACATTGCTATGCTTGCATTTAAATCCCAAGAACTTCTACACTATGAAGCCGATGAACTTGCAATGGAATACATCCTCTTAGGATTACCAAACCCAATTCTTCGTAGTGTTGATGCTCAAAAGACTGCACAAAAATGTGGGATCATATTCGTCTTCTTATGGAAGGATCTCAGACTCAATCAGAGGATTTGGAATCCAAAATTTACTTGGCTTATGAACACTTCATGATTGAACCTGGAGAGACACTAGAGTCCTATCATCATAGATTTTCCGACATCATCAATGATTTGGATAAACACAACATCATCATGCCAAGAATTGTTATGAATACTAAGTTCCTGAGTAGTCTTGGTCCCGAATGGGAGAAGTATGTCATTTTTCTCCAAGCCGTTTAAGAACATGCATCAATCTACCTACGGATTGTTGTACGATTACTTGAAACCTCATGAAAAGGAAGTTGATCGAGAAAGGATTCTCCGTGCTCAAATTGCTCCACCAACACATCCGTAAAATTCACAACAACTTGCCTTATATGCTCAAAACCGTTATTCTCCTCAACCAAAGAACTCAACCAAATGCTTCAAACACACCTTCACAACAACAACCTCAACAAAATCAATTGGTTCCATACAACAACATTGCTCAAGCATATGTCGCTGAAGCCGAGGAATCCGATCCGCTCAAGCATTGCAACAAGGATTTGCTATGATTGCTAATGCCTTTAGCCGTTATACCAACAAATCCAACAATCGTATTCGCTCCTCATCTAACACACGGACTCAAGCCGTTGTAGAACAATGGACGGTTGAAGTTCGTAATCGATTATGGTCGCCGATGGGCGGTGGTCAAGGGTTTAATGCTGTGGGTAGGAATAACAATCGAGCTCAAGTGGTGGAACAGGGAAATGCTCAAAATGGGTTGAATGGTCTTCGATGCTACAACCGCAATGAGAAGGGACACCTGGCTAATGCATGCCCAAAGCCAAGGACTAAGGGCGCGGGCTTATTTCAAAGAGGCTCTTCTTTGGCTCTTAAGGATGAAGTCGGTGGAACTCTCACGCACAAAGAACAGAGCTTTATGGCAAATGCCTTGACTCGTGATGATGATATGGAGGACTTGCGTGCCAATGCACACCAATATGTTGATGGCTAATATGCAAGGCATACACATGAGTGACACAGCCCAAGTATGACACCGATGGCTTGTCTCGTGTATCCGAACAAACCATATTTATCTCGATCTCATATCTCCGCCAACATCCTGATCCGCAAGGCTCGAATGTTCAAAATGAGTCATCCACATCTCATTCCGAAGATTTTCAACTAGACCCCGTAGTTATATTTGACGATCAAGATGACCAACCGGTTTCCCTTGATAATCAAATTGACTCCGCGGTCATACTTGAGGATCTAAATAATGATCATGTTGTGACTCACGTTGAACAAGATGAGCTTTTGCCCCATCCAGCATCTTGTTCTGCTTTCAAGACCAACAATCCCAAATTGCTGCATGTGTTGCATTAAATCAAGACTTGAAAAGTAAAAATGCACTGTTAACAAAGGATTTTGAATGTTTACAAAAGCAACTCAACTTTTTCAAAACTCAAGAAAAGCGTGAAAACGGTTTTGAAGCAGCCTTTGCCAAATCTTATCAAAACGAAAAATATTTAGAACGATAGATGCGTGATCTAGCCGCCAAGAATGCTTTGTTGTCCGAAATAGAACAATCAAACATGAACATAAAAAGCAAATTAACGCCTCACCTTGGAAAATCAAAAAGCTAAGGCCGAAGTTGTTAACTTGTCAAAAACAGTTCTCTGCATACAAAAAGCATTCAACTAAACGAATAGATGATCATCTTGAAGAAATCATCGGCTTGCAAAACAAACTTAAAGAGTTTAAAACTGTTGTTTACAAACATGGCAAGTCGGTCACAACCATTGAAAAGTTTACTTTAAAACCAAATCCAAATGGATATGGACCTAATCTTGCCGACATACAAACCTAAGCTTTCAACCAAAACATTCAAACCAAATCCCGGTTTCGTGTAATATAAAATTGATAATTCTGTTATGAGTGTTGTTGAATATCATCATCAAGAGGAATTAGATGCGGAAGACGAGAGTCGATCAAAATTAAAAACCGTTGTTTACAACAAACCTTTTAATTATTCTAAACCGGTCACTTTCGTCACACCAACGGATTCTTCCAACACTCCAAGAGTTATCATCGAAACACCGAAGTCTTCTATTGTTAATCCCAAAACAGACTTTGCACAAACTTATGGTCCTTTACCTTCCATTAGTGAAGTAAATTCACAACCTCGAAAATCGAAAAATTCTTCGATATTTTGACATTTTCATGGCTGACCTCAAAATTTTACAACATGAGATAGAATATCGATCCGAAATCAAAGTTGAACATTTTCAATCGCCTCTGGCGCGAGAACAAAGAGACATTTTTCCGAAAAATCTTTTACCTAATGTTAAAAACTTGAAAAGTTGTGCAATTGCCTCGGAAAAGGATTTTCATAAGGAACTTGGGGTCATGAAAAACGCTGAGAAACGTAAACATCTATTTCAAACACTAAACGTAAAAAGAAAATGTTAAGAAAAGATGTTGATCGACTCTTGGAAGATGTTATCTGTGCGGATGTTCAAAATGTTGTGTTATTGAATTCGTTGTCATATGCTTTTGATAATATCTCTGACATGCGTCGTGGTAAATGTTGAGAACACCGATAATGTGCTTCGATCGAGTCCTTAATCGTTGAAAACAAACGATTGTCAAACGAACTTTCAAATGCAATACGTCGCCTTAATTGGTGTCAAAAAGATATTCACGATCAACAAATTGTTTTTCAAAACAAAATCAACCGCCATATGCAAAACCTTCTCGATTCTAAAATTGAGCAACCGGATGATCAAAACGGTCTTTCAAGTGTCAAATCTCAAAATATGAACAAGAACTTGTAAAAGTTAAAAGGAATATGGTGTCATATTTGATTTACTTAAAAAGACTCGTGATGAAGCATCAAATGAACTTGATCATTATCTTGCACACACTAAAGAAGTTATGCATTTTGCCGGAAATGTTCGGTCTGAAAATCAAGATCCGATTCACACTATCATCAAGTTAAGAGGAATGTTAGGAAAGTATGAACAACTTCGCCAACAATCATTAAGAGATTAGCCCCCGTAACACTTAGTACTCATGCACCTAGAATCTCTAATGCCAAATCACAAGTAGCTAACGTGCTTCCTTCTACTGAAACAGAATAGTTGAGCCTTTTCCAAACGTCCGCACTTCACGTTCTAAGAGCACTCAATCAAGAATAGGAAGTTGCGACCTAAGAAAAGATCAATCAAGAATGCTAAAGTAGAAGAACACCCTAGGACTCTGAATAAGACACACGCTGCCTCCACTATAGATATTGCGCCTAGCAAATGTAATAGAAATAGTGATGTAACGAATGCTAAACCATTAAGTACTTTTGATATTCAGTCCGATGCACCTTGTGTTATTTGTGGTAAAAGTATGAATTCTGATTGCCATGATAAATGTGTTGCTAAAGCTATAATCTCTCGCTTAAGGAATCCTAAGAACCGGAATACCTCTAGGCCAACTAATCTTTCTAAGTCTGTGCTTGGTAGACCGCCATCTTTAGATTCTAAGAAACGCATTGCCGTCCCCTGAGCTCCGCTTTCACCTCCTAGGAATGTAGTACCACCTAGTGAATTCACTAAGACTAAAGCAAAGAGTAGTTATAGATGGCATAAATGGATATATAACACACTAGGATTTAAGTGGATACCTAAAGCTATTGATGTGTGTATATCTACTAAAACTGCTATGGAACCCTCTAACATTTCGTGTTCCACATCTACTTCTATTCCATCTATGTCGCCTCTGCGGTGTAATGCGTGTGATACGCATCATTCTCTGGATTGTTGATAGCGGATGTTCCCCACATGACAGAAATCTTAAATGTTATCAAACTTTATTGCAAAGTTCATTGGCACCGCCGTTCGGAATGATCACTTCGCAGCTATCATGGGCTACGGAGAATACATCAATGGTAACATCGAAATTAGCGAGTGGTTTACTATGTGGAAGGCCTCGTCACAACTGCTTTCAAGAGGTCAATTTTGTGATGGAGATTTGGAGGTTGCTTTCAGGAGAAAACTTGTTTCATTCGTGATCTACAAGGAAATGACCTTATGTCCGCTGCGTAATTCTAGTCTCTACACTATCTCTATGCAAGACATGGTTGCTTCCTCTCCCATTTGCTTACTTTCAAAGGAAACATCAACAAAATCGGCTATGGCAACCGCAGTGCTCTCACATCTAAACTTTCAAACCATCACCAACCTTGCTCGACACAAACTAGTTGAAGGACTCCCACGATTCCGGTATTCAAAAGATCACCTTTGCTCCGCTTGTGAACAAGGGAAAAGCACTCGTGCTCATTTTCCTTCAAAGGTGGAACACAGCTCTCAAGATGTGCTTCATCTTCTTCACATGGATTTGTGTGGCCCGACGCGCTGCGTAAACGATCAATGGCAAACGCTACATCTTAGTAATTGTTGATGACTACACTCGATGGACTTGGGTCTACTTTCTTCGTAGCAAAGACCAAGCTCCACAAATGATCATCACTTTTCTCACAAAAATACGTGTTCACCCAACAACCGCCGTAATCATCGAACGCATAAAGGAACTGAATTTGTTAACAAAACCCTTCGTGAATTCTATGAGAAAGTGGGAATTCAAAGATCAAACATCTATTGCACGCACACCGAACAAAACGGAGTTGTTGAAAGACTAAACTAACGTTAGTGGAAGCCGCAAGAACAATGTTAATAAATGCTAAACTTCCAGATACTTATGGGCGTAAGTCGATCTCGCATGCTATACTCAAAACCGCTCTATGATCACCAAACGCCACAACAAAACACCTTTCGAGCTTGTCCATAACATAAAACCGAATCTAAAACACTTTCATGTATTTGGATATCTTTGCTATCCGAATAATGATCGTGATGATTTTGGAAAGCTCAAAGCCAAAGCCGACATTGGAGTCTTTATCGGATACTGTGATAATTCCAAAGGTTTCCGAACCGAATCGCCGTACAAAAGTGATGGAAACGATTCATGCTCATTTCGATGAACTTCGAAATGGCTTCGAGTATAACAGCCTTAGAACCCGGTCACAACCGCTTAAACTTCCCTCAAACCCCATCATCACCAAGAAAGCCCTCCTTACTCGTCACCAAATGGAAAGGTTATTTGCTCCGCTCGGACGATATTGATGAACGTGCTGTGTATCCGCCATTTCCAAGCACAACCCGATAATATTCCTATACCCGATACACCGCTACAACAACCATGTTGAAGAAGCACCTACACCGCTTGACTCCAACACAATAGTTGAACACACCGCTTCCAACAATGATGAACCAACCGATGATATTTCAATGAAGTACCCCACTCGCAGATTTTGATCCAAATGCGTTCTTCAACCCGCTTGCTAATGAGACCGCCGCACTGATGTCGCGAATCTTCCACAAACCATTTGAATCCTCGACCGCACAATGTATACCAACATCAACCCTCCACACATAGATGGACGAAAGACCATCCTCTGGGAAACATTATTGGCAACCCGATCAACCGGCCGTTACGAGACAACGCCTTCACTGTGACGGTGAACATTGCATTTATGCACTCACCGCTCGCCAATCAACCTAAAAACATCAAAGACGAATGACAAAAGACAACCGATTGAATCCATGCAAGAAGAACTCAACCAATTCAAACGCGTCTTGAAGTATGGGAACTCGGTTGAAAGACCAACAGAGTCTACGCCATTGGTCTAAAATGGATTTGGAAAACAAATTGATGTCGAAGGGAACGCCATCCGAAACAAGTCACGCCCGTGGCTAAGGGTTATCGCCGAAGAGGGATTAGACTTTGAAGAATCTTTTGCCCGTTGCTCGCCTTGAGGCTCGTTCGATATTTCTAGCATTCGCGCTCATATGAATATAACGGCTCTATCGATGGATGTCAAAACGCTGCTTCTCAATGGACAACTTAAAGAAACGGTTTATGTCACCAACCGGATGGATTCGTTGATCCCGAAGTTCGAATCATGTCTACAAACCTGAACAAAGCTCTTATGGTCTCAAACAAGCTCCTCGCGCATGGTACGATAAGCTATCATCTTTCCTCATTGCTAATAATTTCACCAAAGGTTCGGTTGACCCAACTCTTTTTATACAATATCACGGGAACATATCTTAATTGTTCAAATTTACGTGGATGACATCATTTTTGGTCTACACATAAAAAGTTTTCAATCGCTTTTGCAAAACTAATGAAGAAAAATTTTGAAATGTCCATGATGGGTGAACTTACATTCTTTCTAGGACTGCAAGTTCATCAATCACCCCGTGGTATTTTCTTGAGTCAGTCCAATATGCCCTTGAATTGTTAAACAAATTTGGAATGAAAACCGCGGACACCTATGCCACACCAATGGCTCATACCAAGAAGTTAGACGCTGATTTACATGGGAAATTGGTGGACCCTACAAAATACCGCAGTATTATTGGGACTCTCATGTATCTAATGTACCTAGCGACTGATATTGTCTTTGCCGCTTATCTATGCTCCCGCTATCGATCGCCGACCAACCGAAACCCACCTCTCGAGGCTAAAAGAATCCTCCGATACATAAAGGGAACCATTAACTTGGGGATCCGTATCCGGGATTCTCGGTTTTGAACTAATCGCTTTTGATGTCTTGACCACGCAGATGCTTAGACTCACGGAAAAGCACTTCGTGAGCTTTACAATTTCTTGGTGATAAACCGTGTCTTGGCAATCGAAGAAGCAGATTGTACATCGCCGCCATCAACCGGCGAATATGTAGCCATGTCCGCATGTTGTGCTCAAGTCATATGGATGAGAACACAACTCAAAGACTATGGTTACGTATTTGACTGAATCCCGATGTACTGCGACAATCGGAGTGTAATTGCAATCTCGTGCAACTCCGCCAAAGACTCAAATCAAAGCACATCGATCTTCGATATCATTTCATCAAGGATCACGGAAAGTGGTACCGTTGAATTATATTTTGTGGTATCTGAATACCAATTGGCGCATCTTCTCACCAAAGCCTTGCCTCCCGCTAGGTTTAATGAGTTGGTCCACCGGATTGGTATGAGGTGTTTGACTCAAGAGGAATTGATGACCTCCTAAAACAGTCTTAAAACCTACAAACACCAAAACATCTTTTGTAAATACTTTTTCAAAAACAAAATACAAAATTATAAAACCTGATAAAAACAACAAAAATATTCTTCTAATCTACTTTTCTTTCAACATTGCAAGTACATTTCTTCCGTCAACACTTTAATCTTTCAAAATTCATTATTTTTCCGATCAAGTGTTGAGGGGGAGAAAATAAACTTAATCTTGCTTCAAATCACTTGTACTTGCATGTTATCACATCTCAGTTGATTCTTTTACAAATGGTGGTACATTTTCTTGTTCAAAGACACTCCTCGAACTTTAATTTATAACCTTTCATTATTTTCTCAAGTCGAAGGGGAGTGTCGTCAAGTTTCTTTCTTAAAATCTTCATTTGGTAACAAAAAATGGAAGTTAAAAGGCTTTGGATGAAAATGGAAAAGGTGGAGGGACCAAAACTGTCAAAACCTTTAAGTTATTTTTAATAACACCTCCACCTAACTTTCACTTCTCATTTATTACTCAAAACATAAAACCATCCTACATAAGAATTCCTCAAGTAATTCCGTGCTTTTGATCATCATTTTGTAAGTTGTTTCTTGTGTAAAACATGTTTCTAAGCAAAGGTTTTAATTTCATTCAAATCCTACGGCTAAAACGTTTTTACGCAGTGATTATGTGTTCTACGTATAAGCGTATGAACACACAATCATTGTGTGTATGTTTGTGGTAAAATGATTTGTGTCAAAACGTTCATAATACATCTATGATACCATTTTAACCATCAAAATCCACCCTAAAACACTAATTGATGATTTTTGAAAATTAGGGTTTATGAGTCGAATTGGGTATTTTCAAATGTGAAGTGTTTTTGGTCAAAAGATTGTTGGGTTATGGTCTTATGGTGATGAATTGATGATTTTCTTGCTTTATAACCACCCATAAACTCTAAATAATCAATAATTTGGAATTAGGGTTTAAAGTTCATAAGTTTGGGTATTTTTGATTCACCATGAATTGGGTGTTATAACTTGGTATATAGACTTCCTCAACTCTCTTAAGCTACCAGAAAAAGTTTAGTGCATAATCTATGGCTAGAATCCATACGCGTAGATTTAGGGTTTAGGCTAGGCGTATGTATTCTACGCAATGCTTAAAATGAGCTAGTATGTTGTAATCTGTGATAAAATGATGTTTTGTGTTAACTTTGATGATGTGATAAACTTATTTCGTGCTTGTTACACGTGAAAATCGTAATCAAGGTCATTTGCACTCTACGCGATAAGGATCATTACCCTACGCGTAGTCATGTTACGCCGCGAAGAATAATCCTACGCATAACACTACGCGTAAGGTTCTACAATGGACTACGGCAGTATCCTCGTGAAGGATATAAACAAGGACCTCTACGATAAGGTCAACTCTTACGAGTAGCCTTACGCGTAAGGTTAATATATGCCTACGCATAAGCTTTACGCATAAGGCCCTCCTTTTCCTACGCTGCAACACTTCTTACGCCGTAAGTTAGGATTCTACGCGAAGCACGCCTAGCATATATCATTCCCGCTTCACGCATAACTTTGCCAAAACTACGCTTAACCCTGGATTGACCTTCATGATGAATTGTTACTTGTTCAAACTTGTAAATAAACTAATCATATCATCACGAATCCTACAATGTCACTAATAAACCAAATCGCTTGATATGTTGTGAACAATAAGTGATAAAATAAACTTTAAAACTTAAAGTTAACTAACTAACGAAACATTTCACGACGTCATTGGACTATTGAATATACAAGTGACTTAGGACTCATAACAATCATTGACACTGTTCACTCAATAACTAGACAATAAGACCTTCGTTGACTAACATTATGTCTTTCGATATGTTGGTTCTTTTGGCTAATGTTATTTCAGATCACGACATGGCTCAACAAATGAATATGGATGCACCTGAAGTTCTCTCCATTGCCGATATCTATCCTCATGGCTATCCAATGAAGATAGGAAAGAATAATCTCCGTGTTGACTTTGACAACCTCACTTGCTCTAAATCTTCGTGTTTAATTGCTATTGACATTCTCGAGGACTCATCCGTATCGAACATGCTTTCACACTCGCAAGCCTCGAGATCTACATCCAACAGCTTCCGAACACTATGGAAAGGGTCAAAGGACAAACCGCTGCGGACGGTGACTCTCAATCACAAACAAGTCACCATTACACCGCAGACTTAAGGGTCGTTTCTCCTAACCTCGATGTCGATCCAACCAAACTATATGCCACACCCTTTGCCAAGAGCTCACTCTCCAATTCTTAATCAATATCGGTTATGACGAGGCTACATGAGTAATCACCAAGCACTCTCACGTAGAGCTTAAGAGTATTCCTCAACCCCGGAGAACACTCTACATGATCATCACCAAGTCTGTTTTCGTCGATAAATGGCGGCGGCTATGAGCACCCTAAGCTCATAGAACCGCAAATATTCTGGGCATTGGTCAACAAGAAACACATCGCTATCGGCTCGATTTGGGATGACATGATGTCATTTCTCAACAAACTTGGCTCAAAGATTCCCTACATCAGATATACAAAATTGTTGATCCATAGAGCACTTGGACTTCATCCTGACATTCCCAAGAGGCTCAATGACCCCAAAAATCACGACATGTTGACGGAACCCATTCTATCTGTTAGAATCAAGGAAACATCTACAAAGAAACAAGGTGTCGTGCTACTGATTTCCTTCTAATCAAGATGTCGAAAGCTCAAACGCATAAAAGGTATCCGAAGCGCTAGACAAGGCAAAGTTGGTCATCTCGACGAAAAATCTTCGAACACCGTAAGGAGAACCAAAAGAGGAAGTGCAGAAGTACGGCAAGTCGTGAGTCAAAGGAAGTTCCCCAAGAGGAACCCTCCTTCAAAGAGGATTGTTCCATCTAAGGAAGCCGCTCCCATCCCAATTCCCAAACCCGAACCGCAAAGAAAGCTTGTGGACTAAAGCTCAAGGTACCGGACAATGAAGAGATTACCTTCTCTGAACCAGTATCCCTCCTCCAGCAGCCTAAATCTACAAGTCCAATAGCCGAACATGGAAAAGGAAAGACTCCGCATTACTGAGTCTCATGATGAAAGCTCTGAAGAAGAAGAAGAGCAACTGGATCAATCCTACAGTAAGAAGTTTAAATTAGTTAGACAAATTCAAAAGTCAAGAATTTGCAAAAGATCAAATGGGTGGCCCCGAGGATCAAGTGGTGGCTTTGTCCACTCTTCACCGTGTCCCGATGCGTTAATCAACCCGATAAGGGATCCGTGCCACCACTCTTGTGCAACAACAACGCTTGTGAAGGAGTCTATGATCTTAACATTGAGGAACCGAAAAGAATAAGACCGAGAAAGAAAACCGATGAAGAAAGCTAAGGAAGCGAACGGAAGAAAAGGCTAAATCTGGACATGATGACAAAGAAGATTATGATGACTTTCTTCTCAGCAATTCAACTCGCTCCAAGGAGGATACTTCTGCACCTCCAAAGGACCCCGAATCTCCTCATGTTCCCTCCTCATCAGATTCTTCATCTCACTCATCACCACCACCATCAAAAAATCAACAAAATCATCATCCAAATCTGTGAAGAAACCACCTCGATCTTGGATTTCTCAAGCTCATCAACGAATTCACAAAGCCGCCAAACAAGTCGAAAGAAAAACGTGCTCACAAAAGCTAAATTTCTTTGCCGATCACATACAAAGATATGTATGACGAAAGCATGACAAGATGGAGAAAGAAAGGGAATTTGTTCAGAAGTTCATGAAGAGTCATCGTAAAGAGGAACCGAACGAAATGATCGAAGGTTACACTAACAAGTACCTTCGTGATATCGCTCCTAAAATCCAAAAGGAACTGGAAAAGACAAAAAGAGATCATACTCACAAGTTTCTTCGACACCGTCCTGTGTGACTAGAGAAATATTTTCCACACAACTCACCCCTAACATCGTAGCATTGGTTAAAAATACAATGGCCAAAGAAGTCGATCTCTCGAACTGAAGTTAATCGCTCAACTTGTGATACAAATGTCAAAGCGATCCGAACGCTTACTTCGGATGAAGCTAAATTTTTCGAAAATCTACTTGATTTTCAACTCAGATCATCATGCAAGGAGTCAACCGATCAACCCAAACGACCAAGAGATGACGATGATAAGGATAAGGATTCGCACCTAAACGCGGCGCCCCGGTAAATCTACCTCTATGCCACCTCCTCCATCACGAACTTCTTCTCAACAAATGTCTCCTCCACCTCGGTCTTCTAATCGATAAACCTCGACGATTCCGAAGTTACCACCCCGACTCATAAAATGTGTGATTACTTTGAGTATACGGGTGGTGACGATGAAGAGGTCCTTGAGCCCCAACAACAACCCACCTCACCCAAACAAGTGCAGAAACCAATATCATCATCAAGGCCTTCCAAAAAGAAGAAGAAGACGACTCACCTGAGTTGTCTCATGGCTAGATGACGATAAAACCAAAGAGTTTGAATGGTTCTCCACACTTGTCAATCAAACTCCCTACCCCGATGAAGGTCAAGAATTGGTAGACGGTTCTACATTGGAGCACGCAAAACTTTTGCAAGAAAAGTTCCATGTGAAGAAAATGACGAAATCTGAATTGAAGCGAATCAAGAATGAAGCATTCCAACTCCTTAAAGACAGTTCTCAAAGCCGCCGAGGTCGAATATCATCTTGAGAACATCGCTCGAGCTATGTCTAACGACATGGATTGGCTCAATCCCGAAGCAAACATTGACTTCACACAAAGGGACAACCCTCCATACTACACCGATTGGACCAAACCTCTACCGACCATTGGCCAAACAGACGAACCACGGATTCCCTTCCGATACGTCTTTAACAGAGACCGATTTTCTTACACGGTAGCGATGGTTCGCGAAAATACGCTACATCATTGACTCTTCCATTCCCAGCGGCTATTTACTCAAACCGCATAGCTATCGAGGAACGTGCAAATCACTTGTTTTCTCGACAACGCAAGCATACGACCAAGATGCATTGTATGGGATTCATCATTGGCTTGAACGCCGAAGAATCTACTACGTAAGTTGCCGGTTCGTAAGTCTCAACATGCAGTGTATAGTTCTAAGGACATCGTGGCCATCAAACACATTGATCTCAAGTCTAAGTGGGACTATTCATTCTTAAAGAATATCATAGTCAAACGACAAGATGAACAAGACTATGGATTCTCCGAGGCTGACTTTGAGAACTTGTCCCTCAACGACATCGAAGACATGTACCTTGCCAAGGTACAGGGTCGTATGAGACAATTCTCGACTCAAGTTCAACGTGAATTTATCAAGTCAGTTCTCATCTTCATTAGACGCATTGTGATCAAAGAAAGTGTTGAAGATATCCGTGATGGTCGTTGAATCTTATCGACGCGTGTCAACCTCACTCCTCCAATGCTTACTCTTCCCGATCTCAATCGGCTACCTCAATATACGCTCATCCGCAAACCTTTCGGAGTTGTTTACCGCAGTGAACTTCAAAGAAACTGCTTAATGGCATGTAGTGATCTTCAAATTCGGGATCATACTTTGAAGCCGGTTAGGACGGATTAGCATACAGTGTTGAAGGATATACGCTGAAAGTGGGATCTCGTAGCTGGAATTCTCGGAAAGGAGGGATGTGAGAAGGATCATCACCATGATTGATGAACGGTTGTTCGACGGATCATTGACGATTGGAGAGCTATGTTGGTGGTCGAACCGGGAGAAACATCACCGGCTTTCAACGCCTGCATGCGCACTCGGGAACATCACCGCACTTCCCGGTACCCCTTGAATTGTTTCCTTCATAATTTTGGATGTATGATTAAATATGTCTATGGCTTGTGCACACATAACAGTGTACAACCCGTAATTGTCAAGAAAGGACCCTGTGGTACGCTTCAGTGCCACAATCCTTATAAAAGGAGCTAAAGCTTCTTACTTTTGAGTAAAACCTATCAAACCTTTCATTTTTCAAGGTTTTGCTCAAAAGAACAAGTACTTTCCCTTAAGACTTTCAAAACCTCAACCGTTTATATCACTTGTTGAGGGGAGTATTTGAAACTTTGTTCACAAATTGTTCACAGTGGTCATTCTTCCCGCAACACTCGAAATGGTCATATTTATTCTCAAACGCTTCAAAAATAACACTTTAATATGCCATTTTTGAGGGGAGAAAATTGTGTGATAAGAAATATGTTGTACAAAATGCAAATGAATCTGTGTACCTCTGACTTAACCAACGAATTGACGGTACTTAACTGTTAGTAACTCGAAAAGACTTGTCCGGGACGGTAATAATTTCAAGCTAGTTCGCTAGTGATGTAAACGTGTCTCGCAAAGGACTTGTCCGAGTAGAATGTACCATTCGAGAAACTCTTTGGTAGACATGAACTCGACGGGTTTGACAACCTTCCAAGGTTTGTCTACACCTTCAAGGTAGTTATTAGAGCTAGTTGTCACCTAAAAGCCGACAATGTAACTCTTTAACTATGCAACGTAACCGTGTCTCGCGGGGGATTGTCTATCTTCAGTGAATCAATTCAAAAGTGCGCGCTCTTTCCTCACTGTGCATTTAACCATTAAAACTATTAAGCACATGTGGAGGGGGAGTATTTATGCAAAACATCATCTCTCACAATGGTTCAAACATGTTTTTTCATTAACAAACCCTTTGAGAGACATTTTTTCATACAGTGGTTTTAATGGCAAACATAGGTTAGTCATGGAGTTATAAGGTGACTAAGGTTAGGAATAACCGTCCTATGATCCGCCAGAGCCGGAGGGATCTACCCAAGGACACTACCATTAGTTAGTGTTAGAAGTCCTTAGGTATGATTGTAAAAAGGAGAAATGAGAATCGGAGAAAGAAGGAGTTGAAGAATTAAAAAGAAATGCAAAGAAAAGGGTGAAAAGAAATAGCCCTCAAGATTATTCAACTTAGGGCAGAATCGGTTCAATTCATATGCTACTGGTTGTCACTTAGTGACGCCGGTATTGAAGATTAAAAGTCGCCATGGACCCAGTGACGCATGCACTAAACCTTCTTATCCACTCAAGTTTCTCTCAACAGAAGCTTGTTTCATTCTCACAGGGAACCCTACGTAAACTATCGGCCTTCTCCTAGAGATTGCCGGTATTGAAGAAGGAGACCCTCTCCCTAGTCTCCGCTCAGGAAAACCAAAACGCACTATTGAGTCTAGAGCCACGAGATTCATCAAAAGATCTCTTAGGAACACTTGACATTTAATCACTTGATGATCAACTAATAAGATCATCAGTGGTTCATATCGAGTCCTTCACAGATCTTAGCAATCTGTCGAGAACATTTATGAGAGGTTCACATCGATCCTCAATGATTGAATGGAAACTCCCGCCAGGTCAACATCAAACAACCCCGTCAAGGTCACTTCGGTAACTCCCCGTAGATTACGCGGAGTGTGTCTCAAACGGTCTACAGTCGTGAGGTGATGCTTCGGTGTACCTCAGCGACTCATCTGAATGATAGATGTACTTCGGTACATCGCGTTATCTCACTTGTGGGACTCCGCCAGAACGGCCTTTGTAAGAATTAGAGTTTCGTTTTCACACTATGCTGTTAACACTCTCGAAGTTCAAACTTGTAAGTGCCGGAAACCGCTTATTACTAACCGTTTGAAATGTTTTCTTCTTATGGAAGCTCCTGAGCGGGATGATCGTGTTGATTCTTCTCATGCTCACGCCAACATCATCACTAATGGAAGTTCTATTCAAAAGCAACACAACCGTCATAATGATTCTTCGTCAAACCAAAGAATCTACAAAGTTAAAGACTTAAAGAACTTCATCAGTATTGAATTCCAACGCCAAAGAGCGTGTGAGCATGTTGAAGAATGACGTGGAGACACTGGAGCAACGAAGCACTGAGGCGCATCGATGCAGATAACAACATACTATCACTCTCACCACAAAGAACAATGATCATAGAACAAAGTTAAAGATGACGTCAAAGCATAACTGCTCAAAGATAACTATCTCTCTACCTGGGGAGATTGTTCAATCAAGGCAATTCTTCTCACAAGAAAGAAGAATGTCGAAGACGCCACGCTACTATTACATCAACGCTTTCACCGTTTACATTCATATATACTTGAGGGGGAGATTGTTGGAATCACTCCTAAACAGGATTTCAAGTATTTATATTTCATATGTAATAGGTAGCTTTATTATGGCCTTTATGTTTGTTTAAGGTCAAGCTTATGTAGAAGGCCCATAAGCTTGACCCAAGCCCAATAAGGATAGGAAGGGAACTAGGAGTGTTGCCCTAGCTTCCCTCCTATAAATACCCCTTGTAAACCTTCATTTGAAGGTTGGTTGTTCAAGTTCTTTTCTTTCACTCATACCTACGCATAACCGGTCATATTATTGTTTGTGTGTGTGTTAGATCTTGTTCAATCGCCTCATCTCCTTTCTTATAAGCTTGTGTTGTAAAACTAGTGACCTAACAATAATATCTAGTTGAATCATGGTTTAAATCTGTTTTGTTGATTATCAGTTGAAAATAGGGGTGTTTGGCTTAATCTGTCTATCTGTCTTTTAAGCTTATGCAGTTGTTCATTTCTCTTAGCTCATATTTGTTAAGTAAAACTGAACTCATTTGAGTCAAAATTTTGGGTCTGTAAAGCTAGAAGTCAAAACTTCTTGTGAATCTGTCTCACTTGCTAACTGTTGAGATCAAGGATTTGCAAATCCTTGATTTGTGTTTAAAATCATCAAACATTGTTTGCAATAGCTTTAGTTTATCAAATAACATAAATCTCAGTCATAAAATTGGATCTAAAGTTCAAGTTAGTCAAAGTTTATCAATATCTGCAATAGTCAAAAGTTTAGAAAATCTGTTTTGAGCTCACTTAGAAGGATTTTTCTTGAACTAACCTTTGGGTCTAATCAAGTAAGGCTTGGTATTTTAGAAAGCTCAGCTGGTGCTCTTTATTGTCATCATTTTATCTGATTTTTACAAATTTTATAAAAGCTCCAAACAAGCTCATCTTTCAGGCCAATATGCCCTGCACCACTGTACCCAGTTGGTACTGAGCTTTTCCCAGAATTTGTGCAAGGTGCACAGGGCTCATTAGAGCTAGTCATTGTCTGATTTTTGGTACACATACTCTCACCCAGGTCCTTTACAAGTTCCAATTTGTAGATTTTAGTTTGAGCTTATTTATAAGCTTCTGCTTGTGCTTAAAGTTGCCACTCAGAATCTGTTTTAGACTTAAAATTCATAGACATAAAATCCTTGTAGTTTGTTATTCAGTGATTGTATCTTGTTGATTTTAGTTGCATTAGAGTTCTTATTGCATATTTGAGCTTCTGTAGTCAATTGGTGCTTGTTGGGTCACTGTAGCTTATTTAAGTGCTTATTTCAATAAGCACTTGAAAAGCAGTTTCAAATTTCTCCACACAAGTGCTTGTTTTTCCAATTTTCCTAGCTCCCTCACATCATTTTAGAGTTTTCCTGAAATTTTCAGATTTTTCTGAGTTGTTTAGCTATTTTTCTTAATTTAAATTAGTTTTTAATCATTTTTAATTAGCTTTTAATACAAAAAATTAAGAAAAGGTTCAAAAAAATAATTTTTCAATTTTATTAAGTTTAGATAAATATAAAAAGTGAAAAAGGTAATTTTCCAGATTTTTCATAGTTTATTTGGTAAATTTTAGTAATTTAATTAGTTTTAAATAGTTTAAAATTCATAAAAAATAGAAAAATAATCAGAAAAATACAAAAATAGTTTTGAAAATTCTAGTTTGATATTTTAGACTTTTCCATTTCATAATTTTATTTTTCTAGCTTTATTTCCTAATTTCTTGTATTTTAAATAATTATTAAATAGTTAAAAATAGTTTTTAATTAATAATAATTAGATAATTAGTTATAAAAATAATTTTCTTTTTCTATAATTTTTCTCATATCATTAGGTTTGTAAAAATGTATTTTTCATATTTTTAGGGTTAATATTGAATAAGTTTCACTTTTTAATTTGTACGTCGCGTAGATTTTAATTTCAGTTTTGTAAAAACATAAAAACAAAAACATCATTTTAAATATAGTGATAGCGTTTATTTAATATTTTTAATTTCCTTTAATTTTCATTTTAGCCCTTGTAGTTTATGTCTTTTTTCCGTAGTTATAATAATTCCAAATCTCCTTTTCCGTTCAAATCTCGCGATCACTAAACGTTTGATAATCCATTGCATAGCTCGCTGGGACATAACGACCCGGGGAAACACTATACTCCCCAGATCTTCATTGCATTCGTGCTTAGGCAGTTTTAAGCTGGTTACGGTCCGCCATTCACAAGGGGCGGGCTTGTGTGATTTAGCTTGACTGTTTGGCACGCATCAACTAATTATAAACCAAAAGTCAAGATCTCAGCTTAACTGGATAAGCCAATAATAAGCTGAGAAAAGTAGCAACAAGGCTCAGATCTGCTCAGTGTATGATGATACACTCAGTATACACTGAAAAACGGGACAACTTATAAGCCACTTGCAGCCCTAGCAAATAAGCTACTAGGGGAAAATTAAGCATAGGATCTTAAAGTTGGGTGGATGAGCTTCACAAAAAAACTAAACCACACAAGCTTATGACCACAAATGAGCTTTTTAGAGCTGTTGGTAATGGTGTAAGTTCACTGAGTTCTTAGTAAACTGTTATGAGTGGGCAAACAACAAGCTCCTAAGACTTATCAAATAAGCTTGTAATAGCTCAACAAGCACTGAAACACTGAGTATGAATGGTTAGCCTTACATGAAACTAAAGATCACAAGCTCAAGTTCAATGAGGAACTTTTCATGAGCTTAGGAAAACAACTCCACTACACAGTTTGCTTCTGTGTAGTGAGTAAGATAGGACAAAAAAGGTGGGTTGATTAAGCTAACTAAATAAGCTATAAATGAAAAACAAGCATACACATAATAAAAAGGCCATAAGGGCAACAAAGCTCAAGTGCACAAGCTTGGCTAAGTCATAAAGCTTCCAAGCTTATGAACTTAACACTAAACTTGTGCACAGGCAAAATAAGCTATAAAAGACTATAAAATAAGCAGTTAAACATGACATATAAAAATTAACAAAAATAGAATAAGCAAGATTAGCAACAAAACTAAAACATCCTAAAAGCACAGATTATGAAATTCAATATTAAATCCTAGAGAAAATTATCTAGTTAATTCAAAAATGACAAAAAGGAAAATTTGACTTTTAACTGAAAACTAAAAAGTTGACTAAACTGAATTTAAAACTTAAACTACTGATTTAATATGTTATATTAAGCAATAAGAACATGAAATTAACAAAGATAAACAAGATTTAAACAAGTATGCAAGGTTATGAGTTCTAACAATCTCACGGTGCTCATAATGAGATTGTCAAGTGTCAAATTGACTTTCTACCATGCTACACCACTTGATTAAGGTTTCACTGAGGTAAATAGGCCATATGAGGAGTTCATCAAACAAGAACAACCACAAACACAACCTTAAACACAGATTCACTATTAGATCCAAACAACCCTTTAATGGACTGTTATGCAGTTTTTCAAAGCAAAAAATAGTGTAAACCAATTCCATCAAATCCAGAGGAACCAAAGTGGCAAAATGGACCTTTTTAAGCCTAAACAAGTAGTCACACAAGTCTAGGTCTAGGATTGTCAAAAACTAGCATATTGACAATCAAGTGCAATATCAAACCACAATCAAATCCAAAACATAACAACCTAATATAAAGCTATAATATCATTAACAAACAACAAAGAAACACAGAAACATGAAAATTATAGCATCTAAAACACTAAAACAGTAAAATGCAAAAATGGTAAAAATGAGCTTACAAGTGAATCCAAGCTGAAAATGAGAACCATGGCCACATAACACATCCTAAGGCTTTCCACAGAGCTTCTAAACCAAAGGCGATCCACAATTAACCTTGCTCCATGCAGTTTCACCAAGATCACTTTATTATTTTTGGTTTTTCATTTGTTTTTCTTGATTTTTTAGTGTTTTCTGAATTTTAAATACTAAACTTGTTTTAAGGTCTCTAAAAGCTTTAAAGCTTTGTCAGGAGCTTATATGAGCTATAGATGTCCATTAAACAACTACATAACATGAAATTGAAATGACATGAAAATTAAAGGTAATTAAGCAAAAACTTGAAACTGAAATGATACTTGAAATTAAACTGAAAAGGATGTTCCATTACACTAATTTGATGAGAATACAACATTGAAAGCAATAAAATGACTTGAAATTAAAGAAAGCAGTAAACTTAATTAACTACGTGACCTAGGCTAATCCAAAGGTGTCTTCTTTTCTTCCTTCTCTTCTCTTTTATAACATTCTGAGTTCCCACCATCTTCCTGGTTAAATCCCACTTTAATTTGTGTCCATTGGATAAGCAGAAATCATCCTAGCCATTTAAACTACTCTTGGCGCCAAAAGTCATATAAGCAGCTTGGGGCAGTTTGAGAGCAATTAATGCTTCTTGGTTTGTTATAGAGGTGGAGGGGACATGTTTGGTGGGTTTATGGGCTGGGGTTGATGTGTAAAGCAAAAACCAGGGTATGTGAGGTGAGGTAGAGTGTTTGATGGTGGGGAAGCATTAAATGATTGTAGGCTGGTATAGGTGGAAGGAGATGGTGGTGAGAGTTGTTAGACAGCTGTGGTGATGAGGTGGAAAGGTGGTGGTGGTTTTGTAGGTGGTGAGGGAGCAGTGATGGGTTTCGGGTATGTGAGGAGAGGAAAGGGGGAACAGAGAAGGTGGGTTTGACTGGGGTTGACCCGGTTTTATTATTAAAGGGTTACCGGGTTTATTGCTGGCTGGATATGGATTTGGGTTATTATGAAGTAATAAGGGTCCGGTTTGGTTTGTAGTAGTTTAGAGCCCAAGGACTACTTTTGTAACTTCTGAAATCATGAAGGACTAAACCTGTAACATTTCATAAGTTATCACAAGGACTAATAATGCCAATTTTGCTAAACCAAAAGACCTTTGTTGTATTTATTACAATTTAAAACACCCGGGGGACCTTTTATGACATTTTCAAAAGTTGAGTGGGTGAAATTGTAATTTTTCCAAAAGTTATCAAAAGGTTCCAAATTGTAAGTTATGAATAGTACAAGGGTATTATTTGATAAATTATATTTTTAAATACCCATGGACTAATTTTGCCATTTTTGTAACTTGAGGGGTAAAAGTTGCCATTTGTAGAAAACTTTCATCCAGGGACTATTCTGAACATGTTTGATTATCCAAGGACTAAAGTTGACTTCTCTTTCATTTTAAACCATCAGGGACTAGTTTTGCCATTTTGTGAAACTTCAGGGACTGAAAATGACAATTTTGTGAGCTTTGCATGCTTTTCACTTGTTTTCAATCTTTTTATACCTGAATCACATAAAAACATATTTTAATGATATTTGTAACATTTTTATGGTCATTTATGTGTTTTTGGTTGTTTTGTGGGATTAAACAATATAAAATATATGCGTATTTAGACACATATCAAATCCCCCACACTAAACTATTGCTAGTCCCTAGCAATCTTTTATGAAAATTTAATTGATTTCATCTCTTTACCAAAAGCCATTACTTCTGAAGTAGCCAATTGTTTCAGTTCAAGTAAGAACCTTGGTACAATGATAACCAAATGATTTTTAGCAAATCATAAGCTTTCAACGGTTTTGATTTGTCTTTACCAGAAGCCGTTTGCTTCTGGACTAGCCAACTCTTAGATAAAATATCTTTGGTGAGTCGATTACCAATTATGGTTTTCCAACTGCCTTTACCACAAGCCATAAACTTGCGGGCTAGCCAACTCTTCACTAATTAAAGATATGGTGAGTCGAATACCATACAATTTTAGGCAAATTGTAAGCCATAAACGGATTTGAGATATCTTTACCAAGAGCCGTTTGCTCCTGGATTAGCCAATCCTTTTGTGGGTTAGACATGGCGGACTGATTACCATTTGTTGTGTTTAGTACATAGTACTTCCACTAAAAAAAAAATTAATTTGGCCATTTTGGGGGAAAAATGGACTAAAAGGGTACATTTATGATCAAATTCGCCAGAATTTCCCCCCACACTTAGAAATGAATATTGTCCTCAATATTCAAAGTCCCGGCTATTATGCCGAATCCATGAACGTAAAAAGATAACATTACTAGCTAAGTGTGGAAACACAACAATTATTCTCTTTTTTTTAATATTTACAATTTTCATTCATTTCATTTTTTAGATCTATATATAACATGTGGGGCATCTCCCCCACACTTAGGTGGTACACACGGGTGAAAACCCATGTTTAACTACTGTTTTTGATTACCGAGTCGCTAGCTTGACTCGACCTCGAATTAAATTATTCATGAGGAAGCTACTGTTTTTGATTACCGAGTCGCTAGCTTGACTCGACCCCGAATTAAATTGTTCATGAGGAAGCTACTGTTTTTGATAACCGAGTCGCTAGCTTGACTCGGCCCCGAATTTAAATGGTTCATGAGGAAATGACTGGATGAGAAATTGGAGTGGGGTCACCACTCACAGAATTATGAATAGTAATGTAAGGAGAATATTTTTGGTTTTTTATTTTATAATATAAACAGAAAAGTGAAAATGTTTTTGTATTTTTATCTTTTATATATATAGAAAGAAAAGAAAAATATTTTTGTGTTTTATATTGTTTTTGGAAATGAAATATGATATTATGTATAATATATATACAAGTACGTTATACGCAGCACACCTCCCCGGCAAGGCCAAAATTTTGATTCGATCCCAACCGTCAAGTTTATTACACAAGTCAACCACTTGTGAATGGTCAACCGTAATAAAATTCAAACAGTCTAAAACCAATGCAATTTCCCTTGGAATATAGTGGATTCCCGGGTCGTTAAGTCCCAACGAGGTGTGAAAACTGTAATACAACGATTGTGTGTGCTGAAATGATATTGAATATACAAAAACAGGAATCTGATTGACTAACACTAGGAATGTGAATAGTAATAGCTCTGTCACAGCTATATCGTTAAAACGTGCAATCGAAACCTAAAACGTAAAAGATATACAAACGTACGTTTAACTTAAATTAAACGTAAACGTATAAAAATAAAACGATTATAACTATAGTAGGGATTTGTATGCCTTAGGGGCTTAAATGCAAATTAAATATAATTAAAATATTTGACTATAATTTACAAATTTATATAAAAGTTAAGAAAACTTAAAAATCTAAAACATGTACGTTTACGTAACAATTACGTAAGCGTATCAAAATAAAAAGGTGAATTTGGTCCAATACAACTCCCACAAATGTGAAAATCATATTTTTGGAATCCTAAAAAGATAAGAAAATTATTGGAAAATTAAAATAAATTTTTACTCTATTAAATTAATTATTATAAATTAAAAATGAATTAAATGTATTTAAAAATGAATTAAATAATAAGAAAATCTAAAATTAACTTAAATAAATGAAATAAGGAATCTGAAAAATCTAAAATATTATAAAATGAATTTTAAAATTGAAAATGTATTTTTTACATAATTATTCTATTTATTATTAATTATTTACTATTATTAATTACTAAAAACTATTATTGATTTATTAAAAGTATTAAATGAATAAAGAAAATTCTGAAACTTTATACAAAATTCTAAAATAAATATAAGAAGCTGAGAAAAATCTAAAAACTATATGTCCTTAACAAAAGTAAGCTAATAAGCAATTAAGCTTCTAAATAGAAGCTATCACTTAGCTTTAAAGTGGAGCTTTTTGGTTTTTCTTTTTCTGGACTAACTAAATACTGATATTATACATGTTTAATGAAAACAAAAAGTTATAAACCTAAAAATAAGCAAATTGAGAGCTTATGAATCCAACAGTTAAGCTTTTAGCTTCACAGTGGAGTTTAAGCTTGAAATAAGTTAGGTAAAAGCTTTATACAGGAAACAAAAGATAAAATAAGATATACAAAAGTCCAATGAATCAATATAAACAAGAAAATGGACTGGAATGGTGCACAAGTGTGAGCTTATGGTTTAGACAGTTAAGCTTTTTGAGCTTAACTTGGATGGAATGGAAGCATGCAAAAGCTTGGTATAAGCTCCACACAGGAAATTAAAGGAAAAGTAATATGTATACAAATGATATGAATAAGTATAAACAAGCATGTGTACTGGATTTCACCCATAAGCTTGTAATAAGCTAATAAGCAATTCCAAATCCAAAGTACTGCTGAACCATTGCAAGGTACTGCTGACTTGATTTCAGCTATGAAATAAGCTATAACTTGGAATACAATATGGTAATCTTAAAGCTAGTTATGTGAACTAATTATAAACCAAAAGTCAAGATCTCAGCTTAACTAGATAAGCCAATAATAAGCTGAGAAAAGCAGCAACAAGGTTCAGATCTGCTCAGTGTATGCTGATACACTCTGTATACACTGAAAAACGGGACAACTTATAAGCCACTTGCAGCCCTAGCAAATAAGCTGCTAGGGGAAAATTAAGCATAGGATCTTAAAGTTGGGTGGATGAGCTTCACAAAAAAAACTAAACCACACAAGCTTATGACCACAAATGAGCTTTTTAGAGCTGTTGGTAATGGTGTAAGTTCACTGAGTTCTCAGTAAACTGTTATGAGTGGGCAAACAACAAGCTCCTAAGACTTATCAAATAAGCTTGTAATAGCTCAACAAGCACTGAAACACTGAGTATGAATGGTTAGCCTCACATGAAACTAAAGATCACAAGCTCAAGTTCAATGAGGAACTTTTCATGAGCTTAGGAAACAACTCCACTACACAGTTTGCTTCTGTGTAGTGAGTAAGATAGGACAAAAAAGGTGGGTTGATTAAGCTAACTAAATAAGCTATAAATGAAAAAACAAGCATACACATAATAAAAAGGCCATAAGGGCAACACAAAGCAGTCAAGTGCACAAGCTTGGGCTAAGTCATAAAGCTTCTGCAAGCTTATGAACTTAACAGCTAAACTTGTGCACAGGGCAAAAATAAGCTATAAAAAACTATAAAATAAGAAGTTAAACATGACATATAAAAATTAACAAAAATAGAATAACCAAGATTAGCAATAAAACTAAAACATCCTAAAAGCACAGATTATGAAATTCAATATTAAAGCCTAGAGAAAATTATCTAGTTAATTCAAAAATGACAAAAAGGAAAATTTGACTTTTAACTGAAAACTAAAAAGTTGACTAAACTGAATTTAAAACTTAAACTACTGATTTAATATGTTATATTAAGCAATAAGAACATGAAATTAACAAAGATAAACAAGATTTAAACAAGTATGCAAGGTTATGAGTTCTAACAATCTCACAGTGCTCATAATGAGATTGTCAAGTGTCAAATTGACTTTCTACCATGCTACACCACTTGATTAAGGTTTCACTGAGGTAAATAGGCCATATGAGGAGTTCATCAAACAAGAACAACCACAAACACAAC
This sequence comes from Chrysanthemum makinoi, assembly GCA_910596185.1. Lineage (NCBI taxonomy): Eukaryota > Viridiplantae > Streptophyta > Magnoliopsida > Asterales > Asteraceae > Chrysanthemum > Chrysanthemum makinoi. The sequence goes on along the minus strand of OU343225.1, from coordinate 38,035,528 downwards.
CTTAAACACAGATTCACTATTAGATCCAAACAACCCTTTAATGGACTGTTATGCAGTTTTTCAAAGCAAAAAATAGTGTAAACCAATTCCATCAAATCCAGAGGAACCAAAGTGTCAAAATGGACCTTTTAAGCCTAAACAAGTAGTCACACAAGTCTAGGTCAAGGATTGTCAAAAACTAGCATATTGACAGTCAAGTGCAATATCAAACCACAATCAAATCCAAAACATAACAACCTAATATAAAGCTATAATATCATTAACAAACAACAAAGAAACACAGAAACATGAAAATTATAGCATCTAAAACACTGAAACAGTAAAATGCAAAAATGGTAAAAATGAGCTTACAAGTGAATCCAAGCTGAAAATGAGAACCATGGCCACAGAACACATCCTAAGGCTTTCCACAAAGCTTCTAAACCAAAGGCGATCCACAATTAACCTTGCTCCATGCAGTTTCACCAAGATCACTTTATTATTTTTGGTTTTTCATTTGTTTTTCTTGATTTTTTAGTGTTTTCTGAATTTTAAATACTAAACTTGTTTTAAGGTCTCTAAAAGCTTTAAAGCTTTGTCAGGAGCTTATATGAGCTATAGATGTCCATTAAACAACTACATAACATGAAATTGAAATGACATGAAAATTAAAGGTAATTAAGCAAAAACTTGAAACTGAAATGATACTTGAAATTAAACTGAAAAGGATGTTCCATTACACTAATTTGATGAGAATACAACATTGAAAGCAATAAAATGACTTGAAATTAAAGAAAGCAGTAAACTTAATTAACTACGTGACCTAGGCTAATCCAAAGGTGTCTTCTTCTCTTCCTTCTCTTCTCTTTTATAACATTCTGAGTTCCCACCATCTTCCTGGTCAAATCCCACTTTAATTTGTGTCCATTGGATAAGCAGAAATCATCCTAGCCATTTAAACTACTTTTGGCGCCAAAAGTCATATAAGCAGCTTGGGGCAGTTTGAGAGCAATTAATGCTTCTTGGTTTGTTATAGAGGTGGAGGGGACATGTTTGGTGGGTTTATGGGCTGGGGTTGAGGTGTAAAGCAAAAACCAGGGTATGTGAGGTGAGGTAGAGTGTTTAATGGTGGGGAAGCATTAAATGATTGTAGGCTGGTATAGGTGGAAGGAGATGGTGGTGAGAGTTGTTAGACAGCTGTGGTGATGAGGTGGAAAGGTGGTGGTGGTTTTGTAGGTGGTGAGGGAGCAGTGATGGGTTTCAGTATGTGAGGGAGAGGGAAAGGGGGAACAGAGAAGGTGGGTTTGACTGGGGGTTGACCCTGGTTTTATTATTAAAGGGTTGGGCTGGGTTTATTGCTGGGCTGGATATGGATTTGGGTTATTATGAAGTAATAAGGGTCCGGTTTGGTTTGTAATAGTTTAGAGCCCAAGGACTACTTTTGTAACTTCTGAAATCATGAAGGACTAAACCTGTAACATTTCATAAGTTATCACAAGGACTAATAATGCCAATTTTGCTAAACCAAAAGACCTTTATTGTATTTATTACAATTTAAAACACCCGGGGGACCTTTTATGACATTTTCAAAAGTTGAGTGGGTGAAATTGTAATTTTTCCAAAAGTTATCAAAAGGTTCCAAATTGTAAGTTATGAATAGTACAAGGGTATTATTTGATAAATTATATTTTTTAAATACCCAGGGACTAATTTTGCCATTTTTGTAACTTGAGGGGTAAAAGTTGCCATTTCTAGAAAACTTTCATCTAGGGACTATTCTGAACATGTTTGATTATCCAAGGACTAAAGTTGACTTCTCTTTCATTTTAAACCTTCAGGGACTAGTTTTGCCATTTTGTGAAACTTCAGGGACTGAAAATGACAATTTTGTGAGCTTTGCATGCTTTTCACTTGTTTTCAATCTTTTTGTACCTGAATCACATAAAAACATATTTTAATGATATTTGTAACATTTTGATGGTCATTTATGTGTTTTTGGTTGTTTTGTGAGATTAAGCAATATAAAATATATGTGTATTTAGACAAATATCATACCTCTTGTCATATTTTTTTATACACTGGTCAGACCTATGGTAATTAAGTGGGGTTGCAAGATGGATCTTAGTCTTAATTAATAATTAATTGGGTAGTTAATTCTTTTAAGAATGTAATTATCAAAAATACTAGAATTGAACTTTTTATGTTCTGATTAATTGTGTTATTGCAACATAATTCGTAAACAAAGTTGTTTTTCTTTGAAAGACAAACTTAGTCTCTTTTCCTAGTAAGAAGAGTGAGACTTATACCTATCTTTTCTCCTTAGTTGACAAACTAAGATAGGATTCCAAAATTGATAAACTCGTTTATGATCTTTCATTACCCTTTTATGGTCTAGAGATAATTGAAAGATAGAATATTTTGTGTAACTGGAAACATTGTGTTTAGAGCTACCAAAATAAATAACATCCTGCACTTGTCACGATGTATGAGTTTAAACCGCAAAGAGTAAAGGAATTACTAGCATATTTGCTAGGTAATCTTCTTGGACTCTTATTATTCCTAAAGTGCTAATTACCCTTGGGGCTATGTAGACGATAAAGGAAGAATGCATGCTAAAGATTCAAGTTAATTGAATAATAGAATGGCTAGTCCATTGTCTACATAAGTAGAACTTCATATACTCTGCTCAATACCTACGTACATGCTACTCGTAGGAAATTGAAGAGAATAGGAAAGTATATAAAACTGCTATATGCTTTCTCCTGGAAATGTAACACTTACAATGTTGACAAATCCAGTGGGAGCAGTTGCATTTTATTACTGAAATATCATTCATGTAATGTTGTCAATTTATGTGGGAGCTGAGGGATTTATTTCTTGTTAGTCACCCATATCATTTCAAACTAGCTTTGAAATAATCTATTACTTTCTGAATATGAACAACCATTGCTTAAAGGAAAATTGCATTTTATTTTATCAGATAACTCGTTGCCTTCCTGCTGTCACTTCTTGAAAAGTTATCTATAGAATAATAATCCACAATTCCTTATTACAGGTTATGGCTCTAAAACTATTTATGATATATATGACATTATCATATTGTTTGAACAATCAATCACGTGTTGTTTGTTTTCATAATATGATAGTTGTACCGTTCACAAGTGGGAGAAATCTCAAAGTGTGTGCAATGAACAACAATATTATTGGTATTTATTGACCGCAAGGTAAAGGAAACTAATAATTTTACTAGGACTTAAACACGTTAGATGTTTAATGCCCTATTACATGTAAATAAGAATTCTACTAGGACTTAAACACATGAGATGTTTATTGCCCTACTACATTCTAATAATGATTCTACTAGGACTTGAACACGCTAGATGTTTGTTGCCCTAGTACATTCAAATGTCATGATATTATGTATAGATACTTCAACATTAGACTACATGTTTTAGTCAACATAATTATGGTTATATGATAATGATCATAATTCTGAAGTATAAAATTAACTTTAAATTACTATAGAACTCAATAGTTTGCGTTCATGATTACTTTTGTTAGTATAATTATGCTTACATCTTAAGACATAATTATAAAGTCCTTGAATTTATCAATGACTTATAACATACAATGTCTGTGAAGTAAATTAAACCATTGTGTTACTCACAATGTCTTGAGAAAAGATGGAGAGGTCATTGTGTAACCCACAATGTATTGAGAAATGATGGAGAGATCATTGTGTAGCTCACAATGTCTTGCGAAATGATGGAGAGACCATTGTGTAACTCACAATGTCTTGAGAAATGATGGAGAGATCATTGTGTAACTCACAATGTCTTGAGAAAAGATGGAGAGACCATTTTGTAACTCACAATGTCTTGAGAAATGATGGAGAGATCATTGTGTAACCCATAATGTCTTGAGAAATAAATGAGACTACTGTAGGATTTACAGTGTCTGAGAATGTAATAGAGACCACCGTAGGATTTACAGTGTCTGAGAATGTAATAGAGACCACTGTAAGATTTACAGTGTCTAAGAATGTAATAGAGACCACTGTAGAATTTACAGTTTCTTGAAAATAAATGAGACCATTGTATCTCACAATGTCTGGGAAGTAGGAAAGACCACTTTAATCGGTTACAATGTCTTGGATAAAGTTTCGAAATCTTAAAATGCACGAGTAGATACATGATTGGGAAAATATGATTGTGCCGCAATGCCTTAGAATAGGCATACGCAGGTATGTATAGTACATCGCTTATGATTGAAATTATGTCAAGTGTATATATCAATATACTAGTATGTTTGTGTAGCATAAACTACCTAGAAGTCACATAATCGTCTGGAGGATGGAAGGCATGGAGAAAGGAAGGCTATAAAATGTTTTGTTTGTAAAAGTGGTTATAGTTTAGGTCTCGATTAGACCCGTTTCTCTATAACTGTGGCTCTGATACCAATCTGTAACACCCCCAATTTCGTGATACGCAGCGGAATTCAAACTGAGTGTTACTTCATGGCACAACAGTCATAACAATAGAAAACGAACTCTAATGGAGTGATAACGCTACACGCGTCGTTCGGGGTCAAGGAAACTTCCTTTTCTTCGAGCAAGTTTTATAACACCCTAGGCAGTGAACCTAATCATTGTAGTGTAGTAATTAGGGTAAGCCACGGGTATTGATATCGTTCTCTAGGGGAATAGGAATGCTAGTAAGAAGTTACTACGCTAAGGTTGGGGTTGAGGAAGATTACTTTTTATCTTTTTATGTTTTTTAGAAAATTGAAAGGTACGAATCTCGGGGTTTGGATTTGGGGGGTTGGTATTGCTACCGATTACTCTACTTATCTAATTATCTAATCTAAGGTGTATGTAGTCTATGTCTAATTATTGTGTGCTCGTATGATAGTTTAAAGATGAGTTTACTTAGGTTTTACTACTCCTTAATTATCTCCTATTGGTGGTTGAATTGTCACATCCTTATTCTTAGTTGCGTTGTGTGTCTAAGGTCGTAGGGTATGCGTATGTTCCCTAACTCTTTGAACTTACCAAAGGGTCTTGTCTACAAAACCCACTAAGGATAATAAACTCTTACTCTAAGGCACTCTTTGGATGGTTTAGCTTACAACTACTCAAGGAGTTATATTCTAAGGTTCACAAATATTTAATCAAGCATTAAGTACACAACGAATGACCTATCGCATTACTCGATCATTAATCAACTAAGATAAGAAACAACCAATCAATAATCAATAATTAAGTTTCATATTCCCTAAGTAAACACATAAATAAATTAGCCGGACATGGAGAACATGCAAGCATACACACAAATAATCAAAGACATAATTGTATTAATGAAGTAAAGAACTTATCTTGATGTAAGATAGGGTTTGGAACCCTAAAATACTGTACAAGACAGCCTTGGTTCGGTTCTAGGTTTTTACTCCAAAAGACTACACATAAATACTGAAAAATTCGGATTCTATATATAAGATTACACATGCGACGACGTCACCTTATGTTTTGTGACGCCGTCGTGTCGCCGTCATTATGGTTTCGTCTTGGCCACGTTAGACTTGCGACGGCGTCACCTTGTGCTTGTGACACCGTCCTCTTCAGCTTCTGACGCCGTCTAGCTTGCATCTAGGTCGTCTGAGTAGCGACGACCTACTCTTTTACAACTGGACGTCGTTACTTGAAAATAAGAGTTTTGGCTTCTGTCCCGTCACAAAATCCTCGGACGGCGTCGCAGATAAGCAGTGACGCCATCACCTTATGTTTTCAGCAGCTTTGAGTGTCTCGATTCTGACTTTGGCCATTTTCTTCGTATATTCATGCCTTTTCGTCCAAATAAGTGCCATTCCAACATTTTGCCTTCAAGAGACCTAAAAAGTGAAAAGGAACGATAGTAAGTAATAACGGATACAAAAGCGATCAAATAAGGGCTTAAATGACCCCTCAAAAAGGTACATTTTAAAACCTTATCATGGAGTCGTTTCAAAAGATTTATCATTCGATTTATATAAATATCAGAGTTTACAAAAATGAGGTCCCAAATGGTTCCATGTTTACAAAATAAATTAAATTGATTTTCGAATGATAATAAAATTTATAGCCTTCTTGATCTAGTCCTTGCTCTTCCGTGCCAGCTTCCAACATTATGGACCCAAAATACATGCTTAAAACTGTCAACACAAAGGTTGAGTGAAATTCATAGAGTTTAGGAAATCAGTTGAACACATAATGTTTATGTGGGTTACGTTGTTATACACCCATAATGTTGAAAACAAAACAGATATTATTGCACTAAGCTCATGATACCAAAAACGTTAACAGCTTGTCAATAGAAATTGATATAATAGTTTGCCAGATCATTGGTCAAACAGTTGCCCTAATAGGTAATTTGCCAATTAACCTATGGTTCTTCAAATAGAGTGCGTTTGTTTACCGGACTTGGTCAAACAAACGGGATTCGTCAATCCCAATAGATCTATCCACATTATTCACGCTCACCCGCAAGTGATTAATGGTTCATGATAATAAGGACTTAAGTTTGGCAATAGTGGTACTTAGTGTACATAATACATTCAGATAAGCATATAGTATGAAAGCAATGCGTTCGGTTTAAAATAAAGCACGTATCTCCCCCAAGGGTTTGTAAAACAATTTAAGTAATAGAAAGTGGGGCAATGAACTCACCGAGAGTTAACAATGCTAAGTACTTTAACGGATGTGATGGATAAGTCGGAATACTTCTACGTGCAACCTTAAAATGAAATGTTGCGACTTAAGTTTGGAATAATGTTTAAGGAAACATAAACCATCCTATATATATTCCTATGTTGATCATGCTGTAGTCAATTATCATTTGCTGTTTATAGAAAGATCTTTATTATGAGAAAATGTATTTAGTTTATAGATATCGTACTACCGTTCGGGACATCATAATTCAGAGGTCATGCAGTAAACGTTCGAGGAGCTAGGACACTTTAAATCGTAAATCCAGCAACTCGTCGATACGTTTTACTCAAATGAAACCCCTCACATGAAGCTCCCTACTATTGTAGCACTTAGTAAATACAACATAAGTTTATCATGTTTTTACAAGTTCTCGTCGTTTCATAAATATGATTACCTTAGTTAACGGTCTTGGGTAAACAAGCCTTGAGGCTTTAGCCATGGCCTTGCCGTGACTTTGGTCTTGACTACCATGGTCTTGAGACTCAGCCTTGACCTTATCCATAGCCGTGGTCTTGGCTTATGGCCGTTAGGCCTCTTGGTTTGCTTTTAGTTGCGACAAAAGTATAGTTTGTGAGACTAAATATAGGGCAGTTTTTGTTTTTGAAAGATAATGGCCTGTTTAAGCGTTTTCAAGGTCCAAGCTTCTTTCAAGTTAAAGGAAAACGTCGTTCCGGACAACTTTCGTGTTTTAACTTTTTGATGATTCAGACCAGAAGTACCACTTTTAAAACGGCATAACCAAAACAGTTTCAATATGGCAGTTTTGGCGTTTAGGTTTCGCTAACTTCTTTTGCCTATAACTTTTGACTTGTTTGTTCGTTTCTCGTGATTCAAGTTGCTATGTTTACCTTTTTATCTTGTCTACCATAGTATGTAAGTTAGAAAGTCCATAGGTTATTGGTTTTAATGGTCTCAAATGTGTAGAATATGACTAGTTTACTAGTTTGTTACTTTTATGACAATATGTAAATTAAAACATGTGATTGAGTATATGTACATCATGAATCAACATAGTAACTATATATATAGAATGAAATAGTTAATATTATGAATAATAAAGATGAGATGATGGTGGTGATAAGTTGCATACAACTTTTGGCTTTCAATAAGAAAGGAGTAACTTAGTAAGGATAGGACTTTGATTGATCGCTTAAGACTTCGGATTGAGCTAGCTTTCACACCTTGGCACCCTTATAATCTTGAAGAGTTGGTGATGAAGTACTAAGTGACTTGAGTGCATCTAAAGTCAAGAAGATCACTTAAACTTGCTAGAGATTTGATATAGTAACTTACTACTTGAAACTTCTTTGCATAAACTTGGAGTTTAAAGATCAAATGATGGAAGATATGATGGATTTATGATATGAATGACCCAATTCAGTATTTTAGGGTTCTTAGAATGTATTTAACTTCCTATTTATAGGAGGGTAAGTTTGGTTAACCATATATTGGGTTAAATATTAACCATGGTTAAGTTAGGACACATGTAATGATCTAAATGAACCATGGTTAGGATTATGCCACCAAAATGATGACTCCCCCCCCTAAAGTCGGCCATGAAGAGATAAGATAACTTAGGTGGATTGGTTTGGTATTATCTTGGTTACGGAGTGAGTTTTGGTTCCGTTAATCGCTAACTGTACGCCGTTAAGCCATAAAACGTAAAACCGGGTATCGTAAAAATATGAAACTTATAGAAATGATTAAACTCATCATTATACTCCATATAAAAATATAAAATGGGTGATAAGTCTCATTGGGTGCAAAAACGCTGCTTAAAACTGGAAATATGGGTAAAAAACGCGTAATTAGCAATTTATCAGAAAAGAACTAAATTTCAGGGAAATGACCGTGAATTTATTTAGAGTAGACTAAAATTAGTCTAAAAGTGATATGAGATGTCAAAATGTGGTTTTCGTCATACGCGGGATAACTTTATAGTTATACGTGAAGTCTAAAAGTTACGCGATTTAAGCAAAAATGTAGAACGTATAAGGTTAATTTCTTTATGGTCAAAGGAGGAGGGAAATATGTTTGACTTTTCCAAAAAATGTAAAAGTGTCAAAAACATATTAGAAACACAGTGCAAGAATCGTTAAGTCTGGGTCTAAGTAGAATTGTTTAAAACGTAAGTTTAGTTTCGTACGGCGCAGGGTTTATTTGGTAACATTAAAATAAAATCTTAAAAATTCTCAAATTAATTATGAGTGATCTAAAAATTTATCTGATGTGAGGAAAATTGACAGAGTTGATTTTCGTTATGCGCGTGATGACTAAATGTTGTTCCGACCAAAATGAAACTTTATAACGATGTTTTCTTAATAAATGTTGTTCCGACTAAATGTTGTTCCGACCAAAATGAAAATCTTTATAAATGTTGTTCTTGCGAGCTTAGATTTATTAGCTTTAATAGTTAACTGATTGACTTTTTGGGTTTTGGTTTCGAGATTTTGCCAAGTCTATGAATGTTTTTTAAGATTTGAATTGTTTTTATATGGATTTAAGATTGCTTTTGATGTTTACTGCTTGTTAGTATTTGACGATAAGTGACGGTGTAACTATGTAACTACCCTTGTTGGATTTGTATGTTATGTGTGTAGATTGGGTGAATTTTGGTGTTTTGAGAAAATGTGGTATGAATTTAGGATATGAACTAGGTTTAGCTTGGATTGTTGAGTTATGATGTTTAGGTTTTCGGTTTTGAGATTTTGAGTTTGGATGCTTTTTCTATATAGGAGTCAGTTGTTAGGATATTGATTTGACATTGCTTTTGATGTTTGTGGCTTGTTAGAATTTGACGATAAGTGAGGATGTAACGACCCTGGTTTAATACCCGTTTTGGTTTAATACCCGTTTTGTGAGCTCAAATGAGGTGTATTTTGGTTTTTTAAAATAGCATGACGTAATTATGAATTTAGATGTTACAGCTACAAATTTAAGATCTCTACTTGCGGTGTGATTGTATAAGGATACATGTTTGTATGCGTTAAGTCGTCAACATCTCTCCCGTGGGTATCACTTTTAATTTAAAGAAATTGCTCTGCATTTTTAAAGTTATGGTTTAGTGTTTCAAATTAGCTACATGTTCACAGTTGATGCTATTGTTGTGATACTTGCAAATTCTTGATCAGGGATACAAGAGGCTAATCTTAGTCTTTTATAGCAGATATATGGTCTGAAACTAGGCTTATAGATGCTAGAAAAATAAAAGGATTTTGGATCCATTAATATATTGTTGTACAAAATACGAACATGTGTCTTTGTTAAAATGATGACCTTTGCAACCTGTAACATTGATGATTTTTGGTTGTTTTGTAACATCTGATATTGACATTTTCTTAAAAGTACTACGTATCATTTTCTGTAAAATCCTTGTCTTGGTTTTAATAAGATTTGTTTGATGAAGAACAAAATACCTTAGTTTTGCGTTTTCGAGTAAAAATGTGTGAAATAACAAGATATTTGTTAGATATTTGGTAAACTAAGTTTGTTATATAAAAAAATTGTAAATAACAAAAGTTTAGGATAACAAGATATTCGAGTCTCGCATGTGACAAAGAAAATCCGGATTTTCCTCTTAGTGCGAAGCCGTAAGCTCTAGGGGTTTCTCTTCGCAGGCCTCTCCTAGTGATTCGGGTCCAGGATCTAGGGCCTGCCTATTTTGATGGTTTAACTTGGGGGTCGGATTTTAAGTGTGGTGCCGTTCTAAGAAAATAAGTAATTATTTTGAAATGGGTTGGTTTTGTTGATCTTTCATCTCTAAGGGATAAAAAGTAAAAAGCTGAAAGTAAAGTAGTCAATTGGGTGAAAGGTTGTCCAAAGTGCATTGTTATACAAAAGCACTAAATGATTTTTTAACACATATTCACTTTCTGAAACACCCACCAAACACTAACCCTTTAAACAAAATCCCCAAATTTTATAAAAATTAAAAACCCAAATACCCTCTAATTTGAAGAAATGAGAGATTGGTGGAGTTGAAGATGATTAAATGCGTGTGTGATGTTGGAAATCGTTATTAGGTGAGGACTTATGTTTATTACATTGGGATGATGTATTTGCCTTTTTTTTTTACTATTATGTGTTATAGTAATACGGGATTTAGGGGGTGTTTGGGTAAGCTTATTTAAAGTAGCTTAATAGGTTATTGGGTTCTGAAATTAAGGTTGCAAATCTCGCTAGGCGGCAACGATTAATTGGCCTAGGTGGGGTGTACCTGGGGGTGTTGGAATTTTTATGTACAAGTTTTGAAATTAAACGTATGATATATTTATAGGACCATAGTATTGCTCATAGAACCAAAAAGTATGTTTGGAAACATTAACACAATTGTTAAGACACTTCAAACGGAGTTTTGTACGAATTAGCACCAAGTTGACCAAGTTTTAGACCTTGTGGCTTGTAATCGCCGATTGCTTTGTAGTCCGAGCTTTAAACACTGGGTAGGCTTATTTTAAGAGTTTAATAAGCTATTGGGTATTAAAAAAAAAGGTACAGATCTTATCGAATGTGTTTGGGTAAGCTCATGTCAAAGTGCGTTATACATTGGGATGTATTTGTGTTTTTTCTAATTATCATGTGCAGAGCAGCGTGAGTTTGTGAGAGAGATAACTGTCATGGGAATATGAGATTTAGGGGGTGTTTGGTTAAGCTTATATAAATAACCAATAGGCTGGGCAAGCTTATGCCAAAGTGCTTATTAGTTATTTGGGGGAATAAGCCAATATACTGTATGTAGCCTTGTTCTGCCTAGAGATAAGAACCACATATCTAAAGGCATCGTATAAGGCAATCTGAGGTCTAAGTGCTATAATATGTGGTCATACATGCTGATTTTATAGGCTGTTATAAGCTGTGTATAAGTTTTCCTTTTATACATTTATGGTGCTAACGACGTCGTTTCATGCTTGAATCAAAACGACACCGTTTTATTTTATTTTATTTATTTTTTCTTTAGTCGGCTGCAAATGACGCCGTTTCATGTTTGGATATAGCCTTGGATCAAAACAATGTCGTTTTAGGCTAAAAATTGTCGGTGGGCTGCTATTTGTCGTTTCATAAAAAGGTTATGTGGAATCCTTTATCATGTGTTACGGAAGCTGCTGCTTTTATGGCAATTGCTCTTATATCAAAACGATGTCATTTTTTGATAAAAATTGTCGTTTTGGGCTGCTATTTGTCGTTTTCGTTAAAATATTGTGCGGAATCCTCTATCATGGGTTATGGAAGCTGCTGCTATTATGGCAATTGCTCTTGGTAATGGTGGTGTAAGTTTCTGCAATTTGATTATCTAATTCTTGCATTTTGATGATGGGTTTTTGTTAGATCTTATATTGGTTAGATTGAAGAATGAGATGAGTGAACAATGGATGAGGGGTTTTGGTTTGTAGACACGTAGGTTTTTTTTTTTAAGAACGGCTACACGTGGATACTTTGAAAGGCATAAAGCCCGGTTATAAAATGAGAAAATCGGGGTCTAATTCGGCCACAAAATAGAGCCCTGCCGTCAAACTTCTTCTTTTTGTGTGATTTGATTATATAAAAATGGTAGATTAGATAGAGGTTTTAGAGGTTGACATGATTTATTTTAACGTTTAGTGTGATTGGAGATTACTTAGGTGAAATGTTCAACTTAGGGGGTCGTGTTTTAAGCTTATTTTCGGCTTATGATCTTATTTGGTTCAGCTTATACATGTTTTTTTTTGTAACTATAGATTCAGGTTTACATCGGTATCACTATCACATGTTTCTTCTAAATAAAGACATGGATACAGAAACTTAGATACATGATATGTGTTGGTGGAATTACAGATTCGTAGAAGAATGGCTGCACATAAGCTAAAATACCCTGATGAACAAATGATAAGCCTTGGCATTGGTGATATAACTGAGCCCATTCCAGAAGTTATTACTTCAGCCATGGCTAAGGTAGGATTATTTCTTATCTTGTATTTGTTTCTTGATGACGTATAGTCTATATCCGGGTCGTGGACCCGGCTGAAGTCCAATACTAACTTGGCCCGATACGAAATGGGCTAAGCAGATTAAACGTTTGGGCTCACGTAAGCCCAAGCCCAAAGCTATTCACGGAATAGATATTCGATATCTTCTAAATAAGAGGATTATCATTCCCAACCGACTTAGGCGGGATACGCCGAAGGTTGGGGAACACGGAACCAACAAGGATTCCGTGCGTATATAAAGGGAATCACATCCCTCGTTTAAGGTACGCTCTGATAACCCTAATTCTTCTAAAACCCTAAACCGATTACTTACTCTCACGCCGGAGGATAATCGTGGGAGACAATCCCACGGTAAGCCTACCGGTGTCTTTTGTCTCTTAGTGCGCAGGTCTCAAGCAACGATTCTCAATTGGTGCAGGAACCGGAGTTCCAAACAAGGAACGTCCAACTTTTGCATCAACAAGTGGCGCCATCCGTGGGACCATTCACTAAGAAGCAAGAACTAGGATGACGAAGCGATCGCAATCAGATTTTACTGAAAGAAGGCGCACAGCGGGGCAACTCCCAAGCAGATCTCTGGGACAACCAGTGCTGCTAAAACTCAGGGATCAGGCCAGGATTCGGCCTTCCCTCTAGTGGAACCGCTCTCAGGGACAACCCAGGCAACAACTACCACCACGAGTACCAGAGATCCGCTGCGCACTCCTTTTACTCCACTCCAATCGGTGCTAGAAGCTAACTTCACAAAAGCACCCGACGCACCCGACAAAAACAAGGGCGTGTTGATAGAAACGGATACCCCTGTCCTAGAGGGGGTCGTTCCGGAATTAGAGCCAAGTAGTTTTGTCTCTCAAAATTACGAAGCCCTAGCTATCCTCATGCAAGAGGAAGCAAAGAAAAGACCAGGTCAGAGTCTGCATGCTCGGCTTGACTTTGGCCCGGAGTTTGGGACGTCTCCACCGCGTCGTCAGAAGGAGAAACGCGGGAGGGATAACCGCCGACCCCCAGTGTTCAATAGAATCGGAAGGAGAGTCGAGGAAGATGATACATCTGACTCACAGCGTATGAATGAAAGTGAGGAAGATGAGAGGCGCACCAATGTCCACGCTAGACTTGGTAGCCGCAGAATGCAAGATAGACTGGGGGAGCGATATTCACCAAGTGAAAGTTCCCCAAGTACAAATTCTGAGGACAACCGGCGTAAACGCCGAAGGAGAGAAGAACTATCTTCTAGTAATTCCTCGGACAACGAGGACAGCGAGACTGGACATTGGAAATCCAAAAGAAAAAACCGTGACCAAGAAGAGGAGGATATGTCTCTCCCTTGGCGCCGTCAGAAAGTAGACGCGTTCACTAGACGCATCAGTGATTTTTCGGAGAACAAAAAGAGGCGCATGCCTACTAATGTTAAAACCTATGATGGAGAAGGTGACCCTGATGATCACCTAAAAATTTTCGAATCAGCCGCAACCATTGAAAACTGGCCACAACCTGTATGGTGCCACATGTTCAATTCCACACTGGTGGGAAATGCGCGAAACTGGTTCAACAAGCTTCCACGCAGAAGCATCAATGGCTTTGAAGAGTTGAGGAAGGCATTCCGCCTAAACTTTACTCAACGAAAAAAGTGCGCTAAAAACCCCATTGAACTCGCTAGAGTCAAACAGCGCCAAGGGGAATCCACAAGCGCTTTCATGGAGCGCTTCAAGGATGAGTGCATGCAAGTCAAAGCATGTCCCGAAGTACTCAAAATCTCAGGGTTCATGAATGGGATCAGCAACCCGGAACTTATTAAAAGATTGAATGACAGGATTCCCCAATCCTTCGATGAGGTTATGAAGCGTACACGGTCCTTTGTACAAGGAGAAGCCGCCGCGGCGGATAGCAAGAGAAGCTATTCAAACTACCGGTCACAGGAACAACCTGGGAGACAATCCACAGACCGGAATAGTAACCGTAACAAGAACTATCGCAACCAAGGGAATGGACGTGACAATGACAAATATACCCCGCTTACCAAATCGCCAAAGGAAATACTGGCAACAGAGGGTGCTAACTTCCCGAGACCACCACAAATGCGCACTCCAGAGGATCGGCGTGTCGGGAGTGGTTACTTTATTACCACGCGCAGAAGGGCCACACCACTAACGAATGTGTCCAATTGCGCCAACTCATCGACAAGATGGTCAAAGAGGGTAGATTGGACCATCTGGTCAAGAATATCAAGGAAGGGAAGGACAAACACAAGAGTGGCAATAAGAAAGAAACACCTAAAGATAAGCCCGACACCATTTACATGATACAATCATGGCAGCGGGTCACAAAGCAGAAGGTAAGCCAGGATTTTTCACGAGGAAAGGAAATCTCGTTCCCCACCTTAAATGCGAATAACGCAGTGGTGGAACCACTTACTATAGAGATAAGCGCGGGGGGTCACGACATCCACCGCATGTATGTTGATGGGGGAGCTTCTGCCGACATCATGTATGAGCACTGTTTCAAACGATTGCGTCCGGAAATACGCAGTCAGTTAATCCCGGTCAGAACAGCATTGACTGGTTTTACTGGTGAGAAGATATGGCCTATGGGGCAAATACGATTACCTGTCAGCATTGGAAACGAAGAGCACTCCGCAACGGCCTGGGTGGAATTCATGGTGATTAAATCTCCCTCGCCATACAATGGCATTATTGGGAGACCTGGAATATCAGCTATGCGAGCAGTGCCATCAACAGTGCATGGGATGCTTAAATTCCCAGTGGAAGGTGGTATTGTTACTCTTTACAATACCACTATACCACACAGAGAATGCAACACGATTTCATTCGAGACGGCACCAACTCCAGCACAGCAGATAACCAGAGTTCCAAATCTGAAAGTAGCAATTCACCCCGAATACCCGGAACAGGAAATATCCATCGGAGGTTCATTGTCGGACAACGGCAAAACAACTGTATGTAGACTCCTGCAGAAGAATTTGGATATTTCCGCATGGGAGCCTAAACACATGACAGGGGTACCACGCTCTGTCACAGAGCATAAACTGAGAATCCGACAGGGATACTCACCCATACGCCAGAAGAAGCGGGGTCAAGCCCCGGAGAGAGCGCAAGCAATCTTGGCAGAGGTACAAAAATTGGTAGAGGCAGGAATCATGCGGGAAGTTTACTACCACGACTGGCTTTCCAATCCAGTCATGGTAAAGAAGAGCGACGGCAGCTGGCGAATGTGTGTAGACTTCATCGACCTTAACAAAGCATGTCCACAAGACTTCTATCCTTTACCAGAGATAGATTGGAAAATAGAATCTCTGTGCGGATATCCATTGAAATGCTTCCTCGACGCGTACAAGGGATATCATCAAATCCAAATGGCTAAAGAGGACGAGGAAAAAACTGCCTTTCATACAAGCCAAGGTGTTTACTGCTACACAAAAATGCCCTTTGGCTTGAAAAATGCAGGCGCCACTTACCAGAGGTTAGTGGATAACACCTTCGAAAACAGTGGGCCGCAACCTAGAGGTCTATGTTGATGACCTGGTCATAAAAAGCCATACCGAAGATGAGCTAGTGCGTGACATCGAGGAAACGTTCAAAACTCTAAGAGAGATCAATATGAAGCTGAATCCTAGGAAGTGTACCTTCGGCGCTACTGAAGGCATGTTCCTTGGATACCTGATAGAACCCGACGGCATAAAACCATGCCCAGAAAAGACAAAAGCGGTCATCGAACTTCCTTCACCGCGCACGTTGAAGGAAGTCCAATCTCTCAACGGAAAGTTGGCCGGCTTAAACAGGTTCTTATCCAAATCAGCAGAAAAATCACTACCTCTTTTCAAAACACTCAAGAAGTGTATAAAGAAAGGTGATTTCAGATGGACTACGGAGGCAGAAGAGGCCTTCACTCAGCTTAAACAACATCTGGCAACGCTCCCAACACTTGTCGCACCCCGACCAGGGGAAGAGCTAATCATGTATTTGTCTGCGACTGAAGGCGCAGTCAGTGCAGTGTTGCTAACAGATAGGGACTCAGTACAAACTCCCATCTACTTCGTAAGCAAGGCACTCAAGAAGACGGAGATGAACTATAGTGCCATGGAAAAACTAGTTCTGGCGTTGGTATTTGCTGCTAAACGGCTGCGCAGGTACTTCCGGGCGCACCCAATAGCAGTAATCACGGATCAACCGATCATCTCCAAACCTGACGCATCAGGTAGACTGCAGAAGTGGAGTGTATTGCTAGGAGAGCACAACATCTCGTACAGACCACGTACCGCAATCAAAGGACAGATTCTGGCTGACTTCATCATTGAAAAGCCAGACAGCGACGAGGTATCCACAGCAATTAAGACCGAGTTGCAAGATCCATGGATCTTGTTTACAGATGGATCCTCATGCATTGATGGCTCAGGAGCGGGCCTCATCCTCACAAATCCAGAGGGAATGGAGTTCACTTACGCATTGCGTTTTGAATTCACAGCAACAAATAATGAGGCAGAGTACGAAGCCCTGCTCGCTGGACTACGCATCGCAGCTCGAATGGGTGTACGTAACCTAGAGGCAAATGTGGATTCTCGCTTAGTGGCCAACCACGTGTTGGGTGATTATGTGGCCAAAGAAGATAATATGATTCAGTATCTTGCCAAGACCAAGACACTGATCAAAGGTTTTGACAGGTTCACCATCAAACAGGTTCCTAGAGGGGAAAACCGCAAGGCGGATGCACTAAGCAAGATTGCCTCGACAAGCTTTGCACATATATCAAAGCAAGTTCTGGTAGAAACACTGAAAAGCAAGTCTATCTCAGAGATGGAAGTCTCCACAATCATAGAGGAGGACGGTCCTACATGGATGACACCGATAACGAACTTCCTGAACAAAGGAATGTTACCCCAGGAACAGAAGGAAGCTCGCAGGATACGGCGCACAGCGTAGAGATTTGAAATCCGAGACAACATTCTGTACCAACGCTCCTTTCTGCAACCGTGGCTCCGCTGTGTAGGCCCATTACAGGCAAATTATGTGCTGCGAGAGATCCATGAAGGTTCATGCAGTATGCACTCGGGACCACGATCCGTTGTGGCACGCGCCATGAGATCAGGATACTACTGGCCTACCATGCACCAAGATGCGCGGGACTTAATACGGAAATGTAACGATTGCCAAGTGCATAGGCCCATCCCACGCCAACCACAGCATGAGCTAACGCCGATAACATCACCATGGCCATTCTACAAGTGGGGTATTGACATCGCAGGCCCTTTTCCTGTCACAGCTAGGAGATTAAAATTCCTCATAGTCGCTATAGACTACTTCACCAAGTGGATTGAAGCAAAGGCGGTGGTAACAATCACTGGCAACCAGGTGAAGCGCTTCGTATGGGATAATATTGTATGCCGTTTTGGTCTTCCTGCGAAAATCATCTCAGATAACGGAAAACAATTATGTGACAACCCCTTCAAGGACTGGTGCGAGAAACTAAGCATTACACAGCACTTCGCGTCAGTTAAACACCCACAAACCAACGGCCTAGTGGAACGGGCGAATCGAAGCTTAGGCGAAGGATTTAAAACACGCCTGGACAAGCACAAAGGGAGATGGGTGGACGAGCTATCACATGTTTTGTGGGCGCATCGCACCTCAATCAAAACCAGCACAGGAGATACCCCCTTCTCTCTAGTCTACGGGACAGAAGCCGTCATACCAGCCGAGATCGGTATGCCAACCATCCGCACTGCTGAGATAAATGTGGCAACTAATGACGAAGAATGGCGTCTTGACCTAGATCTGCTAGAAGAAAGGCGTGAACGCGCAGCTATACGTGAAGAGAAATCGAAGTCAAAAATGAAGGGATACTATGACGCTAAGGTAAGAGGTGTCTCATTCAGACCAGGTGACTTCGTCTATCGCGCTAATGATGCAAGCCACGCAGAAGACACAGGTAAGCTTGGACCAAAGTGGGAGGGACCCTATGAGGTTACTGAAGCACTAGGAACGGGAGCGTACAAGCTACGGGGCTTGGATGGTCGTGAATTGCCACGTACTTGGAACATCTGCAATCTCAAGAGGTGCTACCTATAGAAATGGCTACGGCCAAACGCACAACTATGTAATTTTTTTTAGTATCATGTTTTTATTTCCTCACAAATACTTGCAAGTATTAATAAAACGTTACGGTTTCTAGCTAACTCCGTGACACATTTTAATTTGTTACTTCCATATACTGTATGTTTTAACAACATTTTTATTTTTCCCTACATGGCGTGCATGCAATATATAAACCCACGATGGTCAAAAGGATAAGTTAACCTAATAAACAACTTGTTGAGTAAGAGGGTTGCAAACCCATCAACGCCGGATCACGTATCCTTGTTAAACACCTTGTTCTCAAGACGTTGGAATAAGCTTTGTGCGCACCCCACGACGGATGCGCAACAATGCACATGTGCACGTTTAACAACTTTGGAACCAAGACACTTGACTCCTTAATTTGGTATTTACGGTACGCTTCATACCATTAATACACACGATTATACTTGACATTTTTTTTTATCTTCGGATCTTCATACATGATTATGAATTCCTTGTATTATTCACACTTGCATATACAGGTAACAACGTGTACTTCTTTTACGCAAAGATAACCAAGATAAGTGTGTACATCACAAAGGGAAAAATATATTTACAAAACACTTAACAAAAGGAGGTTCATTTCATGACTACGAGTTATTTCTCAAAGATAGTTACAGCACCAGAGACAATCTAATAACTATGACTACGCTTCAAGGAGGAGCTACCCACGCGGCTAGTATCATTCCCAATCCTATTCAGCTCCTGCAACAAATCCGCATCTCTACGAGCCACGGTGGCAACACTCACGGGCACCCCGTCAGACCGAGGGAGGTGCGCCACGCCAACACCACACATTACAGCCTTGCCCTTAACACCTTTCTTTTCAGCAAGCCTCGTCGCATGCGCTTCCAACACTTGTTTCAAGGGGACCTCCCTGTCCAGGACAAAAGGATTCAGGATATCTCTAGGGCGCGCGAATACAGGAACGTGCAGTTGGGATGCATCGGGTCTAAGATAATGGTCTGGCTGCGCAACAGCTTCTCCACCGAGATGACGGGCTAGAGTCAGACCTGCAAAAATTACATTTATCGGATAGTCCTGATCACGCTCCAGTTCAGCAATCTTGGGGAGTTCCAAGTCCTTCATCTTCTTCATGGCAGCGACCAGATTATCATAAGACTTCACATCATAAGTAGGTACCTGCTCAATGGGTACCTTTAGCAGCTCAGCCTCTTGTAACTTCTCAATGGCTACTTCCACGCGCTCAGCGCCACACTTCACCACCTCCCCGAAGGAGTCAACCACCTCTTGCGACTCCAGGGTACTTAAAGCCGCTAGGCGGAGCCCATGGCTTATGAGCCATCTGCGCTCAGCAATGGTTGAGAGAAGTTGCGGATATAACTCCTCGTCGTACTCTATGCTTAGTTTGCGCAACTTCTCCTCCTGAGTTTCCAGAGCACTTTTCACAGTAGCGCCGAAGTCTTCAAGCTGGGAGGTCAGTGCGTCTTTGCCATTCTCCAGATATTTAATAGCCCAAAGACAAGAAGACTTATAGCTCGCGGCCTCCGCACGCTCTCGATTTATTTGACACATCAGTGCCATTTTATCCTCGGCGAGTTTTTTAGCATATGACCCAAGAGTCTCTGCTTCACCTCTCACACTAGCCAATTGAGCCTCAAGTAGTGCAATCTGTTGGTCTTTTTCCGCACCTTGGCTAGCCTCGCCTGTGTACTTTACCTTTAGCCGCGTTGCAAGTGAGACCAGATCATCGACCAGTTGTTCTATGGGTGCATCCCCAGCGGTCTCAGGCTCCGTGCTTTGGCTCATCAGCCCCGATGATTCAGCAAGAATTGGACTTGATTTGGGGGGCGACTCTGCGGATTGTTCAAACCTACAAACATGATGAGAAAATCACAGTTATTCAGTGGTATCAAGATGCATTTTGATATATACTTTTGCAAGGACACTTACGCCGGTATGGATGTGTCAGGCGATGGCGGGCGCGACGCAACGTCACTGGAAGATGATTCCACACTAAAAATAACTGGGCGCTTCTTCCGAGAGGTGGCAGCGCCATCGCCGCTGCGCTTTCTTTTGCGCTCTAGTTCTGGACTCTCTTCGTCCTCTTCTACTTCTTCCATGAGCTTCGCCGCTATGGGCGCTGGCTTCATGGGAGGTGTAGGTACTGTTGTACTTGGCATACTCTGTAAGGGTGTGGCTTGGAGCGCCACAAATGAACTTTCTCCTGCCTCGCCTAAGTCCATCGCTACGGTACGCCCGGCCACCGCAACAAGCACGGGCTCTTCTCCCTCCTTCAGGGGTAGAGTTCCCACCTTTACATCCATTGGCTTTGTCAGGTGCACAACGCTGAACAGGTCCATCTCTGCGCAACAACAAAGAAACACACATAGTTCACGACAAGTACGAAGAACAAATAGTGAATAACTTACAGAAATGTAATTCAACGGGGTACGAAAGCATGAGCACCCACCCTGACCATCGGCGTCTAAGAAGATAGGGACTTCTTCTGAGCTGCCAAAATAGTTGTGGCTCAGGCCAATATGCACCAAGAACTCCTCAGGGTAGGAGCTTATAGGGATGCGGTTCGCGTTTATTGTTTCCGCATCCTTTGCATTATATGATCCAGGGAGGGGGCGCTCATCCTTTGGCAGTGTCCCCTTAGCATAAAAATCGAAATGAGATGGAAAACAAGTGTTGTCAATCCAGAAAAAGGTTTCCCTCCAATTTCTGAGCGCGTCTAACTTGTCTGTGTAGCATTGGAGGGATCCAGGGCGTTTCGCGAAGGAAACCCACCCGTTTGACCACGTGGTGTGGTAAAACGCCCGGAACAGGTGGATTGTGGGGTTTATGGCCAGTAAGTGGCAGTTCACCTCGAAATTAATTAATTTCGCCGCACCTATACAGTGCAGTTGGGACAAGTGAATGCGGTAATAATTCAATACGTCACTTAAGAATAATGATATGGGTATGCGCTGATTTGCGAATTCAAAGAATCGCGTGTATACACCAATCTTCCCATCGGGGAAATCCGCTATTGATGCATTCGCAGCCGGAACTTCCGGATGTACTGCGCTCGGGATATAATAATCCGATGCAAACTGTTGCAGTTCCTCCTCCGTTATGTCGGATGTAAAATCCGATAATTCCTTAACCATGGTATTATTATAACTAAGAACAACGGCGCAGGCGCAGTTACCTAGGGGGTGTTTCAGTCTGAAGGCTTGGATGTGTTGGAAGCTTGGATAAAGGCGGATCGTTTTTTTTTTACTCTGTGTTGAAACGGTGAAAATGAAGGGAAGGGGTTATATAATCTTCTTCCTCCACGCGATGATCGACACGTGGACTCCACTAACCTTACATATGTGGTGGGGATTGTTTGATGGGACATGGGTGCAGTAACCTTTCCCCCGTTTTACGAGGTGCCCGTTTCCTTTTTTATGGCTAGATACAATGTATCCTGAGCATATTTTCTTTAGCTTCTTGGCTACGCTTCGTTTATTTTTCATAGCATCCGATAATTAGTCTAGCATCCGTAGTTACGCACTGCGCATACTAGACTGGGGGGACATGATGACGTATAGTCTATATCCGGGTCGTGGACCCGGCTGAAGTCCAATACTAACTTGGCCCGGTACGAACTGGGCTAAGCAGATTAAACGTTTGGGCTCACGTAAGCCCAAGCCCAAAGCTATTCACGGAATAGATATTCGATATCTTCTAAATAAGAGGATTATCATTCCCAACCGACTTAGGCGGGATACGCCGAAGGTTGGGGAACACGGAACCAACAAGGATTCCGTGCGTATATAAAGGGAATCACATCCCTCGTTTAAGGTACGCTCTGATAACCCTAATTCTTCTAAAACCCTAAACCGATTACTTACTCTCACGCCGGAGGATAATCGTGGGAGACAATCCCACGGTAAGCCTACCGGTGTCTTTTGTCTCTTAGTGCGCAGGTCTCAAGCAACGATTCTCAATTGGTGCAGGAACCGGAGCTCCAAACAAGGAACGTCCAACTTTTGCATCAACATTTCTTGTGTAAATGATAAGCCTTGGCATTGGTGATAGCACTGAGCCCATTCCATAAGTTATTACTTCAGCTCCACAGGAAAATTATGTGTTTAAAACATTATTGATATGTTTGACTTTTGTTGCAAGATCCCCAATTTTGCTACTGTAAATGGTTGTTTTTAACATTGTGAACCATATATAGAGTAAAGTCTAAAATACATCCATGTGGTTTGTCTCGTGGCGCGCTTTACATCCCTAAACTTTTTTTTGGCACAAACTCATCCCTCCGTTAGTAAAGTTGGTACAAATACATCCCTCCGTTAGTAAAATCTGTTAATGAGGACTAACGGTGCAAATATATCTCCGTTATATTTACGTAAATCGTCCTTGTGGCAAGGAAAAAATTGCAACCAAAGTCCTTAAATTTATTTACAAATTCGTCCCTTTGGTCAACGCCACATGTCAGCACATGAGTGGTGCCACATGTCAACGGGGTCGGGTCGGTAAATGGGTCGGGGTCGGTAAACGGGTCGGGTCGGGTTGCCACGTGGACCAATGAGGTGGTGCCACGTGGCATTGGTAAAATATACCATCTTTTGGCTCGAATGGGATTCGAACCCGGGTTGTTTGTGTGGGAAGCAATGCTTTGCCCAACTGGGCTAGGCATAGCTTCAAGTATTTTTCCCTAAATGTAATACATAACCCTTTCTAAAAGTTAAAAGCCCAATTCATTATTATTAAAAGGTTCAATTTAGTTTTTGCCTATCAATTTACGGAGTTTTATGGACTGTAAAAAAATAAATAAATATACCGTCAGACTCGTTTTTTCGTGCTCTTTCCAATGGTATGCTCGGGGAATTTTTTTGATTTCAAACGAACCTCGAAAAATGCGATAATCATCGTTTTTTCTTTGTTTTTGCATTTTTCGAGGTCCAAACCAAGTCGAAAAAATTTCCCGAGCATACCGTCGGACTCGTTTTTTCGTGCTCTTTCCAATGGTATGCTCAGGGAATTTTTTTGATTTCAAACGATCCTCGAAAAATGCGAAAACAAAGAAAAAACGATGATTTTCGCATTTTTCGAGGTTGAAACTAAGTCGAAAAAATTCCCTGAGAATACCATTGGAAAGAGCACGAAAAAACGAGTCCGATGGTTTATTTATTTATTTTTTGACAGTCCATATAACCTCATAAATTGATAGGCCAAAACGAACCTTTTGTTATTATTGAATTGGGCCAAATAATATGGTAGGGTTATGTATTTGATTTTGAGAATTATTATTGAAACTATGCTTAGCACAACTGGGCATAGGTTCACTTCCCACACAAACAACCCGGGTTCGAATCCCACTCGAGCCAAAAGATGGTATATTTTACCAAAGCCACGTGGCACCACCTCATTGGTGCACGTGGTAACCCGACCCGACCCGTTTACCGACCCGATCCATTTACCGACCCGACCCCGTTGACACGTGGCACCACTCATGTGCTGACATGTGGCGTTGACCATAGGGACGAATTTGTAAATAAATTTAAGGACTTTGGTTGCAATTTGTTCCTTGCCACAAGGACGATTTATGTAAATATAACGGAGATATATTTGCACCGTTAGTCCTCATTAACTGATTTTACTAACGGAGGGATGATTTTGTGCTAAAAAAAGTTTAGGGATGTAAAGCGAGCTACGAGACAAACCACAGGGATGTATTTTGGACTTTACTCCCATATATATGACACTTCAGTCCTAACCCGTTGGTATTCCCATTTCTTTGTATTGCAGAAAAGCATTGGCTAATGCTTTATCAGTCACACCGTAGATGTGTGGACCCTTGGAAATGCAGCTTGGGAGCCTTACAGGTAACACATGATCCAAACTAGAGGTGCTCCATAACGGGCAGCTAGTCAGGTAGGGAAACAAGTCAAACGGGTAATTTTAGTCTGGACTGGATCAGGTTGACCTGCAAACGTGGTCTGTCCTTTTCTTATGTTTAATTTCCTAGATTTCATTTGCAAGTTGATATATCAAATAGCCATCCAACTATGAATGGTGCTCATGTAGTTGAGCTCTAGAAAGATAATGTAAGCTAAGAGTGTTTGTTAGGTAAGTAGTCATAGATTCCTTGCATTGTAGGAAGTTAATTCTCCTGCTGTGTTGGCTTGACTTTTAGTTAATCAAAAATTATAATTTTAAACAAGTGTTGTTGTTTTAGTAAGATGCAAAGGCAAAGGGTTTGGGACGCAATTGGAGTTGACTTGGCCCCCTCCTACCTTTCTTTATCAATTTTAAATAAAAATCTCTACTTATCAATTTATCATCATCATCATCTCAAACTTGTTTTAATAATTCATCCATTATTTATTTCTCTTAAGATGGGCTAAACATATAGACTAGATTAATTGTATCAACTCTCAAAAAAAAAAAAAAAAAAAAGGCTAAAAATTTAGAAATTGTAACAAGAAATTTAGTTATAAGTATTGATTGGTAGTTTATCGGTATGAAGCATATAAGAGCGTTTAACATTTAACGGTTATATTAAAAGCATATATGGAAAAGAGCGTTAGCATTTTGTCTTTATCATTCTTTCCAGCTTCAAACATATGGATGGCAGTAAATGTTAAGCCTTGGCAATGGTGATAGCACTGAGCCCATTCCATAAGTTATTACTTCAGCTCCACAGGAAAATTATGTGTTTAAAACATTATTGATATGTTTGACTTTTGTTGCAAGATCCCCAATTTTGCTACTGTAAATGGTTGTTTTTAACATTGTGAACCATATATATGACACTTCAGTCCTAACCCGTTGGTATTCCCATTTCTTTGTATTGCAGAAAAGCATTGGCTAATGCTTTATCAGTCACACCGTAGATGTGTGGACCCTTGGAAATGCAGTTTGGGAGCCTTACAGGTAACACATGATCCAAACTAGAGGTGCTCCATAACGGGCAGCTAGTCAGGTAGGGAAACAAGTCAAACGGGTAATTTTAGTCTGGACTGGATCAGGTTGACCTGCAAACGTGGTCTGTCCTTTTCTTAAAATTGCTCAAAAATAATGATTAATGAATGTTTTCAGCCTGTTGAACCCATTAAATATAACATAACGTTAATTGATCCATTTATAAGTAAAATGCTTGAAATTGCGACCTCTGTATTCGACAGTCAGTTTCTTACCAACATAAATATTTTCTTCCCTTTGAAAGAGCAACAAATTACTGGAATGGGCTCACTGATATCACCATTGCCAAGGCTTAACATTTACTGCCATCCATATGTTTGAAGCTGGAAAGAATGATAAAGTGTGTTTGTTTTAGTTTGCGCAGGTGATCAATGTGGTGTATTGCTAGTTATTAGTGTTATTTGGAGCTTGTACTTGGATGGGTAAGGTCAACATTTATTATGTATTCGTCATATGGCCTGATTCTCAATTCTAAAGGCAGATTGGAGACGACATTAACTTCATCAAACCCCATCTGTTTTTCTCGAGTTATTCAAAGGCAGTGATGATAATGATACGTACAGTGACGTCTATGGTGTATGTTTTAGTTTCATTTCTGCTCTAGCAGTTAACAAGGTTGGCGTGTATCTTTTTAGATGTGTTGTTTGCAAGAGTAGTCATACAGTAGGCAAGCTCAATGTATCAACTCATTTGTAATGTCAATGGATCTTCCTTATTTGAGTCAATACTATGTTCATTTCGGAAAAGAAGAGCAACAAATTCATTCATGGCTGAAATTATCTCAGAAACTGTAGTGGTTGCCTTGTAGGTTTAACATAGTAAGGCTAATGCACTGAACAAGGCTACTAGTAATGGTATCTGATAAATTATTATTAGATAAATCGAGATGCTTCAACATCTTGAGGTCTTCAATCTCTGATGGAATGGAACAAAATAATGACACGTTCAGTTAAAGATATTTTTTGAGTCCTACCCATTTGACCCATTTTAGTTTTCGCTGTTCTTTGGTTTGTTTCACAAGAGTGGGTGTACAGTTTCATGTTTAACCCATTTCATATTACTGTAAGTTACATGTTTCCACATAACTACACCTTTTTTGTTAATTAAACTTCCATTAAGTAGCTTATTGACATTGTAACTTTCTATAAAATTGAACCATACACTGCTCGAAACCAGAAGAGGGGGAAGCCTCGAGCTTTCTCATTCAGATATTCAAGAATAAGTCAAATTTATGAAACTGTAAGTCAAAGCACACGAATAACATTAGGTTGTTCATTAAGGAATCGAACACCAAGTAAAACTAAAGTAGAATTCAACACCACAAATTGGATTCATGGAAATTAAACCACAGTTACAAAAACATGCTTGATACATATGATATGTCACCAGGAATGTAAATGTACTCTTATGTCTCGTAAACTTATGCAACAAGAAAATTAAACCATAATTACGAACATCTTTAACAATTTAACATTTATTTAACAACGACATGCACCGCTCCTTGTTGCAGTTACTCTCAACTTCACCATACAAGCCTGATGATAGAACTGAAAGAGTTCAAAAATAAAACCATTTTAGTGATGATTTATTAACAAACTCATGTAAAATCAGATTCTACAAAATGGGAGAACATAGTACCATATATATTGTCAAGCACATCGAGAATGTGCTGCAACTCGTTGACAACAATTTCAATTTTCATCCGTTTTGGTGGGGAATCCACAGAGCACGATACTCCAATCTTGATAACTGCAACCAGACATTCTTCCACTTTCTTTGCATTCGCTTCTGTACTTTGCAACACAATTGCATCATCATCAATAACATCGACTACATGATCTGGTAATGCCACGTGAGCAAATTTATGAAGGCTAAGACCTTCATTAAATATGTCGTCCGTTGGCTTTTTCCCGGTCATCACTTCTAGTAAAAATATTCCAAAACTGTAGACGTCCCCACAACTTGTCATCTCGCTCCCGATACCATACTCTGGAAATTACAATGATCAGTTAGTTTACAAAACTATAATCTGCAAGTACAAATACAAGAATCATATGTTACCTGGAGGTGCATAACCAATTGTTCCTTTAACCCCAGTTGAGCTGTTTTGGTTTAAGTCTGTACCAAGTAGCCGAGCTAAACCAAAGTCTCCAACATGAGCCACCATATCATCATCAAGTAGAATGTTACTTGGCTTCAAGTCACCGTGAACAATCGTTGTTTGGCAGTGATTGTGAAGATAATCAAGTGCGGTGGCAACATCTCTGAGAATATTTATTCTTTGAAGAAGGTTGAGTTTTGATGTATTTGCACTTGAATGAAGCCAATCATGTACACTTCCGTTAGGCATAAACTCATAAACCAAAGCTTCAAAATCATTGCCTTGAAAATCAACACTTGAACATGAAGTTATTATCTTCAACAGATTACGGTGTCTAATATTACGCCAAGCTTCACATTCTGCTAGAAAACTTTTGTGAGCTCCTGGATTTTCAAGACGTAGAACTTTGATTGCTACAAATTTGCCATCATCGAAATCGAGGATCCCTTTATAAACACAGCTGAATGCACCTTCTCCAATCAAATTTGCTGCAGAGAAGCCATCGGTAGCCTTGAGAAGTTGACTGTAAGAAACTTTCATGAACCGTTCACTACCTGATGACTCAGATGGTCGACTATTGCGTTTCTTCTTACACAAAAGATATACACAACATAATATTATGAGCAACGTCGGTGCAATCACGATGGCTAATATGAAGAAAGGAAACCTTTTTTTCTTACCACCCGTTTCCTTGCATTTGGGTAACTCAAGTGTAACCAAACCACCACAAAGCTTATGGTTCCCCAAAACCGAAAATGCGCTTGCATTGGCAAACACTCCTACAGTCGGTACTTCACCCTCAAAATCATTAAAGGATATGTTCAAATATTCTAATGAATTCCATTTGCCTAAGAATTGAGGAATTTTACCAGATAAATTATTTTGAGAAATGTCGAGTACCTCCAATCCTCTTAAGGAACCTAATGAAGATGGTATTATGCCATGAAATTGGTTGCCACTAAGGTATAAGTTTGTAAGGCTAACGCACTCACCAAGGCTACTAGTAATGGGGCCTGATAAATTATTATAAGATAAATAGAGCTCGCTCAACTTATCGAGGTTTTTAATCTCTGATGGAATGGAACCAGAAAAGCGGTTTTGAGAAAGATCTAAAAAATAATTTAGTGATGGAAGTTGAAAAAGTTGTTTGGGTATGTTTCCAGTAAGTCTATTGTTTCTAAGGTTTAACCCATTAAGTTGTTTACAATTCCCCAGGCTTGATGGAACATGACCTTCTAATTTGTTTGAATCTAAATAAAGTATACTCAACAAGGATAGGTTCCCAATGGCATCAGGGATAGGCCCTGAAAATAGATTTCTAGATAGACTAAGACGTTGTAGCTTTTGAAGTTTACCAAGGGTACTAGGGATCTTTCCTTTGAATTGATTAGATTGCAAAGCTAAAAAGGTCAAGCCAACTAGATTACCTATACTTGTAGGGAGGCTTCCAAATAATTGATTACGTGCTATACTTAGAAGGCTGAGTTGATCAGAAAGATTACCTATTGATATCGGAAGAACTCCTATAAGGTTGCAATTAGCAAGTCCCAAATCTACTAATCTGGTGCAGTTTTTCAAAGAATCAACAAACCTCATGTCATCAGCTTCTCCATGTCCATGGAAGTTGTTAGTATCTAATCTAATTGAATAAATATCTCTTAGTTTGGAGAAATCGATTGTCAACTTCCCACTAAAACTGTTGTTCCTCATTTCAAGATATCCTAATTTAGAGCAATTTGAAATAGAAGGTGGAAGAACTCCAGTCAGTTCATTATCCCTTAACTGAAGGAACTCAAGATTTGGGAGCTGATTACCAATTTCTGAAGGAAGGCTACCAGTGAGGTGATTACTAGATAAGGAAAAATTAACTAGGAGTGAGAGGTTGAAAATGGAATGAGGGATGCTTCCATATAAGTTGCAGTCACCAGAGGAAAAATGCGTCAAGCTTTTCCAATGACCCAAGGTATCTGGAATGCTCCCACACAACGGGTTCCTGGTAGCAGAGAACCTTTCCATTGATGTAATATTCCCCAAGAAAGGTGGGATTCCACCTGTTAACTTATTGTTGTGAATTGCAAGTGTATCAAGTTTCGAGAGTAAACTAATCTCCTTGGGTATGCTTCCAACTAGATTATTTCGAGCAAGCCAAAGCTCTTCGAGGTTAGAACAACCAGATAAGTTTGTTGGAATGACTCCACTGAAGTTGTTTTCAGAAAGAAAAAGACGATGTAGCCTAAATAGATGACCAAGTTCATGAGGAATGCTTCCTTGAAAGCTGTTGTTCCTGAGAGAAAGCTCACGGAGGAAGCTGAGGTTTCCTACATGAGGAGACAACGAGCCTTCTAAGCCTTGCGAATCGAGTCGTAAAACAGTCACTCGTTTGTGCCGCTTTCCACATGAAATACCACTCCAGTCACAGAAATGAAAGGAATGGTTCCACGAGGTTAGAACTTTGTATGGGTCGGTGATATGTGACTTAAATGACAACAATGCGAGATAATCAGTCTCATTACCGCCGTAGGAAGCATTGACAGCGGCGGAAGTAAGACATGTTATCGTGAGACCGTAAAAGAGAAAAGAAATAAGAGAGGATGATGATAAGTGAATCATTGCTTGTGGTGACTTCATTTTTGGGAAAGTTACTTAAAATTTTGAGAACATGCATTGGCTTTTTATACTTAAAATTTTTGGGAAAGTTACTTAAAATTATGCAAATGGTGAAGTGAATGGCTTCCACAAATTCCTTATCATCATCTTGACCAAGAATTTTAAGAGATAATTATGTTAACGTATATGAAGAAGAATAACTATTTTCTACGTGTACACATAGAAGACTTTTAAGAAGACTTGGGAAATACAACGTATAACATCATAAACATTTTATGAAGAAGAATAAATATATTTAAATGAAGAGTATGGAAAATTTTCGGATTTTGTAAAAAAGTATAAATTTTCAGAAGGTTAAGGAGAAAAATTATTAAAACAATACTTATGGTGTGATGACGACGACAAGACGGTGTTCGCCAGAACATATGAACAATACTTTACCTTAATCCGAGTTTCGTGGCTGCTGGGCTTTGGTTTGGGGGTTTGGTTATTTCTTTGCTGGTAAATTATAATTTGAAGGTATTGCATTTCTTTATTTGAGTTCATTCGCATATTTTTAATTGTTTAAACAAGTCAGCTGTAATATGCACATAAATCGTTTGATAAAATTTCTTTATTTGAGTTCATGTTGGTTTCTATGAATCTTGGTGACACTTGAAGGAATACGAACTTATAGGATAAGAGAACTTTTTTGACAGCTTGATTAGATTCAAAATAACAATGAAATTGAGATTTCAACATTATCTGATCTTAGAAAGCTAATAAGATTAACTTCCAGGTTATACCTTGAGCAACAACACTTAAAAAGTTTAAACTGTTTTGCTATGATATGTATGTAAGTGTTTTTTATAGTAACTATTTGTTGCTCTTTACTTAAAATTATAAGAACATGCATTGGCTTTTTATCCATAGTTTTGCATGTTAACTTTGGTGACATGCAATTGATGAAATGAAAGGCTTCCACAAATTCATTATCATCTTAACCAAGACTTTTCATTGAGTATGCAGTTTTTATAGCAATTATTAATTGGCGATAAAGGCATCTCTAGATTCCATATATAGGACGGACCAATATTTGCAAATAAAATGAATAGATTATAATAACAAAAAGTTTAGTATAAACAATAACTAATAAGAAAATCATAAATTCCTTTATTATACTTTGCTGTTGAGACACTTATCTAGTACAAGCTTCAAACTTGAAGAGACTCTGATATTTTCTAAATTTAATGTTTAACGTTCACGACACGCAAATTTTGAAGAGAATGCCATCCACAAATTCGTTATCAGCTTGAGCAAAACAATATTTGATTGATAATAACTAGTTTGTATGTATACTCAGTGAAGACTTTAAAGAAGACTTGAGATTGGGAAGACGACATTTTAAATTTCATTGTGACATTAATCATGCAACCCAATTTGCACGGTACGACTAGCATCACCTATGGTATATAATCACCGAAGAATTTTAAGAAGACTTGGGATAGGGTTTTAACGTTAGTTATGCAACCTATGGTCTATTATCCACATATTCCTTCCAAGCTTGGCCAAGACAATTTGATTGATAATAACTATTTTCCATGTATAATGGGTCACAGGATACTTCTAAAAAGACTTGGGATATGGAAGACTACACATCAATTGTATATCATATAGTTGCAAGAGTAACAATAAAATGTAGATTAACATAAAAGCTAAACACATCTACTTAGCGTGTTTCCAATAGGTGTGTTTAAGCAAAATTCGAAAGCTAAACCCTGGTGGCTAAACACTATTTTTCAAAAACGGTTGCCAAACACTGTTTCTTATTAAGTTTCCTAAGTGCGATTATCAAATGTTCAAAACAATAAGTAGTAACAAGGAACAACAAACAATTAGTATAAACAAAAATATAGTTTTATAAAGTAGTAACAAGGAACAACAAACAATTAGTAGAAATGGACGAATGTGATGGCAACAACATATATAATAAGTAGATGTGTGATATATACATGTGTTGTGCAAGTTTGGGGTTTATATGATCCACTACAAGAAAAAGGGCTTTAGTGGCGAGGAAAATCTTCATTGCATATGTTTTCAACAATAATGGTACAAAAGAAAAGAAAGAAAAGTTGCTTGACAACAATTGTAGAATCCCTATGTGGCGATTTTACCAATATATCAAGCATCCAAACTTCAGTTACACATCATCTCGAGCCTCAACATAATCTTCATCCTCCCAGTCCCCTACATAAAAATAGTAAATTCAAAACACATAAACTATATATCAAAATACATCCAAACTCACAAAAACCCATTTATTAAAACAAGAGTTAATTGCATAGATAGTCCCTGAACTTTGGCCAAATTGCATGTTTCGTCCCAACCATTTCTAAAGTGCAGAAATCGTCCATCTAGGAGACCTTTGAGTAAATTTTCTTCCCTGATTGGGATGAAACATGCAATTTAGCACTTTCGAAACATGCAATTTTCGTCCCTAACAGGGACGAAAATTTTCTCAAAGGTTTCCCACAGGGACGATTTCTGCACTTTCGTATGGTTGGGACAAACATGAAATTTGGCCAAAGTTCAGGGACATACAAAGGACAAATTCAAGATAAATTTTTACTGCCTACCTCAAATTCATGTGACAAAACAACCAATATAGAAGCAGCCACCAATCAGAAGCCATAAAACCAAACACACATATATAGCAGCAGAACCAATATACATGACTTTATAAGTCCAACAAACTATCCCCAATAATAGAAGGTTAACATGATAATATAATGGCAACAAGGCATAAATTGTCATGGGCACAAAGGCTTGCAGCTGTTATCAGGATTTCGTGACAGATTCACTCACAAAAGTTCACTATTGTGACTTGTGATCCTCATGAGACATCTAAGAAATAAAAGAAAACTATGGTCCTAGCTTGTAGAATGTTTTAAAAGGGAAACCAGACTACCAACAGTACCTTTTATTTCTCTATGGACATCTATGAAATAAAAGAAAACTATGGTGCTTGTGGAATTTTTTAAAAGGGAAACCAGACTACCGACCATACTTCCATAAATATTAACTGAACTTGTAGTTAACTTCGCGGTCTCTACAAATTCCATTCGATTAAGTACCGACTACTGACCATACCTTCTATTCCTCTATGGACGTCTTTAGTCAGAAACTAATAACCTCTACATATCTGCTATCATTACTAGTATTAACAGTACCATTTCGACAAAAGAGTATATCATTTTAACCACCTAGGCATTGATAAATTAATATAAAGAATTATGTGCCAAAGATGCAGTAGTTGAAAATACCAAAATTTCATGGCCTTCTATTTATTTGAATAGTGGGCTATCTTGTACCCTCCAATCACAGACACTTCCTCTCCCTGTTTCCTTTTCTGTTTCATATTATAGTTAACAGTTATAACTATACTAATATTTCCCCAATTGCCTTAAATGTAAAATATTAAAATCTCATCACACTACCCTTGCAATTGAGCCAACAGTACGTGGAACCTCATTAAAAGATCTGTTCTGCTTATTTTTTATCAGATTATAAGAAAAAGAAGGGTTGTTCAATTTTATTTATCAACACTACATAACATCATACATATATTCAGTTTTATATGTAAACCTTCCGTTAACACTACATAAACAAATAACAAGAGAAGCATGTACAAACAAGAGCAGCAGACATATATTTGGCATAAGACGATGTCGGCTTTCCATGGCCACAGTGCCATGATTCATAAGGCAGAATATGACATAACATATTTTATTAGTTAGGTTTGTTCTTGATATACTAGGTGTCTTTATGCAATTGCTACCACTTCTTTTTCAGGCTTTACTAACCTCCTAAGTACATAGTAATTTCTAATTATCAATAGATCTTTCAAAAACCTCTAAGCCAACACAAGCTTAAATTCCAGGATCCTCATTCCAAAGTTGCATATAGCAAAGAGAAAACAAGTTCGCATTGATATAAATGGATATTATGAGCGATGTTGCCTGAAAAGAATACCAAGTATGCAAAAAAAATAAAAAATAAAAATTAATAAATAAATAAAATCACTGAAACACAATTATTTCATAAAAGATATTCCAATGATCTATATAGCTTGAAAATCATTTTGTATCATGTGTCAAAATATATAAGAATGACTCGAACTCCTTTTGACCCAATAACAAAACCAAACCTACCCGTCTGTTTAGAAAACATCAATACAACATTGACTGCAATTGGAGGGGACATTTTTTCGCTTTCGGCATGGACATGTCCCCTCCAATAACTTTCAGCGGGGACATATCCCCGCCAAAGCGTCCCCGCTAACACCTAGTCGCTGATACTTTTGACAGGGAAAACGTTAGCCTTTAGGCGGGGACTAGTGGGACCCACGGCATTTGGTCTGGTCAAAGATTGTCCATTGTGGCATTTCTTTTGGCGGGAACATGTCCCCGCCAAAAGTGAACTAAATTAACTCGAAAAAACACTAAAATGGTGATTAAGTTAATTAATCACACTTTTTGGCGGGGATTTGTTCAATCAAAGAATTTGTTCTTCTTTTTTAAGACATCCACTAAATATTTGGAAGTGCGTATTCACAAGGTATGCTAATGCAAGGATATCAAAAACATCATTCATTCAACCTAAAAAGTCCAAACTGAACTAACCCTTTCCAAAACCACAAATAATTAACCAAGCCAGTAAACCATACTGTCAAATTAAGCCCACACATAAGTGAAGCCACTAAAGTTTGCTCAAATGTGGTTTTCATTAGGTTCTGAGAAGTAACTTGCCAACATATCGCCGCAAAATCCCTTGGAAATTTTGGGTGAAATTCTAACTAAAATATATGAATAACTAAAAACATAAAGAAAAAAGCCATACCTTGAACATATTTCAAGGCAAACCTTCTGTCGCTTGGGGTATAGTGTGGAGATAAGCTGCATTCTTAAGGTGCAGATTTTGGAGGGTCGTTGGCCGTTCATACTTCCTACTCCAATAAGTCCTTCGGAGACAACAAATTATCATTCATTCTTTCAGCATACAAAGTCTAACCGGTTTTTCCTATAATAACCGGTTAGTACCGGGTTTGGTTTTTTCTACCCAAAAGTCTAACCGACCAGAACCGTTTTTTTGAAAATAACCGGTTTGACCAGGTTTGGCCAAAAACTGGGTCAGTTACTAACCGAACCGGTTAGCCCAAAAAACCCGATTTGCGCACGGCTACTTTATAATATAAAGTACATGCAACAAAAGTTTAAAACTATTAGACTTCAAAACCTAACTAAAGATAGGAAATAAAGACAAAAAACAACATTAAGTACCAAAACATTCCTCCATTTTCATTCCTTAGTAACAGTCGATGTTTGGATTCCAAAAGTACGAAATAAACATTTCTAAATAAAATCAAGATAAAACTGCAGCATCTAACAAAAACTGAGTTCTACATCCCTTTTAAGCACATGTTACAACTGCATAATGCACACTACATGTTACCTATTTTCTCATCCAACAACCCAAAAAACCAAACCAAACTCCCAAGTTCAGCAATTTTGTACCTAAATGGAACAAACACCATCAGTACTTGGACCATTGTCGACTTCCATTGTATCGGCTTCCTTATTATCTGCTAAAACATGAAGAAACTCGGGAGGAATAGCTGCAGGGTCGAGGTCGAGACAACCCTTTGGAGTGTTTGCAGATTCTTGACCCGTGAGCAGGTATGAAGGTATTTGATGCGATATTTTAAGAAAGACTTTTTCTGGGATAAATTTTGTTTCTTTGCTGTCGAGATGTCGGTGAAACACTGTTTTAAATCCTGCAAATTTGACTAGTGGCGTGACGGTAATGCCTATTTCTTCACTGGACTCGTCAACTTCCACAAGTTCGTAAGTATGTTTAATCGTATCCGGTGTGTAATCGTAGTTGTACAGAGCACAAACACTTCCCTTTTTAGGGAAAACACGAATGTTACCGTTTCTCTGCTTTGTAAAGCTAGCTTTGTGTGAGAAATAGTTAGGAGAGGTAACGGTTTCGTGTTTTCTCGGTTGGAACTCACCGAATGCTTCCAGGAACCCGGGAAAAGGAAGTAGTTTCTTGTTAGGTTTTGAGCTAAGCCAACATACTTTCATCTTAAATGGATTCAAAGAAATTACTTTGTGAACGATGGCATAGCTCCGAGGCATCCCGTCACGATCATCATAAGCAGCCCAGAGTTGACCTTCTTTGAAATACTTTTCGCTTCTTTCTATATCGAAAGCATGAAAATCTTGATCTGGGACGTCAGCCTCGTTACTCTTTGAGAAGCCGTTTGCCATTTCAGCAACTTTTACGGCCTCTGAACTCGATTCGTCCAGTTTCTTCTTTATTTCCGTAGTCGCCTTCTTTATAAGGTGATTCTTGATAGGCCTGTTTTCTTAATTGCATCAAACCCCTTAATGTCTTGCTTTGTTTTAACAGATTTGACTTTCTTAGATGCGGATTTAGCTTCTTTTTTAGCGATCTTATTTCTCAAAGCTTCCTCTATATTAGTGCCTAGTCCAGCTTCTTCTCGATCCCTTTTTAGTGGACCCTGCTGGGAGCTCGTACCATTACCTGCCTCAATACCCGTTATATTACACGTTTCTGGGGCTGAAATGTTATTTCCAGTTCCTTGTGAAATTCCCGCAACTTCTGAATAAGCATTGATATATGGTGGTGGAATCTCGGTCGCGTGAAACGCTCCATAACAAGCGGGGCATAACATATTTTGGTTTAGATACTTTCTCAAGAATTCATACTGCAATTTGCATCTCATGCATACGGTCCAAAACGTTTTAATCTTCATCTGTTTAGTAACCGGTAAAGGAATAGAAGTGGGACCCATCTTGGTCGTCCCATTAACTTTATCCTTTTCTTGAGAAGTTTTAACCTCTGTTAAACAAGGCCCAGGTGTCGTCTCAGGCGCTATCTGTTCATTTGACGATGCAGGAGCAGAAGTGGGACCCGTCCTGTTAGTCCCATTAACTTTATTCTTCTTTCGAGAACCTTTGACCTTTGACGTCTCAGGAGCTATCTGTTCAATGGAAGATGAAGGAACATAAGTGGGAACTATCTTGGTAGTCCCATTAATCTCATCCTTTTGACTCTTGGTTTTTTTCTTCGTCTGAGTAGTAGTTTTATCGTTCTTTTGAGAAGTTGTAACCTTTGTCTGCGCATCTGCACCAGCTGTACTCTTCGTGACATTGTGAAAACCGTTCTGAGTTGGAGGTATATGCACTCGTGAAAACACGTTCTGAGGAACCATACTGCTTCAAAAACTGAGCATGCCTTTTATGATCATATGCCAATCTTTTGTCTTTATCGGATAACAGATTCCATGCTTGAGAAACGAGCTGGAATGCCCCTTCTGCACCTAAGGGCTTTTTCTTATTGGGATGAAGTGATAAAGCTAGTTTCCTATAATGTTTCTTCACAGTATCATCATCTGCTAAGGGGGTTCACACCAAGTATCCCATAATAATCTGATTCACTGCTAATAGTTGGGAAATACCCTCCAGACCAGGAAACAAATTTTGGGCCTTTAAAGCAAATTTCTTGGCACCCTTTACATTCAACGATTTATTTCTCCCTTGTGGCTTCATCCTTATTGCATTCCATCCTTCACGAGTTCATGTAGTAAGCAGTTAATCTACTTCACCACTTCCTGAATAATGCTACTACATTAATGGTTTTAAGTAGGCGTGAAGATTAGGCAATATTCTGGCCTGAGTTATTAATGCTTAACCAAGCTACTACTTTTGATCGCGATTCTCAAACCTGATACAGATATACGAAGTTGATAGATTAAGCATAACGCACATGTATAAAGTATTCATAGAATGATTTCTCACAGAAGTAAAACCATAGTAAACTATACCAGAATCCAAACACCTATTTTCCTCATTGTCACAGAACTAAGATTTTACTGTATCCAAATACCCTGTTCACCAGTCACAAACCACCAACTGGACTTCTTCAACCCTTTTTCAAAAGTGACCCGTTTGATGTAAGTTGTCCCAAAAATAATAAATTTTCTGAGAGGAAGTCTGGAAGATCTGGTTACTTACTTTCAGTCAGCATATGGCACACGTCTTATGAGTGTCCTCTTACTCTTTTCAAACTCGGGCTTGTCACAAAGAGGACTATCTGTTAAGACGGACAACAAAACTGTTGGTACAAATGCAATATTGTCTAAATACATTCAAATTTTATGAAATTCAGAATAACTTGCCTTTATTACTTGTATTTATTGTAGATTTTCGAGATATAACTCTGGAAAGAGTGGATGTCGTTTCATTACATCCAACTTACTCAAATCTTGTGTCATTAAACCTTTCCGTGGCATTTTCACACTTTTGAAGGATTTAAAACTTGAGTGAGTTCTTAAATTGTACCTCAAAAACTGTCTCAAGTGGCATTAAGCCTGCATCAAGTGAAAATTTGAAAAGTTAAAACCAATAATAATTGAAAAACCTAAATGCGAAGCTGACTGTACAACAAACAAATACTTACAACATAAAATAATCACGCTTAGCTTTTCTTTCCACATGAACATGGACAAAGTAAGTATATACTAAACTTATGCAGTATAAAATTACATTAGTGTAAAAATCAAGGGAAAATGACAAAAGATGTTCACAACCCAGTGATGTAGTGATGTACCAATGACTCGTTTGAAATAACATTAGTGCTGGATGTTAGATCCATGCTTAGAGGTTGACTGTTAAATAGCATTATCTGTCATTCAAACGCCATTCATTCAACCTAAAAAAGTCCAAACCGAACTAACCCTTTCCAAAACCACAAATAATTAACCAAGCCAGTAAACCATGTGTCGAATTAAGCCCACACATAAGTGAAGCCACTAAAGTTCACTCAAATGTGGTTTTCATTAGGTTCCGAGAAGTAACTTGCCAACATATCGCCGCAAAATCCTTTCGAAATTTTTGGGTGAAATTCTACCCCAACCTTTGATGCCCATTAGAATCCCAACTATAATTGGTGAATAACTAAAAAGCATAAAGACAAAAGCCATACCTTGAACATATTTCAAGGCAAACGTTCTGTTGCTTGGAGTATAGTGTGGAGACAAGCTGCATTCTTAAGTTGCAGATCTTGGAGGGTCGTTGGCCGTTCATACTTCCTACTCCAATTAAGTCCTTCGGAGAAAACAAATTATCATTCATTCTTTTCAGCATAGAAAGAAAGTATCCTCATGTTTATGGGGTGCACTTAATATTTCAATTCCCGTGACCCATCTTCAGAATTGAAACATTCTCGGGACGAATTTCAAACAAATGGTTTTACTTCAGAATACCTACATAACAATGATTCTTATATGATTTAAGTGCTTTAAATACCACATATTTTATATACATAATTAATGTAGTAACTTTGACCCATTTAATTAGAAATGGGTCAATTTGGGGTTATGTTTATATATTTTGATAGAGATATACTTTTTCTTTGGGTAAAGTAAAACAAATGTTTACGTATTAATAGAGATATACTTTTGCGCCAATTCTGTAAGCTTCTAAAACTTTTGTCAAATTTTAATACATTCGACCCAAAGAGAAGATAAGGCAAGCAGATCAAGTTAACAGTACACACCTACAAAAGTGCTCAAATGTATCATTCAAAATTTATAGTAGGTTTAATAAATATGAAGAAATAGTGGCCACAATGCACATTCTGAAGTATATCAAATAATTTGTTCTTCTTTTTTGAAGACATCCACTAAATATTTGGAAGTGCGTATATTCATAAGGTTATGCTAATCAAACGTCATTCATTCAACCTAAAAAAGTCCGAACAGAACTAACCCTTTCCAAAACCATGAATAATTAACCAAGCCAGTAAACCATACGTGTCAAAGTAAGCCCAAACATAAGTGAAGCCACTCAAGTTCACTAAAAACCGCCGCAAAATCCCTTCGAAATTTTTGGGTGAAATTCTACCCCAACCTTTGCTGCCCATTAGAATCCTAACTAAAATTGGTGAACAGCTAAAAGAATAAAGACAAAAGCCATAACTTGAACATATTTCAATGCAAACCTTCTGTTGCTTGGAGTATAGTGTGGAGATAAGCTGCATTCTTAAGTTGCAGATCTTGGAGGTTCGTTGGTCGTTCATACTTCCTACTCCAATAAGTCCTTCGGAGACAATGATGACTACCTGTTAAGACGGACAACAAAACTGTTAGTACAAATGCAATATTGTCTAAATTGCATTATCTGTCATTCAAACGTCATTCATTCAACCTAAAAAGGTCCAAACCGAACTAACCCTTTCCAAAACCACAAATAATTAACCAAGCCAGTAAACCATACATGTCAAATTAAGCCCACACATAAGTGAAGCCACTCAAGTTCACTCAAATGTGGTTTTCATTAGGTTCTGAGAAGTAACTTGCCAACATATCACCGCAAAATCCGTTCAAAATTTTTTGGGTGAAATTCTACCCCAACCTTTGCTACCCTTTAGAATCCTAACTAAAATTGGTGAATAACTAAAAAACATAAAGACAAAAGCCATACCTTGAACATATTTCAAGGCAAACCTTCTGTTGCTTGGAGTATATTGTGGAGATACACTGCATTCTTAAGTTGCAGATCTTGGAGGGTCGTTAGTCGTTCATACTTCCTACTCCAATAAGTCCTTCGGAGACAACAAATTATCATTCATTCTTTTCAGCATACAAAGAAAGTATCCTCATGTATATGGGTGCACTTAATATTTCAATTCCCATGACCCATCTTCAGAAACATTCTCGGGGCGAATTTCAAACAAATGGTTTTACTTCAAAATACCTACATAACAATGATTCTTATATGATTTAAGTGCTTTAAATACCACATCTAACTATCTTATAATAGAGGGATGAACTTCCCTCCTATTAATTTTTTTAAGATTTCTTTATATAGAATTTTAAGCAAATACAAGTTACAAAGCATTAGTTACAATACTTAAAGCACAAATAAAAATACAAATCAAACTACAATTAATACACAACTTAAAACACCTCATCACAAAAGAGTACATGTCTCTAATCATGATGTACAACATTTGCTTCACATGACCATGTATAACGATTCTGATACAGTTTTGCTTCAAGACTGTTGTCCATGCATTAGGAAATACCTATATTCAACGTTTACAGTAACAAAAATTACCACAACTCAAATATTAAAAAACAAATCCAACAGCGGTGGTAACTAACTCATGCGATGAATATTTCAGATCCAGCCGCTGCAACAACAGATCCGGCTACCGCTTCTTCAATTATACAAATAAAATACTTCTTAAATGTTATAACAACTAAAAAAAGCATGAAAACTTGACAAACACAATAGATTAAAAAAAACTAAATGTACCTGATAACCCAGAAAATGTTGGATATGGGTTTCTAAAGAAAAAAAAAAACTCACAGTATGTTTATTATCAAGAACTATGGAGACATGTCTAAATAAAAAAAACGACACCCGGCCACCTATTTTTTTATAGTTTTTTTTTAGATCTGTAACCATGTGCAAAGTCTATATGCCACGTATTCCTTTACCATGAGACATGCTAAAGGAGGTATAAAAAAAACTATAAAAGTAGTAAAAAGAAATACAGATCTACAAAAATAGGTGGTCGCAAACTATACAAATGCTCACCGATTATAAAGATCTACAAACACACATATAAAATTCCGGCAAGGTGGTGCAGTTTCCGGCGATTCCGACGATGGCAAGCATCTGTAAAATAAAAAAAACTGTAAAAGCATGAAAATAGATGGATCTATAAAATAAATATGTAAATCTATAAAATAAACCATAAAAACATAAAAATGGTATAGATCTAAAAAAAATATATCAAACCATAAAAGAATACATATATCAATAAATAAACACTAAGAAAAAAACCTCAAAAAGCGAGTGGCTGTTGGTGATCTTTTTACCTCCGAGAGGGTTTGTGTGGCTGGGAGGATGAGGTGGTTCCATCGGATTGTGCCGGCGGGGGATTGGGTGGTGGCGGCTGCAAAGTGGATGGGATGCTAGAGAAGAGGGTTTGTTATTTGAGAGAGAGAAGTTAGGGCCCGCTTGGTTCAAAGTGAGGAAAGGGAAAGGGAAAAGGAAAAGGAAAGGAATGCAAAGGAATGAGTGAGGTGGGTAATCAATCCCTTACCCCTCAATTTATTCTATAATGGTTCATTACCCATTACGGGGTAATCAATACCTTTGCACTCCCTAACCAAGCACCCCCTAATGAGTGAGGTGGGCCCTTTTAAATACCTTACCCATTCCCCACCCCCCTTAACCCCCCAACCAAGCACCCCCTTAATATTGTTAGTTTTTTGTGTGTGAAATGTGATGGGTATTAATATTTTAGGCGGTTTTATAACTTGGAGGCTTGGAATAGGTTCGGGTGGTTGAATCTTAAAATTTAGGTTCGGAGTTATGAAGTGA
Organism: Chrysanthemum makinoi; assembly: GCA_910596185.1. Taxonomy (NCBI): domain Eukaryota; kingdom Viridiplantae; phylum Streptophyta; class Magnoliopsida; order Asterales; family Asteraceae; genus Chrysanthemum; species Chrysanthemum makinoi. The sequence goes on along the minus strand of OU343225.1, from coordinate 37,992,611 downwards.
ATATCCATGCTTTATAACAATCAAAATTAAAATAAAACATTGCAGACATGGTATAACATTTTCCGGCGACTGCAGCAACACTCTCCGGCGATAACAATGGCAACCTTTTCCGGCGAGATAACAGCGTCAAAAAACGCTTAACGGTGGCTGTAAAAAATAACAAAAATGTTAAATTACATAGATCTTTAAAAACAATCTATAGATCTACAAATAAAATATAAAGATCTATAAATAAAAACTATAGATCTGTAAAAAATAAATTAAAAAAAAAAAAAAAAAAAAAAAAAAAACTTCAAAACTTGATTAACATATATAGGTCTATTTAAAAAATACCTAAAAAATTGCAAACCCGTGGTGGTGGCTCTTGGCTATGCCACTCGGTTGTAGTGGTCCTGTTGTGGTCGCGGGGTTGCCATAATCGTTGGTGGAAGGTTACGATGGTGGTGGGTGTGTCGATAGTTGTAGAGTTCGGTGGGGATGGTGGTTCGGTGATGGTGGGGTTTGGTGGTAGAGGAGATGGTCGTGGAGATTTTGTTAGATGTGAGAGTGATTTTTGTGTGTGTGTGTTGTAAGAGATGAAAGGGTTTGTTTTATTGTGTACTTTTAGGGTGAGAAAAATATGGGGAAATAAGAGATGAAATGGTTTTGTTGGTTTGGAAATTTTTTAGGCTTGTATGTTGGTTTGGTATGTGTAAATTTAGGTTCGGATATTTGGTTGGGTGGTTGAATCTTGAAATTTATGATAGGTTTTGGGGATATTGGTGTTTTACTCAAAAGCACAACCATTTTATCACATGTACAATTTAATCAAGCTACTAACAATCTATTATTAAAATCCAATAACCCAAGCACTTAAAACACGAGCATAAAAACACAACCTAAAAGACCAGCATTGTTAAAATTACTCAAATATAAAATTCTTACAATTTATAGAGTTGTTGTAACGAAAAACATAAAATTAAAATATATTCATCGCCGCAAATTTTATTACAGGGTACCCGCCGCCGCATCGCGCGGGTACCCTGCTAGTCTTTTATATACATAATTAAGGTAGCAACTTTGACCCATTTAATTAGGAATGGGTCAATTTGGGGTTATGTTTATATATTAATAGAGATATACCTTTTCTTTGGGTAAAGTAAAACAAATGCTTAAGTATTAATAGAGATAGACTATTGCACCAATTCTATAAGCTTCTAAAAACTTTTGTCAAATTTTGATACATTTGACCCAAAGAGAAGATAAGGCAAGCAGATCAGGTTAACAATACATACCTACAAAAGTGCTAAAATGTATCATTCAAAATTTATAGTAGGTTTAATAAATATGAAGAAATAGTGGCCAACAATGCACATTCGGAAATATATCATATTGTATGTCTAAAACGCACCTTGCTATTGAAAGGGGTGGTCACTGCCACGATGCCACCTGAAATACATATATAAATATATGCAAAATTATAGGACACTGGATGATTTCATAACTTATGGATATCATTCAGAAATAAGGACCGTGTCTTAACATGCTTATATACATTCAAAGAGTAATTAGGAACCTCAAAGCTTAAGCTTGTAACGTAAACTAATGATAAGCGGCAAACATACAACATAAAACAGACTGCGTTGCATAACGATTTTATATATTCAATGGCGATTTATATAATCGAAGGGGTTCTCACAGGTCCATAAGGCGAGCGGAAACCAATGAGGGCAATTGCAATTAACTTACCGACTATCCTTATAGCATATTTAATCTATAAAACAAAATACAATACCTAACACTTGCAGCATACTTCTACTGAAGTAATGAATTGTCCTTACGCGCTTAACAGAATTGCTGACAAAAAAAAAGTTTGGCTACTAACCCCAAACAATATTTTTCATTGAGGCATAAAAACAAACAGTTGATGTGCATACATACATAAACCACTAATGAACACCTTAATTCATCAACTAAAGTAACAAAATCAAACACCCATATGAACAATCACAATTTTAAAACAAACACATATTGATTATATAAATTGTAAAACACTAGTTATTTATAAAATACCTTATTTGAATTAAGGGTATTTGATTCTACTGAAATGTAAAAAAAACGGGACCTCTGAAGTTTGCTTTTTCACTTTTTCTCAAAGACGGCTATAAAAAATTCAAATAAAATTAATTATCAATTAAATTAAAATAATAATCAGGTAAATAGTCAAATTCAGTTACAGAACCTGCATATCCAGCTGATTATGCAGGAGATGAACTCGAGCTCTCAACTGGATCTAAACTTTCGGCCAACAGAGGCGAACCGGTGGCCGGCGCCGGAGAAGATGATTGTGACGGAGGTGCGGTGCTGTTGCTGGTGGTTGCGACTGTAATACCTGAATTTCTAAAATTCACAAAAAGACCAAAATACCCTTATGATCAAAAGTAAGAATAACTAAATAAACAGAATACCAAATGAGCTATGTAAATTAAGAAAACTTATAAGAAATATCACATATGATCCAAATAAATTTTGAATGACTTTGTAAAGTTAATTTTTATAGATGATAATTTTATAAAATCAATTATGTATTTTAAATATTTAGCCGAATATATTTAATAGTTTTAATAAAAGAATTTAATTAATAAGAGCCCAATATAAATTTATATTATTAAGAGTCCATTTATTTTAAGTCCAATACATTATAAAGCCCACAAGAAAAATTGTAAATCATATAAAAACACATTGTACGGTTTATCTAATTCCCTAATTGCCGATTTAAACCAAACCGACCTAAAAACCCTAAATAATTCGACTTTCAGTTTCCAGAGCTTAAGACCATTTTTCTTGGACAAGTTTGAAGGTAAAGGAGGTGAGAAAAATCGTGTTCAAGGTCCTAAGCTACTGTTTTGATCGTAGTTAGTTTTTGAGTACATTAGGGTTCGTGAGTGAAGTTTTTGTGCCTCTTTTGTTCTAACGATCCAAGCTCATCAAGGGTATGTTCCTAATGTTGATTTCAGTCCTATAAGTCACATATAACACATAAAAATTGGCCATGCATGTTTTATAAGTCGTATGGAATTAATTTGATTTAAAACCCTAGAAAGCGTATAAATATAACGAATGAGCTTATGATAATTTTTAAGACCATTATTTGATTTTTCCAGAAGCTCTTACATGTTATACAACCTGAATAAAATACATGTCCATGAATTCGAAGCTTGTGTGATTTGTTTGGGGTTTTATTTGTCGATCGTATATAAATAAGGAAAGGATTTAAAAAGGAACGATTAGGGTTTATAAAAATTAGGGTTTGCTTGTTATGATTAAGGGTCATTAATACAGTAGTAATGAGGAATTAATGATTGGTTTAACCTAGGTTTAGGGCTTGTACTTGAATTATGCAATATTCGGTTTTACATAAAAGTTTTGGGTTGGTTTTGTAAATTATGAAACTTAAAGGTTATTTTTGTGAACAGTAAAATAATGGTACTAAACGTATAAAAATAAGTATGGGGGTTAAACGTGTAATTTTGTATATTTAGAGGGCCATTCGAATTGTTACTAAACTAAAAGGGTATGTTTTGTAAATTCTAAAACCTTTGGACTAAAAGTGTAAAATCTGATAATATAAGGTTAGGTCGTATAATTAAAGATGTTAAAGGTGCAACATGTAATTTTGGGTAATTATGGGTCAACATGTGTAAATGAATTACGTGAGAACATGCATGAGTTTTGAGATAACTTGGGTTTGTTTTGCATTTACGTTCTAGGTTAAATTGGGAAATCATTAAAAGAAGTAATATGTGAATTTAATGTGTATTTAGTAATATTTAAAGAGTATGGGAACCCTAGAATCTAAATAGGAAGTTGGAGAATTAATGATTAAGACTCTAAAACATTGTAATTCGTCCTCACTAAAAATGAGAATAATCTGACAACTTTAAAAGTATTAATGAGATTGATCCGTTATACTAATAAGTATTAAATAAATCATAATCCGTGTAGATTCGTTGAAGGAGACGCGACGTTACATCTTCGTATTCGTTCATTCGTTGCTTTTCTCTCACTTGCTTTAAGGTACGGATATTTTGTCTTACTTTAAGACACTTACGTTATCGTACATATATTCTGACCTTCTTAGTAAAGGTTCATTATGATGTTCTTTTCGTTCGCTTTTCTATTTCACTTATTAGGACTCCCAATGCCATTGCTATGAACCCTTTTTCTTGAATGTTTGATCTGTTACTTATCTGAATTTATGTTCTAGTGAACTATGCAATATCTGATGTGAACTTATGTTAGGAAGATTTTGATATGCACATCGTTCAACTTTGCTATGGTTGATTATGAACTTCGAATATGAACTTCTGCTTAATATATGACATGCCACTATGACATGAATTTATGATTTCGAATATGAATATGAACCTTATGATATGAACTATCTGATAAGTTATCTGTGACCTTTATGATGAATTATGATCTGTGTCATTTATGACAACCTGTTTGACCTAAGTTTAGTTTGACACCCGAGCCAAATAATAACTAGTCATGGGGGTTCCATGTCGTGTCGTGATGCACCTCTGACATGACTCTAGGCGTAGAGTGATGTTCGCCACGTCCCTTTCTGTTATCTGTTATGAGCTCAAGTATATGTTATGGCCAATATCTCTGCGGGGCGTATGGATGCATCCTAGATCTTATCTGTTATCGATATGTTTTCGGTGAATGATGTCGTGTGCAATACGCGTCTTCACAAATTCTAGGAGCTAGCTACTCCATTTGTTATTGAGGTCTCCCCTCATATTATATATGGTATTCTGAGGTCACCCCTCCGAATACAATGGTTACTTATGATATGTTATGATCGATATGTTTCGGGCTCGTGGTAGTTGACTAAATCTTTATCATTACTTACTGTGTTAAGTATTCGTATGATTCGGTATTTCGAGTGTTTATATTATGTATTCTGAGATGATATGTTAGAGAATGTGCTTATGACGTATTTGTTTAAGTGATTATTAGTTGCCATGCTAGGGCAGATTAATACGTTAAAATATGATTCGTATATCTGATATTATGATTTGTTATCGTTACGTGAATGTGTTGATCTGCGAGATTAATGTGCTAGTGTATAATTGAGTATTTTGAAGGTTAATTATCTGTCTCATATGTGACCTCCCATGTTAAAACTCTGCTAAGGTTAGGATTTGATATGAGAACTGGTTTAGCTATATTGTCCGCCATGACTGTCTCCATTTCCGCTGCTACAATATTGCATTAAGTGTATTAAATGTTGATTAATTGATTTGTATGAATGTCATGATTATCTTCTAGGACTGTTTCCGTTAGTCTCTAGACATTTCCGTTTGGCTTATATGTAATTTGTTATTCTTGGTATGTTATGTGTTTGGTTGTTCTGATGTGTTCGTGTTTGTGTCATTAATGTGCTATGTGATGTCTAAACTGTTATGGTTGTTTGGATTTCTGTATATTTGTGCTTCCGCAGAATCCTAAAAGATCCTTCGTCATTATTTCATTTTATTTTCGTTATTCGTATATTAGTTTTGTTTTAGCTTTTGTTTCTGTTATATCCGTTCACTGGGCTTTGTAAGCTCAGCCGCACTTTTCTTTTCATGCGGCATGTATTAAGCATTCAAGATGAGCTTATGGGATAGCTGATCTGGTTTGAGAGTAGAGACAAGAGCAAGATTTGACCATAGAGATCTTAGATTTATTTGAATATTAAGTTATTTATACTATCTTTTGTAAGTTTTTGTAAAGGCTTCTGCTTTTGTACATTAGTTAAAGTTCGATATGAAACCGTATTGTGATATCTTTACCCTGTCGGGTCGGGTGTTACAATTTATGGTATCAGAACCAGGTTTTAGGACCCTTAGAGCTTAGGCTATGACCTGTGAGAAGTGGGTAGACATTAGGTTTCCGTCTGTTAAGATATTTTTCGATTCCTTTTGATGGTCGTTCAGATTTGACTTCGATATCCTTTTGCCTTCATTGAATTGGCCCTCCTCTGTTCGCATCGAATTTTGTTATTTTGTTTCGCTCGTCCGTTTGTCGATCGTTAGATGGAGACTACCCGTGGAGCCGAAGAAGATGGTGCCGACCCTGTGTTGCTGCGACGGTCCTGTCGGGAGAGTCGGTAGCGAAAGCCACACTCGACCGCCGGCTGTCGGAGACATCTGGATGTTGTTGGAGGAAGTTGGATGGACCAACCAAAGGCGCAAGAGATGGAGACAAGATTCAACCGTGGTGAGAAGATTCATCTACTTCATATGATTTGGGCGCGACTTATGTCACTCTGATTCGTTTGTCATGTGTTTCAAGACGGTTTGATATTCGATAAGTGATTCGATCTGTATTGCTTTTCTCGATTTGTTCGAACTCGGTGTGAATCGTGAAGTTTTATCTTTAGCATTCGGTATATCTCAGTTTTTCTTCCTGGATCGTAAGTAATAAGTCATGAGGAAGAATACGAGGTGGACTCGGATTTAGAATCTACGGCTACTGGTAGGTTTAATCTGACACAAGAATAGGAATTCGCTTCGATTAGTTGCCCTCCTTATGAGAAATTTCTGACATTTGATTTTGAGTTAGGTTCTTTTGTTTTCATTTTGACGTTTGAATCTCGGATTATTAAATTTCATTTTGGGAATTCATCTTATGTCGACTTTGCAAATTTTGTTTGATGGATGGAAATAAAACAAAATTTTGAAAGTATAATTCTGTCTGGGTTTCTTTCGATAGATCCGTTAAGTTTCCGTTAGTCCTTATAAGTTTTGTCAGCTATTTTATTTTCGTAATGTAATTGTTTCATTTACTTGTTTGAATGAAGTATGGCCATCATGATGGTATACTCATGAGTATCTGGTTTGTTATAGTATGTTACTTGCTATTTGAGTGTTATCTGTATGTGGTATGTTATTAGCTATGTGTTTTGTCATGACCGAGACGAATATAATGACAATAAGAACTTGTTATGTGATGCAAGTATTATGACGCCTGATCAACGTAATAATACCGAGATCATATAATCGGAACTTATTGAAGGTATACACGTCTGGAAATGCCTGTAGTTGACATGTGATAGACTTTGACTGGTATCTTTTATTTGGTGCTTCCATGTTCGTTTGAAATTCGTACCTAATTGTGAGATCTGTAGTAGATATCTGTTACGTGTAAGTTTTACGTTTGGAATCGAAATTGTTATGATCTGTACGAACCTATAGATTGCTATGACCACCTTAACCTTATATGTTTCCCCATATTTACTGCACTATTGAAGCCGATAGGATTTATTTCGTCTATGCATATGATGTCCTCATCATTAGATATCTGATAAGTCGAGAATTTGTCGTTTGATTTTCTGCGTCTCATCTGTTCTCCGCCATTATTCTGATAAGTATATAATTATCTATTATAAGTATTTGACTATCGATTTGATTTCTGAATAAGTTTGAGTTTGAATATTCCGATAAGAAATTCATTTGTTCCGAGATAAGATTAACGTTCGTTATATTCCTAGAAATTCGAAATCCAATCGTTTTTCGTTCGTTCCGCCTTGTTCAATTTCGAGGACGAAATTTTCTTTTAGAGGGGAAGAAATTGTAATACCTGAATTTCTAAAATTCACAAAAGACCAAAATACCCTTATGATCAAAAGTAAGAATAACTAAATAAACAGAATACCAAATGAGCTATGTAAATTCAGAAAACTTATAAGAAATATCACATATGATCCAAATAAATTTTGAATGACTTTGTAAAGTTAATTTTTATAGATGATAATTTTATAAAATCAATTATGTATTTTAATAATTAGCCGAATATAATTAATAGTTTTATAAAAGAATTTAATTAATAAAAGCCCAATATAAATTTATATTATTAAGAGTCCATTTATTTTAAGTCCAATACATTATAAAGCCCACAAGAAAAATTGTAAATCATATAAAAACACATTGTACGGTTTATCTAATTCCCTAATTGCCGATTTAAACCAAACCGACCTAAAAACCCTAAATAATTCGACTTTCAGTTTCCAGAGCTTAAGACCATTTTTCTTGGACAAGTTTGAAGGTAAAGGAGGTGAGAAAAATCGTGTTCAAGGTCCTAAGCTACTGTTTTGATCGTAGTTAGTTTTTGAGTACATTAGGGTTTCGGCGAGTGAAGTTTTTGTGCCTCTTTTGTTCTAACGATCCAAGCTCATCAAGGGTATGTTCCTAATGTTGATTTCAGTCCTATAAGTCACATATAACACATAAAAATTGGCCATGCATGTTTTATAAGTCGTATGGAATTAATTTGATTTAAAACCCTAGAAAGCGTATAAATATAACGAATGAGCTTATGATAATTTTTAAGACCATTATTTGATTTTTCCAGAAGCTCTTACATGTTATACAACCTGAATAAAATACATGTCCATGAATTCGAAGCTTGTGTGATTTGTTTGGGGTTTTATTTGTCGATCGTATATAAATAAGGAAAGGATTTAAAAAGGAACGATTAGGGTTTATAAAAATTAGGGTTTGCTTGTTATGATTAAGGGTCATTAATACAGTAGTAATGAGGAATTAATGATTGGTTTAACCTAGGTTTAGGGCTTGTACTTGAATTATGCAATATTCGGTTTTACATAAAAGTTTTGGGTTGGTTTTGTAAATTATGAAACTTAAAGGTTATTTTTGTGAACAGTAAAATAATGGTACTAAACGTATAAAAATAAGTATGGGGGTTAAACGTGTAATTTTGTATATTTAGAGGGCCATTCGAATTGTTACTAAACTAAAAGGGTATGTTTTGTAAATTCTAAAACCTTTGGACTAAAAGTGTAAAATCTGATAATATAAGGTTAGGTCGTATAATTAAAGATGTTAAAGGTGCAACATGTAATTTTGGGTAATTATGGGTCAACATGTGTAAATGAATTACGTGAGGACATGCATGAGTTTTGAGATAACTTGGGTTTGTTTTGCATTTACGTTCTAGGTTAAATTGGGAAATCATTAAAAGAAGTAATATGTGAATTTAATGCGTATTTATTAATATTTAAAGAGTAGGGGAAACCCTAGAATCTAAATAGGAAGTTGGAGAATTAATGATTAAGACTCTAAAACATTGTAATTCTGTCCGTCACTAAAAATGAGAATAATCTGACAACTTTAAAAGTATTAATGAGATTGATCCGTTATACTAATAAGTATTAAATAAATCATAATCCGTGTAGATTCGTTGAAGGAGACGCGACGTTACATCTTCGTATTCGTTCATTCGTTGTTTTTCTCTCACTTGCTTTAAGGTACGGATATTCTGTCTTACTTTAAGACACTTACGTTATCGTACATATATTCTGACCTTCTTAGTAAAGGTTCATTATGATGTTCTTTTCGTTCGCTTTTCTATTTCACTTATTAGGACTCCCAATGCCATTGCTATGAACCCTTTTTCTTGAATGTTTGATCTGTTACTTATCTGAATTTATGTTCTAGTGAACTATGCAATATCTGATGTGAACTTATGTTAGGAAGATTTTGATATGCACATCTGTTCAACTTTGCTATGGTTGATTATGAACTTCGAATATGAACTTCGCTTATGAATATATGACATGCCACTATGACATGAATTTATGATTTCTAATATCTAATATGAACCTTATGATATGAACTATCTGATAAGTTATCTGTGACCTTTATGATGAATTATGATCTGTGTCATTTATGACAACCTGTTTGACCTAAGTTTAGTTTGACACCCGAGCCAAATAATAACTAGTCATGGGGGTTCCATGTCCGTGTCAGTGATGCACCTCTGACATGACTCTAGGGCGTAGAGTGATGTTACGCCACGTCCCTTTCTGTTATCTGTATGAGCTCAAGTATATGTTATGGCCAATATCTGTCTGTAGGCGTATGGATGCATCCTAGATCTATCGTTATGATATGTTTTACGGTGAATGATGTCGTGTGCAATACTCGTCTTCACAAATTGGGAGCTAGCTACTCCATTTGTTATTGAGGTCTCCCCTCATATTATATATGGTATTCGAGGTCACCCTCCGATACAATGGTTACTTATGATATGTTATGATCGATATGTTTCGGGCTCGTGGTAGTTGACTAAATCTTTATCTGTTACTTTGTGTTAAGTATTCTGTATGATTCGGTATTTCGAGTGTTTATATTATGTATTCTGAGATGATATGTTAGAGAATGTGCTTATGACGTATTTGTTTAAGTGTTTATTAGTTGCCATGCTAGGATTATCGTTAAAATATGATTCGTATATCTGATATTATGATTTGTTATCGTTACGTGAATGTGTTGATCTGCGAGATTAATGTGCTAGTGTATAATTGAGTATTTTGAAGGTTAATTATCTGTCTGCATATGTGACCTGCCATGTTAAAACTCTGCTAAGGTTAGGATTTGATATGAGAACTGGTTTAGCTATATTGTCTGCCATGACTTGTCGCCATTTCCGGCTGCTACAATATTGCATTAAGTGTATTAAATGTTGATTAATTGATTTGTATGAATGTCATGATTATCTTCTAGAATGTTTCCGTTAGTCTCTAGACATTTCCGTTTGGCTTATATGTAATTTGTTATTCTTGGTATGTTATGTGTTTGGTTGTTCTGATGTGTTCGTGTTTGTGTCATTAATGTGCTATGTGATGTCTAAACGTTATGGTTTTTGATTTCTTGTATATTTGTGCTTCCGCAGAATCCTAAAAGATCCTTCGTCATTATTTCATTTTATTTTCGTTATTCGTATATTAGTTTTGTTTTAGCTTTTGTTTCTGTTATATCCGTTCACTGGGCTTTGTAAGCTCACCGCACTTTCTTTTCATGCGGCAGGTATTAAGCATTCAAGATGAGCTTATGGGATAGCTGATCTGGGTTTGAGAGTAGAGACGAGAGCAAGATTTGACCATAGAGATCTTAGATTTATTTGAATATTAAGTTATTTATACTATCTTTTGTAAGTTTTTGTAAAGGCTTCCGCTTTTGTACATTAGTTAAAGTTCTGATATGAAACCGTATTGTGATATCTTTACCCTTGTCGGGTCGGGGTGTTACAGCGACTGCCATTGGTGATGGTGACGTAAGTTGTTGGTGAGTTGACGTTTAAAGTGAAGAGTACATAGTGAATTGATTTGCATTTTTTTTTTTTTTTTTTTTTGTTTAAGATTGTTAGAGCATTGGAGGTGGGTTTGTTGTGGCTCCATCATCTTAGGGAGGTGACATGGCACCTTGTCATGGCTCTTCACCACATCGCCCTTCTTTGTCGTGGCTCTTCATGGAAACCTCTTCGTCACCACGACGAGGGTAATTTTTGTCAGTTTTTTTTTTCTTTTTCTTTTTTAAATATATAATATTTTATTTAGTGGTGGGTCCCAAATAAAATGGTCGAGGTTTTGTATGAGGGAAGGGGTTTGTTGTGGTTAGTTGTGGAGGTTTGTTATGCTGATGTGGCGTTGAGGCGGCGGTGATGAAGAGCTATGATATACATACCACACCCAATGCTCTTAGTAAACTTTTTAGCGATTGTAAGTTTTGATCTTTTGAGATATTTAAGTTTTATTTAGGCTGGTCGGCAAGGGGCAGGTGAGCCTCTCACCTTGCAACCAACTCACACAGCATCACCTTGCCCACCTAGTCCACTCATGCGCGAATGGAGGATCCCAAGACCAAATAAGGTGAACGACTTACCTTAAGTATCCTTCATGTTTTATTATTTTTTATTGTGTGTGGGGTATTTAGTGGTGTATATTTGTATAAAGTGAGTATTTTAATGAAAAGTGAATATGCAGTATCCTTGCCCACAAAAAGGTGAGTGGGGGTGAGGGGAAGTGAGAGGAGAGCTGCGTGGCTGAAGTTAAAGTGAATGACTCACCTCCTTACCATCCCCCTTGAGCCTAAGGTATCGTGGTGCCATTCATGGCGCTAACCTACCAACCCAAAATGAAGAATGGCGCACCACTACGAGGCTCGCGCCGTATTTGCCAGCCTACGCCATTAATTTTTTTTAACCAACAGCTAGTTTGTGTTTTTTAATGTGTAACAGCTATATAGCCAAAATGCACAAATTTACAAAAGTTTAACCCCAAAAAAATTCTATAAATTCCTCCTTTATTCTATCAATTATCTCAAACTCTTCCAATTTAATCACTACTTCAATAATACTTGATTTTCTTTCAACTATGGATCCAAACAATCCCAACAACTTCTCCACCTACGACCATTATGATGTTTATTTTCAAAACGGCCCGGATCGATATATCTAAGGTTATACGGCGTATGAACAACTTCTAAGTTTGTGTGATCAAGAAGCCGGTGGATCAGGATCGGGTATTAAGAGGACGAGGCAATACATACCACGTGATCGAGAAGAAGCGGAACAACGTTTAATCGACGACTATTTTGGTGAAGGTGACACTCCACCTAAGTATACGAAAGAGAAGTTTAGGCAAAGGTATCGTATGAGTCCTACACTTTTTAATAAAATAGTCAACGATATCTTAAGCTATGACGTTCGACCTATTCCTGAGTACTTTAATTTTTTAGACAACGTTACGATGCTACCGGTCATTTAAGTATTGGTCCTCTTTTGAAGTGCACATCCATCATCCACCAATGGGTGTCATTCCGCTGCGCTGATGCGTTTGATGAATACTTGCAAATTGGTGAACGTTGTTCACGACAATGTTTAGAGAACTTTACTAAATGCATACATATTTTATACATTGAAAGGTATTTAAGAAAGCCCACTTCAACGGATGTTGAAAAAATATATGCATTGCATGAAAAAGAACATAGACTCCCGGGTTTACTCCCATAGTTGATAAAATTGATAAGCTTGAAAAGCTACTTATTGATGGGAAAGCTACTCTTGTGGATGATGCTGGTCAACCTATTCCGTCTACCTCTTCTACTAAGAGAGTTAACCCTTTTTCTAAAGTGGGAGAGATTGAGGTGTCTGATTCTGAAGATGAGGTTGTTGCTAACCCATTTGATGAGTCTGCTAATATATTTGGTGGTGGCCAAGAGTTTGAAGATGAGTATGATGACTATGACTTCGATGACTATGCGAAACAGGTTCGTGATCTTCCGGGGAATTTGGATGCCTTTAATGCCATGTATGGCACAAAGTTTCAAGGTCCTAGGAAGTAATTTTATTTCGTTCTGTCTTATGTTATCATTTGAGTAGTGGTTTGTTTTCTTGTTTAGAAAATAGGAAGTATCTTGTTATGTAAGCTTTATGCCTAGGTAACGAGCTGAGATATGAGATTTCACTCATATCCTTTGTACTTAAACGTTTATTTGGTTAATATATTTACCAGGTGCGGGATTCCCCTTTACTTACCCAAAAAAAAAAAAAAAAAAAACATAGACTCCCGGGAATGCTCGGGAGTTTTGATTGTATGAATTAGGATTGGAAAAATTGTCCAAAGGCCTTACATGCTCAATTCAAACGGCGTGATCATAAATACCCAACTCTTATGTTAGAAGCGGTTACGGATAAAAAACTATGGGTTTGGCATGCATATTTTGGGGTTCCTGTGGCAAATAATGATCTTAATGTGTTATATGGTTCCCCGTTATTTGATGATGAACTTGCCAGTAAACCTCGGGAATGTCCATTTGTAGTAAACGAACATACATACATGAAAGTTTGCTATTTATCCGACGGCATTTATCCAATATGGTCCGTATTTGTCAAAACGTTAGTGTTGCAACGTTTGAAAAAAGATTGAAAATTAAAAGAGTTCAAGAAATTTCTAGAAAAGATATTGAACGAGCTTTCAGAGTCCTACAAGGTTGTTGGGGAATTATACGACAACCCGCACGTGCTTTCGAGATCAACGCCTTGAAAAGAATCATGTATTTTTGTATAATGTTACACAACATGATATTGGAAGACGAAGAATTTCAAGTGAATTTTAGAGATTTATTCGTTGATCCAAGTCCAAACATACCTGACACTTGGGTCGAAAGATGTGATTTACATGTTAGAAAAAGCAAAGAAATTCGAGATAGAAAATTGCATGACGATATTCGAGAAGACTTGTGGAGCATTTATTGAACCTTAATCACTAATTTGTAATTTTTATTTCCTGTTTATGTACTATTTTTATTTTTATGTACCTTCTTTTTGTTTTTTAATTAATGTAGTGTGTGTGTTTTTTTTAAATTAACGAAGTTTATTTTAGTTAATATTGTGTATGTTTTATTTTATATAAATAAAAAAAAATGGAGAACGGCACCACATTTCCTTGTGCCAACAGTAACGGCACAAAATGTGGTGCCAAAGGGTTTCTGGTGTCATTCAGTGTTTTGTTGACGTGGCACTGGTTTTGGATAATGACATGATAACAATGGCTCAACGATACCTAATGCTCTTAGTGGCATATTGATGTCTTTTTGGGTTCAATTCATTTTTTTTTTCTCATTATATTACGGTTCTTTTTATTTTATACTTGTTTTGTTTTTGGTTCATAGAAAAAACACTAACTGATAAGGATAGAAAATTGAGAGAACATAGAAAAAAATTGGAGGGAAAAAAAACAAAGAAAAAGGCCCCACAAATAATCTTAGAGACACAATTAGAGTAAAAGATATAAAAGAGAGATAAATTAATAATAAAACGAGAGTGATTAATAAAAGAGAAATAGGAGAGAGAATTGTGCATTTAATCCCTACCATTGATTAGATCTAATAATGTAAATTCATTAAACATAACCAATCATGTTTTTGTCACAATTAGAGGATCCTGATCCTTTGAGCAGCTATGTTCACTTTTGCAACAAATTAATGTGTCAACATATAATGAGGGTGCCACGTTGGCAATCCCCATCACACACACAACCTTTCTAAACAAAAACACTTGACTGCAATTAATCTCCACCGTCCAATGCAGTCCCGCCCTTTGAGAATCAATGTCCTGCTATGGTTTAGTAAAGAGAACTATGGAGTTAGGGGTGTTCATCGGTTCGGTTATCGGGTTATTCGGTTTATTCGGTTCGGTTAGTTCGGTTAATTTTTTTTCTGGGTATAACCAAAAACCGAACCGAACCGAAATTAAATTTGATTCAACCGAACCGAAAACCGAACCGCTATAACCGAAAACCGAACCGAATAACCCGAATTACATAATTTTAATTATTTTTTTATTTAATTATATATATTTTTAGCACAAATTTTTTTTTCAAGCTTAAATCATGTTATATTTATATTAAAAGAGAGTTTTAGTGATTTTTTTTTCATATATATACATAGAAAAAATATATATTTTATATGAATTCGGTTTTCGGTTTTTAGTGCCAAAACCATATCCAACCCGATAACCAAATATTTAGTTCGGTTCGGTTAGGTTTTGACCAATTCGGTTCGGTCACAAATTCGGTTCAGTTATTTTCGGTTCGGTTCGGTTTCGGTTTTCGGTAATGTGAATATTACCCAATCCGTGAATACCCCTATATTTTGTGCTTTTATCTATATTAGTTAACTCCTCTGCGAAATTATATGTTGTAGGTTTGTGAGATTGTATTGTGGTATGTGTTATCTTTTATACAATAAAAGAATTACATCATTTCTGAAGTTTTTTGCTAAAACAATCTTATTAAGAAAAAAATTGGGTCAATCAGGTTGCTCTATTTTAACACGTGGCAAAATTGAGAATTCTCATTGGTCACTTGAAAGTCAAAATTAAAAAAGAAATTTGTCAAACTTTGATAAATTTGGTGGAGAAAAAAAAACATAAAAATATAGGTGTAAAATTTGTGAAAACAATAATTAAAAAAAAATAATGTAATTAATAAAAACTTTAGTGGCTGAAATTTAAATAAATTATATAAAGTTAAGTGTAAAACAAAAAAATAAATAACACAAAGAGAGGTAAATACATTTTTTGAGCCCTAAAATCCATAGACCAAAGCTAAGGGTTCGTTTGGTACGTAGGTGGGTTTAGGATTAGGATTTGAATTTGGATTTGTTTTTGGATTGGGATTTAAATTTGAAGAGAGAAAACATATTATTATATAAATATAAAGTATTTAATTAGTGTAAAATAATATATTTTATTAAAATTAATTATTTTTTTAGAGTAAGAAATATTAATGTAAGAAAGAGTTATGGGTTGTTTGTCATGGGGTATTAGAATCGGTTTGCATTTGATTTGACAGTTACTAATCGTTTGGTTTGCATCCAAATGATTAAAAATAGAATTTAAAACCTTTTTATGTGGGTCACATCATTCCTTACATGTATCCACGGTTTATGTTGAATACTCTAAATTTTTGTCATTTTCGATTGAATACTTGACTTTTTTGTCATTTTCTTTTTTGCTTTTGTCATTTTTTCTATTTTTGAATATTTGAGTGGGTTCATTCATATTTTAATATTCAAATAAACTTTTGTTATAAATAAAATTATATAAATTATATATTTTCTCTCTCACATCAAATCTAAATTCAAATATAAACCAAATTTAAATCAAAAATCCAAATCTTAGACCCGTCAACAAACCAAACAGACCCTTAGAGACAACAATTAATGTGACCCACATTTTAATCTTATCCCCACCCAATATGATATCTTTTCTAACAATGTTATTTTTACCAAGTATTTTACCAAACAAATACAATCATGTTCACTTTTGAACTTGAACAAATTTTTTGTTTGGAGTGATGATGGATTGGGGTAACTATTTTTTCTAGCCCCTTATATCATAAGGAGACATCTATTGTTTTTTCAATATTACATATAACGCTTTTATTTTTTGATTAAATGAAACTTGTGATCTTATAAATGCAAAGATGTAGCACTATACTATAAACACCAACTGTGAGGCAAACAATTTGTTGTACTACATGTATATTGTATCAAATGTGCGATAATCATATAGATCATAAGACAACAATACTAATACATGATCCGGTTTAACCCAACATTAAGCAAATCCGCAAAAAATAAATAACTAAATAAACAAATAATAGACTTTATACTCAAAGAGCCCCAATTATTCTAAGCATACAAAACTAAAGTTTGTTATTAACTTGAACGGACTAAGTAAATAAATTTACACTAATATGTCAGGATTGCTATTACTCTAGTAATAATACCAAAAAAGTGCCCGCGACTACAAATTTGTTCATTCCAGTTAGGAGCTAAGTCATGCCACCAATTAGAGCATCTCCAATGGTAAACCTTTTGATAAGGTTTATATAATTTCAATGTCATATACTCTTAATTTCTCAGTTTATAAACCTATTATCACTATGCTTAAACTTGTTAAACTTTATAAATTGATACGGTTTAAATTAGTTACATGTATTTTAGTTGCAATGAAAAGGTCTATAAACATATACCTATTTTATTTCATGTCATCATAAACCTCATCTCACTACAGTGACTTAATTTATAAAACAAACAATTACTTGCTGCTAATGTCAAGGTTTTTCTTTGTTGTTAGGTGTTAACGTGTTTGATTGATGTATAACTTTGGTGTTGGTGGATTGATGTTGCCTGGGGAAAGATCGAGTCATCTTCGGAGGGTCCGTCTGGGAGGATATATGTGTGTGTGTGTGTTTTGGGCTCACATTTATCTCAATTAAGAGAGAATAAGAGAAAAGTAAACACCTTCTAAATGTAGTTGATCAATTTTTTTTTTTAATTTTTGTTTATTTATTTATTTATTATTATTATTTTAGAACAACACCACACTTGAAATTCAACTCCCGAGTTAAACCATCCAAACGGACAGGCCCCGGGACCCGAACCACTAGGAGAGACCTGCGTAGGAAAACCCTACAACTCATGGCTTCTTTTTGAGCAACTATGTTCATTTTTGCAACAAATTATTTAGGCCTAAAATGCAACCCTAATTATGTGCCTAATCCACTTAACATGTATTGTAAATCTTCTCTCCTTAAATTTTCACCGATTATTTTTACAAATTCACCAATCAAATCATTAAGCATACTAGACGAGTACCCGTGCCTAGCGGCATCGGTTTCCAGAGGCAGACAATTAACGATATGCGATATTGTGGTAAGTGTTTCGTAACCCCGAGATCATCAAAAAGAAATCAATTACTAACCACGATATCATCATCAATATTCTTTTGATTTAGCATATCCATTATTTATGTTTCCTTCCTGTTGTGAAATACAAACTTGTTTTGGTTGTTTATAGAGGCGAAATACGAAATGTTGAAAAAACAATTTTCCCACCTATGAAACAATGAAATGGCTGGCGCAGTGTCGAAAATGGAAATACATTGAAGTCAAAATTGAATAGTTACCATGCAAATATACCATGCAACAAATACATTGAAATCAAAATAAATACTTCCATACAAAATTAACATGCAAGAATAGTTGCCAAAGAAACATGAATTTCACTTTCCACTACTTCACTTTTTCACTTTTCTAATATTCACGTGTTGACCATTTTCTTATTTTATGTAATAAAGATTAGTAAGCTTACTACTTAGCCATAAGAATCATTTTTCATAAGAAAAACATTAAACTTAGAAACAAATAATTGATGTATTTCTTTTTATATTTGCCACGTTGAAAATCCCATCCAAATACACTTGACTCTGATTAATCTCGGCCATCTAATCCTCCTACCCCTTGAGAATCATTACTTTATCACTTTCAATAAAAGTTAGTTTCTAAATTATACGGAGTTAAGATAAGAGAAAAATAAACACTTCTTAAGTCCAGTTGATCAACTTTTTGAGCATCAATGTACATTTTTGCAACAAATTAAGACTGGATGGAGTGGTCGTGACTTCCCTTTTTGGTGGCCAACTCACGCGCAACACATCCAAAATTGCAAAGTATGGTGAGTTGCTCACTATTGTTTTTGGCTGACAAACTGGGCCTAATTTTTTATTTTATTTTGTGAGTGTGTGTGTGGGATATTGGGTGGGGTATATTTTTTTACATAGATATTTTAGTGAAAAGTGAGCGAAAAATGACCAAAACAGATGTATGATGAAAAGGAGTGAGGGAAAATGAGAGGAGAGAGAAACCTGAGACATCGCTCTCTTTAGCCTAATGTGTCAAAGATAGAAAAAAAAAGAAAAGCAATGAACCTTTAGAGCGGAGAGTGTGGTGATTTTGTGGCTCGCCGTAGGCTTACGTGGCGGTTCGCCGTGCCCCGCCGCCACACCGGGGTGGTTCGCCGTCCCTCGCCGTAGAGCTGCTCGCCATGGTGACGACGAAGCATTACTCTGACAAAATGGAAGTGGTTTTCCTAAGACTGTGTTTATCAACAACCTATCATAACCCAATCTTTTATTAAAATATTATTTTCTTTTCATCCATCTACACAATTAATACATACCAACAAATCTATATTATTTTACCATTTATCAACAACCCAACCTAACCAATACATACAACCAATCTATTCTTTTTAGAAAAAAAAAAAAAAAAAAAAAAAAAAGAGCCATTAACACCTTGACAAGTGGCAGATTGTAAGTTGGGTTCTTAGGTTGTCCTACGACCTAAATTGGTAAGAAAGATTGGATGGAATGATTAAAAAATTATTATTTTATATGTATATTGTTTGAGTTGGGTTTGCAACCCATCTAATAAACATAGCCTAAAATTACCCAATCAACAACCCAAGCTCCAAATCTTTAACCCATTCTTATTAACCCTTCAACTAAAAACATAGCAACCAAAAAACTCTTCCAAGAACACCCTTGCAAAAACCTTCCACACTGGCAATCCCATCCAAACAACTCTAATCTCCCCCATTCATCAAAACCATCACTCTCTAATTTTTGTTTGTTTCACTCTCATCATTTCACAAAAACTATCATTTATCAACTTTGAGCTTATGATTTTATCTGGTTTTGACCAAACAATAATCCTTTAAGAAATTCCCTCAATTTAAACAAAATCCCCATATTTTATAAAAGCCCCAAATTTTATCTGGTTTTGGCCAAATTGAATCTTTTAGCCGATTATTTTACGTGCGGCTATGGTTTCAAGCTCGGGTTTAGGTTGTGCACGAAAGCTGTTTGATGAAATGTCCATTAGAGAATGATACTTGCGTAATATTTATCGTTAGATTTTGACATGCAAAAATTGTTTGGCGTGTCATTTTAGAATGAAATAAAAAGTTTTAGTCATTGGATAAAACAGTTTTAGGTTTAGTTTTGCCTGTCAATTGCAGAAATGGGAAGTTTTGCTGTTACGTTTTCGCATCTACTGGCTAGTTTATCACTTGCTGTTTGAATCGACAGATATTGGTTTTTAAATTGCCCTTATGTTTTCCGGCTAGTTGTGATCATATTGAATCTTTTGGCCGATTCTGCTCAATTCGTCCCGGTCACTGACCTTGTGGCTTGTAATCGCAGATTCTTTGTAGTCCGAGCTTTACAACACTGGGTAGACTTATTTTAAGAGGTTAATAAGCTATTGGGTACAAAGCTTATTCAATGTGTTTGGGTAAGCTCATGTGTCAAAGTGCTTTATACATTGGGATGAATATGTGTTTTTCCCCAATTATCATGTGAGTTTGTGAGAGAGATAGCTGTCATGGGAATATGGGATTTAGGGAGTGTTTTCTTAAGCTTGTATAAAGAACTTACAGGCTGGGTAAGCTTATGCCAAAGTGCTTATTAGTTATTTGGGGGAGTAGGGGTTTTTCGATAATGAATAAATGCATAAGTTAAGCATAAGGTTATCCTGATTGTAGCCTTGTTCTGCCTTGAGATAAGGACCACATATCTAAAGGCGTTATCTTTGTTAAGTTTGGTTATAAAAGCTGTAAGGATTAGTTTCTCTGGTTTACACTCTACTTATATCTTGTTTGAGTGTTAACATTTTGAATAGTCATTCATTAAAGTTTCCTCTATGGTGGAACCTATAGAAGAAGACGTGTAAAATCCTGACTTCTGATCAAGATGACGTTGGAACATGGAAGTGGTGTATTGTAAAACCTGAAAATCTAAAATCTGAATAAAGACTAAAATACCCTTGGAACTAAAATTATAAAATACGTAAAATATATTTATAACATTTAAAGAAATTAAAAGTTAACTTGTGAATACTTAAAAACCTAACTAAAATATATTACGTAATTGATTTTGGTACGACGAAGAATTAATGTTTCGTAAATGTTTTGGGTCGCGTTTGTTTGTGTTCGTGAGCCAAGGGCCGAAGCCCATTGGTGGCGTGGTGATGGTGTGACCGGTTGGACCCAAACCCAAACCCAATTCCTTTCCTAGTTTAACTCAAATACTACAACTATATATACCATACATAATCATAAGTTTGGAACCCTAGTTATTTGCTCTTTCTTTTTCTTTTTCTCCCTATTCGGCCGAGCCTCAACAAACACCCTTGGTGTCGAATTTTGCTTCAACGAGTTAAGGTATAATGTTTATTCGTCTTACTTTAACGTACCTTGCGTGTATATGTCAAGTTATATTGGTTTCGTCGCGATTTGTTTTCTTTTCTTTTGTGGCCGAGAGGTGTGAACCGAAAAAAACAAGAAACCCTAATCACTAAACTTTACAAGTAATTAAGAGTGACGTACGTAAGATGCAATATTGAATCGGGTTATGTTTGTGTCGATTTAATAAGGGCCGAAACATATGAATTAGGACCGAACCATGTTTAGTTTTCGAATAATGAATATAACTTAGTAACTTGAATATGTGAAGTGTTTAGATGAGCTAAGACATGTGTAAAACCTAATATCCGAAACCCTAGATGGAACCGAATCATGTGCATAAGTATTGAAGATGCATTAATTAAGTAAAGGTTATGTTAACATAAACCCTAGTTTGATTTGTTAAACGAATAAGTTATGCTAAACCCTAATGTTGTAAATGTGTAATTAATACAAGCAATAAGTAACTTATATGTCACATAAAATCATAAACGTGTATGGTGAAAACTTAAAAGGAAAGATTATTTGTGGCGTGTTAGGTTAAGTAGCGAATCATTAAAAGACGTAACATGTAAGTTAATTAATGAGATATTTAAGAATGAGAAACCCTAAACTTTAATAAAAGACATATGAACCCTAATTTACGATATTAATATTAAAACATTTTAAGTCTCATTTAATTATAGAAACCCTAAAATATTAAAAGATCATTGTGACGATTTCGGAATCATTAATAATATACGACATTAATGTATATAGGTTCTGTGAAGAAGGAGTAATTCTTTGCTTTCCCTGTTTCTTCTGTTGATCTTTTGCTTTGGAATAAGGTACGGATATTCTGTCTTACTTTAAGACACTTACGTTATCGTACAAACATTCTGACCTTTTTAGTAAAGGTTTCGTATAAGTTTTCTTTTCGTTTTCATATTAGGATTTCCTAAGCCTTTGCTATGAACCCTAATGTGTCTATCTGAACTTTGATTTTTGAATCATAAAACATTTGATTTTGAACCATATGATATGAAGACTTTGATTTTGAAAACATGATTAAACATTTGATAAAATATGATCTATGTCAGTTATGACATTCTTATTTGATCTCAGATAGTTTGACACCCGAGCCAATTATTAACTAGTCATGGGGGTTCCATGTCCGTGTCAGCAAATGCACTTCTGACATGACTCTAGGGCAGTAGAGTGAAGTTCTGCCACGTCCCTTATCTGTTATCTGTTATGAGCTCAATTTGAATTATATTATTAAAGTATGTCTGTGGGGCGTATGGGTGCATCCTAGATCTGTTATATGCTATATATTATATGTTTATGCTATATGTTGTCTGATGATTGATGCTGCGTGCATGCACGTCCTTCATAACTCTGGTAGGTCTCCCCTACAAAAATGTTGCCTTATGTGATTATGATATGTTTCTGATATGGCATATGTGTCTGGGCTCGAGGTAGTTAGCTATAAAACTTATTCCTATATCCTGAATTATCTTTTGAAATGAATATGACTTCACTGTTTTTCTTTCACTTTATTTCGTATTCGTTCTTGTTTCGTATTCGTTTTGCTTGTATATCTGTTCACTAGGCTTTTGAAGCTCAGCCGCACTTTTCTTTTCTTCCGCGGCAGGTATCTAAGCATTGGAGCTGGGTATTGCTTTGGGATGAGTGCTGAGTGGACTTACCTTAGAGATTTAGCTTTGATCTTATGATGCCATTTAGACTTTATACTTTAGACATTTCATTTGGAGTTTATTTTCCGCTGGGACCTGGGACCTATGTATGAGTCTTTTGACTTGGATTATTTCAATATTTATGTTGAGATTTCTTTTGGTTTATATGTTTGCTTTGATATGACACCATTACTTGTGATTCCTTTACCTTGTGGGTCGGGGCGTTACAATTTATGGCATCAGAGCCCAGGTTTACGACTTGTAGTCAGGACCTGCGACATATGGAGCCTAGGTTTTGAGACTTTAGAGCTTAGGATTTGACCTGTGAGGATTTGGGTAGATTTTAGGATTCCTTCGTACTTCCATTTCGTATCTCTTTATTCATTTGCTAATCGTTTTAGATGGTTCGAACTCGTGACTAATGGTGGCGCGGATGGAGACGATGATGCGGTAACATGGATGCTGCGATTGCGAATGCTCTAAACTCTCTTTTCCCTGGTTTGACTACACCTGAGATGATGGGAAGGTGATCAACAACATTCGTAATCAGAATGGTGCTTCGGGTAGTGGTGGAGGAAATCAACCCGTCGGTATTCATACTTGGCTCGAGCGTTTCGGTAAGCTTAAGCCTCTTTCGTTTAGCACTGCTGTTACTCCTACTGAGGCGAGGACTGGATCACTCATATTGAGAAGCTGTTTGAAGTATTGGGTTGTGGAGACGAGTTTAAGACTCGTTTGGCTTCATTCAAATTGGAAGGTGATGCTTTAAGTTGGTGGAAGGCGCTCAAACAAGCAAGAGGAGGAGACGCTTTTGCTGTGACTTGTACCTGGACTGAGTTTCGGACTATCTTCTATAACCGTTACTTCCCTGATGCTGAGCAGCAAAGGTATGAGAGGGATTATCAGGCAATCTACCAGTTTGATCATGAGAACTCTAATGAGTACATGAGTAGGTTTATGAGGTTGGTGAGTTTTGTTGGAGCGATTGCTGGAGATGGTAGGCGTCAAGCTAAGCACTTCAAGTGGGGACTGAAGAAGTGGGTGTTGGACCGATTGCTTAATATTGAGTATGAGAATGTGTCGGCCTGTAATGACACAGCTCGTAACATTGAGATCTTTCATGAGGTTTCGGGTTCTAACAAGCGTAATCGCGATGGTGATCGGATTCAAGGTAGGACTCAAGGCAATGACTATAAGGGAAACTCTGGTAGGAGTTATGATTCGAGAGGTCAAGTGGATAGGAGTTATGATCAGCGGGGTCAGTCGGGAAGGAATGTTGACACTGGGCGTTCTGAGACGAGGGGCCAAGATAATAGAAATGCTGGTAGAAATGGAAGTGATCGTCAGAACCAAGGTAACAATAACCAGCGTTACAACAGGGATCAGCCAGCTAGAGGAACAAATCAGGGTCGTGCTTCAGGATCTTCTAGTCAACAGAGGACAGCTGAGGTTTTGCCACCCCCACCTATTTGTACTACTTGTGGAAAGGCTCATCCAGGGCCGTGTTTCAAGGCCACTGGTGGATGTTTCTCTTGTGGTTCCACTACTCACAAGATTAAAGATTGCCCTAAGAAGAATCCGGCAGTTCCTGGAAACTACATCAAGCCGCCAACTACTACTGGACGTGTCTATGCTACTACTCGTAATCAGGCGGAGCGAACTTCAGGTACCATTACGGGCACTCTTTTCATTGATGATTTTGCTGTCTTCGTTTTATTTGATACTGGCGCCACACACTCCATTATATCTATCACATCTGCTAAGAAACTTAATATGAAGCCCAAACCGTTAACAAATCACTTATCGATTTCAACGCCTATGAAAAATCATGTGATCATTGATCATAAATACGTTAAGTGTCCTCTTCGTTTTGATGATCGTATTCGCTTTGCAAATCTGTATCCTCTCGATATGGTCGACTTTGATATCATTCTAGGCATGGATTGGTTGGCTTACCATAGAGCTTCAATTGATTGCCATGCTAGAACGGTGATCTTTGGAGACATAAAACATCCTGAATTCGTTTATCATGGTTCTCAAACCCTTAAATCTGTTAAGCTCATTTCTGCTATGAAGGCACGGATCATGATTGCTCATGGGTGCCAAGGTTTTCTAGCATCTGTTAAGGACACATCTTTGGAGGGTCCTAACATTGAAAATCTTTCGGTTGTTTGCGAATTTACTGACGTTTTTCCCGATGAACTCCCTGGACTTCCCCCAGCTCGAGAAGTTGAGTTTAGCATTGAGTTAATTCCTGGTGCTGAACCGATTTCGAAGGCTCCGTATCGTATGGCACCTGTAGAACTGAAGGAGTTGAAGGAACAGCTGCAAGAGATGATAGAAAGTGGATTTATTTGCCCTAGTGTTTCTCCATGGGGTGCACCTGTTTTGTTTGTGAAGAAGAAGGATGGAAGCATGCGCCTATGTATCGATTACCGTGAACTCAATCGTATTACTATTCGAAACGTATCCTTTGCCACGTATAGACGATTTGTTTGATCAACTGCAAGGAGCTAAGTTCTTTTCGAAGATTGATCTGAGGTCTGGCTACCATCAGTTACGTGTGAAGGAGCAAGATTTTCCTAAGACCGCGTTTCGTACCAGATATGGTCATTACGAATTTCTCGTTATGCCTTTTGGTTTGACCAATGCGCCTGCTGTGTTTATGGACATGATGAATCGTGTTTCCGAGTTTCTCAACAAGTTCGTTATTGTTTTCATCGACGACATTTTGGTTTACTCCAAGTCTGAAGAAGAGCATGAAGAACATCTCCGTATAGTTTTGGAGATTTTGAGGAAGAAGAAGTTGTACGCCAAATTTTCAAAGTGCGAATTTTGGTTGAGACAAGTTGCTTTCCTTGGTCATATCGTATCAGCTGATGGTATTACCATGGATCCGTCTAAGGTTGAGGCTATCACAAAATGGCCAAGACCTACGACAGTGACTGAGGTCAGGAGTTTTCTTGGACTTGCTGGCTACTACAGACGTTTTGTTGAAGGTTTCTCTCGCTTAGCTCTACCCCTAACCCAACTGATGAGGAAAGGTGAAAAGTTTGTATGGACGGATGAACGAGAGAAGAGTTTTGAAGATTTGAAGCGGAGATTGGTGTCGGCTCCTATTTTGACTCTTCCAACTGGTTCTAGAGGATTTCAAATCTACAGCGATGCATCTAAGAAAGGATTAGGCTGTGTTTTGATGCAACATGGAAAGGTAATAGCTTATGCTTCGAGGCAGCTAAAACCTTATGAGGAGAATTACCCAACGCATGATCTTGAGTTAGCTGCGGTGGTGTTTGCGTTGAAGATTTGGAGACATTACTTGTATGGAGAGACGTGTGATATATTCACTGATCATAAGAGTCTCAAGTATATTTTCACTCAGAAGGAACTTAACATGAGACAAAGAAGATGGTTAGAACTTCTTAAGGATTATGACACCAACATTCAGTACCATCCAGGTAAGGCTAACGTAGTTGCTGACGCACTTAGCCGGAAATCAGGCATTCTTGCGAGTATCAAGATTGAGCCTAGGATTTTGCGTGACTTAGAGAGTTTGGATGTTGAGTTGTGTGTACGAGGTTTTGATGGATACTGGGCTAGTATGAAGGTGGAGTCGAACCTTATACTGCAAATTAAAGAAGCTCAGAAAGATGACGGCGAGCTGTGGGCCGTGGTGCAAAATGTTGAAGAAGGTAAGCAGACGGAGTTTAAGGTTGATAATGACGGTATTGTATGGTATGGAGATAGGCTTTGTGTTCCCAATGATCAGGTACTTCGTGAGAAAGTTATGACTGAAGCTCATAGTTCTCCTTTCACTATTCACCCTGGTTCTACCAAGATGTATAGGGATTTGAAGCAGTACTTTTGGTGGAACGGCATGAAGCAAGATGTGGCGACGTTTGTGTCGAAGTGTATGATTTGTCAGCAGGTTAAGATTGAACATCAAAGGGCTAGTGGATTGTTACAGCCATTGGAGATTCCAACATGGAAGTGGGATAAGATATCTATGGATTTTGTGACTGGACTACCTCTTACTAAGAAGAAACATGATGCGATTTGGGTGGTTGTTGATCGACTAACCAAATCTGCTCATTTCTTGCCAATCAGGAAGGATTATGGTATTGGTAAATTGGCGGAGATTTTTCAACAAGAGATCGTTAGACTTCATGGTACTCCGACATCTATTGTGTCCGATAGAGATCCGCGGTTTACTTCTCGTTTCTGGAAGGGTTTGCAGAAAGCTTGGGGTACTCGACTTAATTTTAGTACGGCATTTCATCCTCAAACAGATGGTCAGTCAGAGAGGACTATACAGACCTTAGAGGATATGCTAAGGGCTTGTGCTTTAGAATGAACTGGCAGTTGGGATGAATATCTATGTTTAGTGGAGTTTGCATATAACAATAGTTGGCATGCTAGCATTAAGGCGGCGCCGTTTGAACTACTTTATGGAAGGAAATGTAGAGCACCTATTTGTTGGGATGAAGTAGGTGAGCGTTTGATTGAAGGTCCGGAAATGATCGAGATCACTAATGAGAAAGTAGCTGTGGCTAGAGAGAAATTGAAGGAAGCTAGGTCTCGTCAGAAAAGTTATGCCGACAAGCATCGTCGTGATTTAGAATTTCGGGTTGGAGATCGTGTATTTTTGAAAGTTTCGCCGTTTAGAGGTGTGAAACGTTTTGGAATCAAGGGCAAGCTCAGTCCTCGATTTATTGGACCGTTTGAGATTCTAGAACGGATAGGAGAAGTTTCGTATCGTTTAGCACTTCCGCCTCAGTTATCACATGTTCATGACGTTTTTCATGTATCACTCCTAAGGGGATACAACTATCATCCGTTACACGTTGCTTCTTATCCGTTTGATCAAATTCAATCCGATATGTCTTTATCTGAAGAACCAGAAGCTATTCTGGAAAGACAAGAAAGAGTTATGAGGAATAAAGTGATCCCATTCGTTAAAATTCTTTGGAAGAATCATCCTGAACGTGAGGCTACTTGGGAAACCGAGGAGTCGATGCGTGCTAGTTATCCTCATTTCTTTGAATAGTTTGGTATGTTCTCATTTCGTTTTAGTTTCATTTTCGTTTTCATTTCGTTTCATTTCAATTTTCGAGGACGAAAAATTTTCTTTAGAGGGGAAGAATTGTAAAACCTGAAAATCTAAAATCTGAATAAAGATTAAAATACCCTTGGAACTAAAATTATAAAATACGTAAAATATATTTATAACATTTAAAGAAATTAAAAGTTAACTTGTGAATACTTAAAAACCTAACTAAAATATATTACGTAATTGATTTTGGTACGACGAAGAATTAATGTTTCGTAAATGTTTTGGGTCGCGTTTGTTTGTGTTCGTGAGCCAAGGGCCGAAGCCCAGGTGGCTTGTGATGGTGTGGTGTACGGTTGGACCCAAACCCAAACCCAATTCTTTCTAGTTTAACTCAAATACTACAACTATATATACCATACATAATCATAAGTTTGGAACCCTAGTTATTTTGCTCTTTTTTTTTTCTTTTCTCCCTATTCGGCCGAGCCTCAACAAACACCCTTGGTGTCGAATTTTGCTTCAACGAGTTAAGGTATAATGTTTATTCGTCTTACTTTAACGTACCTTGCGTGTATATGTCAAGTTATATTGGTTTCGTCGCGATTTGTTTTTTTCTTTGTGGCGAGAGGTGTGAACCGAAAAAAAAAAAGAAACCTAATCACTAAACTTTACAAGTAATTAAGAGTGCGTACGTAAGATGCAATATTGAATCGGGGTATGTTTGTGTCGATTTAATAAGGGCCGAAACACATGAATTAGGACCGAACCATGTTTAGTTTCGAATATGAATATAACTTAGTAACTTGAATATGTGAAGTGTTTAGATGAGCTAAGACATGTGTAAAACCTAATATCCGAAACCCTAGATGGAACCGAATCATGTGCATAAGTATTGAAGATGCATTAATTAAGTAAAGGTTATGTTAACATAAACCCTAGTTTGATTTGTTAAACGAATAAGTTATGCTAAACCCTAATGTTGTAAATGTGTAATTAATACAAGCAATAAGTAACTTATATGTCACATAAAATCATAAACGTGTATGGTGAAAACTTAAAAGGAAAGATTATTTGTGGCGTGTTAGGTTAAGTAGCGAATCATTAAAAGACGTAACATGTAAGTTAATTAATGAGATATTTAAGAATGAGAAACCCTAAACTTTAATAAAAGACATATGAACCCTAATTTACGATATTAATATTAAAACATTTTAAGTCTCATTTAATTATAGAAACCCTAAAATATTAAAAGATCATTGTGACGATTTCGGAATCATTAATAATATACGACATTAATGTATATAGGTTCTGTGAAGAAGGAGTAATTCTTTGCTTTCCCTGTTTCTTCTGTTGATCTTTTGCTTTGGAATAAGGTACGGATATTCTGTCTTCTTTAAGGACACTTAGTTATGTTACAAACATTCTGACCTTTTAGTAAAGTTTTCGTATAAGTTTTCTTTTCGTTTCATATCTTACCTTTTCTTTGTTTTTGATTTCCTAAGCCTTTGCTATGAACCCTAATGTGTCTATTGAACTTTGATTTTGAATCATAAAACATTTGATTTTGAACCATATGATATGAAGACTTTGATTTTGAAAACATGATTAAACATTTGATAAAATATGATCTATGTCAGTTATGACATTCTTATTTGACCTCAGATAGTTTGACACCCGAGCCAATTATTAACTAGTCATGGGGGTTCCATGTCCGTGTCAGCAAATGCACTTCTGACATGACTCTAGGGCAGTAGAGTGAAGTTCTGCCACGTCCCTTATCTGTTATCTGTTATGAGCTCAGTTTGAATTATATTATTAAAGTATGTCTGTGGGGCGTATGGGTGCATCCTAGATCTGTTATATGCTATATATTATATGTTTATGCTATATGTGTCGATGATTGATGCTGCGTGCATGCACGTCCTTCATAACTCTGGTAGGTCTCCCCTACAAAAATGTTGCCTTATGTGATTATGATATGTTTCTGATATGGCATATGTGTCTGGGCTCGAGGTAGTTAGCTATAAAACTTATTCTTATATCCTGAATTATCTTTTGAAATTAGTATGACTTCACTATTTTTCTTTCACTTTATTTCGTATTCGTTCTTGTTTCGTATTCGTTTTGCTTGTATATCTGTTCACTGGGCTTTTGAAGCTCAGCCGCACTTTTCTTTTCTTCCGCGGCAGGTATCTAAGCATTGGAGCTGGGTATTGCTTTGGGATGAGTGCTGAGTGGACTTACCTTAGAGATTTAGCTTTGATCTTATGATGCCATTTAGACTTTATACTTTAGACATTTCATTTGGAGTTATTTTTCCGCTGGGACCTATGTATTGAAGTCTTTTGACTTGGATTATTTCAATATTTATGTTGAGATTTCTTTTGGTTTATATGTTTGCTTTGATATGACACCATTACTTGTGATTCCTTTACCCTTGTGGGGTCGGGGCGTTACATGTATCCAGCAGTGGACAAAATAAAAGCAGAAAGTATCGTGATTCAAGTGGAAGCAAACTCTTTGATTTATGTAAGAGTTGGTTACTTCAAGTCATTGTTTTAATGTAATGTAACGTGTACAGTTTGATCTAATTGTGAGATGTTTTATAATGTTTCCAAAAGTATCACTGAAGAAGAACGATCTGCTAGATATGCAACCTCACATTAAGATAACTTGGGTGTTTGAGATAATGTTTCTAATCTTGTTAACATGATGAAACTTTTGTATATGCAACTTGCAATCAAAGTTGTATTTTGAGTATGAATGGTATATCAGGTTTGCGTCCATACCTAATACTGATGTTTAACGGATGTTGCAGTGTGTTACTCCTTCATCTAGAAGTTCCAGTATTGGTGATCATCGGCGCTCTAGGAGTGATTCACCAGAATATAATAGGCGTGAAGGTAGGGTGATCTCAAGGAGATATAGTGATGATAGGGATTATCGAGACCGTTCAGAACCGTGACCTCGTCATGGAATTATGTGAAAGTTTTAGGAGAACTCCTGGTATAGCTCAGTAGCCTTAATGATAAAAAGCTTATAAGATTGACATGATCAGAAAAGTTGTTATATGCCTAACTGGTGTTTGGAATAAAGGTTTAAACTGATGGCTATGTATCATGGTTTTGAAAATCTTTGCTTCACAAGCTTTTCTATCTACTGAGTGTTTGGGATAAGCTATCTATCTTCATAAGGACAGTTTCCTGTTTGGCAGTAAATGAAATGATCATCTGGCGAGACAGTGGGTTCACCAGTGGGTTCAGCCGCAAATATTATGCAGTTCTACTTCTGTGGTTTAGCAGGTCTGCAAGTTTTGGTCTTATGTGGTAGTTTGGCAATTCAAGTCTTTCGTTTTGCTGTTATGTTGCAGAAAGTATCATTGAAGAAGAAAGATCTGCTAGATATGCTTCTACCTCACATTCAGAGGTAACTTGCTTTTTGAGATAATAATGTTTCTGATCTTGTTAACATGATCAAACTTTTTTATCTTCAACTGGCAATCAAAGTTGTATTTTGCGTATGAATGTTAGACCAAATAAACATAAACCCTTAAATCACTTTTTACATGTTTCCAATTGACGACTTGGGTTTGAAAATCTTCAACAACCAGGTATGCAATGTTTCTCTGACATCCATTTAATCATAAAATTCCAACTGTTGATGTTCAATTACGGGTTATTGGTCCTTTGTTAACGATCTACGCCGCCGTTAGTGTTGGTTTAAAGCTCGATTCCACATAGAATCCTTGCCATCCTTGTTCATATGACCTCAAACTAGCAGTTTATTTGTAAAGCTTTTGTATTTGGGTTCATGTTTGCATTTCTTTTATGATTAGATTTGTTAGATGTATGAAATAAATGTTTAAGTTCATTGATATCACTGTGAGACGTTTCTTATAAATAAAGACATGGATATAGAAACTTGTTATTTTTCATTTGGGCATGAGTTTTAGATACATGAAATGTGTTGGTGGAATTACATATTCGTAGAAGAATGGCTGCACATAAGCTAAAATACCCTGATGAACAAATGATAAGCCTTGGCATTGGTGATATAACTGAGCCCATTCCAGTAATTTGTTGATCTTTCAAAGGGAAGAAAATATTTACGTTGTTAAGGAACTAACTGTCAAATACAGAGGTCGCAATTTCAAGCATTTTACTTATAAATGGATCAATTTACATTATGTTATGTTTAATGTGTTAAACAGGCTGAAAACATTCATTAATCATTATTTTTAGCAAGTTTAAGAAAAGGACAGACCACGTTTGCAGGTCAACCTGATCCAGTCCAGACTAAATTTACCAGTTTGACTTATTTCCTATCATTTTTACTATCATTTTTACTTATTTCCTAACATGTTTAATGTGTTGAACATGCTGAAAATGAAGAGAGCACTTTCGTTTTATGGGTGAGGGCACTGGACTTTTTTCCTATCATTTTTACTTTTTTTTACATATACTTTTGTGTATCCACAATAACTTGATTGGGGCATCGCCCCCACTACTTCTAAGGTGGCTCCACCGCCCCTGGTTTGGGGATTCATTGGAAGGTTAGTTATCTGTTACTATATATAGTAGAAGGAACATGGAAATATATTCTAGAAGGGATCAAGATACATTAAAAACCTATGCAACATCATTTTTGAAACTTTAGATTAATTTAGAAACTTTATTTTAAATTTCCCTAACCAATGTTCAGAAATATCTAAGATATCTTACGGATTAATTTAGAGGTTTCCTTAGGTTCCTTCGAAAGTTAGTAAACCATTATTGGGTTCTCAAGACAAGTTAAGGTGCCTACTTAGCGTTCACGGTCTCGGTCCATGAAGGTGCTTGTTTTATTGGTCGGCAACAAGTATTAGTCATTATGTAGAATTATGGAGCACCTAGGCTTTTACAGTGCTCGTTATTTTGAATTGGTCTCATTATTTGGTTAGTAACAATAAGCTCAATATGCAAACAAATTTTTATGATATCAATGTGAATTTAAAAATAGTTATTCACTTTAAAATTTAAAAAAGTTTAGTTATGATATAAATCAACGAAGAGATTCAGGCTGCAAGCCAAATCCCCTCAATGATGCTTATGATTTAAATCAACTAGCAGGGTACTCGAGCGATGCGACGGCGGTGCACTGAAATAAATTTTTTTAATAAATCGTGCTTTATAATCTGAAACATTTTATGTGATGATAAATTTGCGGATGCCAAAAGTTTCATGTCGCATATTTCAACTCTTTAGAATATTATAGTAGGTTACTCGCACGTTGCGACGGGTGTTATCAAGTAATAAAATTTTTAGTAAAAAATGTTTTCAATTTTATGTTTTCTCTTATAATAACTTTACCAATAGTGAAAACATAATGAGTTTGAATAACTTTAAAAAAAGTGATGGATAATATTAAACTAATTCATATAAAAACAATTGAAATTGCGTCGCGATAGGCAATAATGTTATGGGGTTATGGTCAAATTAGTTAATAGTGATCTGTAGTCACAAGTAAGTAGAAACATTTTTTTTTTTGAAATATATATGTAATAATCAACACCTCGTAATAAGTAAATAAAATATATTTGTGAACATATTTGTATCATTAATATTGTTTATTACATTTATATCCCTACTCACAATTTATACATAACTTAATTATTTAAAAATAAAACTATTCACTTTCTTTTCAATAAATTATTTATCAACTATTAAAATATATTTTTTAATAAAATATTATTTTTTTTCCATTACCTCATTTTATTTCATTCTAAAACGAATCCAAATCCAATCCTTTAACAAACTTTAACAAACCAGCCCTCAATCAACTCTAATCTCCGCCATTCACCAAAACCACCACTCTCTAATTTTTGTTTGTTTCACTCTCATTTCACAGAAAATATCATTTATCAACTTTGAACTTAGGGGTACTTGTTGAAGCTTATTTTGGGCTTATGATTTTATCTGGTTTTGACCAAACAATAATCCTTTAAGAAATTCTCTCAATTTAAACAAAATCCCCAAATTTTATAAAAGCCCCAAATTTTATCTGGTTTTGATCAAATTGAATCCTTTGGCCGATTCTGCTCAACTCGCCCTGGTCCGATTACTTTGTAGTCCGAGATTTACAACACTGGGTAGGCTTATTTTAAGAGGTTAATAAGCTATTGGGTATAAAAAAAAGAAGGTACAGAGCTTATTGAATGTGTGTAAAAAAAGGTACAGAGCTTCTAATCACAAACAAATAGTCTTTGGTTCTGTGAGCTGAAGTTGCTGATTTTGTGATGCTCTCAGGTATACTTTTCATCTGATTGAATTCATTGATTTTTGTGTTTGCTTCAATTACGTGTTAGTTATAGAGATTTGTGATATTATTATAGTGCGATAGAGGTGAATTAGGTCTTTTACGTACGTGCGGCTATGGTTTGAAGCTCGGGTTTAGGTTGTGCACGAAAGGTGTTTGGTGAAATGTCCATTAGAGAATGATACTTGCGTAATATTTATCGTTAGATTTTGACATCCAAAAACTGTTTGGTGTGTCGTTTAGAATGAGATAATAAGTTTTAGTCATTAGTATGATAATCAACTATGAAAACATTTTTAGTCATTGGATAAAACAGTTTAAGGTTTAGTTTTAACTGTCAATTGCAGAAATGGCAAGTTTTGCTGTTACGTTTTCGTATCTACTGGCTAGTTTATCACTTACTGTTTGAATCGACAAATATTGTTTTTTAAATTGCCCTTGTGTATTCCGGAGCAAAAGGGCATTTTGTTACATTAGTTTTCATGTGATTTGCAGTCACAAAAACTTTACCATGGCAGGCACATAACACAATGTGGGCTAATAGATGCTTAAAGTTAGCAAAATGGTTGGGTTGGGTAACTGCTGATAACATGAAATTATCTTCTGTGCGTAGGCACATTTATGTTATTTGAGTACTTTTTTATTAACATACATACCAAATCATTACATACTTTTTACTATTTTCATTCATTTTAGCGTGTAGAAAGGATATATAGTTCAATGCACTTTATGCCTTCACGCTATGCTAAAAATATCGTTCAGCAATGTTAAAAGTTGATAGCACTTGTAACGGTGAATAAGGATGTTAAAAATGGCTGCAGCTAAGAAATGTTTTTCATCTGGATAACTGTTTATTTACCTCGGATTTCCTAATTTGTGAGCTAATCATCCGTTTATTCTTGCATCAACCCAGACAGAAAAATGAAAAAAAGAATAAATAAGACAGAATGAAAGTGGCTTATATGCTTTATTATATAAACAAAGCAATCATCAGAGCTTTATGTACTACTCTGTTTGATAACATAAAGTGTATATATATCAATTATCAAGTAAGATACTAGAGTAGATATTATGTGTGAAACCGATCCAGCTTACCAATATGGACTGCCTGTACTACAATAGGCGCTAAAGAGCCATTTGAGTGAGAGATTAGTACATGAAACACAGTTTCTCCTAGAAATTTTCCACGTTTAGTTTTACTTTTCATATATTTTTTATGAGTTTTTTTCCTTAAACGAAAGTGAAGGATACTGATACTTGGACTGACATTAGTGGTTTTTTCGAGCTAACAAAATCTGGTCAACTTTAATGGGGACTTTTGATTCATCTACATGTAAATGGGCCAACTCTTGTTTATATTAACTAACAGTTGAATTAGTTCTTAACTAAAATTTAAGTGGTTGCACGAAATTGTCAAGTTTATACCCTTCTTTCTGTTGTTTGGGTTAAATTTATCTTGTTTTCTTTTTGGGCAAGTTTATTTATTTCATAATAACGTACACATTAACAATTTGGTAGCATATGCTTGAAACTTTTTCTCTACTTAATGATGTGGCGCAGACATGTAATATGTGAATAGTGTCATTTCCGTGCATCATGTGTGTCCTTGCTTGTTATGCTTACCTATCCCCTTATAAGGATGAAATGGACAAAGTCAAGTGGTCAACTCTACTTCTTGCTTGGTCTATCTATGCAGAGCGACTGTCTATCTGTTGTATCTTATTTGTATCCGAAGTAAGGCTTGTAATTTTTTTGCATCATGCCAATGTGTACCAACAAGTAAATACTATTTAATTGTTTATGATTGTCAATGGAGATAATATTATATCATTTATGCAGCCCAAATCACTTTGTCATAACTTTTGCTGCGAACCAACTAATAGGCCCTGAACGCTCAGGTGCATGACAATCTGGTTTTATATTCCTACTTATTAATCACATTATATGCTGTTTCTTTTTATAGGCAGAAATTACTCAGAGGATGAGTCATGTAAATGAGGTGGCTGGTAGAGCTTCTGGCTATAATAGGCATGAGGAACTGGCAAAGAAACTTCAGGTATGAAATATATAACCCAAAAAGTAATACATATGAAATGTGCTATTGCTGCTATTAGCCAAACTGTTAATTGCAATCAACACACCATTCGATTATCTAGTTGTATTTTTGGTACACAAAACAAACTGGAACTATTGTCCTAACTTAGATATGGTTGATATATACCTTGCTGAATAAGTTGAATCTTATAAATATGGTAATGTGAAGCAGGTGCTGCTTGCATTAGACCATATGTGTTGTCGCCTGTCAGGTTGTTAGTTTGAATATGCCGAGTGTTGAACTACATCAGGATGTGATCTAGTTATGTTATTAACTAGAGCATGCCTTTTATGATCATATGCCAATCTTTTGTCTTTATCGGATAACAGATTCCATGCTTGAGAAACGAGTTGGAATGCCCTTTCTGCACCTAAGGACTTGTTCTTATCGGGATGAAGTGATAAAGCTAGTTTTCTATAATGTTTCTTCACAGTATCATCATCTGCTAAGGGGGTTCACACCAAGTATCCCATAATAATCTGATTCACCGCTTACTTTGTTTTCGGCAGCAAAATGCACATCCAGAACTGCTAATAGTTGGGAAATACCCTCCAGACCAGGAAACAAATTTTGGGCCTTTAAAGCAAATTTCTTGGCACCCTTTACATTCAACGATTTCTTTCTCCCTTGTGGCTTCATCCTTTTGCATTCCATCCTTCACGAGTTCATGTAGTAAGCAGTTAATCTGCTTCAACCCTTCCTTAATAATGCTACTACATTAATAGTTTCAAGTAAACGTGAAGATTAGGCAATATTCTGGCCCGACCTAATGCTTAACCAAGCTACTACTTTTGATCGCGATCTCAAACCTGATACAGATATACGAAGTTGACAGATTAAGCATAAAGCACATGTATAAAGTATTCATAGAATGATTTCTCGCAGAAGTAAAACCATAGTAAACTATACCAGAATCCAAACACCTATTTTTCATTGTCACAGAACTAAAAGTTTTACTGTATCCAAATACCCTGTTCACCAGTCACAAACCACCAATGGACGAATTTCAAACAAATATTTCAATTCCCATGACCCATCTTTAGAAACATTCTCGGGACGAATTTCAAACAAATGGTTTTACTTAAGAATACTGATAGTCGTATCAAATACCTACAAGGTTGTAAAAATCGCTCGGCGGTACCGTGGCGGTTGACCCCCGCCAAGCGCCATAGCCGCCATAGCGGCGCCTAGGCGGCGCCATGGCGGTGACCCTAAATTACAAAAGAATTTATTAAAGAAATGAATATTAGCAAGATTAATTATAAAAACTAGCTTAAATTAGAACAAAATCAATAAAATCGGAGTTAATTGCCGTGAATTTGAAAAAAAAAAAACCAGATCTGAAGTTGACCACCGTTGACCGGCGTTGACCGGCGTTGACCGCCGTTGACCAAACCGCCGCCAAGGCCGATTTTGACCGCCAAGCTCCGATTTTGACCGATTTCTGACCGATTTTGACCAAAACGCCAAATTAGACCGATATGCCAAAAATCGTGGCGTTTGACCGCCGCCAACCGCCTAGGCGCCGCCATATCGGCCGCCAAGGCCGATTTTTACAACACTGAATACCTACATAACAATGATTCTTATATGATTTAAGTGCTTTAAATACCACATCTTTTATATACATAATTAATGTAGCATCTTTGACCCATTTAATTAGGAATGGGTCAATTTGGTGTTATGTTTATATATTAATCGAGACATACTTTTTCTTTGGGTAATGTAAAACAAATGTTTACGTGTTAATAGAGATAGACTTTTGCGCCAATTCTGTAAGCTTCTAAAACTTTTGTCGAATTTTGATACATTTGACCCAAAGAGAAGATAAGGCAAGCAGATTAGGTTAACAATACATACCTACAAAAGTGCTAAAATTTTGATACATTTTAGTGGACCCCGCTGGGAGCTTGTACCATTACCAGCCTCAATACCCGTTATCTTACTCGTTTCTGGGGCTGAAATGTTATTTCTCGTTCCTTGTGAAATTCCCGCAACTTCTGAAGAAGCATTGATATTTGGTGGTGGAATCTCAGTCGCGTGAAACGGTCCATAACAAGTGGGGCATAACATATTTCGGTTTAAATACTTTCTCAAGAATTCATACTGCAATTTGCATCTCATGCATACGATCCAAAACGTTTTAATCTTCATCAGTTTAGTAATCGGTAAAGGAATAGAAGTGGGACCCGTCTTGGTCATCCCATTAACTTTATCCTTATCTTGAGAAGTTTTAATCTATGTTAAACAAGGCCCAGGAGTCGTCTGAGGCGCTATCTGTTCATTTGACGATGCAGAAGCAGAAGTGGGACCCGTCTTGGTAGCCCCGTTAACTTTATTCTTTTTTCGAGAAACTTTGACCTTTGATGTCTCAGGAGCTATCTGTTCATTGGAGGATGAAGGAACAGAAGTGGAAACCGTCTTGGTAGTCCCGTTAATCTCATCCTTTTGACTCTTGGTTTTTTCTTCGTCTGAGTAGTAGTTTTATCCTTCTTTTGAGAAGTAACCTTTGTCTGCGCATCTGCACTACTTACTTTGTTTTCGGCAGTAACATGCACATCCAGAACAGCTAATACTTGGGAAATACCCTCAAGACCAGAAAACAAATTTTGCGCCTACCAAATTTTTTGGCACCCTTTACATCCTTTGAAGAAAACTTACTTTCAGCGATTTCTTTCGCCCTTGTGGCTTCATCCTTATTGCATTCCATCCTTCACGAGTTCATGTAGTAAGCAGTTAATCTTCTTCACCACTTCCTTAATAATGCTACTACATTAATAGTTTCAAGTAAACGTGAAGATTAGGCAATATTCTGGCCCGAGATAATGCTTAACCAAGCTACTACTTTTGATCGCGATTCTCAAACCTGATACAGATATATGAAGTTGATAGATTAAGCATAACGCACATGTATAAAGTATTCATAGAATGATTTCTCGCAGAAGTAAAACCATAGTAAACTATACTAGAATCCAAACACCTATTTTCCTCATTGTCACAGAAACTAAAAGTTTTCTGTATCCAAATACCCTGTTCACCAGTCACAAACCACCAACTGGACTTCTTCAACCCGTTTTCTTGTAATCTATTGCTTTTCATTTTATTATTTCCGTTGACGTATTATATATAAAAACTAACCAAAAGTGACCCGTTTCATGTAAATTGTCCCAAAAATAATAAATTTTCTGCGAGCAAGTTTGGAAGATCTGGTTACTTACTTTCAGTCAGCAATGGCACACGACTTAGAGGTTGACTGTTAAATTGCATTACCTGTCATTCAAAGGTCATTCATTCAACCTAAAAAAGTCCATACCCAACTAACCCTTTCCAAAACCACAAATAATTAACCAGGCCAGTAAACCATACGTGTCAAATTAAGCCCACACACATAAGTGAAGCCACTCAAAATCCCTTCGAAATTTTTGGGTGAAATTCTACCCCAACCTTTGCTACCTATTAGAATCCTAACTAAAATTGGTGAATAACTAAAAAAAACATAAAGACAAAAGCCATACCTTAAACATATTTTAATGCAAACCTTCTGTTGCTTAAGTTGCAGATCTTGGAGGTTCGTTGGTCGTTCATACTTCCTACTCCAATAAGTCCTTCGGAGACAACAAATTATCATTCGTTCTTTTCAACAAATTATCTTCAGAAACATTTTTGGGGCAAATTTCAAACGAATGATTTTACTTCAAAAGTACCTACATAACAATAATTCTTATATGATTTAAGTGCTTTAAATACCACATCTTTTATATACATAATTAATGTATCAACTTTGACCCATTTAGTTAGGAATGGGTCAATTTGGGGTTATGTTTATATATTAATAGAGATATACTTTTTCTTTGGGTAAAGTAAAACCAATGTTTACGTATTAATAGAGATAGACTTTTGCACCAATTCTGTAAGCTTTCAAAACTTTTGTCGAATTTTGATACATTTAACCCAAAGAGAATATAAGGCAAGCAGATCAGGTTAACAATACATACCTACAAAAGTGCTAAAATGTATCATTCAAAATTTATAGTAGGTTTAATAAATATGAAGAAATAGTGGCCAACAATGTGCATTCTAAAGTATATCATATTATATGTCTAAAACGCACCTTGCTTTTGAAATACATAAATAAATATATGCAATATTACAGGACACTGGATGATTTCATAACTTACGGCCCGACAAGCCCGACTAACATGATTCGGGACTCGGGATCGGGACGGGATTCGGGATTCGGTCGGTTTTGCTCACCCCTACTTATGGATATCATTCAGAAATAAGGACCGTGTCTTAACATGCTTATATACATTCAAAAAGTAATTAGGAACCTCAAAGCTTAAGCTTGTAACGTAAACTAATGATAAGTGGCAAACATAAAACATAAACCAGACTGCGTTGCATAACGATTTTAAATATTCAATGGCGATTTATATAATCGAAGGGATTCTTACAGGTCCATAAGGCCAGCGGAAACCAATGAGGGCAATTGCAGTTAACTTACCGACTATCCTTATAGCCTATTTAATCTATAAAATCAAATACAATACCTAACACTTGCAGCATACTTCTATAGAAGTAATGAATTGTCCTTACGCGCGTAACATAATTGCAGACAAAAAAAAAGTTTGGCCACTAACCCCCAAACAATCTATTTCATTGAGGCATAAAAGCAAACACTTGGTGTGCATAGATATATAAACCACTAATGAACACCTTAATTCGTCAACTAAACTAACAAAAATCAAACACCCATATGAACAATCGCAATTTTAAAAAGAAACCCATATCGATTATATAAATTGTAAAACACTAATTTTTATATACCTTATTAGAATCAATCTTTAGCCTTAACTAATAATATTATAACAGAAGTTCCATCCTATACCTAACCATTTAATTTCACTTTTTCTCAAAGACGGCCATAAAAAATCAAATAAAATTAATTATAAATTAAATTAAATGAAAATAAGAATCAGTTAAATAGTCAACTAATTCAGTTACAGAACCTGCATATCCAGTTGGTTATGCAGGAGAGGAACTCGAGCTCTCAACCGGCCATCTAAATATCCGGCCAACGGAGGAGAACTGGTGACGGCGCCGGAGAAGATGATTACGACGGAGGTGCTGTCGTTGGTGGTTGCGACTGCCATTGGTGACGGTGGGGTCGTTGTGGGTGAGTTGACTTTTAAAGACGGGAAAGTGGAGAGTACATATAATAGTGTTTCTCAATGGGTTGAGTTATTAGGACCCCCTATTTTTTTATTAAGACCCCCCTTTTTTATTTTTTTTTATTTTTTTTTTATTTTTATAATTTTGTTTATATCAAAAAGCTATAAATCTGAAAATGCGGAACTGTAAATATAAAGTTTAATAAGCCAAACGCTTAAAACTGTCAGAAATACGGAACAAAAACTGACAAAAAGCTGTGTTGTACTGGAAAAAGCGGGGGGACAAAGGGGGGACAAGGTGGCAGGCTATGGGGTAGGGAGGGTCTTAATATTAGGACCCTTCTCAATTGTTATACAAGCATAAGTGACGAAAGAACAATAAAAAAATTAGTGTGCAAATCAACCCCTTGTTATTATCTCTATATACTAAAGCATCATGTCGGTGCATATTAAAAAAAATATGTCAGTACATTTTTATATTCATGCTATCCTTTTTATATTAACCCAGTCTTTATAATATTGATTGTATATATATTATAACTTCTCTCGGAAAATAGTAATAAAACGAGTGTGGGAACCCGCGCGATGCAGCGGGATTGGCTTCGAAGGACTTATTTTGTAGCGACACTTAAACCTTAGGGACTAATTGTGCCAAGTTGCTATAGTTAGCAATTAATTCTACAAGACTTACTTTGCAACGTCGCTTAAACCTTAGGGACTATTTTTTCCAGATTGCTATAGATAGCAATTAATGCTGTAGGACTTATTTTGCAGCGCCACTTAAACATCAGGGACTGTTTCTGCCAACTTGGGAAAGTTTGCAATTGATGTTTGCTACAGGACTTACCTTGCAACGCCCCTTAAACCTTAGGGACTATTTTTGCCATATTGCTATAGATAGCAATTAATGCCGCAGGACTAATTTTGCAGCGCCACTTAAACATCAGGGACTATTTCTGCCAAGTTGGGAAAGTTTGCATTTAATGTGTTGGCTTGTTACTGTTTTCTTCCCCGCCTTTTAGTATATATAGTAATACTTGGGAAAAGCAATAGTCCACTTTCATTTTTTGTTTGCTAGGCTTTTTATATCAGCTTTGCCGACTCCCTTTGTGGTCATTGTTAAACACGTGGCTTCACCGCTTGTGATTCACCAAAAAGACACAATCCTCATAAACCTTCTTCTTAAAATAGATCTGACGGTCCGTTTTTTACACACGTACCAAAAATGTGAGGTGAGTT
This sequence comes from Chrysanthemum makinoi, assembly GCA_910596185.1. Classification (NCBI taxonomy): domain Eukaryota; kingdom Viridiplantae; phylum Streptophyta; class Magnoliopsida; order Asterales; family Asteraceae; genus Chrysanthemum; species Chrysanthemum makinoi. Next base: position 37,949,661 of record OU343225.1, on the reverse strand, counting down.
TTTGGTATTTTTTTTGTGGTTTTTTTTACAGTGTGTGATGAGTTGATGAGATTGTCGATGTGTGTTAATGCTTCCCCCAATTAAGAAGCATTAAGGGTTTAGGTCCGCATTTCTTCTCGATTAAAAGAAAGAAACACTCCTTAGTACCCACATACACACAGTCGCCACACTTGATGGTTGAATGCCAAGCTTGCACTAAAATCCCATTTCATAATTAGGTCGTATTATTATTTTTATAATTGTATGATGTAATTTTGACCAATTTATTTTGAGCTTGGGGAGGGCTTTTACCCCGGTTCGAGTCTCACAAGTGACAAAGAAAATCCGGATTTTCCTCTTAGTGTGAAGCCGTGAGCTCTAGGGGTTTCCCTTTGCGGGTCTCTCCTAGTGATTCGGGTCCCAGTATCTAGGGCCTGCCCATTTTGATGGTTTAACTCGGGGGTCGAATTTTAAGTGTGGTGCCATTTTAAAAAAACAATTTATTTTGAAATGGGTTGGTTTTGTTGATCTTTCATCTCTAACGGATCAAAAGTAAAAAAAGTGAAAAGTAAATTAGTCAATTGGGTTAAAGGTTGTCCAAAGTGCATTGTTACACAAAACCACTAAATGAGTTTACCACGAAACACCAACCAAACACCCACCAAATAGTAAGCCTCTAACTTGAAGAAATGAGATATTGGTGGAGTTGAAGATGATTAAATGTGTGTGTGATGTTGGAAATCGTTATTAGGTGAGGACTTATGTTTATTAAATTGGGATGATGTATTTGCCTTTTTTTTTTTTTTTTTTACACTATTATGTGTTATAGTAATATGATCATTTGGGATTTAGGGGGTGTTTGGGTAAGCTTATTTAAATAGCTTAATAGGTTATTGGGTTTTAAAAAACCTTAAATTAAGGTTGCAAATCTCGCTAGGCGGCAGTGAGTAATTGGCCTACACAGGGAGTATGTGGGGGTATTGGAATTTTTATGTACAAGTTTTGAAATTATATGTATGACATGTTAATAGGACCATAGTATTGTTCATAGAACCAAAAAGTATGTTTGGTAATATTAACACAATTGTTAAAACACTTCAAACCGAGTTTTGTACGAATTAGCACCGAGTTGACCAAGTTGTGACCATATTGAATCTTTTGGCGATTCTACTCAACCGCCCGGTCATTGACCTTGTGGCTTGTAATCGCCGATTTTTTGTAGTCCGAGTTTTACAACACTGGGTAGGCTTATTTTAAGAGGTTAATAAGCTATTGGGTATTAACCAAAAAAAAACAAAGTACAATGAATGAATGTGTTTGGGTAAGCTCATGTGTCAAAGCGCTTTGTACATTGGGATGTATTTGTATTTTTCCTAATTATCATGTGTAGATCAAAGTGAGTTTGTGAGAGAGATAGCTGTCATGGGAATATGGGATTTAGAGTGTGTTTAGTTAAGCTTATATAAAAAACTTATATGGGTTGGACAAGCTTATGCCAAAGTGCTTATTAGTTATTTTGGGGAATAAGGGGTTTTTCAATAATGAATAAATGCATAAGTTAAGCATAAGGTTATCCTGATACAGTACATCATATTATTATCCTTTGGGCATGATTGAAGCCAATATACGCATGATTGAAGCCAATATACTGTATGTAGCCTTGTTCTGCCTAGAGATAAGAACAACATATCTAAAGGCATCGTATAGGGCAATATGAGGTCTAAGTGCTATAATATGTGGTCATACGTGCTGATTTTATAGGCTGTTAAAAGCTGTGTATAAGTTGTCCTTTTATACATTTATGGTGCTAACGACGCCCTTTCATGCTTGAATCATTTAGTCGGCTGCAAATGACGCCGTTTCATGCTTGGATATAGCCTTGGATCAAAACAATGTCGTTTTTGGCTAAAATTGTGGTGGATGCTATTTGTCGTTTTAATAAAGGTTATGTGGAATCCTTTATCATGTGTTATGGAAGCTGCTCTTAGATCAAAACGATGTCATTTTTGGATAAAATTGCGTTTTGGACTTCTTTGTCATTTTTGTTAAAAGATTATGTGGAATCCTCTATCATGGGTTATGGAAGCTGCTGCTATTATGGCAATTACGCTTGTAATGGTGGTGTAAGTTTCGCAATTTGATTATCTAATTATTGCATTTTGATGATGGGTTGTTGTTAGATCTTATATTGGTTAGATTGAAGAATGAGATGAGTGAACAATGGATGAGGGGGTTTTGGTTTGTAGAACACGTAGGCTTTTTTTTAGAACGGCTACATGTGGATACTTTGAAGACGTGTGGCAAAAACTTTAACCCAAGCACTAAAACAGCAATTTTTTGGCATAACCCATGGTCATAAGTTTATGCGTATAGAACTGAATTTTTATAAGAAAGCGGATTTGCATCGTATTAAGGCGTCCAAGAAGCACTATAAACATTATGCAACTCCAAATGCTCCGCCGCAACGCCCGAAAACCTAATCCCTGTTTGTGTATGTGACAACTCGTAATTTCAGGTCATTTTACAAACTTTGGAAATTTTTACTATTCATCTCGGGAATTTACTATTCATCATTTTACTATTCATCGTTTTTGAAGTCGATTTGATATTCTGAGAATGTATTTCAAAATTTTACTATTCACGGAAAACTATCATTCGAGGGAGAAAATCACTATTCATGAGTCACTCTTCATCATTTTTCGTAAACTAAGTTTACGAGTATCAAATACGCGTAATCTGGAGGGTTAAACTGCGTATTCATGGAAAATCACTGAGGACATTTCATATAGACTAGATTTAGTCTACATATCATTAGTAACGTCATCATCATATCAGTTCATGCATGGTTTTGCATATTTCGTTAAACCTTTGTTTTCCTATTAAATAAATAATATCGCATAAACATTTATTTTGAATATTGATCCGACACTTCCAAAAATAATCCTAATATATTTTTATTCTCATTTTAAGACTATAAAAATTATATTATTAGCTTACCCGATGTTTTCAATTTGTTTGGTATATAAATTGTTATGTATAAATATTTACGACGGTTTTCGTAAATTCAACTCGTTAATTATTTATTCACTCAATTCTTGCGAGAAATGTATTTTTATAATTTTTATGACTTCGATATATTTTATTTTGTTCCGTTAAAATCGATTTCTAGCTAACTCTATACATAATAAATAAATATCTAATAAAAATCTTTCAAAGTTATCAAAACCAAATTGGATACTTCACTTTCATTCATTTATTCAAAAAAAAATATATGTTCTCTTTCTTTTTCTTTGAGATGCACGATCACTACATCAAACATGGAGGTATCACCATTTTTTTTCTTCCAAGATCAAGTATTATTATGATCCTATTAATGTTCTAGTTAAGGTTTTGGATTAAACCTTGAAGATTAACTAAGTTTTCTATCATCTATCCTCATAATCACTTAAAGTAAGTTACTATTAATTTTCCTAATCTTTTAAACATTTTCTTGATCTATTTTTATGATTCTATTAGAAATATATGCAAGTATCATATGAATTCGTACCACTTTTGCTAGTTTTTATTACATATTATAAGTTTTAATCATCCTATAATTATTCTCATGAACTCTATCATTTTTGGAGAAGTTTAGGAACCCATGACACCCTAAGAAGGTGTATGGTCGGTTTAGAATAGATTTGGTGTTGGTTTGAAGTGATTGAAACAAGTATTACGCGAGAAAAATCAATTTCGACAACTATAAATAAGGGTCTGATCATTTTTGCTAAATCTGGAAATTTCGACAGTTTACAAAATATTTTGAGCTAGATATTCAGAAAACATACTTTAAAACGGAAAAAGCGTAGCGAAGGGCGGGTTAAAACGGAGTTATAACGAAGAAGTTATGCTATTTTCAAGTTTAACGACGAAAACTATATTTCTGAAAAACTGGATGCTGTCAAGAGTTAATTTAAGGGCAAAAACAAGTTTTAAACATTGTCTAAATGAGTCGATTTGTCAAAAATATATTAGTATAATTTAACACGAAGCTAAGGACATATAAAGTAGAGAAACGGACTTATAACGACTAAGTTATTCACATTTTAAACAAGGTTGTCGTAACTTTTATTACAAGTATAAAACATATATTTTTCCAATTAGACAAAAACTAGTTGCCGCTAAGGACCATATTGAGAGTCGTTTTTAACATCGATAGAGTACTTTTATAAAGCGATGTCTTCTAGTAAAAAGTAAGTTCGCTAGCCTATTTTCCAAAATGTCAACCGTTCGTCAAAGCGAGGTTGTAGCGAATAAATACGGTCACTCAAACTTTGCCGAAAACTACCCTTAAACAATATTTTTGGTACAAGTACCATACTTTACCTATGTTTTTCTCCGTGATCGAGACCTCTATGAAGAAAACTTAAAAGCTAAAACTTTGAGATAATGCTACAAGCTTTCCAAAACCGTTGAGTTTGAGTTTGTTTCAACACTCGATATTCACTATTTCGACTAGCTTTTTGAGGCCATTTACGTCACTTTCATGACTTGTCAAATTATATTATTTGGCGAAAAAGCTATAAATTCTTGATAAATCACTAAACGACTATCGTAGGATGTTTTTTCAACGCAAATACTTGTAAAGTATTTTATAACATGGACGAGTGTCATAAACATATATTTCGACGACAAACATTATTTTCAAATATACAAGTGGTATGGATATCACATGAGTTTGCATGCACGACATTGTTTCATGATTTACATTAGAACATATCATTCATAATAGGTCGCGGTTAGAGGTTGCGCCTCATTTCAGTATTGCCATTATATCATTATAAACATTGCACCAGGTGAGTTTTCATAGCCCCGATTTATTCAAGTTTATATATTATTTCAAACCTACTGGGGAGAATACATTACACATCATTTTAATTACGAGCCAAGTATATTCAAATTCATTTACATTGCTTAAGTTACCTCATTGCCAATTGAATGTCCCCATTTCATAATCATGAACCGTTAATTTCAGAAGAAGCGAGGGTGAGTGGATAGATCTATTGAGGGTGACTCCTCCATCCGTGTTGGTGGTCCCAACTGGTCAGCGGATGCATTTCATTTTTATCATCATTGAGTTGTTTGGCAAAACACTTTGTTAGGGCGAACATCAAGAACAGTCTAGCCGGTTGTCATGTGCTTAAGCAATTGTACCATTTTTGTGACATATTTGTCATACATAACTTATACTTGCTTTGGTCGTATAAAACATTTTCATAAATTCTATGAACTCACTCAACCATTGTGTTGACACTTTTAGCAATGTATTTTCAGGTATCTAAGACATATACTTCATGGCATGCATGTGGACATATCATAGAGTCGCGGTGACGACACGTCTCACTTGGGTTTTATGCACTTCAAAAATAGTTTGGATTGTAACAAACTTATTTAGCACATGTCGATTTTATTTTGGGAATATCTTTTGTAAACCCTGAATGTTTTATTATATCCAAAGCGATGTTCTTTTCAAACGACACTTTAGGTCGTTCAATATATAGTATGCTGTGATGCTATGACAGTCAATCCTCAGGAATTCCATTCCGCTGCAAAACAGGTAATTTGGGGGTGTGACAGTGTATATAAGAAAATACATTTAAATCCAAAGTGCACATAAAAATCAAGTTATATATTGTATTTTTTAAGGCTTAATACTTAAACGGGTTCGCGGGGTTGTAGTTGAATTAATGCTTAACCAAAAAATGAAACTTTTATTAAATGGGTTATAGGGTGACTTTGTTTGTGAACACAAACTTGTTTATCCTCAACCCAAACCTATTTAACCGTGTCGGATTAAATATCGTTTGCTCGTTTAGGTAATAGAATTGCCACCTCTACTTTGAATCACATAAAAAACACACTTTAAATAGCATAAGAAAACACCCTTACTTTCTTGATCCTTCGTCTTATTTAAATTTACACTTTTACCCTTCAGCTTTCATTTTTAAAACAAAAAACTTCATTCATAAATCACATAAAACATTTTTCACTATCTATTTAGTGGTGTGCTTGTTTCACTATCACAAAAATTAAAATACCTGCATTACAGCATACCCTTCAACCTCTTTCCTCATTATCACTTTTAAGACAATTTTTAACAACCACCACCATCTCCGGCCAGCCACCACCACCCTCTTTGCTCTAACCCAATGAAACAAAATCCCCAAATATAACCTCAAAATTGTTTGGTAGTCAAAGTTTGAAGAAATGAGAGATTTGGTGAGATGGGTTTCTGGTTGCTGACCTTATGGCTTCTAATCACCGATTATTTTGTAGTCAGAGCTTTAACTTCGAGTAGGCTTATTTTAAGAGGTTAATAAGCTATTGGGTATAAAAAGTCTGAAATGGCTGAGTTTGTGAGATAGCATCATAGGAATATGGGATTTAGGGGGTGTTTAGTTAAGCTTATATAAAGAACTTATATATAGGCAGGGCAGCTTATGCCAAAGTGCTTATTAGTTATTTGGGGAATAAGGGGTTTTTTCGATAATGAATAAATGCATTAGTTAAGCATAAGGGTTATTATTATACACATTACATCATCTTAGTATCCTTTAGGCATGATTGAAGCCAATATAATGTATGTAGCCTTGTTGCAGCCTGAATAAGAACCACATATCTATCTTTGTTAAGTTTGGTTTAAAAACATGAAGGATTAGTTTTGTGCCAAATTAAGTTTGAATAAGCGTTATTTTAAAGGAGTGTTTGGGTTTGAAGATTGGTGGATGGCTATGTGCATTGGTACTACAAAATCTTGAAATAAAGCCCCTAATAGAGCCATTTAATGAGGAAAAAAGGTCTACGTAAAGGTGTAAAGTCAAA
>OU343225.1:37858278-37942721 GCA_910596185.1 Chrysanthemum makinoi | reverse complement strand
AATTATAATTTTTATAGACTCAACTTTTTCTCTCAATTCTACAAGTATTGAAGTTATTTTTTGTACAATACAAGGTTTTTTCGACTTTTCAAAAGTGATTATCGAATGGTGCAACTATTCCGGCTACTGTTCCGGCAAGAGGGCGCTGCAAAAAAATGTTAGATTTACAAATAAAATTAGTAGATCCACCAAAAATATATATAGATCTATACAAAAAACTCTAGATCTACAAAAAAAATTATTAAATCTACAAAAAAATTCGGATCTATAAAAAAATTAAAAACTTATGGATCTTTAAAAAAACTAAAAAAATACGAATTTAAAAAAAACTTAAAAAAATACGGATTGTTAAAAAAAAATATATCTATCAAAAAAATTACGGATCTTTATAATAAAAATAGATCTAAAAAAACAAAAACAAAATCTTACGGATATTTAAAGAAAGAGTAATTTCGGATTTTTAAAAATAGATCTAGTATACGGATTTTTTTTTAAATAGATACAAAGAAATAATTTCGGATCTGTAAAAAAAATTAAAAACGTATGGATCTTTAAAAAAAATTAAAAAACGGATTTTTTTAAAGTAACTTAAAAAAAATACGGATCTTAAAAAATATCAATAGATCTACTAAAAAAATTAAAAAAGTTGCGGATCTTAAAAAAAATAAAATAAATACGGATTTTTTTTAAAAGTAAAATCATTATCAACACACTATGAACTTTATAACAAATTGACACTACAAAATTTACAACAAAGTTTACACAATATACTTTATAACAATATTTACATAAATATGTAAATAAACTTTATAACAAATATTAACTAACTTTAAAAAAAAAAACAAGGCATACATATTCCGACAACCACAAGTCCACAACAGTTCAACAGCAGCAGCAACAAACTTTGTTCCGATGAGGCACCAGCGGCAAGAATGGCGGAAGATGGTGGCTGTAAAAAATGCTAAAAGTATTGTAGATGAGAGCGTATGGGAGGGATGAGAGTGTTTGGGGTGTGTGTTTGAGGTGAAAGAAGTAAACAAGATAAAATGAGATGGTTGCTTTATATAGTTTTGTAGGTTTGGAATTTTTTTAAGGATTGGATATTGGTTGCGTGTGTGTAAATGAGATGGTTGCTTTATATATATAGATTTATGTTCATGTGATGAACACTTTTAAATAAGTTATAATAGGCATCAATAAAATGATGCCAAGTATGCAATTTTGATTTAGTTAAAAAAGATTTTTTAAATAAATTAAAAGGGTGTTTACGGTATTTGAACTAATCCTATTTTCCTGCTAAAAACCAATTCAATATGGTCTAATCATCCGATTATCCGTGCAAAACCTCTTGTTCCCTCTTTCTCTCAAATATAACGCCCTCTCAACAGAAAATTCATCCCACTCCCCCTCCCGATATTCCGGCCATTTCGTCATTACCCGCCTCTACTACGATCGTGACAACCCCCGGAAAAATAGCTGTCTTACGGAACCTTAACCATTGTTAACCTTTCCGGAATCTGGGTTTGAACCATTAAATGGATATGAATAGATTACAAATCTCAATAGAGACTACAGATGTGGCAAAAACCCTAGCCGCCATGTCTCCTTGGCTTTCTGCACAACCTTTTCCGCTAAGGTTCAGGTTTCAAACGGTTTTCATATCAGGAGTGAATATAGTTAAAAATTGCCGCATATTCGATCTACACCAACCGATGATTAGAACTGATGGTCGATCTAAAAACAAACATAAGAAATATATACTAGTATGTATCCTTCCACCTAAAAGTGGGCATTTGATTATTATTTGTGTCAGATGATGCATGCTTAATATGATACTATATAACAGTTGACACATTCATGGTTGTTTATTGTATTATTGATTAAGGATTTAATGATTTATTATTGTGTATTTGTGTTATGAGCTTGTGGTTAATTGCTATTTTACAATTGCTTGTTAAGGATTCTAGGGAAACTAACCTGAATTGCTTGTTAAGGATTTAAGGATTTTACCAGAATAACCATTTTACAATTGGTTGTTAATTTTCGGCACCACAAATCTATGTCACACTATTGGAACTATATATTTAAGGGCAAATCGCATAAAAAAGTATCAAACTTATGTTCAATTTCAATTTAAGGTACTCATTTATTTTTTTTTCGATTTAAGGTATGAAACTTTTTTTATGTTGCAATATTGGACAAATTACAGGTTATCAGGTTACCATTAAAGAGTTAGCAGGTCACCCACTAGTTTCTTATAGTTGAACCATCAGATATTAATATCCATTAATTTATTAACAACATTTTTTTTACCGAGGCCTCATTTGTGGTAAATAAATTGATTGAATTTGTTCATGTCTTTGGATAAATGATTCTGTCTTTCTCATAACCATGTTTTTCACTTGAGAATCATGGTATCAACTTAGTATGAGATCTTACTTTCGTTACTGATTACTTTTTATGGTTTATGTTGCTTACTTTCTCATCTAATGTTAAAATTTGTGAAGTACTAAGTTTGCTTTACATCTTTAATATTAATGTATAAAAGAGGAAGATGAAGTGGTGTTAGTAAATGAGGGGTATCTTGTGTTTAACGTATAGCAGGTGGTGTATTCGATCAAATATATATGGTATATATGATCATAAACATTTCTCGTGTTTAATGTGCGTGCAGGGGTTTATCGTGGTCAAGTTAATTGGGGTGGCCGGAAGTTAGTTTTTAGCCGGAAGTTGGCTAGAAGTTTGATCGGAGAAGATAGAGTAAAAAGGTGGTGACCTGCAACCTTTTATACAGTAAAAGTTTCGACATTGCAACAAAAAAAAGTTCGTCACGATTTAATTGAGAAATAAAAGATGAGTACCTTAAATTGAAATTGAACATAAGATTATACCCTTTCACGATTTGCCCTATATTTAAATGGTAATTAGTATAATTTGTGTTAGAAATATTAATGAACTTATGATATTTTGGTTTGGATATTGTTTTGTTAAGGTTAAGTTTAACCAAGATATGTTTTGTGGAGCAATAAATTTTGGCCTTTCGAAATTAGTATCAAACTTGAACTATAAGTGCCTGATGATTATATGTAAACTCCTATAAATTAAGGGATATTAACCATCAAATATTTGTTTATCTCGACTTTGGTGTATTAGTACTTTTGTCTACATTTGGTGTTAATGCGTATTTGCTGATTGATTTTTAGGTGAATGAGGCTTAAAGACGTATCAGTAAAAGAAATGTAGAATTTGCAGACCTCGGCACACCAATCTTTGTTGCCTGCGTAATCGGCTTTATCCGAGAAATGTTATCAGATACGCCTCCTATTCGTGGTGTTCGAGGTGTTTGCGTAACCAGATAGGTTTCCGAAATAGATAAGTGAATGGATAGGTTGGATTGGACACATCTGGTTTTGTAAGTGGTGGAGCTACTACCCCATTGAAATGTTTTCTATATTTGTTAATTTTGATATACGGATCATTGTAGACCTGATACATACTTTTCTAATAATATCCCTAACTCTTCAATTCCTTTACATTAAAAAATGGTTTATAGTAACCTGCAAATGGATCTTAACAATGGTCTTGGTGTCTTGCACTTATTTCATGTAACAGTAATAGTAATACGACGTTAATCTTGGATTGCTTTGCATATGGTGGAAATACGGGCGCTGGATATGGTGGCGTCTTGCACTTGTTTCATGTAACAGTAGTGAATGTATCAATAAACTAGTTGTGTCACTTAAAATGTATAATTAAATTAAATTGTGTTGAAAAACCTAGTTTATCACTTGAAATGTATCAAGAAACTATGTGTGTAAAAAATAATAGTATGTCAATAAAAATGCGTAAACAAAAAGCTATTGTATCACTACTAATGTATCAAACGATTAAGTGTGTCACTAGACATGTATCAAAAAAGCCTTACGTGTCGCTAGAAATGCATCACAAAATGAAGCGCTTCAAAAATATAGTGGTCAAATGTATCATTGAACTACGTGTCACTAAAAATATGTCAAAAGAAATTTGTCAAAAATATTAGTGTATAAAATAAAATGTGTCAAAAAAAATGTGTGAAAATTATGTAAAAAAGTGGGACGGAAAAAAAACAACATGAACGGATTTGGTTGACACAAAGTAAATAAAATGTGAAGAACTCACAAAAGTCATGATCGAGAATTAGTCAAAAGCTATCAAAATATTTAAGAGAAAGTCAAAAGAAAGTTTACAAAATCAAATAGCAAAAATAAAGTATTAAAAGAAAATTTAATCTATACTACTTATAAAGCATGCATATCCCCCTCCTAACTCCAATCCTACAACTTTAAGATTCAGCTATCCGATCCTTCGTCCGAGCCTAAATTTACACACACCAAACCAACATCCAATCCTAAAAAATTACCAAACCAACAAAACCTTATAAACCACCTTACAAACAAATACCTCACACATCTTCATCCTCATCTTCCCATCCCATTTACTTTTAAAAAAACACACACACAAAACACTATAATCTCCCAACTCACACTCAAACTCAAATACTTTCCCAACTCACACCCAAACAGAAATACACACACCCTCCTTCATCTTACTTTCTCACAAACCAAACCTTTAAAAAAACGCACACAAAACAACACATCTCCCAACTCACAAAAAAAAAAAACTCACACAAAATACTTGCTACCTTATTCGACCACCACCACCAAACCCCTCCACCGCCGCCGGACGTCACACCACTGGATCCACCGTCCCCGCTACCCCAGAAAGCAAACCATCATCGGACCACCACATAGCAGCTACAACCGAGAGGAGCCACCTCAACGAAACACCAAGTTTCGAGGTATTTTCGAGTTTTTTTTTTCTTCATGAATCTATGTTTATTAATCAAGTTTTAAAGGTTTTTTTTATAGATCTATATTATTTATTTGTAGATCTATGATTTTCTTTTTAAGTTTTTGGTTCTCTTTTTTACAGCCGCCGCCCGCTGTTAGTGCCACCTTCGCCGGAAACTGCAGCTACATTCGCATCCTCGCCGGAAAAGCTTAATGTTGCTTTCACCGTTTTTGTTGCCGGAAAAATTGCTATTGCTGCCACAACTTTAATGGTATGTTTTAGTTTTATTGTTAATATTGTTACGTATAAAATTGATCATGTATTTATTGTTATAAATTTGTTAAGATTACATGGTTTTTCTTGTATAACTTTTCAGATTTAATATTAACAGTTCTTTTTTCCTTTTTTCAGATGAGCTTGTGTTGCCGGAAAATTTGCTGCCGGAATATGTGCCCCCGCCACCGAACTTGCATTTGTTGCGTAAATGTGCTGGTTCTTTTTAAAGTTTGTAAAGGTAAGTTTTGTTATAAGGTTAGTAAATTATTTTAAAGTTTATTGTTTACTATAAACTTTGTTGGTAATTTGTTATAAAGTTTGTTGGTAAGTTGTAACTGTATGTAAATATATGTATTTTGAGTTTCTTGTAATGTTGTATTGTAATGCAATTTTGAGTTTGTTTTAATGTTCTTCAACTTTTAAAGGTATTTTTCTTTGACAGTTGTATTTAGATCCACGTTCCCCCCGGCTGCCGGAATCTGCTATTTTCGCTTATGGGCCGCCGAAAATCCTATGAAGTTGCCGGAAATGTGTGGCTATTTTTTAAGCATCTATTTTCATGTTTTCTTATTCTTTTTATTAATATATATTTTTATTCATATTTTTTTGTTTTATGGTAATATTTTGAAAAAAGATATTGAAAGAGATTTTGCATGTGAACTTTGATGGGCTCGAGGCAAGTCAAAATCTTTTGAATTTATAGCTTTTGTTAAAAGTTGCCAAATACTTTCTCAATTTCAAGACATGAGTTCCAAATGTTGCTTAATATGACTTTTTCGTTATTCAACCTTTATATAATTAGTTCAAAGCCTTTATATAATTAGTTACACGTACATCGGATACAACTACTCATGAGGACTTGATAACTTACGATCTAATAGACATACGAAGGACACAATACATATGTACACGCACAAGTGGAACACATAAAAAATAGACATACATGTAACACAAAACAAAAAATGAATTACAACAACTTAAATTGTTGTGATTGTGGTTGTATACAAAACAAAAAATGACATACACATTTAAAAAAGACACGAATTGCGTTGTGATTGTGGTGGTGGTATATAGGAAAAAAAATGACACATTAAAAAAGTCACAATTGCTATATACTTCAAGATGGTTCGATTTTTGTTGGATGGCATTGAAAACTCAAATTAAGCGTTTTCCATTTTAGAAAAAAAAAAAAGAAAAAACAAGTTGAAGGATGGCATTGAAACTGTTACACATTATTAATTTTTGAGTAAATTACGTTAAGTCCTTTTGGTTTGCGTTGTACGCGTGGTTCGTCGCTTTTGGCCAAAAGTGGTTACTTGACCGTGTCGGCTAAGTGGGAAAGCGTTATGCATCGTTCGTCCTTTGACCAAACGACGTTAATTTATTTGTTAAACTTCGGTAAAAATCTTAAAATACCCTCACTATCTTCTTCTCTTAACCATTACACCGTCATTTCAGTTTCGCTTACATCACCGCCATTTCTCTCATTTATACACAACCCAAACCTAATTAATCTCTTTCTCTCTCACCTCATCAAGGCGCCACCCTTCCTGCCCGGCCACCTCCGCCTAAAACGCGCGTAACCACCATCGCCCACCATCGCCTCAACCATCACCTACACCTCGACCGCCTAAACCTAAACAACTCGCCTACACCTCAACCATCACCTTCTTTTATCTCTTTTAATTATCTTCACGAAACGTTTAAAACAAATCAAACTCACACACACATAAACAAATCACATCTTCTAACAAATCAAACTCATACCCACATCACTATTTCAAATCAAACTCTTACCTCTTGTAATCCATCAAACTACATCTCCATCAAACTAATCATCATCAAACCACAAAGACAAAAGAAAAAACTAAAACAAAAATGTTTGAGTGGAACCAAAGTGATAACTTTAGCTTAAACCAAAAGTGATAGCGGCTCATGACTCGGTGACAACCGAGTTAACTCATAAAACGGTAACCGAGTTACAAAGAAAACTTTCAGTCACAACTCGCGTTTAACGGACTACCTTTTCTTCTTCGCGATCTCCAAAGATGGTGGTGTGGAAAGTTGCCAAATACTTTCTCAATTTCAAGACATGAGTTCCAAATGTTGCTTAATATGACTTTTTCGTTATTCAACCTTTATATAATTAGTTCAAAAAATTTTGTTCAAAAAAAAACCTTTATATATAATTAGTTACATATATCGGACTACAACTACTCATGAGGACTTGATAACTTACGATCTAATAGACGCTACGAAGGACACAATACATATGTACACACACACACAAGTGGGACACATAACAAATGAAATACATGTAACACAAAACAAAAAATGAATTACAACAACTTAAATTGTTGTGATTGTGGTTGTATACAAAACAAAAAATGACACACATTTAAAAAAGACACGAATTGCTTTGTGATTGTGGTAGTATATAGGGAAAAAAATGACATTAAAAAAAGTCACGAATTGCTATAAACTTCAAAATGGTTGATTTTTTTTTGTTGGATGGCATTGAAAACTCAAATTAAGCGTTTTCTATTTAGAAAAAGTTGAAGGATGGCATTGAACTGTTACACATTAGTAATTTTTAAAGTCATCATAAAATATCACCTTTATTGAAAAAGTTAAAGTTGTTGAAAGGGCATCTCGAGATGCTAGGCGATGTCATGGTCTCTTTTCAATGAAACACATAATTGTGTCTCCATTTGCACAGTATTAATTTTGGAAGTTTTTCTTCGTTCTAAACAATTTGAATGAAAAAGTTAAAGTTGTTGAGTGCATCTCGAAAAGTTAAAGTTGGTCTCTTTTTCTTGGTGAGCAACAACTGGTCACAACTACATGTGTATATCGAAAACAATAAGTTCAACAAAAGTAAACCATGTCAAATTAATTTTGAAAGGTTTGGCCTTTCTAAAGTTTCGTAGTTTTTTCAAAAGGTTTCAATGTTTTAGAAATTAAATTTATGACTTTTTGTAATTTCAAAACAAGACTATTTAATGAAGTGATAGATTATAGCTAAATATAGTAGCTCTATTTTTTGAATTAATATGGGTTTTTAAATTAGTAGCGTGAAATATTCGGTGGCGGAAAGTCGACATTTATGGAGTATGGTGGCGGACATTTGGGTGTGGCGAAAGTTGTGTCATTCAACTTTTTTATATAATACAACAATCCACTAATAAATTAAAAACACCATTTTTCATGTACAAATGTGTTCTTAGAAAAAAAGTGGTGTCATAGATACATGTAGCCACTAAAGCATAAATACTGACACACCATAGACAAAGAAAAGCGCTCATATGAGTTGGTATGTACGGTCGAGCCTAACATAAGCTTCGATATAATGTTACATACGTTGTTGTGGTTGTGGAAATGGCCACCTTGTACCCGAGGGCTCTTAATGAGGATGCGAAAAAGAAGAAAAAAATGAATTATTAATATTAAATTATTCGCATATCTGGTTGTATACAAAAATTTCCATTATAACTTTTTAACCATTACAAATTTGAGATACTACAGATTTGCACTTTCTAATTTGTTGTAAGCTATCCATTATAATTTTTTAATCATAGTCGACTATTTTTTCAATTTGATTTATTATTTATTTATGAAAAATGAAATGCATTACTCAAAACAATATATATAACACAAGCAACATTAAAAGATGGATATCCCAAACACCTTTTAAATTGAAATATAACAACTTAAAACTAAGCTATAGAAAAAGCATTTCAAGCTAGCAAATTATTTGAAGACTATATCAATCATACTAAAGAAAAATAGTTCTTCGGAAATGATTCCGTAACGTTGCAAGTACAAATTCTCGAAATTAAATTATTAAGCTTAGGTTTTGTGAAGGCAAAGGACACATTGCCGTGATTAAAGTAGCGTTGCAAAATTACAAATTCGAAATTATGCCTTGAGAAAAGTGCTCTTGAAAGATTCCCGGCGATACATATACAATTTTTTGAAAAAATTATTAGTTGAGGGTACAGTCGAAAACTAACTTTTTATTGGCTTGAAGCGCAAACTTACTCTAGATACCACTTTGCCGCAACATGGCTATACGCTGTAGAAATACCGTTATTCTGTGGCGGACACTCGACTAGAAACATTTGCCGTTGAAACCGATGATGCTAGAGCGATTTTGGCCTAGTTCTATTAAATTGATACATAATGCCACCACTTTTCAATTTTATTACAATTTAGCCACTCATTTAATTAAATTTAATCTTGATCAATCAAGCTTGATCTAACGGTCCACAAGTGTACCTATTGTTTTTCACTTTAAAGGTGTATACCACAATAACGCCTCCCTATATATATATATATATATATAGACGAGTACCCGCGCCTAGCGGCGTGATTATCTAGTTCGACAAATTTTAGCGATTAAGTTTGTTTTCATGAATCAAGATTTTAAGTGTTAATGAATCCATTTTGAATGATTATATTGTTTTTACGATAGCGTTGTTGTTTTTGTATTTGAGATTGTCTTTTTGTGCCATTTTTGTAAGTTCGTGTCAATTCTGAGTAATATTAAATAATAATAATGCTATTTTTGTTGAAAAGGAGCAATTAACAAATTTTTTTTGTATCCTAAAAATTTTGTAGTACATAAATAGTTAGTGTAATACATAAACAAAAAAATGCGAAATACAAACATTTATCTTTCGTTTTATATACCAACCTTTACTTGGGTTCACATAGTAATCATATTTCCATATAATTTTGTCAAATTTGAATCTGATTATTCAGATTGGTTCAACCCGGTTGAACCGTTCCGGTCAAAAAGAAGTCATTTAAACGGTCAACTTGAAGCGAGTTGGATCGAAAACAAGTCAAATTAAATCGGGTTAACCCGCGGGTTTGGCGTCCGAATAACAATTTTCGAATATCTTATTAATAGTTTCCATTTGAAATACATGTCTTCAACATTTGTATCGGTTTCATAGGGTCCTCTCTGGTTCGTTTTTGGACGGCTTTAATTAGTTAGCGAACCGGTGGCGACCACGGGTTCGGTTGAAACAGCGTTAGTTCGGTCGATCCGATTTTCAAAACTATATGTAACATCAACTTGTTAGCTTGTATGAAGTTTTGTGCGTTTTATTAATTTGTATAATGTGTATAATAACATGTACTTTTCATTTTAAGATGTTTTAAAAATATCATTAATTAGTGTGTTTAATTGTTTTATATTTTGGATTATGTTGTAGCTTCTTTATATTATACATTATGAAAATTTTATTGTACTTTTTAGTAAGGGGTGTTTTTAATTTGGTAGATGTGCTTTTAATTGGTTGTACAATGTGAATAAATTATTGTATTTTTAAATAATGGGGTGTTTAATAAGAGTATTAACTACACTATCGTTTCACTCATTTGATTTATATTCATATTCAGTTTTCACTTTAAAACTTTGACCTTTTCCATTTTAGATCTAAGATATATATATATATATATATATATATATATATATATATATATATATATATATATATATATATATATATATATATATATATATATATATATATATATATATATATATAGAGTGAGGATCATGTGTGGGATTTTTAATTTTAGTGCGGACGTGCGGATAGATGGTCCGCCCATTTAGATCGATCTTGACTTTAAAGTCAAGATCTGTATGCTTCACATTAAGATTGACCATGCAAACGATTTTTTTAATTTTTTCCTTTGGCTGAACCTTACTATTGTTATCTTCTTTCATTTTTATTTTTGATTTTTCGAGCACTTTTGTTTTCTTGATTATGAGTTCTATCGTGATATTAACGATATTATGAGTCCTACTGTGATATTAAGAAACTGTGATATTATAAAATGGTGAATTGGTGATATTATAAAACCAACTGTGATAGTAAGCTTCTTTACTTGTAAAAATGACTTGTGATATTAAGAAACATATGATAGTTACTATGATATTAACAATTTTATTGAAGGGTTAATATACAAAAAAGTTACTAAACTTTCAAAAAAATTTGTCCTAAGTCACTAATGTTTATCTTCTGTCATCTAGGTTATTATACTTCACGGGTTTTTCACATATGTTACTAAACTTTTTTATATGTGCCACCCTAGTCACTACATGGAAGGGCAACCGTTTGTACTTTTTCAATATATGTGTCACCCAAGTCACTAAACTTTGAAAATTTGTATTAAGTTACTAATGTTTCATTCCGTCATCTAAGGTACTTAAACTGCGAACAATTTGTCCTAAGTCACTGATGAAAATTTTGTCCTTAGTCATGAGTTGTGGCACATGTTCGAACCTTTAAAATTATCGTTTTTATTCATTTTCATTCGCTTTTATCGTTTTTTTATTCATTTTCATTCGTTTTTATCGTTTTGTTTGTTTTCTTACGTTTTTTCCGTTTTATCGTTTTTATCGTTTCGTCCGTTTTGTCCTATTTTTCGCCTGTTTTTATACGTTTTATGTTTTCATCCGTTTTATCGTTTTGTCCGTTTATATGGTTTTGTACATTTTTATACATTTTATTCGTTTCATCCGTTTTTATATGTTTTCGTCCGTTTTATACGTTTTAGTCTAATTTTCTTACGTTTAGCCTATTTTCTTATGTTTTCAAACATAAAAAAGGGCCAAAAGATAAACATAGAAAAACGGGCAAAAAATAAGAAAAATGGACAAGCAAAAAACAGGGAAACGGATGAAAACGAATAAAACGATAAAAATTGTACAAAACCATATAAAACGGACAAAACATAAAACATAATAAAATGGACGTAAATGGGACAAAACGGACTAAAACGTATAAAACGGACAAAAACGTAAGAAAACAAAACGTATAAAAACAAATGAAAATGAATAAATTTTTTTAAAAGGTGTATAAAATCGTATAATTTTAAAGGTTCAGTAACATGTGCCACAACTCGTGACTTAGGAAAATTTTTTCATTAGTGACTTAGGACAAATTTTTCGCAAAGTTTAGTACCTTAGATGACAGAATGAAACATTAGTGACAAGACATTTTAAAGTTGTAGTTAGAGATAACATGTGTCACAACTTGGTGTGTGTACCGCGTCACCAAAATACCTAGGTAAGGTTGGGTGTCCAAGATAACCGTAAAGTATAGTAACCTAGATGACAGAAGATAAACATTAGTGACTTAGGACAATTTTTTTTGAAAGTTTAATAACTTTTTTGTATATTAACCCTTTATTGAAAAAACATATGATAGTCACGGTGATATTAACAATTATATTAAAAAAAGAAAAAAAGACGTTGTGATATAAAAAGTAACCGTGATATTAATATTTTTTTATTAAAAAAGTTACAATGATATTAATAATATTAGTAAAAAAAACAAAAAAGTACTGTGATATAAAAAAAAGTTAATGTGATATTAACAAATTGTATTTAAAAAAGTTTATGTGATGATATTAAGATCGATCTTGACTTTTGTAAAAAGTCAAAATCGAATCTAATATCACAATACCTTTAATCATGAAAACGATTTTTTTGAAAATTTTTTCAGCGATTCTTAATAATTTATCATCCTCTTTATTTTTTAATTTTTTGATTTTTTTGAATTTTTTATAAAAAGTTATTGTGATATTTCCGCCATCCCTACTTAAAAGGCTAAAACCCACCCGATCCCTTCCCTATATATATATATATATATATATATATATATATATATATATATATATATATATATATATATATATATATATATATATATATTATGGATCTAGTGAGAAGAAGATTGAAATAGAAGAATGAGAAAAAATATTAGCCACACATTTCAAATGAGTGAGAAAAATACAAGGGGAGATGCATCTATATTTTCAGGTGTATCTGAAATGTGCGATTATTGTTTCTTCTCACTCTTTTCATTTTAATTTTATTTCTTATTTGATCCTTACTCATTCATATATATATTAATGAAACCAAAGACCGCCCCATACATTTGGTTTTTATAAAAATCAAAACTGCCACCATCTGTTTGTCAATTGGAGCGGTTTTTTCCAATTTAGAATTTGTGATTTTGGTTTCGATTCAATTTATCGGTTTTTGTTCTCACTTCTAAAATGATATAATGGGACATGACAGATAATTTAATAATTACAACTACATCATTCATGAACTAAGTTTTACTAAAGTATTTTTTAATAACGTTTCTCCTTAACCTTTTAAAATATATAGGAAAAACATTTAAATTAAGCAAAATAAGCAACTGTCATGTTTGATACACTCTCACAAAAAATGGCTCAACAAAATATATACTAACATAGACTCTATGGAGGTGGGGTAGGGTGGTTTTCTCGGTCCGGTTTTTTACGAAACCAAAAACCGCACCAAACATTCGGTTTTTATAAAACTCCAAACCACTACCATGGACTGTCAATTGGGGCGGTTTTTTCGATTCAAATTTCTTGGTTTTTCTTGTTTCGATTCGGTTTATCGGTTTTAATTCTTACTCTTTAAATGATATAATATATGGGGCAAGACAAATAATTTAATAATTACAAGTACATCATGAACTAAGTCTTTTTTAGTAATTTTGCTCTTTAACCTTTATAAATATATAAGATTTTTTTTAACTTATACATGTCATATTGGATACAGTCTCAGAAAAAATTGCTCAACAAAATATTATTACTACTACCTCCGTCCCATATTGACTGTCCTGTTTGACTTTTTTAAGTATTTCTTTGTCAACTTTGACCTTAAATATTTTTGTTTGTGTTATATAATACTTGATAAAAGTTATATCA
The DNA here is from genome assembly GCA_910596185.1 of Chrysanthemum makinoi. Classification (NCBI taxonomy): domain Eukaryota; kingdom Viridiplantae; phylum Streptophyta; class Magnoliopsida; order Asterales; family Asteraceae; genus Chrysanthemum; species Chrysanthemum makinoi. Next base: position 37,928,849 of record OU343225.1, on the reverse strand, counting down.
ATGAAAAAACATTTAAACTCTCATTCTATTCATATATTTTGCATCAAGTATTATATAACACAAATAAAAATATTCAAGGTCAAAGTTGAAAAAAAAAGACTTTGAAAAGTCAAACTGGACAGTTAATATGGGACGGAGGGAGTACCAAGTATAAACAACTCTTTGATGTTACTTTTCTAGATCAACTTTGCATGGGTTTATTACAATGTGAAAGACTAGAAAATTTTGATTCAATAATAGCCTCAGATCTTCTATGACACTATCACATCCATTTATCACATGTCTAGTTGACTACTATTTTAAAAGCAAATTGCAAATTTTCGTTGGCAACAAACACATGTCTTAACTATGCTTGAATAGTTTGTAAGACTTTTCTGAAAAACATTTTTCATCTTCTCTTATTTTGTTGCAAAACACGTTTGTTCAAATGTCATACATACATTCTTACAAAATACGAGAATTTTCAATACTCTTCATTTAAATATATTAATTCTTCTTCATATAATGTTTAGAGTTTTGAGTGTTATTTGATGATGTTATACGCTCTATTTCATTTACAATTACTTATCAACGATATAAGTGTAGTTCTTCCATACCCCAAGTCTTCTACATGGAAAATAGTTGTTATCCCAAGTCTCTTCGACGATTATACAAAAAATATATAGTTAAGGAATTTATGATGATTTACTTTTACAGGTATCAATTGTTTCCTGTACAAGAATGTGAAACCATGTAGGCATGACATTGATTTTCTCTATTATCATGCCACCGTAAAAAACCATTCAACATCTTCATGTATACTTTTGACCAACAATTCTGCCTTTCACAAATTGTAGGCATGATTTGTGGAAGCCATTCATTTCACCAGTTGCATGTCACAAACTGTTAACATGCAAAAACTAAGTATAAAAAGCCAATACTTGTTCTTATAATTTTAAGTAAATTTCAAAAACTTTGTTCTGGATGAGGATAAAGATTGTACTGTTGCGTCTAAAGTCCAGGGTTCTATTGATTTATCTTTTCGTCGGGCTATCAGGGGAGGTGTCGAATCTCTCCAGTTTGTGCAGCTTAGAGAGATGCTGGATACTGTCACTCTCTCTGGTATGGAGGATCGTTGGAGTTGGTCTTTAAACGGTTCAGGTTTGTATCGTGTTTGTGATGTGAGAAATTACTTAGATGATTTTTTCTTGCCTAAAGATGCTAGAGGTACCAGATGGGTCAAGTCCATTCCTATCAAAATAAACATTTTTGCTTGGAGAGTATCTCTTGACAGGCTTCCTTCTGGGTTAACTGATTCGTAGAGGAATCCATGTCCCGTCTTCGTTTGTCCTATCGTTCTTTTGAAGATGAAGACATTTCTCACCTCCTGTTCAGATGCTCTATGGCTTCTGATATCCATCGTATGATTTGTCGTTGGTGGGATCTTCCTTGGTCTCATGGGTCTTATACTGGATTGGTTATCTTGGTTTACAGGCATTAGGTTGGGATCTTATATCAAATCCATTCTGGAGGGTGTTTTTTATATTTCGTGGTGGTATATTTGGTCATACAGAACAAGTGCCGCTTTGCCTCAACCAAGCCTAGGAAAGATGTAATCTTTGATGATATTACTTCTAGTTCTTTTTCTTGGTGTAATGCTAGAAGTAGATTTAATTTTACATGGGATCGTTGGCTCCAACATCCTAAATTTCTTTCCTTGTAATTGTCTAGCGCCTTGCTAGTTCTTAATAAAAGTTGCCGTTCAAAAAAAAAAAAGTAAATTTCAAAAAATGAAGTCACCACAAGCAATAATTCACTTATCATCTTCCTCTCTTATCTCTTTTCTCTTTTACGGTCTTGCAATAACATGTCTCACTTCCGCCGCAATATCTGCATCCTATTGCGGTAATGAAACTGATTATCACGCGTTGTTGTCATTCAAGTCCAAGATCACCCACGATCCATACAAAGTTCTAACCTCGTGGAACCATTCCTTTCACTTCTGTGACTGGAGTGGTATCTCATGTGGAAAGCGGCACAAACGAGTGACTGTTTTACGACTGGTTTCGCAAGGCTTAGAAGGCTCGTTGTCTCCTCATGTAGGAAACCTCAGCTTCCTCCGTGAGCTTTCTCTCAACAACAACAGCTTTCAAGGAACCATTCCTCATGAACTTGGTCGTCTATCTAGGCTACGTATTCTTTATCTTAACAGAAACAAATTCAGTGGAGTCATTCCAACAAACTTGTCTAGTTGTTCTAACCTCGAATACCTTTGGCTCTCTCGAAATAAGCTAGTTGGAAGCATGCCCAAGGAGATGAGTTTACTCAAGAAACTTGTAAGTCTTGCGATTGGGGACAACAAGTTAACAGGTGGAATCCCACATTTCTTCAGGAATATTACATCAATGGAAGTGTTCTCTGCTGCAAAGAACCCGTTGGGAGGGAGAATTCCAGATACCTTGGGTCATTGGAAAAGCTTGACGGTATTTCAGTCTGGTGAGTGCAACTTATATGGAAGCATCCCTCATTCCATTTTCAACCTCTCACTCCTAGTTAATTTTTCCTTACCTGGTAATCACCTCACTGGTAGTCTTCCTTCAGAAATTGGTAATCAGCTCCCAAATCTTGAGTTCCTTCAGTTAAGGGATAACGAACTAACAGGAGTTCTTCCACCTTCTCTTTCTAATTGTTCTAAATTATGGTATCTTGAAATGGCTGACAACAATTTTACTGGGAAGTTGACAATTGATTTTTCAAAACTACGAGATATTAATATAATTAGATTACAGTATAACAACTTCCATGGACGCGGAGAAGCTGATGACATGAGGTTTGTTGAATCTTTGAATAACTGCACCAGATTAGTATGGTTGGACCTTTCAAATTGCAACCTTATAGGAGTGCTTCCGATATCAATAGGTAATCTCTCTCATCAACTCAGCTCTCTATATTTAGGAGACAATCAATTATTTGGAAGCCTCCCATCAAGTATAGGTAGTCTAGTTGGTTTGACCACTTTATTTTTACAAAATAATAGATTCAAAGGAAACATCCCCAGTACCATTGGAAAACTTAAAAAGCTACAAGTTCTTGGTCTATATAACAATCAATTTTCAGGACCTATACCTGACGCCATTGGAAACTTATCATTGTTGACTGAACTTTATTTATATTCCAACAAATTAGAAGGTCATGTTCCATCAAACCTCGGGAATTGTAAAGAACTTAATGGGTTACACCTAGCAGACAATAGACTCACAGGAAACATACCCAAACAACTTTTTCAACTTCCATCACTAAATTACTTTTTAATTTTCTCTCAAAATAGCCTATCTGGTTCAATTCCATCAGAGATTAAAAACCTCAAGGCATTGAGCTATCTCGTTTTATCTTACAATGATTTATCAGGCAACATTACTAGTAGCCTTGGAGACTGCATCAGCCTTACAACGTTAGACCTAAGTGGCAACAGATTTCAAGGTGTAATACCATCTTCATTCAGTTCATTGGGAGGATTGGGGGTACTCGACATATCTGAAAATAATTTATCAGGAAAAATTCCACAATTTTTAGGCAAATGGAAATCCTTGGAGTATTTGAACCTATCCTTTAATGATTTTGAGGGTGAAGTACCGGTTGAAGGAGTGTTTGCCAATGCAAGTGCATTTTCGGTTTTGGGGAACCATAAGCTTTGTGGTGGTTTGGATACACTTGAGTTACCCAAATGCAAGGAGACGGGTAGTAAGAAAAAAAGGTTTCCTTTCTTCATATTATTCATCGTGATTGCATTTCACGCTGCTCGTCAGTGATATGTTGTGTGTATCTTGTGTAAGAAGAAACGCAAATGGCCAACCATCTCAATCATTAGGGAGTGAGCGGTTCATGAAAGTTTCATACCATCAACTTCTCAAGGCTACCGATGGGTTCTCTACAACAAATTTGATCGGAGAGGGTGGGTTCAGTTTTATAAAAGGATCCTCGATCCCGATGATATAAATTTGTTGCAATCAAAGTTTTGCATCTTCAAAATAAAGGAGCTCACAAAAGTTATGTAGCAGAATGTGAAGCATGGCGGAATATTCGGCAATCAGAATCTGTTGAAGATAATAACTTCATGTTCGAGTTACCGATTTCAAGGCAATGATTTTAAAAGCCGGTTTACGAGTTTATGCCTAATGGAAGTGTACACGATTGGCTTCATTCAAGTGCATATACATCGAAACTGAACCTTCTTCAAAGAATTTGTGGTATTGAATTCTACTTTAGTTTTACTTGGTGTTCGATTCCTTAATGAACAACCTAATGTTATTCGTGTTCTTTGACTTTCAATTTCATAACTGGGAAAGCCGATTTGACTTTTTCTTGAATATCTGAATGAGAAAGCTCGAGGCTTCCCCCTCTTCTGGTTTCAAGCAGTCTATGGTTCAATTTTATCTGTTCTCCCAGGAAGTTAACATCACTAAAATGTTTTATTTTTGAACATCTATCATCAAGTTTGGTATACGCAACAAGGAGCGGTGTATTATTAAATAAATGTTAAAATTGTTAAAGATGTTCTGCAAGTATACTGTATTGAAAATGTCCAATTTGTGGTATTGAATTCAATACTTGGTGTTCGATGACAGAAGTGGATTTCTGAGACATAACATTAGGTTGTTCATTAAGCTTTATGGATAGTAAAATTAAATTGGTCCAACACACGTACATTCACATTAGAGACTTGAAACTTGAGAGTTGAGAGTGTTGCCAAAGTTACAATGTCAATAAGCTACTTAATGGAAGTTTAATTAACAAAAAAGGTGTAGTTATGTGGAAACATGTAACTTACAGTAATATGAAATGGGTTAAACATGAAACTGTACACACTCTTGTGAAACAAACCAAAGAACAGCGAAAACTAAAATGGGTCAAATGGATAGGACTCAAAAAATATCTTTAACTGAACGTGTCATTATTTTGTTCCATTCCATCAGAGATTGAAGACGTCAAGATGTTGAACCATCTCGATTTATCTAATAATAATTTATCAGGTACCATTACTAGTAGCCTTGTTCAGTGCATTAGCCTTACAATGTTAAACCTACAAGGCAACCACTACAGTTTCTGAGATAATTTCAGCCATGAATGAATTTGTTGCAATTCTTTTCCGAAATGAACATAGTATTGATTCAAATAAGGAAGATCCATTGACATTACAAATGAGTTGATACATTGAGCTTGCCTACTGTGACTACTCTTGCAAACAACACATCTAAAAAGACACACGCCAACCTTATTAACTGCTAGAGCAGAAATGAAACTAAAACATACACCATAGACGTCACTGTAAGTATCGTTATTGTCACTTCCTTTGAATAACTCGAGAAAAACAGATGGGGTTTGATGAAGTTGGTGTCATCTCCAATCTGCCTTTAGAATTGAGAATCTGCCTTTAGACTAGCAATACACCACATTGATCACCTGCAAAAACTAAAACAAACACACTTTATCATTCTTTCGAGCTTCAAACATATGAATGGCTGTAAATGTTAAGCCTTGGCATTGGTGATATCACTGAGCCCATACCAGTAATTTGTTGCTCTTTCAAAGCGAAGAAAATATTTACGTTGTTAAGAAACTAACTGTCGAATACAGAGGCGCAATTCCAAGCATTTTACTTATAAATGGGTCAATTCCCTATATTTAGTGGTTTCAACATGCTGAAAACATTCATTAATCATTATTTTTAAACAAGTTTAAGAAAAGGACAGACCACGTTTGCAGGTCAACCTGATCAGTCCAAAATAAAATTACCAGTTTGACTAGTTTCCCAACCTGACTAGCTGCCCGTTATGGAACACCTCTAGTTTAGATCATGTGTTACCTGTAAGGCTCCCAAGCCTGCATTTCCAAGGATCCACATCTACGGTGTGACTGATAAAGCATTAGCCAATGCTTTTCTGCAATGCAAAGAAATGGAAATACCAACGGGTTAGGGCTGAAGTGTCATATACATGGTTCACAATGTTAACGAGTCTGTCAAAAACAACCATTTACAGTAGCAAAATTGGGGATCTTGCAACAAAAGTCAAACATATCAATAATGTTTTAAACACACAATTTTCTTGTGGAGCTGAAGTAATAAGTTAGAGAATGGGCTCAGTGCTACCACCAATGCCAAGGCTTATCATTTGTTCATCAGGGTATTTTAGCTTATGTGCATCCATTCTTCTACGAATCTGTAATTCCACCAACACATATCATGTATCTAAGTCTCATGTCCAAATGAAAAATAACAAGTTTCGATATCCATGTCTTTATTTATAGGAAACATGTGACAGTGATACCGATGTAAACTTGAATCTACGAAACTGTAATTCCACCAACACATTTCATGTATCTAAGTCTCATCTCCAAATGAAAAATAACAAGTTTCTATATCCGTGTTCTTATTTACAAGAAACATGTGACAGTGATATATATAAAGAAACATGTAAACCTGAATCTGCAGTGACAAAAAATAAGCCGTAATTTGACAAGTACCCTTGTATTCAGTGAATATATATAAAGATAACCTGTAGGCTTTCATGTTGTCTTTGGTCCACCTTATCTCCAATCCCTCATGTTCTGTGATATCAATGAAAATGGCAAGCAAGTGTTCAGAGATGAAATGCCTAGTAGATCTTCTACTACAAACACATAATTTGAATTTTAACATTTATTTCATATAGCTAACATATCTAATCTTACAAGAAATGCAAACATGAACCCAAATACAAAAGCTTTACCAATAAGCTGCTAGTTTGAGGTCATATGAACAAGGCTGCCAAGGATTCTATGTGGAATCGAGCTTTAAACCAACACTAACGGCGGCGTATAATTGAACCATCAACAGTTGGAATTTTTTGATTAAATGGATGTCAGAGATACAGATTGCATACCTGGTTGTCGAAGATTTTTGAACTCGAACCGTCAATTGGAAACATGTAAAAAGTTATTTAAGGGTTTATGTTTATGTGGTCTAGGTGAAAAGAAATAAGAAAGCAAAGTGAAAAAGAGAAGGGGGAGAAATCCCGCTCAAAAGTGATAAGTTAACTTAGGGCTCTATTTTGTGGCCGAATTAGACCCCGGTTTTGCATTTCATAACCGGCTTTATGCCTTTGTTTTTGACGGTAGAGCCCTTTTTTCCTATTAACAGGGCTCTATTAGGGGGGCTTTATTTCAGATTTTGTAGTAGTGTGAGAAAAGAGAGTTTATGAGTCAAATAATTTCAGTACCAAGGCACATAGCCATCTGACCAATCTTCAAACCCAAACACTCCCTTAAAGATAACTGCTATTCAATAACCAGAGATTTCCAAATCTAACCAGTTAATCACTCGAGGCAGATTATTCTAGCAGGAAATTTCATGACATTTTCCAGTCTGCAAGCCTTTTATCCGTAACCATCCAAATTAATGATCATTTAATTTACAGCCAAACAGGAAACTATCCTTATGATTTCTACTAGCCAAAGACATCAGAAGACAATACAGTTGCCTATCCCAAACATACTATATCAGCAGACAGAAAAGCTTGTGAAGCAAAGGTTTTCAAAACCAAGATACATAGCCATCTGTTTAAACCTTTATTTGAAACACCAGCTAGGCATATAACAACTTTTCTGATCAACAAGGGAGGTATGGTTAACAGAACCGTTAGTTAGGGAAAAGTAGCTTCATCTTTCACAGCTCACTAGCCCCCATCCTAAAGAAACCACACCTCACTCTTCACATAATCCCATTCATGTCATATATCTTATAAGTTTCAATAAATGCTACTGATTTCTTAACATTAAGGCTCATAAGCTGTAACATCCGAGTACAAACTCAATATTAACATTATGGGCGCAAACCTGATAAAACATTCATACGCAAAATACAACTTTGATTACCAGTTGCAGATACAAAAATTTCAACATGTTAACAAGATTAAAAACATTATCTCAAACATCCAAGTTACCTCTGAATGTGAGGTAGAAGCATATCCAGCAGATCGTTCTTCTTCAGTGATACTTTCTGCAACATTAAAAAACATCTCACAATTAGATCAAACTTAAGATAGGATATAAGTAGAGTGTACACCAGAAAAACTAATGAACCTTGCAACTTTTATAACCAAACTTCAGAAGATAAAGTCTTTAGATATGGTTCTTATCTTGATGCAGAACAAGGCAACGTACATTATATTAGCTTCAATCATGCCTAAAAGATACTAAGACGTACTGTATATGGATAACCATATGCTTAACTTACCTAGTTATTCATTATCGAAAAACCGCTTATTCCCCCAAATAACTAATAAGCACGTTGGCATAAGCTTGTAAGTTCTTTATACAAGCTTACCCAAACACCCCCTAAATCCCATATTCTCATGACAGGTATCCCTCGCACAAACGAACGCTGCTTTACACATGATAATTAGGGAAAAAAGAAATACATTCCAATGTATAACACACTTTGACATAAGCTTTACCCAAAGACCTTCAATAAGCTTTTTAACTTTTTTTATACCCAATAACTTATTAACCTCTTAAAATAAGCCTACACAGAGTAGTAAAACTTGGATCACAAAGTGATTCAACCATTACTAGCTACAAGGCCAGGGACCAGGGCGAGTTGAGCAGAATCGGCCAAAAGATTCAATTTGGTCACAAGTTGGTCAGCTCGGTGCTAACTCGTAAAAAAACTCGGCTGATCGGCTCAATGTATTTTAACAAGTGTGTTAAAGTTTCTAAACATATACTTCTAGTGTCCATGAACATTTGTATAGTCCTTTAAAGATGTCATACTCTTACACATAGCTTCGAAACTTATATATAAAAATTCCTATCTAAGACTATGAGTACTCCCTACCTAGGCCGATAACTCACTACAAGAAAAACAACATACATTATTTGCCTTCAATCATGCTCACAATATACTAGGGGGACGTTTAGGTAAGGTAAGAGTAAATAAAACTTATGCACTTCTGAAATACCCCAAACTAATGGAATTAGCTTATTAGCTTAATCCTCCCCTAAAAAATACATAAGCCCTTAAAATAAGAAAAAATTCAATAAGCTTTTTTGCTTTATTAAAACACAATAAACTATTAAGCTCTTTAAATTAGCTCACCAAAACACCCCCTAAATCTTAATGATTCCCATGGCAGATGTCTCTCACACAAAATCAAATTTCTCTAAATAATTATGATTCGATAACAAGGCTACATACATTATATTGGCTTCAATCATGCCCAAATGATACTAAGATGATGTAATATATCATGATATCCTTATGCTTAACTTATGCACTTACTCATTATAGAAAAAACCCCTGTTCCCCCAAATAACTAATAAGCACTTTAACATAAGCATGCCCAACCTATATAAGTACATTATATAAGCTTAACCAAATACCCCCTAAATCGCATATTCCCATGACGGTTATCTCTCTCACAAACTCACGCTGCTCTACACATGATAATTAGAAAAAACACAAATACATCCCAATGTATAACGCACTTTGACATGAGCCTACCCAAACACATTCAATAAGCTCTGTACCTCTTTTTTTATACCAAATAGCTTATTAACCTCTTAAAATAAGCTCGGACTACAAAGTAATCGGTGATTACAAGCCACAAGGTCATTGACCAGGGCGAGTTGAGCAGAATCGGCCAAAAGATTCAATTTGGTCAAAACATAGTCAGCTCGGTGCTAATTCGTACAAAACTCAGTTTGAAGTGTTTTAAGAATTGTGTTAATGTTTCCAAACATAGTTTTTGGTTCTATAATCAAATAATATGGTCCTATAAACATATCATACATATAATTTCAAAACTTGTACATAAAAATTCCAATACCTCCACGTACTCCCCGCCTAGGCCAATTAATCGCTGCTGCATGCCGCCTAGCGAGATTTGCAACCTTAATTTCAGCTTTTAAAAACCCAATAACCTATTAAGCTACTTTAAATAAGCTTACCCAAACACCCCGTAAATCCCGTACAATCATATTACTATAACAAATAATAGTAAAAAAAAGGCAAATACATCATCCCAATGTAATAAACATAAGTTCTCACCTAATAACGATTTCCTCTCAGGCAAATACACCAATCTCTCATTTCTATCACATACGCGACACCAACGAGCTCTTACGAGACCTCTTGGTGTGGTCTAGAGTTGAAGCGGGTAGAAACACCATAGGGTGTTCTCCTTTGGCTCGAAGTGAGTAAACGAACGCACCTCGTTGGGTGACTCAAAAGGACCCACAAGATTCGACTCTTTTGAGTTCTAATGATATCCGAACACAATGAACAATGTGAACAACGATTATATGTTACACACCAGTTATCACAGAGTTCATAACAAACCTTCACTAACAACCTGGAATCAACAAGCTTAAGAACTTGATTCGAAATTGTAAAGCAAATGATTGTTATTGGAATTATATGGTGAAATGTTACAATGAGTAATGGATTTGTTACAGTGGAATGAGAGAGATTTGAGAGAAACAATTAACAACTGAACTGAAATGTGAAAAGATAATGATATTTAAAGGGATAGATTTGGAGGGAAAGTTAGTTAGCTGTTTGACCAAGAGTTGACTGGCTCATTTCTGCTTCCTCATTTCTGCTGCTAACATTACCCTTCCCTTCACAATATCCTTGTCCTCAAGGATCAATAACAAACTCAGGGAAACGCTTCTGGATGTCTTTGTAGGACTCCCACGTAGCATCCTCCACTGAACAATTAGACCACTGGATGAGAAGATAAACCACGCCTGTTTTGCTTCTTCACAAGCTTCCTATCCAGACTGCTACATCGGAGTAACAGCTAACAAACCATCATCTCTACACTCAGGGAAACTTCCCATAATAGCTTCATCCTTCTTGCATTTCTTCATTTGAGAGACATGAAACACATTGTGTATCTGAGCTGTTGAAGGCAATTCCAAATGGTAGGCTACATTTCCCACTTTCTTGAGTACTTGAAAAGGCCCAAAGTACTTTGCAGAAAGTTTGTGTTGGACACTTTGCCTGACTGTAATTTGCCTATAGGGTTGGAGTTTCAAGTACACCCAATCACCTTCTTTAAACTCCCTTTCGACTGTGTTTATCCGCCATTATTTTCATTCTATCTTGTGCTCTCTTCAAATGAAATTGGAGAAGCTTGATTGCCTGATCTCTTGCTATTAAAGTTCTATCCACCTCTTCCACTCTACACTCCCCTACCTCATAAGTCAAATACTGAGGTGGTGTTTGACCATAAAGAATTTCAAAGGGTGTTGTTTGAGTAGAATTGTGAAATTTGGTGTTGTACCAAAACTCAGCTAGAGATAGCCATTTTGTCCACTCCTTTGGTTTTTCACCTGTCATACACCTCAAATAACACTCCAAACACTTGTTGACAGCCTCTGTTTGTCCATCAGTTTGAGGATGATAAGCACTGGACATCTTCAGTTCCACCTTTAACACCCCAAACAGAGATTTCCAAAAAAGGCTGGTAAACACTTTATCCCTGTCACTTATGATTGTCCTTGGCAACCCATGTAGTTTATAAACATTGTCCAAAAATAGTTGAGCCACTTGTACTGCTGTATAAGGATGAGACATAGCCATAAAATGGGCATACTTGCTGAGCCTATCCACCACCACCATGATTACAGTTTTACCATGAGACATGGGTAGGCCATCAATGAAATCCATGGACACATCCATCCATACCTTTTGTGGAATTGGTAAGGGCTGCAATAGTCCAGGATAAGCTGCCAAATCTGCCTTATTCCTTTGACATGTATCACACTGCTTGGCCACTTGTCTTACTGACTTCCTCATACCCTTCCAATAAAACCAACTTCCAAGTCTTTTGGTAGTAGCTTCCACCCCTGAATGACCTCCATTAGTTGAACTATGAAAATGGTTCACTAATTTGTTCCTCAAAATTTCATCATTGCCAACCATCAACTTTCCTTTCCTTCTTAACTGTCCAGTTGCCCAAGTATACTTTGAAGAAGAAGAAGTCCCATCCTGTACCTTCTTTATCAAAACCTGCAACTGAGTATCATTGTCCCAACTCTTCTGCACTTCCTCAACCAATCCTGTGAAAACTGTCGAGATCACCATAGTAGATAGCTCTCCTCCATGTACTGACCTTGAAAGAGCATCAGCAGCTTGATTCTCCTTCCCCTTCTTGTACACTATCTCATAATCAAACCCCAACAATTTTGGTAACCACTTAGACTGAAATGGTGTAGTGATTCTTTGATCTAGGAAATACTTAAGGCTGAAATGATCAGTTTTAATTTGGAAGTGTCTATCCAATAAGTATCCCCTCCATCTATCCAAAGCCATGATCACAGCTAACAATTCTTTTTCATAGGTAGACAAGGAATGGTGTTTAGGAGCTAAGGTTTTACTGAGATAAGCCACTGGGTGACCTCCTTGCTGTAGTACAACACCTATGCCCACTCCAGAAGCATCTGTCTCCACCACAAACAAGGCATTGAAATCTGGTAACTTGAGGACTGGAGCCTTTGTCATGGCTTCTTTCAAAGCTTGAAAAGCCTTCTCTGCTTGCTGATTCCATCCAAATGCATTTTTCTTGAGTAATTCAGTTAAAGGTTGAGCAATAAGAGCATAATTCTTTATAAATCTCCTGTAATAACCAGTTAAACCCATAAATCCCCTCAGCTGCTTGATAGTTTTTGGAATTGGCCAACTACTCATAGCAACTATCTTTGTAGGATCTGTTGAAACACCTTGGCCTGAAATGACATGTCCCAAGTATTCAACTTGAGAAGATCCAAACACACATTTAAGGTTGTCCAACCTGCTCTGTTCTTTATGATCCAAAACAGACTCTGTAGTAGTACTGAGTGACATCACTGAAGCTGCTGGTACACAAACATTCATAACACTCAAGTTGGCAGGTTGTCTTGACACATGTTTAGATATTTGTTTACCAGTTTGCCACTGCACTGGATTCTTGCTAGAACCCCTCAAAGACACAGCTCTTCCTTTATAGACAAATCTCATGCTTAAAGTACTGAAATTCCACAATATATTTCCCAAGGTTGTCAACCATTGTACCCCCAACACCATATCACAACCCCCAAGTGGCAATAACATCACATCAGAAGTGAATGTTTCTCCATTGAGAGACCAAGTGAACCCTCTGCACCAACTATTACTGGTCAACTTATTACCATCAGCCACAGATACTTGCAATGGTTCCACTGTACTGATCCTGCATCCTAACCTCTTAGCCTTATGCAGATCCATAAAATTATGTGTGCTACCAGTATCAATGAGGATATGTATTTTCTGCTTTCCAAAGTGTCCAGTGACTCTCATAGTTTTATAGCCAACCACACCAGTCAATGCATTCAATGTTATCTGAGGTGTTTCATGACCATCTGTGGACTCTGGTAAAACATACTCCTCAGTACCTTCCTCTAACAAACACAATTCCATGTCCGGATCAGGATCAATAACCAACTCCAGAGCAAAGGCTTGTCCACTACACTTATGGCCAGGCACAAAATTTTGATCACAGTGAAAACATAATCCTTTAGCTCTCTTTTCATCAAAGTCTTTCTGTGACAAATACTTCCTTGTAGGATTTGTAGTGACAGTACTTTGCTTAGCAGGCAAGGCTAAAGTATTAACTGGATTTCTAGCAGCTACATACCCTCCCTTATTACCATAATTGTTTGATACTACAGCAGCTTTTGGTAAAGGAAGAATAGGAGTTTGCCTAACCTTTTGTGCAGCCAAGGTAGCTTCTTGCAACTTACACAAACTAGCAGTATCAGATAAGGATTTAGGATTGAACATCCTCACAGGTAAAGCAATACTTTGAGGCAATCCTCCAAAAAACAGACTAATAGCATGAGCTTCAGGCATGTCTACCTTATTAAGCAAGAGTTCAAACTTTTCATGATACTTTTGCACATATGAGTCATACTTCAAGTTTTTAAGTTCTGAAAGTGGATCTTCAAACTCAGTATCAAACCTTGCTAGTACAGCAGTCTTATACTCAAGCCAATCCACAACTCCATCATGAAGTTTTTCATACTGTTGATGCCATACTAATGCACTGTCAGTCATGTGTATTGAAGCTAATTTGACCTTATCCCCATCATCAACATCTTCCACACTAAAGAACTGTTGACACTTGTACAACCAGCTTTTGACATCAGTACCATTAAACCTTGGAAAGTCTAATTTTGTCATTCTTCCATATTGCAACTGACGAGTTCCACCAGTACCATTTCTGCTATTTACAAACTCATATTTCAAATCCATATCATGACGTAATGCATCCAATTTGTTTGTAAAATCAGTTGCAACCGCATCCAACATTTGTTGAATTTGAGCCATTAGACCTGCTGTATCGATAGCAGATGCTCCATTGTTACCAGAATTGGAACCTCCAGCATTCACAACTGATCTAGTTCCCGCCATTAACATGAATTAGTAACCGTCACCGGAAAAAAAAATAACCGTCGTCGGAAAACTTCGCCGGAAAATCAAGAACTCGTCGGAGAAGATGATTCAATTGCAGTGAACGAGCTCGATACCACTTGCTACACACCAGTTATCACAGAGTTCATAACAAACCTTCACTAACAACCTGGAATCAACAAGCTTAAGAACTTGATTCGAAATTGTAAAGCAAATGATTGTTATTGGAATTATATGGTGAAATGTTACAATGAGTAATGGATTTGTTACAGTGGAATGAGAGAGAATTTGAGAGAGAAACAATTAACAACTGAACTGAAATGTGAAAAGATAACAGATATTTAAAGGGATAGATTTGGAGGGAAAGTTAGTTAGCCGTTGGACCAATAGTTGACTGGCTCATTTCTGCTGGCTCATTTCTGCTGCTAACATTATAGTGACTAGGAACTAACCCCCTCGAGTGCGTGCTCGTTCCGGTCGAGGCAAGGATCACAAAGAAAAAGCAACGAGGCAATAACCAAAAGTATCATAAGCTTAGTTAGACCGAAAACCAAATAAGCAATAAGCTTTCTTGATTAATCGAACAATAAAAGCTTGAATTAGACAATTACACCTCGAATTACAAAACCCCCAAAACAAATTTGAAAAACCCTAACTTTGGAACCCTAATTTTATGTGAGGTTTATGTGCGAGTGAGGAGATAACCTGTGATTTTGCCCACTATCTTCATAGCCATGTTTCAACCATCTTGTGATATCCATGATGGTAGCCTTCTACTTGAGATGTGGTGATCGTGATAGGAAGGTTGTTGACTTCAAAAAGAGGAAGAACAATACTATTTTGATGTTTTAGGGTGTGAGGAAAAAATAAATAAAATAATAATAATAAAAATAAATAAAATAAAATAAAAATTGTTAAATGAACTTTTTATAGTAGTAGTTTACGAATTTGAACCTCCCACGTGAAATTTTTCAAAATGAACTTTTTAACATTATGCGTTAGATCGATTACTATATTAGTTTCTAACCATACATGTGTATAAAAAGAGTGTTGGGCGAAGTGCTAGGTGAGTATTGAAGCTAGGGACATGAGCTTGCGCGAGAGGAGCAAGGTCTGGGCGAGGAAGCTGGGTCTGGGCGAGGAAGATGGGGTCTGGGCGAGGGGAGAATCTGGGCGAGGAAAGTTTACTTGCTAGGCGAGAGGTAAGATTTTGATAGTTGGAAGTCTATTTGTGAGGTAAAAGCACATAAAATGGCTATTATGAGTATGTGCATAAAAAGGTGAAATATTCTGTAGTGGTTCAAGTGATAAAAACATATGCATATGAAAAAGAGAAGTAATAGGTTTGACTAAGATTGGTGTGATCAAAGGGCATGAAGGTCCAGTAAAATGTTTACAAGCATCACCAAATAGTATTGGAGGTGGTTTTTTTTTTATGTATAGTGGAAGTCGTGACAACAGTATAAGAGTTTTGTGGGTTCCACATTATAAAGTGTTAAAAACTTGGTATGTGGTCGAATGGAAAAGTAAAATCATGATGGTGACGGTGACATGCTTTGGTCATTTTGGTAAACTACATGAAAGAAGTTCACTTTGGTAATATGACAATCTATATGGATTATTTTGGTAATTTGCTTTAAAAAATGATGAAAAGGATGGGGCGTTGGGGGTGGGTTAATGTTTGTTTTTTTTTTTTTTTTTTAGCCATTGTATTAACTGTACATCGTGTCCCGTCATGTTCCAATTTAAACGCAGTATCCCGATACGCGTAAAATATGTCAAATATGTTTCTGGAAATGTTTTCATGAGCGTAATACTAAGGTATCATTATTATTTTGGAATTGGATTATAAACGTTTTTCCGTAACTAAGTTGGTGTCGGTACGCGTGCTGTGCCATGTTTTCCCGAGACAATGAAATAACCTCTCGTTTTCATTCGTAAATCATCGGTATGTGTTAAAAAGTGATAGTTTTGCTTATTTCAATATAAAATACTAGTTTCGTGCTTTACTGCGTTCTGCGGTGTGCCGGATAACCTCCTAAAACACTGTTTAAGCTTACGTATGCTTAAAATTATAAATTAGACAATAATAATTTCACATTTACTATTAAGATACTCGGTGGAAAAGTACCGTGAGTGCGGTGTCAATATTTCTATTGAAATGAGATAAATATTCATAACTATCAGAATATAATTGATTTGCATTCTCTGGTGTAATAAATAATATGATAATAATCCAAAAATTTTACGGGTTGTTATAACCATAAATCAAGATAATTTGCAATCTGTCCTCTTTCCATTATTTTTATCCAATCATAGCAACAGAGAAGCATTCTATGTCAGGAAACTATCCTTATGGTATCTAGTATCCAATGATACACATGTCCATCCTCCCTGCCACATTATTCTTGAGAAAAGAGAGTTTGAGTCAAAGAATTTCGGTACCAAGGTTCATAGACATCTGACCAATCTTCAAACCCAAACACTCCTTTAAAGATAACTGCCATTTATAACCTTATATTTCCAAATCTAACCAGTTAATCACTCGAGGCAGATTATTCTAGCAGACAATCTCATGACATTTCCAGTCTCCAAGCCTTTTATCCGTAACCATCCAAATTAATGATCATTTCATTTCCAAATCTGTCAAAGAAAATTGCATATAGAACGTATTAGAAAGTGTCTGTATATACAACAAAATTGAATCGTATTAAAAAGTGCCATGTTAATTCCATACTTTTGACTACTACTACAGTGACCTTCAAATAAAAAACCTAATAAGCCCATTCTTAAAGTGTTTCGCTAAGCTATTTTGAATACAACACAAACTTGCCAATCTTGAAACCGAACCAGTTGACCCACGACCCGTTTGACCTGTGTTTCCATTTGACCCGTTTCGACCCATGGCCCATTTGACCCGTTTCGACCCATGACCCATTTGATCTATAACTAAACCATCACAGTAACAACTAGGTCAACGTTTTGCCTATTGAACTAAACATATTAAAAAAGGTCACAAAGTCTGAAGCAGATGTAGTTCATCTAGTCTGCATATAATTTTAAACTACTTTTAGTTTTATTTGAGTGAACAACTGCAGCTGATTCAACATTCTATTTATTTAGATTAATTACTATGTGTAATGTGGACCACAAAAAAATACATATTAGTAACATAACTAGATCACCACCTGATGTAGTCCAACACTATGAATATTTAAATTAACAACTTGACAGGCGACAACACATATGGTTTAATGCAAGCAGTGCCTGCTTCACATTACCATATCTATAAGATTCAACTTATTCAGCAAGGTATCAACCATATCTAAGTTAGGACAATAAACAATTTGGCTGATAAGAGAGGGGGAGTCACAATATGCATAATTGCATATATTATAGCACATTTCTTTGCGAGTTTCTCATGCCTATTATAGCCAGAAGTTCTACCAGCACCTCATTTACATGACTCATCCTCTGAGTAACTTCTGCCTATAAAAAGAAATAGCATATAATGTGGTTGATAAGTAGGAATAGAAAACCAGATTGTCATGCACCTGAGCATTCATGTCCTATTAAGTGGTTCGCAGCAAAAGTTTTGACAAAGTATTTCGGGCTGCATAAATGTTATAATATTATCTTCATTGACAATCATAAACGATAATATAGTATTTACTTGTTGGTACACATTGCCATGATGCAAAAAAATTACAAGCCTTACTTCGGATACAAATAAGATACAACATATAGACAGTCGCTCTGCACAAATAGACCAAGCAAGAAGTAGAGTTGACTACTTGACTTTGTCCATTTCATCCTTATAAGGGGATAGGTAAGCATAATCAATTGTAAATGTGCCTACGCACACAAGATAGTTTCATGCTATCAGAAGTTACCCAACCCAACCATTTTTCTAACTTTAAGCATCTATTAGCCCTCATTGTGTTATGCGCCTGCCATGGTAAAGTTTTTTGCGACTGCAAATCACATGAAAGCTAATTTAACATTGTTTCTAAATTTGCAATTGCATTGGTAGATATGTACAGACATGTTAACGGTTACTCAAAGAACAGCACACAAAATGCCCATTTGCTCTGGAATACATAAGGGCAATTTAAAAAGCAATATCTGTTGATTCAAACAGCAAGTGATAAACTAGCCAGTAGATGCGAAAACGTAACAGCAAAACTTCCCATTTCTGCAATTGACCGGCAAAACTGAACCTAAAACTATTTTATCCAATGACTAAAAATGTTTTCGGAGTTGATTATCATACTAAAGACTGATTCTTATTATTTCATTCTAAACGACACTCCCAACAATTTTTGCATGTCAGAATCTAACGATAAATATTACGCAAGTATCATTCTCTAAAGGACATTTCATCAAACACCTCTCATGCACAACCTAAACCCGAGCTTCAAACCATAGCTGCACGTAACAAACCTAATTCACCTCTATCGCACTATAATATCACAAATCTCCATAACTAACACCTAATTGAAGCAAACACAAAAATCAATGAATTCAGTTCAAAAGTATACTTGAGAGCATCACAAAATCAGCTCACAGAACCAAAGACTTTATTTGTTTGTGAATGGTGGAGATTAGAGTTGAGTGTGTTTGGACGGGATTGACAGCGTGGCAACTACTTCAATTTTTTTTAAAAGTTTTTATTTATTTATTTATTTATTTATTTTATCTTTGACACATTAATTTGTTGTAAAATATCGTACATAAATGCTCAAAAGTTGATCAACTAGTCTTAAGAAGTGTTTATTTTTCTCTTATCTTAACTACATATAATGTAAAAACTAACTTTTATTGAAAGTGAAAAAGTAATGATTTTCAAAGAGTGGGAGGATTGGATGGGTGAATCGAGTCAAGTGTGTTTGGATGGGATTGTCGGCGTGAAAAATATAAAAGGAAATAAATAAATTAGTTGTTTGTAAGTTCAATGTTTTTCTTATGAAAAATGATTCTTTGGCTAAGTAGTAAGCTTGCTAATATGACTAATGGTTTGATTGGTGAATTTGAAAAAATAATTGGTGGAAATTTAAAGAGAGAAGATTTACAATACATATGTCTAATGTTAAGTGGATTAGGCATGTAATTAGGATTGCATTTTAGGCCTAAATTATTTGTAGCAAAAATGAACATAGTTGCTCAAAAAGAAGCCGTGAGTTGTTGGGGTTTCCTTTCGCGGGTCTCTCCTAGTGGTTCGGGTCCCGAGGCCTGCCTATTTGGATGGTTTAACTCGTAGGTCGGATTTCAAGTGTGGTGTCATTCTAAAATAAATAAATAAATAAAATAAAATAAAATAAAAAATTTGATCAACTACATTTAGAAGGTTTTTACTTTCTCTTATTCTCTCTTAATTGAGATAAATGTGAGCCCAAAACACATATATATTTTTTCTTAATTGAGAGACTCACAAATGTCCCTCCCTTCCAATTAAGAGGCTAATTTAGACACTTAAGGCTAAACCACTTAATTCAATAAACAACTCCTTACTTCACTACTAAATGATGGGAACAAGGGCATCCACTATAAGAGGTTAATGAAAAGGTTTATAAAATTTAAAGAGGTTTATAAATTAAGTCACTATAGTGAGATGAGGTTTATAATGACATGGAATAAAACAGGTATAGTTTATAGACCTTTTCATTGCAACTAAAATACATGTAACTAATTTAAACGGTATCAATTTATAAACTTTTAACAAGTTTAAGCATGGTGATAATAGGTTTATAAAACGAGAATGACATTGAAATTATATAAACCTTATCAAACGGTTTACCATTGGAGATGCTCTAAGTGGTGGCATGACTTAGCTCCTAACTGGAATGAACAAATTTGTAGTCGCGGGCACTGTTTAGGTTTTATTACTAGAGTAATAGCAATCCTGACATCTTAGTGTAAATTTATTTACTTAGTCCGTTCAAGTTAATCACAAACTTTAGTTTTGTATGGGTACAATAATTGGTGCTCTTTGAGTATAAAGTCTATTATTTATTTATTTTTTGCGGATTTGCTTAACGTTGGGTTAATCCGGATCGTGGATTAGTATTGTTGTCTTATGATCTATTTGATTATCGCACATTTGATACAATATACATGTAGTATAACAAACTGTTTGCCTCACGGTTGGTGTTTATAGTATAGTACTACATCTTTGCATTCTTCTTATATAAGATTACAAGTGTCATTGATCAAAAAATAAAAGCGTTATATGTAATATTGAAAAAAACCATAGATGTCTCCTTATGATATAATGGCCAAGAACAAATAGTTACCCCAATCCATCATCACTCCAAACAAAAAATTTGTTCAAGTTCAAAAGTGAACTTGATTGTATTTGTTTGGTTAAGATACTTGGTAAATGATATGATGATTAAATTTAAGTATAAATTATACTTTGTGTAAATGTGTTCTTACTATTTGTCTTTATTTTTGGATTAGGTATAGGTGCATTTTGGTATTTGGGGTTAGGATTGGATTTAGAAAACCAAAGTAGAAAAAATTGTTTGTTTGTAGCTTTAGCTTTGAAAGTTGGGGATTAATCCTAAAAATAACATTATTAGAAAAGATATCATATTGGGTGGAGATGAGATTAAAATGTGGGTCACATTAATTGTTGTCTCTAAGGGTCTGTTTGGTTTGTTGACGGGTTAATTTTGATTTAGATTTGGTTTAAATTTGAATTTACACTTGATGTGTGAGAGAGAAAAAATTAAAAGCATGAATGGACCCACTCAAATTTTTAAAATTAGAAAAAGGACAAATGCGAAAAAGAAAATGACAAAAAAGTCAAGTATTCAATCGAAAATGACAACAAAAATTAGAGTATTCAAGTGAAACCATGGATACATGTAAGGAATGATGTGGCCCACATAAAAAGGTATCAAATACTGTTTTGAATCACCTAGATGCAAACCAAACGATTAGTAACTGTCAAATCAAATGCAAACCGATTTTAATACCCCATGACAAACAGCCTATAACTCTTTCTTACCTTAATATTTCTTACTTTAAAAAAATAATTATTTTTAATAAAATATATTATTTTATACTAATTTAATATACTTTATGTTTATATAATAATATATTTTCTCTCTCCAAATTTAAATCCTAATCCAAAAACAAATCCAATCAAAATCCAAATCTTAATCATAAACCCAACTACGTACCAAAGGAACCCTTAGCTTTGGTCCATGGATTTTAGGGCTCAAAAAATGTATTTACCTCTTTTTGTGTTATTTATGTTTTTGTTCTACACTTAACTTCATATAATTTATTTAAATTTCAGCCACTAAAGTTTTTATTAATTACATTATTTTTTTTTTAATTATTGTTTTCACAAGTTTTACACTTATATTTTTTATGTTTTTTTTTCTCCACCAAATTTATCAAAGTTTGACCAATTTCTTTTTTAATTTTGACTTTCAAGTGACCAATAAGAATTCTCAATTTTGCCACGTGTTAAAATAAAGCAACCTGATGACTCAATTTTTTTTTCCTTAATAAGATTGTTTTAGCAAAAAATTTCAGAAATTATGTAATTCTTTTATTCTATAAAAGATAACACAAACCACAGCACAATCTCACAAACCTACAACATATAAGCACTCCATAGTTCTCTTTACTAAGCAGCACATTGATTCTCAAAGGGTAGGACTGCATTGGACGGTGAAGATTAATTGCAATCAACTGTTTTTGTTTGGAAAGGTTGTGTGTGTGATGGGGATTGCCAACGTGGCACCCTCATTGTTTGTTGACACATTAATTTGTTGCAAAAGTAAACATATCTACTCAAAGGATCGGGATCCTCTAATTTTGACAAAAACATGATTGGTTATGTTTAATGAATTTACACCATTAGATCTAATCAATGGTTGAGATTAAATACACAATTCTCTCTCTTATTTCTCTTTTATTAATCACTCTCCTTTTATTATTAATTTGTCTCTCATTTATATTTTTATCATTATTTGTAGGTCCGTTTTCTTTTCTTTTTTTTTCCCTCCAATTTTTTCCATGCTCTCTCCATTTTCTATCCCTATCAGTTAGTGTTTTTTCATTGAACCAAAAACAAAACAAGTATAAAGTGAAAAGAGCCATAATATAATGAGAAAAAAAATGAATTGAACCCAAAAAGACATCAACATGCCACTAAGAGCATTAGGTATCGTTGAGCCATAGTTCTCATGCCGTTCTCCAAAACCAGTGCCACGTCAGCAAAACACTGAACGACACCAGAAAGCCTTTGGCACCACATTTTGTGCCGTTACCGTTGGCACCAGAAAATGTGGTGCCGTTCTCCATTTTTTTCATTTATATAAAATAAAACATACACAATATTAACTAAAATAAACTTCATAAATTAAAAAAAAAACACACATTACATTAATTAAAAAAAAAGGTACATAAAAATAAAAAAAATAGTACGTAAACAGGAAAAAAAATATTACAAACTAATGATTATGGTTCCATAAATGCTCCACAAGGTCTTCTCAAAGATCGTCATGCAATTTTCTATCTCGAATTTCATTGCTTTTTCTAACATGTAAATCACATCTTTCGACACAAGTGTCCGTATGTTTGGACTTGGATCAACGAACAAATCTCTAAAATTCACTTGAAATTCTTCGTCTTCCAATATCATGTTGTGTAACATTATACAACAATACATGATTCTTTTCAAAGTGTTGATTTCGAAAGCACGTGCGGGTTGTCGTATAGTTCCCCAACGACCTTGTAGGACTCCGAAAGCTCGTTCAATATCTTTTCTAGAACTTTCTTGAACTCTTTTAAATTTTAATTTTTTTTCAGACGTTGCAACACTAAACATTTTTGACAAATACGGGACATGTTGGATAAATGTTGTCGGCTAAATAATAACCTTTCATGTATGTATGTCCGTTTACTACAAATGGACATTCTAGAGATTTACCGACAAGTTCATCATCAAATAACGGGGAACCATATAACACATTAAGATCATTATTTGCCCCAAAATATGCATGCCAAACCCATAATTTTTTATCCGCAACCGCTTCTAACATAAGAGTTAGGTATTTATAATCATGCCTTTTGAATTGAGCATGTAAGGCCTTTGGACAATTTTTCCAATCCCAATTCATACAATCAATACTCCCGAGCATTCCCGGGAGTTTATGTTCTTTTTCGTGCAATGCATATATTTTTTCAGCATCCGTTGAAGTGGGCTTTCTTAAATACCTTTCAATGTATAAAATATGTATGCATTTAGTAAAGTTCTCTAAACATTGTCGTGAACAACGTTCACCAATTTGCAAGTATTCATCAAACGCATCAGACGCAGTGCCGTACGCCAATTGGTGGGTGACGGATGTGCACTTCAAAAGAGGACCGATACTTAAACGACCGGTAGCATCGTAACGTTGTCTAAAAAATTAAAGTACTCGAGAATAGGTCGAACATCATAGCTTAAGATATCGTTGACTATTTTATTAAAACGTGTAGGACTCATACGATACCTTTGCCTAAACTTCTCTTCTGTATGCTTAGGTGGAGTGTCACCTTCACCAAAATAGTCGTCGATCAAACGTTGTTTCGCTTCTTCTCGATCACGTGGTATGTATTGCCTCGTCCTCTTAATACTCGATCCTTATCCACCGGCTTCTTGATCACACAAACCTAGAAGTTGTTCATATGCCATATAACTCTGGATATATCGATCCGGGTCATTTTGAAAATAAACTCCATAATGGTCATAGGTGGAAAAGTTGTTGGGATTGTTTGGATCCATAGTTGAAAGAAAATCAGGTATTATTGAAGTAGAGATTAAATTGGAAGAGTTTATGATAATTGATAAAATAAAGGAGGAATTTATAGAATTTTTTGGGGTAAAACTTTTATAAATTTGTGCATTTTGGCTATATAGCCGTTACACACATTAAAAAAAAAAAAATCACAAACTAGCCGTTGGTTTATAAAAAGAATAAGAAAGAATGGCGTGGGTATGGCAAATACAGCGCGAGCTTCCTTGGTGCGAGTCTCGTAGTGGTGCGTCATTCTTCATTTTGGGTTGGTGGGTTGGCGCCATGAATGGCACCACGATACCTCAGTCTCTAAGCCTGTATTTTTTTTTTGAACGACAATTTTATTAAAAAGACTAGCAAGAAGCTAGAAAATTACAAAGAAGTTACGTAGAGATTTTTTAACTAATCTACCAAACTAAAAGAAACTTTACATCTATAACGACACCAATAAAAAGAATGTAACACAACATCATCAAAGATATTCGCCATTGAAGGAGAAGCCACACCAAACATTTATTTACAATTATAGATTTGTCTTTTTATGTCATTTTACATCCTATAATTATATTTAACAGCTAATTTAACAAACACTTTTATTGAAAAAAAATACAGCTTGTAGCTAATGTTCACAGCTACTAGTTTTGACAAACATACTCTAAGGGGGTGTTTCTTTTTTATGTTAATAAGTCTTAATGGGGAGATATTGGTTGGGCCACACATATACTCCCTCCGTTCCATATTAAGTGTCCACAATGGAATCTTGAGATGTCCCAAATTAAGTGTCCATATTCTATTCCAACCAATGAGATGAGACTTTAGTGGGTAAAATTGATATTTGATTGGTGGAGAGTGTAGTTAGTGGGATTTTCTAAAACTTTGTGCATTTGGAAAGTGGACACTTAATATGGCACGGAGGGAGTAATATGTTTCTTTTTCTGTTAAATAGTCTATATGGAGAGATAAACAAAAGGGTGCCCCTCCCCATTAAGACTTATTAACAGAAAAGAGCCCACCCACTTAATAAAACAAAAAACAAAAAAACAAGCCCTAAGTGTCACCGACAATTGTAAAACAAAAAATAAAAATAAATGCAAATCAATTCAATTCACTATGTACTCTTCACTTTCCCGTATTTAAAAGTCAACTCACCAACAACCATCACCAATGGCAGTCGCAACCACCAGCGACAGCACATCACCTCCGTCCCAATCACCACCACCACAAACACCCCAATCATCTTCTCCGGCGCCGGTCACCGGTTCTCCTCCGTTGGCCGAAAGTTTAGATCCGGTTGAGAGCTCGAGTTCGTCTCCTGCAGGTTCTGTAACTGAATTTGACTATTTAACTGATTATTATTTTTATTTAATTTTATTTGATTTTTTTATAGCCGTCGTTGACTATTTGACTATAGGATGGAAGTTCTGTTACTTAGAGGCTAAAGATTACAGGACACTGGATGATTTCATAACTTACGGATATCATTCAGAAATAAGGACCCTGTCTTAGCATAAAATTAGTTAAGGCTAAAGATTGATTCTAATAAGGTATATAAAAATTAGTGTTTTACAATTTATATAATCGATATGGTTTTGTTTTTAAAATTGTGATTGTTCATATGGGTGTTTGATTTTCGTTAGTTTAGTTGATGAATTAAGGTGTTCATTAGTGGTTTATATATGTATGCACATCAACTGTTTGTTTTTATGCCAAAATGGAAAATATTGTTTGGTTAGTGGCCAAACATTTTTTCGTCTGCAATTCTGTTACGCGCGTAAGGACAATACATTACTTCTATAGAAGTATGCTACAAGTGTTAGGTATATGTATGCACCGCCGTCACAATCATCTTCTCCGGCGCCAGTCACCGGTTCGCCTCCGTTATCCGGAAGTTTAGTTCCGGTTGAGAGCTCGAGTTCGTCTCCCGCATAATCAGCTGGATATGCAGGTTCTGTAACTGAACTAGTTGACTATTTAACTGATTATTATTTTAATTTAATTTATAATTAATTTTATTATAGCCGTCTTTGAGAAAAAGTGAAATTAAATGGTTAGGTATAGGATGGAAGTTCTGTTATAAGTACTAGTTAAGGCTTAAAGTATTGATAGATGCGGTGTGGCGGTTATTGATTTATAATATTAAGAGTTTTACTTAGAGGTGGATACTAGTCTGTTATTATGGAATTTGGTTTCGAGATGAGTATTATATGTTTCGTTAGGTGCTATGTGAAAAGTTCCATAATGTAGATGAATTTTCATGCGTTCGTCCATTTAAGGAATGTGTGTGAATGTTTCAATGTATAATGGACAGGATATATCTTATAGAAAAACAATAGTACGACCACAGTAGTATTGAGGGGATTTGATGGTGGTGGTTGTGTGGTGGTGCCGGGTGGGTTTGGGATGTGATGTGAGAGTGGGGAAGAATACAAGGGTATATTAGTCATTTTACATGCGTTTGAGCTCGAATTAGAACAATCCTGCCTTTTCACTTTACATTTGTGCATGTTTTCTATCACAATTATTTTCAGCAACAAAGTTTGTTACTTCACCTTCAAAAGTGCAGAACTCTTTAACATTTAGCGAATTCAAAGCGAGATATTTGATTGATTCTCTTATAACATCGTTTACTTTAATGCACAGATTTTGTATTAATTGTATCATTAATGGACGCAGCCTGACACAAAGAGTAAAATGAGGGAAATTCACCAATGTTAATTTACATCAAACATATATAGTTATTTAGATAGCTGTTACTAATAACCGTCATCATTGTTCTGAATATCTTGAGGATAATTAGGCTATTTATTGTTAGAATAAGTATCTATGTTAACAGTATCGAACCTTCCTTTTCTTTTTGCAAGTGTCACTCTTCTTTAGCTAATATAGATTACAGTAAACGGATATAGATATTAGCTTTTACTACTGTGAGAAATAATTCAGTGGATACATGTGCATTATGCTTAATTTATCAACTTCGTATATCTGTATCAGGTTTGAGAACATCGTTGTCAAAAGTAGAGGCTTGGTTAAGCATTATCGGGCCGGAAGTATGACTGCTTACGTGAACTAGTGAAGGATGGAATACAATAAGGATGAAGCCAAAAGGGCAAAAGATGTAAAGGGCGCAAAGAAATTTGCTTTAAAGGCGCGAAATTTGTTTACTGGTCTTGAGGGTATTTCCCAACTATTAGCGGTTCTGGATGTGCATGTTGCTGCCGAAAACAAAGTAAGCGGTGAATCGGATTATTATGGGATACTTGGTGTGAACCCATTAGCAGATGATGATACTGTGAAGAAACATTATAGAAAACCAGCTTTATCATTCATCCCGATAAGAACAAGTCTATAGGTGCAAAAGGGGCATTCCAGCTCGTTTCTCAAGCATGGAATCTGTTATCCGATAATGATAAAAGATCGGCGTATGATCATAAAAGGCATGCTCAATTTTTGAAGAAGAGGGTTCCTCAAAACGTGTTTTCACGAGTGCATATACCTCCAACTCAGAATGGTTTCACAATGTCATGAAGAGTGCAGCTGCCCGGAGCAGATGCGCAGACAAAGGTTACAACTTCTCAAAAGAAGGATAAAACTACTACTCAGACAAAGAAAAAAACGAAGAGTCAAAAGGATGAGACTAATGGGATAGCTCCTGAGACGTCAAAGGTTCTCACCTCTGTTCCTTCATCCTCTAATGAACAGATAGCTCCTGAGACGTCAAAGGTTCTCGAAAAAAGAATAAAGTTAACGAGACTACCAAAACGGGTCCCACTTCTGCTCCTGCTTCATCCAATGAACAGATAGCGCCTGAGACGACGCCTGGGACTTGTTTAACAGAGGTTAAAACTTCTCAAGAAAAAGATAAAGTTAATGGGACGACCAAGACGGGTCCCACTTCTATTCCTTTATAAACAGATGAAGATTAAAACGTTTTGGACCGTATGCATGAGATGCAAATTGCAGTATGAATTCTTGAGAAAGGAACGGACCTCACAACCCCGCTAGGCGCGCCTGACCGAAACAGGGGTCCAGAGGTGGAAACAGACACCCTCGACCTAGAAGGAGTCGCGCCTGAACTAGCGCCAAGTGACTTCGTGTCTTAAAACTACGAAACCTTGGCTGCCCTCATGCAAGAGGAAGCGAAAAAGAGGCCGAGTCAGAGCCCGCAAGCCCGACTCAACTTTGACCCAGAATATGAGACATCCCCATCACGTCACCGGAGGGAGAGGCGCGAGAGGGATAGCCGCCGCCCCATAGTTTACCAGATCGGGAGGAGAGTTGTGAACGATGAAGCAACTGACCTACAGATGTCTGGGAGAACACGAAGATGATGGACGGCGTAGCAATGTCCACGCTAGGCTTGGTAGCCACAGGGTCCATGACAGACTTGGGCGACGACACTTCCCAAGTGAAAGCTCTTCGAGCTCGGATTCTGAGGACAGTCGGCGCAAGCGCCGAAAGAGAGGAAGCTCGTCCTCCAGTGACTCCTCGGACAACGATTTTTCAGAAGATAAGAGAAGACGCATGTCCGCCAATGTGAAAACCTACGATGGAACAGGTGATCCGGAAGATCACCTAAAAATTTTCGAGTCAGCTGCTACCATCGAAAATTGGCCACAACCTATGTGGTGCCACCTGTTCAATTCCACATTAGTGGGAAATGCGTGAAACTGGTTCAGTAAGCTCCCACGCAGAAGCATTGGTGGTTTTGAAGAGTTGTGGAAGGAGTTTCTCCTGAACTTTACTCAAAGGAAGAAGTGCACCAAAAACCCTGTCGAACTTGCCAGGGTAAAACAACGCCAAGGGGAATCTACAAGCGCTTATGTGGAACGCTACAAAGACGAATGCATGCATGTCAAGGCATGCCCCGAAGTTCTAAAGATCTCAGGGTTCATGAACGGAATCAATAACCCAGAACTCATCAAAAGGTTGAACGACAAGGTCCCCCAAACCTTTGATGAACTTATGAAACGCACGAGGTCCTTTATCCAAGGAGAAGCTGCTGCGGCAGACAACAAGAAAGTCTACTCAAACCATAGGTCACAAGAACAGCCTAGGAGACAATACATTGACCAGAATAGCGGTGATCACAGACCAACCTATCAAGCAAGTCATCTCCAAACCCGACGCATCAGGACGACTACAGAAGTGGAGTGTGTTGCTAGGTGAGCATAACATCTCCTACAGACCACGTACTGCGGTTAAGGGGCAGATACTAGCAGATTTCATCATCGAAAAACCAGGTACTGATGATGCACCTTCACAAAGCAAGGCCGAACTACAAGAACCATGGATCCTATTCACAGATGGATCTTCATGCGTGGACGGGTCAGGCAGCCTTATCCTCACGAGTCGAAGGAATAGAATTCACCTACGCACGCTGCGTTTTGAATTCACACCCACAACAACGAGGCGAAGTATGAAGCCCGATAGCTGGATTACGCATTGCAGCTCGAATGGGCATACGCAACCTAGAAACAAATGTGGATTCCCGGTTAGTAGCCAACCATGTGTTGGGCGAATGTGTGGCTAAAGAGGAAAACATGGTTCAATACCTCGACAAGACCAAGTCACTAATCCAGGGTTTCGACAGGTTTACCATCAAACAAGTTCCTAGAGGGGAAAACAGAAAGGCGGATGCACTGAGCAAGATTGCATCCACAAGCTTTGTACACCTGTCAAAACAAGTACTGGTGGAGACTCTTAAGAGCAAGTCCATATCAGAGATGGAGATATCCACATTGATAGAGGAACAAGGTCCTACATGGATGACTCCCATCGTCGATTTTATAAGCAAGGGCATACTGCCCCAAGAGCAGAAGGACGCCCGACGAATACGTCGCACATCACAGAGGTTTGAGCTTCGAGATGGTATATTATATCGGCGTTCATTTCTACAACCATGGCTTTGATGTGTCGGACCCCTTCAAGCAAATTACGTACTCCGAGAGATCCACGCCGGTTCATGCAGTATGCACTCAGGACCACGGTCCGTTGTAGCACGCGCCTTACGGTCAGGATACTACTAGCCTACGATGCACCGTGACGCGCGGGATTTGATAAAAAAGTGTGGCCAGATTTACAAATTGAAAAGAGCTGAAAAAAAACATTAAGTTGACCAGATTTAGTTAGCTAAAAAAAACTATTAATGTCAGTCCAAGTATCAGTATCCTTCACTTTCAATACCCCCTCCAAACTCATAAAAAATACATGACAAGTAAAACTAAACATGGAAAACTAATATGTCACTCAAAATGGCTCTTTAGCGCCTATTGTAGTACAGGCAGTCCATATTGGTAAGCTGGATCGGTTTCACAAATAATATCTACTCTAGTATCTTACTTGTAATTGATATTATATACACTTTATGTTATGACAAAGTAATTTGGGCTGCATAAATGATATAGTATTATCTTCATTGACAATCATAAACAATTAAATAGTATTTACTTGTTGGTACACATTGCCATGATGCAAAAAAATTACAAGACTTACTTTTTTTTTGGGTAAAGGGCATTCCACCCAGTAAAATATTACAAGACTTACTTCGGATACAAATAAGATACAACATATAAGACAGTCGCTCTGCACAAATAGACCAAGCAAGAAGTAGAGTTGACTATTTGACTTTTTCCATTTCACCCTTATAAGGGGATAGGTAAGCATAACCAACTGTAAATGTGCCTACGCACACAAGATAATTTCATGTTATCAGCAAGTACCCAACCCAACCATTTTGCTAACTTTAAGCATCTATTAGCCCCCATTGTGTTATGCGCCTGGCATGGTAAAGTTTTTTGTGGCTGCAAATCACATGAAATCTAATTTCACACTGTTGCTAAATTTGTAGTTGCATTGGTAGATATGTATAGACATGTTAACGGTTACTCAAAGAACAGCACACAAAATGCGCTTTTGCTCCCGAATACATAAGGGCAATTTAAAAAACAATATCTATCGATTCAAACAGTAAGTGATAAACTTGCTATTTCTGTAATTGACAAGCAAAACTAAACCTAAAAATGTTTTATCCAATGACTAAAAATGTTTTCGGAGTTGATTATCATACTAACGACTGATTCTTATTATTTCATTCTAAACGACACGCCAAAAAATTTTTGCATGTCAAAATCTAACGATAAATATTACGCAAGTATCATTCTCTAATGGACATTTCATCAAACACCTTTCGTGCACAACCTAAACCCTAGCTTGAAACCATAGCCGCACGTAACAGACCTAATTCACCTCTATCGCACTATAATATCACAAATCTCTATAACTAACACCTAATTGAAGCAAACACAGTTAATCAACGAATTCAGTTGAAAAGTATACCTGAGAGCATCATAAAATCAGCAACTTCAGCTCACAGAACCGAATCTATTTGAATCGTTAGGGTTTGTGTTTATGGACCGAATTTAATGGATCGAACTTCAGCTCACAAAACTCAGTTTAAAGTGTTTAAACATACTTTTTGGTTCTATGAACAATACTATAGTCCTATAAACATATCATACATATAATTTCAAAGTACATGAAAATTCCAATACCCCCATGTACTCCCTGCCTAAGGCAAATTACTCGGTGCCGCTTAGCGAGATTTGCAACCTTAATTTTAGCTTTTTTAGAACCCAATAACCTATTAAGCTACTTTAAATAAGCTTACCCAAACACCCCCTAAATCCCATATGATCATACTACTATAATACATAATAGCCCAAGAAAAGTCAAATACATCATCCCAATGTAATAAACATAAGTCCTCACCTAATAACGATCATATTACTATAACATGCATTTAATCATCTTCAACTTCACCAATCTCTCATTTCTTCAAATTTGGGGATTTTGTTTAAATTGATGGAATTTTTATTAAAGGGTTACTGTTTGGTAGGTGCTTGGTTGTTTAGTGGTAAAATCATTTAGTGGTTGTGTAACAATGCACTTTGGACAACCTTTCACCCAATCGACTAATTTACTTTTCAACTCTTTTACTTTTGATCCCTTAGAGATGAAAGATCAACAAAATCAACCCATTTCAAAATATTTATTTTCTTAGAACGACATCACACTTAAAATTCGACCCCCGAGTTAAACCATCAAAATGGACAGGCCTTAGATCCTGGGACCCGAATCACTAGGAGAGACCCCGCAAAGGGAAACCCCTAAAGCTCACGGCTTCGCACTAAGAGGAAAATCCAGATTTTCTTTGTCACTTGCGAGACTCGAATCGGAGTAAAACCCCTCCCCAAGCTCAAAATAAACTGGTCGAAATTAGATAATACAATTATAAAAATAATAATACGACCTAATTATGAAATGGGATTTTAGTGCAAGCTTGCATTTAACCATCAAGTGTGGCGACTGTGTGTATGTGGGTACTAAGGAGTGTTTCTTTTCTTTTTAATCGAGACTAGCAGGGTACCCGCGCGATGCGGCGGCGGATACCCTGAATAAAAAATTTCAATAAACCATGCTTTATAATCTAAAACGTTTTATGTGACGATAAATTTGCGGATTCCAAAAGATTCATGTCGCATATTTCAACTCTTTAGAATAATATAGTAGGGTACCTGCGCATTGCGATGGCGGGTATCAAGCAATAAAATTTTCGGCAAAAAATGTTTTCAGTTTTATGTTTTCTCTTACAATAACTTTACCAATTGCGAACATATAATGAGTTTGAGTAACTTTAAAAAAAGTGATGGATAATATCAAACTAATTAATATAAAAACAATTGAAAGTGGCGTGATTTTGCGTTGCGGTCGTCAATAATGTTATGGGGTTATGGTCAAATTAGTTGATAGTGGTCCGTAGTCACAAGTAAGTAGAAACATTTTTTTTATGAAATATATATATATTTTTGAACATGTTTGTATCATTAATATTGTTTATTACATTTTTCCCATATAGATAAAAGATATAAATACAAGAGTGCTTATAATGTATACATCTTGAAAAGTATATATTTATGAAAAAATGTTTGAATTATTAATATTTTTTATAACACTTGTCCCACATAGATAGAAGATCTAAATAAAAGAATGCTTATAATGTAAAGAAAACTTTCATGTTAAAGCAATCATTTAGAGTTATCTATAAAAAGTATAATAATTAATATACTAATATATTAATCATTGAATTAGCACTTAGCACTTGGCACATTTGCATCATTTGTCTTAAATTTTGTCCTGACTTTTACAAAAAAAACCGTTTTTTACTTTTATGGTTAATTTTATTTAAAATAATTCAAAATTTATTTAGATTGGTTCTCGAAACACTCTTACGATATAATAATAGTTTTGGAACTTTGTGGTTTTGCATGCATTTTAAAATCATATTTATTTATAATAAATGAAGCATTAAAACTAAACTAATTCAAAAAGAAATAATAAATGAAGCATTAAAATGTTGTGGAAGATAAATTAGTAAAAGATATTTATTGTGTACCTTATGCATTAAAATTTGTAATGCTTAAAAAACACATTAATGACATCTTAAAAAAATTTAGGAGAGAAGGTCATCCCTCCATTATAAGTAGTATAGATATAGATAAAATGCGGACCTAAACCCATAATGCTTGTTAATTGGGGGAAGCATTAACACACATCGACAATCTCATCAACAAAATCAAAAAACCACGAAAAATACCAAAAACCCACCTCACATTTTTGGTACATGTGTAAAAAATGGACAGTGAGATCTATTTTAAGAAGAAGGTTTTTGAGGATTGTGTCTTTTTGGTGAATCACAAGCGGTGAAGTCACATGTTTAACAATGACTACAAAGCGTGTCGGCAAAGCTGATATAAAAAGCTTAGCTGACAAAAAATGAAAGTGGACTATTGCTTTGCCCAAGTATTTTATTACTATTTTCCCCATTAAATGTCAACTCACCAACAGCTTACGTCACCATCACGAATGTCAGTCGCAACCACCACCGCCACCACCGTCACCGTCACTTTCCCATATTCCCTGGCGCCGGTAACCGGTTCGCCTCCGTTGGCTGGAAGTTTAGATCCAGTTGAGAGCTCGAGTTCGTCTCCTGCATAATCAGCTGGATATGCAGGTTCTGTAACTGAATTAGTTGACTATTTAACTGATTATTATTTTAATTAATTTTATTTGATTTTTTATAGCCGTCTTTGAGAAAAAATGAAATTAAATGGTTAGGTATAGGATGGAAGTTCTGTTATAAGTAGTACTTAAGGCTTATGATTCATAGACGCGGTGTGGCGGTTATTGATCTATAATGTTATTAAGACTTTTACTTAGAGGCTAAAGATTACAGGACACTGGATGATTTCATAACTCACGGATATCATTTAGAAATAAGGCCCCTGTCTTAGCATAAAATTAGTTAAGGCTAAAGATTGATTCTAATAAGGTATATAAATATTAGTGTTTTACAATTTATATAATCGATTTGGGTTTCTTTTTAAAAGTGTGATTGTTCATATGGGGTTTTGATTTTTGTTAGTTTAGTTGATGAATTAAGGTGTTCATTAGTGGTTTATGTATCTATGCACACCAACTTGTTTGTTTTATGCCTCAATGAAATAGATTGTTAAAGGGTTAGTGGCCAAACTTTTTTTAATGCGCAATTACATTGCTGCGTAAGGACAATTCATTACTTCTATAGAAGTATGTTGCAAGTGTTAGGTATTGTATTTGATTTTATAGATTAAATAGGCTATAAGGATAGTCGGTAAGTTAACGCACAATTGCCTCATTGGTTTCACGGCCCTTATGGACCTGTAAGAATCCCGTCGATTGTATAAATCGTCATTGAATATTTAAATCGTTATGCAACGTGGTCTGTTTTATGTTTGTCACTTATCATTAGTTTACGTTACAAGCTTAAGCTTTGAGGTTCCTAATTACTTTTTGAATGTATATAAGCATGTTAAGACATGGTCCTTATTTCTGAATGCTATCCGTAAGTTATGAAATCATCCAGTGTCCTGTAATACTGCATATATTTATTTATTTATTTATGTATTTCAGGTGGCAGTGACCACCCCTTTCAATAGCATGTCCTTAAAAGGTTGATAGAAAGGTGCGTTTTAGACATATAATATAATATTTGAATTCGCATTATTGGCCACTATTTCTTCATATTTATTAAACCTACTATATATTTTGAATGATACATTTGAGCACTTTTGTAGGTATGTATTGTTAACCTAATCTGCTTGCCTTATCTTCACTTTGGGTCAAATGTATCAAATTTCGACAAAAGTTTTAGAAGCTTATAGAATTGGCGCAATAGTCTATCTCTATTAATACGTAAACATTTGTTTTAATTTACCCAAAGAAAAAGTATATCTCTATTAATATATAAACATAACCCCAAATTGACCCATTCCTAACTAAATGGGTCAAACTTGCTACATTAATTATGTATACAAAAGATGTGGTATTTAATGCACTTAAATCATATAAGAATCATTGTTATGTAGCTATTCTGAAGTAAAACCATTTGTTTGAAATTCGTCCCGAGAATGTTTCTGAAGACGGGTCATGGGAATTGAAATATTGAGGGTGCGTTTAGTTGGAGAAAAAATTCCTTTGTTTTCTATCTCTAGTTTTGTAAAAATTTGGATGAGAAATTTATCTCCACAAAACACTTGAAAATATAGAAAATGCGTTTAGTTGATATTTGTTTTCTAATTTTCTAATTAAAATTTGTTTTCTAATTTTCCTTGTTAGATTAGGAAAAGGGGATTTTGTGTTTTGCAAAACATTTTGTTGGAAAATGATAATTTGAATGCGATTTCTATTTTCCTTGTTTTCCACAAAACATTTTATGGAAAACAATGGTGTTTTCCCCCAACTAAATGCACCCTAAGTGCACCCCATATACATGAGGATACTTTCTTTGTATCTTTGAAAACAATGAATGATAATGTGTTGTCTCCGAAGGACTTATTGGAGTAGGAAGTATGAACGACCAACGAAGGACTTATTGGACTTATGTGTGGGCTTAATTTGACATGTATGGTTTACAAACGGCTAATTATTTGTGGTTTTGGAAAGGGTTAGTTGGTTTTGGACTTTGTTAGGTTGGTGAATAGCGTTTGCATTAGAATACCCTTGTGAATATCGCACTTCAAATATTTAGTGGGCGTCTTCAAAAAACAAATTCTTTGATTGAACAGATAATGCAATTTAACAAAAAACCTCTAAGTGTCATTTCAAATCCAGCACTATTGTTATTCTGAATTTCATAAAATTTGAATGTATTTAGACAATATTGCATTTGTACCAACAGTTTTGTTGTCCGTCTTAACGAATAGTCCTCTTTTGTGATGTGCAGAGTTTGAAAAGAGTAAGATGACACTCATAAGGCGTGTGCCATTTTGACTTTAAGTAACTAACCAGGATCTTCCAAACTTCCTCTCAGAAAATTTATTATTTTTGGGACAATTTACATGAAACGGTGTCACACCCCCAAATTACCTGTTTTGCAGCGGAATGGAATTCCTGGGGATTGACTGTCATAGCATCACAATCACAGTTATATTGAACGACCTAAAGTGTCGTTTGAAAAAGACATCGTTTGATTTAATAAACAATCGAGTTTACAAAGTAGGTCCCAAATTAAAATCAACTTGTGCGGAAATAAGTTTGTTACAATTCAAACGATGTT
The DNA here is from genome assembly GCA_910596185.1 of Chrysanthemum makinoi. NCBI lineage: Eukaryota > Viridiplantae > Streptophyta > Magnoliopsida > Asterales > Asteraceae > Chrysanthemum > Chrysanthemum makinoi. The sequence goes on along the minus strand of OU343225.1, from coordinate 37,891,948 downwards.
TTAAAATGCGTAAAACCCAAGTGAGGCAATCGTCATCGCGACTCCATGATGTGTCCAAATGCATGCCATGAAGTGAATGCCTTAGATACAGATAAAACATGCTAAAAGTGTCAAGACAAAGGTTGAGTGAGTTCATAGAGTTTGTGTTTGAAATGAAAAACCTTTCAAAATCGTTTATGCAGCAAAGGCATTATAAATCCACAGTTCAAGTTACGCCCATACAAAACTTGCAACTGTGTGTTCTAACCCACTTGCCAAAATATGTGTAGTTTATATTCAAACACATGATGTTAAATGAATTCACCATATTATCTAACTCGACGTAGAACAATAGCACTTAATCAATAGGACTAGACTCAATGTCGGTAGTCAAGCGATTTAGAACATTCTGACGTAGAAGCGCCTTTTATAATCAATAGTACATGACTCAATGTATGAGTAGTCAGTGATATAGTACTTTATTCAGCGATATAACAATAGCCTTGCGAACGAGAACAATTGATATAGTATAACACTTGATTTTGAAACAATGGTGATCATGATAGAATTTAGCCTTAAAATCTAAAGTACTTGTGAAAACTAGTTAAGCATGTATCTCCCCCAAAATAGTTTCAAACAATTGAAAATGGGGCTATGAAAACTCACTTGATAAACTGGAATGATGACAAGAGTAGTACAACACGAGGTATAGCGGAAACTTTAATCTGGACCTATTACCAATGATATGATATGTAATGAGTTGCAATGTAATGTTATGCATGCATTTAGTATGTTATTTATACCATTTGCGAGTTTTGAAAATATTACTTATCGTCGAAAAATACTCTTTTGACGTCTTGACCATTCAAAAATCACTTTACAAGTTTTTACGTCAAAATGTCATCCTACAATGGTTTTATAATGATTTATGGTGAAATTATCACTTTTAGTAAAAAAACAATGTCGTTGAAATTTTCTTGAAAGTGACAAAATGGCTTTTGAAAACTAGTAATAAAGATGGTGTCGTCGATCGTTAGGAAACAAACTCGACGGTTTTGGAAAGTTTGTATCGAAATCTAGAAGTTTCAGTTCAGGAGTTTTCGTTAAAAAGGTCTCGAACATAAAGATAATAAGGGTTAAAGATGGTGATTTTGGCTAAAATGTTGGTTGAAAATGAGTTTCGGCCAAGTTTAAACATCCGTAATTAATTTATTACAACTCCGCTATCCAAACGGTTGATTGTTTTGAAAAATATGTTCGGTGATCTTGATTTTACTAGAAGACATTTCGTTCCAAAAAGTTCTACATCTACGTTAAAAACAGCCCTCAACATGGACGTTTCAGCTACCGTAACACTTGTCTCGTAAAATAATATAGTTTTTCAGAAAATAATAGTTACGGCAATTTTATGAAAATGTGCATATCTTTGTCGTTTCAAATCCGTTTTCTCGTTATTATCGTCCTTAGCCGTATCAAAGTATACTATTATATTTTTGATAAATCGAAATAATTTGTGAAGCTTAAGGCTCGTTTTTGACTCGAATAAAGTAAAAATAGCTTGCTGAAATTTCTGAAAAATATAAATTTCGTCGTCAAACTTTAAAAATTCATAACTTCTTCGTTATAACTCCGTTTTAATCCGTTCAAGCGGCCACGGATTCGTTTTAAAGTATATTTTCTAATTATCAAGGCCAAAATGTCGTGCCTACTGTCGGATTTTCCAGAAAATCAAAACAAGGACAGACCTCTTTTTATACTTATCGAAAATAGTTTTTCTCGTACTAAACCTATTCTAATCCCTTCAAATCAACTCCAAAGCTAATCTAATCCTACCATACACCTTCTTAGGGTGTCATGGGTTCCTAAACATCATCAAGACCAACATATACCAAGGGAATAATTATAGGATGACCATATATATATATATTTCTAAAAATCATGTAAAAATGGTATAAACAACACAAATCATGCATGTTTGCTCCAAAAATGAAGAGATACTTATGAAATGAAAAGGAAACATGAAAATGTAAATGATATGCTTACAAGTGACTATGATGAGGTGTAAAGAACAAGGTTTAGCCTAAACACTCTTGGTTTTTATTTCAAAACCTTATAAAGAGTATTATCTAGATTGTTTTAACACTTGAGAAAAATTTTGTGATGATCCCTTGTGAACTCTTGATGATGACCGGTTATGGAAGGACCCAAAAGAGAGAAGAAACTTTTCTACTAACACTTGAAGAATGATTGAAGAATGAATGAAATGAGTTAAGTAAATCATGTAAGACTTTTATGTAGAGTGAAAACATATATAATCAAGACCCATTCCATCATTTATTACCACCCTCCCCTTGGTCGGCCAAGGGGGAGGGATTTGGTAAAATATATATATTTTTTTTTATAAAATGTTGTGTAAATATTTGTTAAAAATGGATGTGTAAGTAAATGTGTATATATTATTAACTTGTAAGGTAAATGGTAACTTTTTGGTACAAGTAAATTTTTTTTTATAGATCAAAATAGAATGTAATGAGATAATAAAAGGTGTAAAAATACATTCCTTGTGAAATTTGAGTGATAAAATAATTATCGAGTAGTTTTTAAGAAAAACGTCGTAATAATATAATTTTAACGATTTATATACCAAATAAATTTAAAACACTAGGTAAACTCAAAATATAGTTTTTATAACTAAATATAAGTATAAAAATATATCGGGATCATTTTTAGAAGTAACGGATTAAATGTTCAAAATAATAACTCACGCGATAACGTTTATTTAATATAAAATTCTGCGTTTAATGTAAATGCAAAGTCATGAATGAACTAATATGATGCACATGATGCTAATGAAATGTAGACTAAACTTAGTCCATATGAAATGTTCGTGATGATATGATCAGAATTCGCCGCTAAAACTAGGTTCGCGAATTTGGAACACGTAAACCTAGTTTACGATAAATGATGAAATTGTGAGGCATGAATTGTTTAGAATGACCTGAAATTGCGAGTTGTCACATTAGCCCATCAAAAAGGAATTCATCCTGATCAGTTCGTGTTAGTCTATCGAATTGTTGAGTTTGTGGTGATATCGAGGAGAAGACATGGAGATGTCTTCTGTTGCTCGATGATCGAAGTGTCTAAAACATCATAGTAAGGAAAATATCGGAGGAATCTCTCAAAAGTAACACTTTGAATCGGAACATGTGAAAATTTTGCTTGCACTAAGATTTATAAATAACTGCTCCCAACATAACGTGATCCCTCCAGAATTAGACATAGTTAGCTAGGCTATGTATAATTAAGGAATGATGACGTGACGTTCGGTTTAGTTGTTATAACTCTCAATGTTTACAAGGATTTAAACCGTGTCGTTAAAATGATAATTAAAGTAAAAAGAAGTAAAATTCTCGTAAGTAATAACAAATCGGAAAGAAAATAAGTACGATAGATGAGAATATTTTACAACGAGTGGTTTACCAAAAGTAGTACATCTTAAGTTATAAAGATTCGGATACGATGGAAAACATAAACTTTATACAACATAGTACATAAGGAAAATTAAGACTGTTAGTTTCCAAACTTCTTCAGTCTTCCGCGTTGTTGTGACCATGCTTCTCTTCCTCCTAACATGTATGCATTCCCATGAGCACCTTCAACTTGTTGACCTTGGTTTTGAGGACATTGATTCCGATAGTGTCCTTGCTCCCCACATCGAGCACGTGACTATGGCCTTGCCCTGCGGTCCTTAGCAAGGTGTGCCACTTTGTGACAGCTAAAGCATATACCACATGGACCATTATGATGTAGCGTGCATTGGTGGCATCATGGTAAGTTTCTGCATAAGCTCTTCCATTTGTTGGTGCAGCAACATAGACCCTGGCGACTTCTTGTCTTCTATTCTGTTGTTGATGATGGTTATCGTCGTTGTAGTTGTTGTTTTTGTTATTGTGGTAGTTGGTGCGGTTGTTGGTATTGTTGTTACGGTTGGTGTTTGTGGTGTTGCCCCTCTTTACTACTTGTGCCATGAGCTTTTGAGACAATCGAATAGCTTCCTCAATCGTTTGCGGGTCAAAAGAAGTCACATCTCCTTGAATAATCTCGGGAAGTCCTTCAATGAAAGCCTCCAGTAGCTTCTCATTATCCGAAACCATAGATGGGCATAACGTGGCCAATTCTTGAAACCTTCGAATGTAAGTATCAATATCATACCCAATAGTTACCAACTCATAGAATTCGGTCTCCAACTTCTTCACCTCCGTCTGTGGACAAAACTTCTTTGTTACCAATCCTTTGAATTGCTCCCAAGTGAGCTTAAAAGCATTCTCCATTCCCATCGGTTGAGCATAAGAGTTCCACCACGACAATGCTCCATCAAGTAGTGTACTCGTAGCAAACTTGACCTTGCTATCATCCGGGCAATTACATAACAAAACACGGACTCCAATTTCTCGAACCATCTAACCATGGCGGTGGCCTTCGGTACCCTTAAACTTAGTGGGATCTCCACTTTTGAAATCCTTATCTGAACAGTTTTAAACTCCGGACCCTCCTGTATTTCTGCGGCGGCAGCAAGCCTAGCGGCCAGTAGCAGCAGCGGCCTCGGCAGCGGCGGCCAGCGTTCCCTTTCAATCCTTAGAGCATCGGCTACGCTATCCCTTACTAACTTTTGAATAGCCGCTTGTGTCCATTAGGGTGCACTTTCCGGCGCCATATCTTCTTCAAAATAAGAGGAAAGGGTGAGGCGTAACAAAGTCTATGTTAAAATATTTGCTCTAAAGAGAGGTGATAAGAAATGATACATTTGAGGTTATTTTTCAAAATGATCGACGGTTTCCCCAAAAGATGGGTTATGAGATGTTGTAAGTGCTTCAAATGTATAATGGTTTAGTGACTTAATGTGTGAATAACGTGTAACTCGACATGTTAGTGGTGAAACAGAGGAGTGAGAGTGACTTTGCCGTACTTAAAGGTTTATCTCGGCATTCGACGTTATCGGCGATGAGTCAATTGATGTAAAAAAAAATTTTGATAGGGAATGACAAGGAATTCTCCACGTTAGAGTATGAGAAAAAGATAATGGGATGGTTATTTAAGGGCATCCATGTGACAATCGATGTGAAATGAAAGTAAATAACTTCGAAAAAATGCGTTATAAACCGCATGTAAAGTGAACGTGCACTTATAATGAAATGATGAGATGCTATGATGATGTAGTTATAGTCTAGGGTCAATGATGCAACCTAGTTCTCTATAACCGAAGCTCGGATGCCAATCTGTCACACCCCCAAATTACGTTTTTTGTGGGAATGGAATTCTGGGGATTACTTGTCATAGCATCACAATCACGATTATATTGAGCGACCTAAAGTGTCGTTTGAAAAGAACATCGTTTGATTTAATAAAACAATCAGAGTTTACAAAGTAGGTCCCAAATAAAAATCAACGTGTGCGGAAATAAGTTTGTTACAATTCAAACGATGTTTTAAAATCACGTAAAACCAAGTGAGGCAGCGTGTCATCGCGACTCCATGATGTGTCCAAATGCATGCCATGAAATGAATGCCTTAGATACCTGAGATAAAACATGCTAAAAGTGTCAACACAAAGGTTGAGTGAGTTCATAGAGTTTGTGTTGAAATGAAAAGCCTTTCAAAATCGTTTATGCAGCAAAGGCATTGTAAATCCACCAGTTCAAGTTCGCCCATACAAAACTTGCAACACATTGTGTTCACAACCTTTGCCAAAATATGTGTAGTTTATATTCAAACACATGATGTTAAATGAATTCACCATATTATCTAACTTTCGGCGATAGAACAATAGCACTTAATAAATAGGACTAGACTCAATGTATCAGTAGTCAACTGATTTAGAACATTATCTGACGTAGAACGTAGCACATAATCAATAGTACATGACTCAATGTATGTTAGTCAAGTGATATAGTACTTTATTCAACGATATAACAATAGCCTTGACGAGAACAATTGATATAGTATAACACTTGATTTTGAAACAATGGTGATCATGATAGAATTTAGCCTTAAAATCTAAAGTACTTGTGAAAACTAGTTAAGCATGTATCTCCCCCAAAATAGTTTCAAACAATTGAAAATGGGGCTATGAAAACTCACTTGGTAGCGGTGTGATGACAAGTGAGTACACAGGTATAGCGGGAAACTTTAATCTGGACCTATTACCAATGATATGATATGTAATGAGTTGCAATGTAATGTTATGCATGCATTTCGTATGTTATTTATACCATTTGCGAGTTTTGAAAATATTACTTATCGTCGAAAAATACTCTTTTGACGTCTTGACCATTCAAAAATCACTTTACAAGTTTTTACGTCAAAATGTCATCCTACAATGGTTTTATAATGATTTATGGTGAAATTATCACTTTTCGTCGTAAAACAATGTCGTCGAAATTTTCTTGAAAGTGACAAAAATGGCTTTTGAAAACTAGTCGTAAGATGGTGTACGTCGATCGTTAGGAAACGAACTCGACGGTTTTGGAAAGTTTGTATCGAAATCTAGAAGTTTCAGTTCAGGAGTTTTCATTAAAAAGGTCTCGAACATAAAGATAATAAGGGTTAAAGATGGTGATTTTGGCTAAAATGTTGGTTGAAAATGAGTTTCGGCCAAGTTTAAACATCCGTAATTAATTTATTACAACTCCGCTATCCAAACGGTTGATTGTTTTGAAAAATATGTTCGGTGATCTTGATTTTACTAGAAGACATTTCGTTCCAAAAAGTTCTACATCTACGTTAAAAACAGCCCTCAACATGGACGTTTCAGCTACCGTAACACTTGTCTCGTAAAATAATATAGTTTTTCAGAAAATAATAGTTACGGCAATTTTTATGAAAACGTGCATATCTTTGTCGTTTCAAATCCGTTTTCTATGTATTATACGTCCTTAGCTTCGTATCAAAGTATACTATTATATTTTTGATAAATCGAAATAATTTGTGAAGCTTAAGGCTCGTTTTTGACTCGAATAAAGTAAAATAGCTTGAAATTTCACGAAAAATATAAATTTAGTGTCAAACTTTAAAATTCATAACTTCTTCGTTATAAACTCCGTTTTAATCCGTTCAGCTGCCCGCAGTTCGTTTTAAAGTATATTTTCTAATTATCAAGGCCAAAATGTCGTGCCTACTGTCGGATTTTCCAGAAAATCAAAACAAGGACAGACCTCTTTTTATACTTAGAAAATAGTTTTTCATTACTAAACCTATTCCATTCCCTTCAAATCAACTCCAAAGCTAATCTAATCCTACCATACACCTTCTTAGGGTGTCATGGGTTCCTAAACATCATCAAGACCAACATATACCAAGGGAATAATTATAGGATGACCATATATATATATATTTCTAAAAATCATGTAAAAATGGTATAAACAACACAAATCATGCATGTTTGCTCCAAAAATGAAGAGATACTTATGAAATGAAAAGGAAACATGAAAATGTAAATGATATGCTTACAAGTGACTATGATGAGGTGTAAAGAACAAGGTTTAGCCTAAACACTCTTGGTTTTTATTTCAAAACCTTATAAAGAGTATTATCTAGATTGTTTTAACACTTGAGAAAAATTTTGTGATGATCCCTTGTGAACTCTTGATGATGACCGGTTATGGAAGGACCCAAAAGAGAGAAGAAACTTTTCTACTAACACTTGAAGAATGATTGAAGAATGAATGAAATGAGTTAAGTAAATCATGTAAGACTTTTATGTAGAGTGAAAACATATATAATCAAGACCCATTCCATCATTTATTACCACCCTCCCCTTGGTCGGCCAAGGGGGAGGGATTTGGTAAAATATATATATTTTTTTTTATAAAATGTTGTGTAAATATTTGTTAAAAATGGATGTGTAAGTAAATGTGTATATATTATTAACTTGTAAGGTAAATGGTAACTTTTTGGTACAAGTAAATTTTTTTTTATAGATCAAAATAGAATGTAATGAGATAATAAAAGTTGTAAAAATACATTCCTTGTGAAATTTGAGTGATAAAATAATTATCGAGTAGTTTTTAAGAAAAACGTTGTAATAATATAATTTTAACGATTTATATACCAAATAAATTTAAAACACTAGGTAAACTCAAAATATAGTTTTTATAACTAAATATAAGTATAAAAATATATCGGGATCATTTTAGAAGTAACAGTTAAATGTTCAAAATAATAACTCATAGCGTTATTTAATATAAAATTCGCGTTTAATGAGTAAAATGCAAAGTCATGAATGAACTAATATGATGCACATGATGCTAATGAAATGTAGACTAAACTTAGTCCATATGAAATGTTCGTGATGATATGATCAGGAATTCGCCGCTAAACCTTTAAGGTTACGCGAATTTGGAACACGTAAACCTAGTTTACGATAAATGTTGAAATAGTGAGGCATGAATTGTTTCGAGAAATGACCTGAAATTGCGAGTTGTCACAAACGGGTCACTTTTGGTTAGTTTTTATTAGAAAACGGGTTGTAGAAGTCCAGTTGGTTGTTTGTGACTGGTGAACAGGGTATTTGGATATAGTAAAACTTTTAGTTCTGTGACAATGAGGAAAATAGGTGTTTGGATTCTGGTATAGTTTACTATGGTTTTACTTCTGCGAGAAATCATTCTATGAATACTTTATACATGTGCGTTATGCTTAATCTATCAACTTCATATATACGTATCAGGTTTGAGAATCGTGATCAAAAGTAGTAGCTTGGTTAAGCATTATCTCGGGCCAGAATATCCCTAATCTTCACGTTTACTTGAAACTATTAATGTAGTAACATTATTAAGGAAGTGGTGAAGAAGATTAACTGCTTACTACATGAACTCGTGAAGGATGGAATGCAATAAGGATGAAGCCACAAGGGCGAAAGAAATCGCCGAAAGTAAGTTTTCTTCAAAGGATGTAAAGGGTGCCAAAAAATTTGGTAGAGCAAAATTTGTTTTCGGTCTTGAGGGTATTTCCCAAGTATTAGCTAATGCGGATGTGCATATTCTTGCCGAAAACAAAGTAGTGCAATCGCAGACAAAGGTTACTTCTCAAAAGAAGGATAAAACTACTACTCAGACGAAGAAAAAACCAAGAGTCAAAAGGATGAGATTAACGGGACTACCAAGCAGTTTCCACTACGTTCCTTCATCCTCAATGAACAGATAGCTCCTGAGACATCAAAGGTCAAAGGTTCTCGAAAAAGGAATAAAGTTAACGGGGCTACCAAGACGGGTCCCACTTACGCCTGCATGCGTCAAATGAGCAGATAAGCGCCTCAGACGACTCCTGGCCTTGTTTACAGAGATTAAAACTTCTCAAGATAAGGATAAAGTTAATGGGATGACCAAGACGGGTCCCACTTCTATTTACGGTTACTAAACTGATGAAGATTAAAACGTTTTGGATCGTATGCATGAGATGCAAATTGCAGTATGAATTCTTGAGAAAGTATTTAAAATGAAATATGTTATGCCCCACTTGTTATGGACCGTTTCACGCAGCGTGAGATTCCACCACCAAATATCAATGCTTCTTCAGAATTTGCGGGAATTTCACAAGGAACGGGAAATAACATTTCACGCCGAAACGAGTAAGATACTTGGTGTGAAGTGTGGTACAAGCTCAGATTCCACTAAAATGTATCAAAATTTTAGCACTTTTGTAGGTATGTATTGTTAACCTAATCTGCTTGCCTTATCTTCTCTTTGGGTCAAATGTATCAAAATTCGACAAAAGTTTTAGAAGCTTACAGAATTGGCGCAAAAGCCTATCTCTATTAATACATAAACATTTGTTTTACTTTACCCAAAGAAAAAGTATGTCTCGATTAATATATAAACATAACCCCAAATTGACCCATTCCTAATTAAATGGGTCAAAGTTGCTACATTAATTATGTATATAAAAGATGTGGTATTTAAAGCACTTAAATCATATAAGAATCATTGTTATGTAGGTATTTGATACGACTATCAGTATTCTTAAGTAAAACCATTTGTTTGAAATTCGTCCCGAGAATGTTTCTAAAGATGGGTCATGGGAATTGAAATATTTGTTTGAAATTCGTCCAGTTGGTGGTTTGTGACTGGTGAACAGGGTATTTGGATACAGTAAAACTTTTAGTTCTGTGACAATGAGGAAAATAGGTGTTAATGAGGAAAATAGGTGTGGTTTGGATTCTGGTATAGTTTACTATGGTTTTACTTCTGCGAGAAATCATTCTATGAATACTTTATACATGTGCGTTATGCTTAATCTATCAACTTCGTATATCTGTATCAGGTTTGAGAATCGCGATCAAAAGTAGTAGCTTAGTTAAGCATTAGCTCGGGTAAGCATTAGCTCGGGCCAGAATATTGCCTAATCTTCACGTTTACTTGAAACTATTAATGTAGTAGCGTTATTAAGGAAGGGGTGAAGCAGATTAACTGCTTACTACGTGAACTCGTGAAGGATGGAATGCAAAAGGATGAAGCCACAAGGGAGAAAGAAATCGTTGAATGTAAAGGGTGCCAAGGAATTTGCTTTAAAGCCCAAATTTGTTTCCTGATGCGGAGGGTATTTCCCAACTATTAGTAGTTAATGTGCATTTCTTTGCCGAAAACAAAGTAAGCGGTGAATCAGTTATTATGGGATACTTGGTGTGAACCCCGCGAGATGATGATCTGTGAAGAAACATTATAGGAAACTAGCTTTATCACTTCATCCCGATAAGAACAAGTCCTTAGGTGCAGAAAGGGCATTCCAACTCGTTTCTCAAGCATGGAATCATTATCGATAGAACAAAGATTGGCATATGATCATAAATGGCATGCTCAGTTTTTGAAGCAGAGGGTTCCTCAGAATGTGTTATCACGTGTGCATATACCTCCAACACAGAACGGTTTCTCACAATCTCACGAATAGTGCAGGTACCCCGTCGGATGTCGAGAAAAAAAAAGAAGTCAAAGGATGAGACTAATGGGACTACCATTTGTTCCCTTACGTTCTTCTTTCATCCTCCATGAACAAATGGTTACGAGGCGTCAAGGTCAAAACTTCTTGAAAAAGAATAAAGTTAATAGGACTACCAAGACGGGTCCCACTTCGCTCTGCATCGTTGTAATGAACAAATGGTGCACGAGGCGTCAAATCAAAGCTTCTCAAAAAAAGAATAAAGTTAATGGGACTACCAAGACGGTTCCCACTTGTGCTCCTGCATCGTCTGGGCCTTGTTTAACAGAGGTTAAAACTTGTCAAGGAAAGGATAAAGTTAACGGGACCACCAAGACGGGTCCCAATTCTATTCCTTTACCTTGTTTAACATAGGTTAAAACTTGTCAAGACGGCTCCCAGCGGGGAAAGGGATCGAGAAGAAGCTCAACTAGACACTAATATAGATGAAGCTTTGAGAAATAAGATCACTAAAAAAGAAGCTAAATCCGCATCTAAGAAAGTCAAATCTGTTAAAACAAAGCAAGACATTAACGGGTTTGATGCAATTAAGGAAACAGGGCCTATCAAGAATAAACTTATAAAGAAGGCAACTACGGAAATAAAGCGGGACGAATGGAGTTGAGGCCGTAAAAGTTGCTGACATGGCAAATGACTTCTCAAAGTACGAGGTGACGTCGGATCAGTTTTCATGATTTCGATATAGAAAGAAGCGAGAAGTGTTTCAAAGAAGGTCAACTCTGGGCTGCTTAAGATGATCATGACGGGATGCCTCGGAACTATGCCATAGTTCTAAAAGTAATCACTTTGAACCTGTTTAAGATGAAAGTTTGTTGGCTTAACTCAAAACCTAACAAGAAACCACTTCCTTTTCCCGGTTTCCTGGAAGCATTCGGCGACATTCAACCTGGAAAACAGAGCCGATTACCTCTTAGACTATTTCTCACAAGCTAGCTTTACGCGGTGAAATGGTAACATTCGTGTTTTTCCTAAAAGGAAGTGTTTGTGGAAGTTGTGTAAGTTGAGTCCATGAAGAAACAGGCATTACCGTCACACCACAAGTCAAAGTTGCGAGGATTTAAAGCGATGTTTCACCGACATCCCGACAACAAAGAAACAAAAGTTATCCTGGAAAAAGACTTTCTTAAAATATCGCATCAAATACCTTCATACTTGCTCACGGGTCAAGAATCCGCAAGCGCTCCAAAGGGTTGTCTAGACCTCGACCCGCAGCTATTCCTCCCGAGTTTCTACATGTTTTTAGCAGATGTTAAGGAAGCGATAAAATGGATATCAACAATGGTCCAAATCGCGATGGTGTTTGTTCCATTTAGGTACAAAATTTCTGAACTTGGGAGTTTGGTTTGGTTTTTTGGGTTGTTGGATGGGAAAATAGGTAACATGTAGTGTGCATTATGCGGTTGTAACTTGTGCTTAAAAGGGTTGTACAACTCAGTTTTGTTAGATCTTTGGTGTTATATCTTGACTTTATTTAGAAATGTTTCTTTTGTACTTTTGGAATCCAAACATTGACATTAAATTGAGTGTAATTTCTTATTGCAATTTCTTACAACAAGGTTCCAATTTAAGTGATGCATTTACCGCATGATTTCTTATTGAAAGGTTTCATTTCAATTTTAACGGTTCTAAATTCCAAATTAAGTTATGGATTTACAAAGTTGTTTGCTTTCTTTTCATAAAACAAAAAACATTGGCTATAAATCAAATGGTTATAAAACTTCAAAATGTCTTTAATCTTCCAGCCCACGATCTACAAAACAACCACTTCCCTCCAAAATTAATACCAAACCGACCCATATCACTATATAACCCATCACCCAAACACTCTATATATCCTACACAAATAATAACCCATTAACTAAAACTTATAATCTTACCACCATTACGATATCTTGTCTTGAAATTTTAAACATCAAAAACATATTTCCCTCTCAAATTACCTTCCAAACACCACAATTAAACATCGCAAAACTCTTTACAGGGTCTATAAATTCCACTTCTGAATTAGGCCACTGAAACCTTGATATTGAGCTGGTCCAAACGCCATTCATTCCATGATCTGCCAAACACTCTTCAAAGTACCAAAATGAGATCCAACAATCTTAACAAGATTTTTAACAGCAAAGAAATAACCAAATCCTCAATCCAAAGCCCAGCAGCCACCAAACTCGGCAATCTAAGCCTCACATTTTCGCTCATAATTGAACACAGCTTCTTACCACCAAACACTTTGAAACCAGCTGACAGGAGAGGAATCTAACCCAATATCATTCATTGTAACATCATTTTTGAAAAGACGGTAACCAACAAATTAGTATCCAAGACCACCAACACATTTCTATCCCACAAAGAACATATATGTATCATATTATTGTTTCAAAACTATAACTTCAAATATCTAAAGGGCAACAAATAGTTACTATTAAAAACAATTATACCCATATCATAGCAAAACCTTCTCATTAAAGAAAGTCCAACTTTTAATCTGGAAGTTAATCTTATTTTGAATCTAATCAAGCTGTAAAAAAAAACTGTTTTTTTCTTCTCAATCTCTTTTAATGGGTATACACTCAAATAAGTCCTATAAGTTTGTATTCCTTCAAGTGTCACCAAGATTCATAGAACCAAAGGATTTATGCTAAAAGGAGTTATCTTGTAAGTATTTTCATTGAGACATTTTATCAAACAGCTTATTTGCATATTACAACTGACTTGTTTAAACGACTAAAAATATGCAAATGAACTCGAATAAAGAAATGCAATACCCAATCCCAAGTCTTCTCTGTATACACGTAGGAAATAGCTACTGTATTTATCAGTCAAATTGTCTTTGTCAAGCTGAGAAGGAATGTGTGGATGATTTATCAATCAAATATTGTTTTGCTGATAAGGATATTGTGGATGCCATTCTCTTCACAATTTAAGTGTGGTGAACGTTAAACATAGATAATTGAAAATATTATAATCTCTTAAAAGTCTTGGTATTCTCAAGATGATAAGAAATTTGTGGAAGCCATTTATTTCACCATTTGCATGCCAGGAACGTTAACATGCAAAACTAAGGATAAAAAGCCAGTACTTGTTCTCATAATTTTAAGTAAATTCCAAAAATGAAGTCACCACAAGCAATAATTCACTTATCATAATAAAAAAAGGGTGAAATTTTATCATAATAAAAAAATGAATGGCTATTATTGGTTGATTGGATCTATGGTAAATTTTTGTTCTATATTGAACTTTTGCCATGGCGGTAATGAGACTGATTATCTCGCGCTGTTGTCATTTAAGTCACAGATCACCGACCCATACAAAGTTCTAATCTCATGGAACCATTCCTTTCATTTCTGTGACTGGAGTGGTATTTCATGTGGAAAGCGGCACAAACGAGTGACTGTTTTACGACTGGTTTCGCAAGGCTTAGAAGGATCGTTGTCTCCTCATGTAGGAAACCTCAGTTTCCTCCGCGAGCTTCATCTCGGGAACAACAGCTTTCAAGGAACCATTCCTCATGAACTTGGTCGTCTATCTAGGCTACGTGGTCTTTATCTTGGTATAAACAAATTCAGTGGAGTCATTCCAACAAATTTGACTCATTGTTCTAACCTTGAAGACCTTTGGCTCTATCAACTTTCTACTCTTGCAATTCACGACAATAACTTAACAGGTGGAATCCCACCTTTCTTGGGGAATATTACATCAATGGAAAGGCTCTCTGCTACCAGGAACCCGTTGGGTGGGAGCATTCCAGATACCTTGGGTCAATGGAAGCATCCCTCAGTCCCTTTTCAACCTCTCACTCCTAGTTAATTTATCCTTAGCTGTAAATCACCTCACTGGTAGTCTTCCTTCTGAAATTGGTAATCAGCTCCCAAATCTTGAGTTCCTTCAGTTATGGGGTAACGAACTAACCGGAGCTCTTCCACCTTCTCTTTCTAATTGTTCTAAATTAGGATATCTTGAAATGGCGAAAACAGTTTTGAGGAAGTTGACTATGGACTTTTCAAAACTAAGAGATATTTATGCAATTATCTTAGAAATTAACAACTTCCATGGACGTGGAGAAGCTGATGACCTGAGGTTTGTTGATTCTTTGAAAAACTGCACCAATTTAGTACTTCTGGATCTTAGTGGTTGCAACCTTATAGGAGTTGCCGGTATCTATAGGTAATCTCTCTCATCAACTCAGATCTCTATATTTAGATGACAATCAATTAGTTGGAAGCCTCCCTTCAAGTATTGGTAGTCTAGTTGGTTTGACCATTTTAGATTTAGGGCCTAATTTATTCAAAGGAAATATCCCCACTACCATTGGTAAACTACAAAAGCTACAAGTTCTTAGTCTATATAGCAATCAATTTTCAGGGCCTATCCCTGATGCCATTGGGAACTTATCACTGTTGACACTACTTAATTTAGATTACAACAAATTAGAAGGTCATGTTCCGTCAAGCCTCGAGAATTGTAAAGAACTTAATGGGTTAAACCTTGCATACAATAGGCTCAGTGGTAACATACCCAAACAACTTTTTCAACTTCCATCACTAAATTATTTTTTAAATCTCTCTCAAAATAGCCTATCTGGTTCTATTCCATCAGAGATTAAAAACCTCAGGATGGTAACCTATCTTGATTTATCTTACAATAACTTATCTGGCAGCATTACTAGTAGCCTTGGTGAGTGCGTTAGCCTTACAACGTTAAACCTAAGAGGCAACAGATTTGAAGGCGTAATACCATCCTCATTGAGTTCCTTGGGAGGATTGGGGGTACTCGACATCTCTCAAAATAATTTATCAGGAAGAATTCCACAATTTTTAGACAAATGGAAATCCTTAGAATTTTTGAACCTATCCTTTAATGATTTTGAGGGTGAAGTACCGACTGTAGGAGTGTTTGCCAATGCAAGCGCATTTTCAGTTTCGGGGAACGATAAGCTTTGTGGTGGTTTGGTTACACTTGAGTTACCCAAATGCAAGGAGACGGGTAGTAAGAAAAAAATGTTTCCTTTCTTCATATTAGTTATCGTGATTGCAGTCACGTTTCTCATCGTATTATGTTGTGTGTATCTTCTGTGTAAGAAGAAACGCAACAGTCAACCATCTCAATCATCAGGGAGTGAACGGTTCATGAAAGTTTCATACCATCAACTTCTCAAGGCTACCGATGGGTTCTCTGCAACAAATTTGATTGGAGAGGGTGGCTTCAGTTCTGTTTATAAAGGGATCCTCGACCCCGATGATGACAAATTTGTTGCAATCAAAGTTCTACATCTTCAAAATCGAGGAGCTTACAAAAGTTTTTTAGCAGAATGTGAAGCTAGGCGGAATATTCGGCACCGTAATTTGTTGAAGGTAATAACTTCATGTTCAAGTGCTGATTTCCAAGGAAATGAATTTAAGGCTCTGGTTTACGAGTTTATGCCCAATGGAAGTGTACATGATTGGCTTTATTCAAGTTCAAATACATCGAAACTAAACCTTCTTCAAAGAATAAATATTCTTAGAGATGTTGCCACTGCACTTGATTATCTTCATAATCGCTGCCAAACAACGATTGTTCACGGTGACTTGAAGCCAAGTAACATTCTACTTGATGATGATATGGTGGCTCATGTTGGAGACTTTGGTTTAGCTCGACTACTTGGTACAAACTTAAACCAAAATCGCTCAACCGGGGTTATAGGAACAATTGGTTATGCACCTCCAGGTAATACCACTTTTATTCCATGATGCTTATATTTATTTACAGCTTAAAGTTTTTAAATTAATTAATTGTTTTTCATTTGTAGAGTATGGTATCGGGAGCGAGATGACAAGTTGTGGGGCGTCGGTTTTGGAATATTATTACTAGAGGTGATGACCGGTAAAAAGCCAACACACGGCATGTTTATTGAAGGTCTTAGCCTACATAAATTTGCTTACATGGCATTACCGGATCATGTAATCGATGTTATTGATGATGATGCAATTGCGTTGCAAAGTACGGAAGCGAATGCAAAGAAAGTGGAAGAATGTTTGGTTGCAATTATCAAGATTGGAGTATCGTGCTCTGTGGATTCCCCGCCACAACGGATGAAAATTGAAATTGTTGTCAACGAGTTGCAGCACATTCTCGATGTGCTTCAAAATATATAAGGTACTATGTTGTCCCATTTTGTAGAATCTGATTTTACATGAATTTGTTTATAAATCTTCACTAAAATGGTTTTATTTTTGAACTCTTTCAGGTCTATCATCAAGCTTGTATGGTGAAGTTGAGAGTAACTACAACAAGGAGCGGTGCATGTCATAGTTAAATAAATGTTAAGTTGTTGAAGATGTTCATAATTATGGTTTAATTTTCTTGTTTCATAAGTGTCCGAGACATAAGAGTGCGTTTACATTCCTGGTGACGTATCATACGTATCAAGCATGTTTGTAAATGTGGTTTAATTTCCATCAGTCCATTTTGTGGTATTGAATTCGACTTAAGTTCTACTTGGTGTTCGATTCCTCAATGAGCAGCCTAATGTTATTCGTGTTCTTTGACTTTCAGTTTCATAAATTTGACTTTTTCTTGAATATCTGAATCACAAAGCTCAAGGCTTCCCCCTTTTCTGGTTTCGAGCAGTGTATGGTCCAATTTTATAGAAAGTTAACCTCATGTTTGGTTATACACTTGTACCATGCATTCGGCTAGTACAAAATCAATATTATTACTACAAGTATACTGTATTAAAAATGGGTCAATAATGACCAAAGTGTATTTCTGATATTGAAATCAGCTCGAATATTTTGATACTTCTCGTATTCCTTATACAGTTAGTACAACTCTATTTTCATTGGATAAGCAATCTCAAACTCAAAACTGCGTATTGCTGTTTAGTCTAAGCAAGCCCAAACAGCCCTTTAGCAGTTAATGTGTAGCTTTAAGGTCATCATTGTTGTTTTAACCATATTTCTAGAAATACAACCGTTTAGCTTTTGGATGTTGTCTCTCCTATTTGAAACGATAATAAACGGAGACTTTAGCTTTTACGTCAGATTATGCTGTATACTTACAGTAGCTATTATGTTACCAAACGCTTTGAAAAAACGAACAGCTACTGCTAATAACTGTTTATAATTGGTACTACAACTACCGCTAGTTTTGCAAACAATAACCTTAGTTTATTAGTAGTTTTGAAAAAGTAGAATTGCGACTTGCTTCTTGGATAATATGTAACCTCTTTTGAAATTCAGCCCAAACACCTCTTTATAATCTATATGGATGTTATTGATCCTTCATGTGTATGGATTGATTGACAATAAGCTAACTTAAGGGGTTATTCTGGAACCGAATATAGTGTAGGGGTACAAGTGTAAGTTGTGTAATTAATTAGCTGTTAAATTAGTTAGAGCAAGTATCAAGTGTCTATAAAAAGTGCTTTAGCAGTAGAAAGGAAAGGATGTTACGAGGCATTTACTTTCAAGTTGAATTACATAACATAGTATTTAGAATAAAAAAGTTGTGTAATCAAGCTGTTAAGTTAGTAGGTAAGGAGAGTTATTAGGTATGAAACCAAACAGTGATTAGTATAGTTGCGACTTCTAATCTTATCTTCTTACTTGGATGCTTTAGGATGACGCATGGTATGTAGCGTTTGGGTATTCTAAAAGTATTTGTCATCAAGTTTTACAAATGATTAATATTCCATATTTACTTTTTAAATCCAAGCTCACCCGTTTTAAGCTGATTTAACAGTCTAAGATTCTTAAGCAAAGTACCTGGTTTGATGCTTCATATCTGTAACAGTCTAAGAAAGCAAAGAGCAGTCATATTTGTAACAGTCTAAGATTCTCATGCAAGTGACTATTACCAAGTCATTTGTAGTTATGTGACAGCATTTGCATTTTTGTGAGACAATTTGCAGATGTTAGACCAGTTATTTTCTGAGACCATTTGCAGATGTGAATTTTTGGTACATTTTGGCCATTTTGGTCACAGCTAATTCAATACAAGTAAGCTTGGACCAACCAAAACACTGCATTACATTAACTTCATTCATTCAAAATAGTGCACTACATTAACTTCACAACTACATCCCCTTTTCAAAAGACTGCATTACATTTTCACTGCCATTACAAGTCAACCCCTCTAAAACAAAACTAAACCCTAAACTCATTTGAGAAGATATAAAATGAGGAAAAACACCCAACTAAACACTAACATCATCTTCAATCTTCTTGTTGATCCACGATTTTGAGCAACAATAGCTTGTAACTCATTCATATTTCGTAATAACCCCGGAATGATTTGCACATATCGATGACACATTGGTGGATTACACCAATCAATAATCCCACATTTAGAACTCTAAAGAAAGAACATTTCAAAATTAGGTCAAAATCAAGAAAAATATGGAAAAATTAACAATTGATGGCTTACCCCTTTTAGAATAACAATAGAGACGTCTTCCTGGATTAAATTGCGTCCATGAAGTCAATCTGGTGATCCACACTGAGGACAACGAACCATGGTTGTGTGTTTTTTTGACTGAAAATATGGTGGCATGGGTGGGTAATTTTTTCGTTTACATTAGTAGTGTATAAATTTTAAGATAGAAAGACAAATATGCACTCACGTGAGGGTCACATGTAAGTGCCAACGACTATATTTCACGTTGTTAGTAAATTGGTGATAGTGGAATGAAACTATCACTTTTGAATTTGAAATCAAAATTTTTTGAAAATTTGGACCAAAAGTGGGATACCAAGCAAACCACAAGGACCAAAAAAGTAGTTAACTCTATAATAAGTATCATCAAACTATTAAGAAACAAAATTACAAAAGATCAACGTGTTTGAAACACACAACAATCATATTACAACCAAAAACCCTTCCCACATCAATTCCTTCCGAGAACACTAAAACCTAGGATAAACAATTTCAAAAAAATAAATATATAGACGAAGAAGAATGATATGAAGTTGTTGGCTGTTGTTTTACATTTCAATAAAATCAAATACCCTTCATTCTAATAAGGTAAATAAATAAACAATTTTATAAATAATTAGTGTTTTACAATTTATGTAATCGATTTGGGTTTGTTTTTAAAATTGCGATTGTTCATATGGGGTGTTTGATTTTTGTTAGTTTAGTTGATGAATTAAGGTGTTCATTAGTGGTTTATATATGTATGCACATCAACTGTTTGTTTTTATGCCTCTATGAAAAATATTGTTTGGGATTAGTGGCCAAACTTTTTTTTTTGTCTGCAATTCTGTTACGCGCGTAAGTACAATTCATTACTTCTATACAAGTATGCTGCAAGTGTTAGGTATTTTATTTGATTTTATAGATTAAATAGGCTAAAAGGATAGTCGGTAAGTTAAGTGTAATTGCCCTCATTGGTTTCCGCAGGCCCTATGGACCTGTAAGAATCCCGTCAATTATATAAATCGCCGTTGAATATTTAAAATCGTTATGCAACGCAGTCTGTTTTATGTTTTATGTTTGCCACTTATCATTAGTTTACGTTACAAGCTTAAGCTTTGAGGTTCCTAATTACTTTTTGAATGTATATAAGCATGTTAAGACAGGGTCCTTATTTCTGAATTATACCCGTAAGTTATGAAACCATCCAGTGTCCTGTAATATTGCATATATTTATTTATTTATTTCAATAGCAAGGTGCGTTTTAGACATATAATATGATATACTTTAGAATGTGCATTGTTGGCCAGTATTTCTTCATATTTATTAAACCTACTATAAATTTTGAATGATACATTTTAGCGCTTTTGTAGGTATGTATTGTTAATCTAATCTGCTTGCCTTATCTTCTCTTTGGGTCAAATGTATCAAAATTTGACAAAAGTTTTAGAAGCTTACAAAATTGGTGCAAAAGTCTATCTCTGTTAATACGTAAACATTTGTTTTACTTTACCCAAAGAAAAAGTATATCTCGATTAATATATAAACATAACCCCAAATTGACCCATTCCTAACTAAATGGGTCAAAGTTGCTACATTAATTATGTATATAATAGATGTGGTATTCTGAAGTAAAACCATTTGTTTGAAATTCGTCCCGAGAATGTTTCTAAAGATGGGTCATGGGAATTGAAATATTAAGTGCACCCCATATACATGAGGATACTTTCTTTATATTCTGAAAAGAGTGAATGATAATTTGTTTTCTCCGAAGGACTTATTGAAGTAGGAAATATGAACGACCAACGACCTCCAAGTTCTGCAACTTAAGAATGCAACTTATCTCCACACTATACTCTAACCGACAGAAGGTTTGCCTTGAAATATGTTCAAGTTATGGCTTTTGTCTTTATTTTTTTTAGTTGTTCACCAATTTTAGTTAGGATTCTAATGGGCAGCAAAGGTTGGGGTAGAATTTCACCCAAAACTTTCGAAGGGATTTTGCGGCGATTTCTAGTGAACTTGAGTGGCTTCACTTATGTTTGGGCTTAATTTGACACGTATGGTTTACCGGCTTGGTTAATTATTTGTCATTTTGGAAAGGGTTAGTTCGGTTTGGACTTTTTTAGGTTGAATGAATGACGTTTGAATGACAGAGAATGCAATTTAACAGTCAACCTCTAAGCGTCATTTAACATCCAGCACTCATGTTGTGAACATCTTTTGTCATTTTTTGCTTGATTTTTATACTGCATGAAATTTTTGTTTGATTTTTAGTATATACTCCGTAATAACTTTGTCCATGTTCAGGTGGAAAGAAAAGCTAAGCGTGATTATTTTATCTCTTGCAAGTATTTGTTTGTTGTACGATCGGCCGCATTTAGATTTTTTGTTATTATCGGTTTTCACTTTAAAATTTTCACTTGATGCGGCTTAATGCCAATTGAGACGATTTAGGGTACAATAAAGAACTAACTCAAGTTTTAAATCCTTCAAAATGTGAAAATGCCACGGAAGGTTTAATGACACAAAATTTGAGTAAGTTGAATGTAGCAGGCGACATCCACTCTTTCCAGAATTATATCTCGAAAATCTACAATAAATACAAGTAATAAAGGCAAGTTATTCTGAATTTCATAAAATTTGCATGTATTTAGACAATATTGCATTTGTACCAGCAGTTTTGTAGTCGTCTTAACAGATAGTCCTCTTTCGGCGTGCGAGTTTGAAAAGAGTAAGATGACACTCATAAGGCGTGTGCCATTTCTGGTGAAAGTAAGTAACGGATCTTCAAACTTGCTCTCGAATTTTTTATTTTTGGGACAATTTACATGGCGGGTCACTTTTGGTTAGTTTTTATATATAATAGGTCAAACGGGAAGTAAATAAAATGAAAAGCAATAGACTACAAAGCGGGTTGAAGAAGTCGGTTGGTGGTTTGTGGTAGTGAACAGGGTATTTGGATCAGTAAAACTTTTAGTCTTTGTGACAAAGAGGAAAATATGTGTTTGGATTCTGGTATAGTTTACTATGGTTTTACATCTGCGAGAATCATTCATGAATACTTTATACATGTGCGTTATGCTTAATCTATCAACTATATATCATGTCAGGTTTGAGAATCACGATCAAAAGTAGTAGCTTGGTTAAGCATTAGCTCGGGCCAGAATATTGCCTAATCTTCATGTTTACTTGAAACTACAAACGTAGTAGCATTATTAAGGAAGTGGTGAAGATTAGCGCTTACTCGTGAACTCATGAAGGATGGAATGCAAAAGGATGAAACCACAAGGGAGAAAGAAATCGTTGAATGTAAAGGGTGCCAAGAAATTTGCTTTAAAGGCCCAAAATTTGTTTCTGGTCTTGAGGGGTATTTCTCAACTATTAGCGATTCTGGATGTGCATGTTCTTGCCAAAAACAAAGTAAGCGGTGAATCAGATTATTATGGGATACTTGGTGTGAACCCATTAGCCGATGATGATACTGTGAAGAAACATTGTATAAAACTAGCTTTATCACTTCATCCCGATAAGAACAAGTCTATATATGCGAAGGGGCATTCAGTTCGTTTCTCAAGCATGGAATCTGTTATCATATAAAGATAAAAGATCGGCTTATGATCATAAAAGGCATGCTTTCGGTTTTTGAAGCGTGGGGTTCCTCAGAACGTGTTTTCACGAGTGCATATACCTCCAACTTAGAACGGTTTTCACAATGTCACGAAGAGTGCAGCTGGTGCAGATGCGCAGACAAAGGTTACAACTTCTCAAAGGATGAGATTAATGGGACTACCAAGACAGTTCCCACTTCTGTTCCTTCATCCTCCAAAGAACAGATAGCTCCTGAGACGTCAAAGGTCAAAGGTTCTCGAAAAAAGAATAAAGTTAACGGGACTAACAGGGCGGGTCCCATACCTCTGCGCGTCAAATGAACAGATGGCGCTGAGCGGCGCCTGGCCTTGTTTAGCAGAGGTTAAAACTTCTCAAGAAAAGGATAAATTTAATGGGGCGACCAAGATGGGTCCATATCTATTCCTTACGGTTAACGCAGGATGAAGATTAAAAGCGTTTTGGACGTATGCATGAGATGCAAATTGAGTATGAATTCTTGAGTATCTAAACAAAATATGTTATGCCCGCTTGTTATGGAGCGTTTCAGCGGCAAGATTCCACCACCAAATATCAATGCTTATTCAGAAGTTGCGGGAATTTCACAAGGAACTGGAAATAACATTTCACCCGATGCGTGTAATATAACGGGTATTGAGGCAGGTAATGGTACAAGCTCAGCAGGGTCCACTAAAAGGGATGAGAAGAAGCTTGGACTAGGCACTAATATAGAGCTTTGAAATAAGATCGCTAAAAAGGAAGCTAAATCCGCATCTAAGAAAGTCAAATCTGTTAAAACAAAGCAAGACATTAAGGGGTTTGATGCAATTAAGAAAACAGGCCTATATCAAAAATCACCTTATAAAGAAATACGGAAATAAAGAAGAAACTGGACGAATGGAGTTCAGGGGCCGAAAAAGTTGCTGACATGGCAAACGGCTTCTCAAAGAGTAACGGTACGTCCCCGGATCCGATTTTCATGATTTCGATATAGAAGGCGAAAAGTGTTTCAAAGAAGGTCAACTCTGGGCTGCTTATGATGATCGTGACGGGATGCCTAGGAACTATGCCATAGTTCACAAAGTAATTTCTTTGAATCCGTTTAAGATGAAAGTATGTTGGCTTAGCTCAAAACCTAACAAGAAACCACTTCCGTTTCCGGGTTCTGGAAGCATTCAGTGAGTTCCAACCGGAAAACGAAACCGTTACCTCTCCTAACTATTTCTCACACAAAGCTAGCTTTACAAAGCAGAGAAATGGTAACATTCGTGTTTTCCCTAAAAAGGGAAGTGTTTGTGCTCTGTACAATACGATTACACACGGATCTGATTAAACATACTAACGAACTTGTGGAAGTTGACGAGTCCAGTGAAGAAACAGGCATTACCGTCACGCCACTAGTCAAATTTGCGAGGATTTAAAGCATTGTTTCACCGACATCTTGACAGCAAAGAAACAAAATTTATCCCAGAAAAAGTCTTTCTTAAAATATCGCATCAAATACCTTAATACCTGCTCACGGGTCAAGAATGCGCGGCCAAAGGGTTGTCTCGACCTCGACCTGCAGCTATTCCTCTTCATGTTTTGCAGATAATAAGGAAGCCGATACAATGGATGTCGACAATGGTCCAATCTGATGGTGTTTGTTCCATTTAGGTACAAAATTCCTGAACTTGGGAGTTTGGTTTGGTTTTCTGGGTTGTTGGATGGGAAAATAGGTAACATGTAGTGTGCATTATGCAGTTGTAACTTGTGCTTAAAAGGGTTGTACAACTCAGTTTTTTAGATCTTTGCAGTTATATCTTGACTTTATTTAGAAATGTTTCTTTTGTACTTTTGGAATCCAAACATTGGTATTACTAAGGAATGAAAATGGAGGAATGTTTTGGTACTTAATGATGTTTTTTGTCTTTATTTCCTATCTTTTGTTAGGTTTTGAAGTCTAATAGTTTTAAACTTTTGTTGCATATACTTTATATTATAAAGTAGCCGTCGCATAATCGGGTTTTGGGCTAACGGTTCGGTTAGTAACGACCAGTTTTTGGTCAAACTGGTCAAACCATTTATTTTCAAAAAACGGTTCGGGTCGGTTAGACTTTTGGGTAGAAAAAACCAAACCGGTACTAACCGGTTTGTAACCGGTTATTATAGGAAAAAAAGGTTAGACTTTGTATGCTGAAAAGAATGAATGATAATTTGTTGTCTCCGAAGGACTTATTGGAGTAGGAAGTATGAACGGCCAACGACCCTCCAAGATCTGCACCTTAAGAATGCAGCTTATCTCCACACTATACTCCAAGCAACAAAAGGTTTGCCTTGAAATATGTTCTAAGGTATGGCTTTTTTCTTTATGTTTTTAGTTATTCATATATTTTAGTTAGAATTTCACCCAAAATTTCCAAGGGATTTTTGTGATATGTTGGCAAGTTACTTCTCGAACCTAATGAAAACCACATTTGAAGAACTTTAGCTTCAGTGGCTTAATTTGTGATATGGTTTCTTGGCTTGAATTTGTTTGTTGGATTTTTGTAGTTTTGGAAAGGGTTAATTCAGTTTGGACTTTTTAGGTTGAATGAATGATGTTTGCATTAGCATACCCTTGTGAATATACGCACTTCCAAATATTTAGTGGATGTCTTCAAAAAAGAAGAACAAATTCTTTGATTGAACAAATCCCCGCCAAAAAGTGTGATTAATTAACTTAATCACCATTTTAGTGTTTTTTTGACGCCAAAAGAAATGCCACGATGGACAATCTTTGACCAGACCAAATGCCATGGGTCCCACTAGTCCCCGCCTAAAGGCTAACGTTTTCCCGCCAAAGTATCGTGACTAGGTGTTAGCGGGGCGCTTTAGGGGATATGTCGAAAGTTATTGGAGGGACATGTCTGTCACGCGGCGAAAAATGTCCCTCAATTCTTTGCCAATGTTGTAGTGATGTTTCTAAACAAACGGGTAGGTTTGGTTTTGTTATTGGGTCAAAAGGAGTTAGGGTCATTCTTATATATTTTGACACATGATACAAAATGATTTTCAAGCTATATAGATCATTGAAATATCTTTTATGAAATAATTGTGTTTCAGTGATTTTATTTATGAAAAATGATTGGGAGACCTAAATGTATGACTAAATTTATGCCTAAAGTGACGTGGATGTGTTTTATTGGTTTCTGAAGTAGTGGGTCCGTATACTATAACCAATAGAGTGATGACACATAAGATTAGGCATGTATTTAGGCCTACGAGTTAGGCATGCCAATCAATGCTCTTTATTTATTTATTTATTTTTTTTGCATACTTCGTATTCTTCATCGCTCATAATATCCATTTATATCATTGCAAACTAGTTTTCTCTTTGCTATATGCAACTTTGGAATGAGGACCCTGGAATTTAAGCTCGTGTCAGCTTAGCGGTTTTTGAAAGATCTATTCATAATTATAAATTACTATGTACTTAGGAGGTTAGTAAAGCCTGAAAATGAAGTGGTAGCAATTGCATAATGAATCCTATTATATCTAGAACAAACCTAACTAATAAAATATGTTATGTTATATTCTGCCTTATGAATCATGGCACTGTGGCCATGGAAAGCCGACATCGTCTTATGCCAAATATATGTCTGCTGCTCTTGTTTGTACATGCTTCTCTTGTTATTTGTTTAGTGTTAACGGAAGGTTTACATATAAAACTGAATATATGTATGCTGTTATGTAGTGTTGATAAATAAAATTGAACAACCCTTCTTTTTCTTATAATCTCATAAAAAATAAGCAGAACAGATCTTTTAATGAGGTTCCACGTACTGTTGGCTCAATTGCAAGGGTAATTAACATGGTAAGTGTGATGAGATCTTAATATTTTACATTTAGGGCAATTGTGGAAGTATTAGTGTAGTTTAAAATGGTATGTTTTCCTTTTTTCGTTATAACTGTTAACTATATTTTGAAACAGAAAAGGAAACAGGGAGAGGAAGTGTCGGCGATTGGAGGGTTCAAGATAGCCCACTATTCAAATAAAAACAAAGCAATGATCAATGATAAGGCTGATGAAATTTTGGTATTTTAATTTTAACTAGTGTATCTTTGGCACATAATTGAACAAGTAGGGTTGGATCAGTTGGTAAACCCCTTGCCTCTCAACCGAGAGGTCAGGGGTTCGATCCCTACAAAAGGTCGGAGGTCCTTTCTACCTTTGGTAGAACTGGAAGCAGCCTCTCTACCTTAGGTAGGGTAAGGTTGTCTACATCTTAACCTCCCCCATACACCGGAAACGGTATTGGGTACCCATAACCATATCTTTGGCACATAATTCTTTATATTGATTTCTCAATGCCTAGATGGTTAAAATGATATGCTCTTATGTCAAAATGGTATTGTTAATACTAGTAACATGATAGCGTCTTTTAGATATGTAGAGGTTAGTAATTTATGACGTCCATAGAGTAATAAAATGTATGGTCAGTAGTCGGTACCTAATCGAGTGGAATATGTAGAGACCGATAAGTTAACTATGAGTTCAGTTAATATTTATGAAAATATGGTCAGTAGTCTGGTTTCCGTTTTAAAACATTCCACAAGGGCGATAGTTTTCTTTTATTTCAGAGATGTCCATAGAGCAATTAAAGGTCCTGTCGATCGGTAGTCTGGTTTCCCTTTTAAAACATTCCCCAAACTAGGACCATAGTTTTCTTTTATTTCTTAGATGTCTCATGAGGATCACAAGTCACAATAGTGACCTTTTGTGAGTGAATCTGTCACGAAATCCTGATAACAGCTGCAAGCCTTTGTGCCTATGCAATTTATGCCATGTTGCCATTATATTATCATGTTAACCTTCTACTATTGGGGATAGTTTGTTCGACTTATAAAGTCAAGTATATTGGTTCTGCTGCTATATATGTGTGTTTGGTTGTATGGCTTTTGATTGGTGGCTGCTTCTATATTGGTTGTTTTGTCACATGAATTTGAGGTAGGCAGTAAAATTTTATCTTGAATTTGTCCTTTGTATGTCCCTGAACTTTGGCCAAATTTCATGTTTTAGTCCCAACCATTCAGTCTTGAAAGTCCACGTGGGAAACCTTTGAGAAAATTTTAGTCCCTGTTTGGGACGAAAATTACATATTCGAAAGTGCTAAATTGCATGTTTCATCCCAATCGAGGGATGAAAATTTACTCAAAGGTTTCTGAGGGGCGATTTACGCACTTTCGAAATGGTTGGGACAACTAATTTAAAGTTCAGAACTATTATCAATTAACTCTTGTTTTAATAAATGGGTTTTGTGAGTTTGGGTGTATTTTGATAGATAGTTTATGTGCTTTGAATTTACTATTTTTATGTAGGGAGGGATGAAAGATTATGTTGAGGCTCGAGATGATGTGTAACTGAAGTTTGGATGCTTGATATATTGGTAAATTCGCCACATAGGGATTCTACAATTGTTGTCAAAGCAACTTTTTCTTTCTTTTCTTTTGTACCATTATTGTTGAAAACACGTGCAATGAAGATTTTCCTGTCGCTACTAAAGCCCTTTTTCTTGTAGTGGATCATGTAAACCCCAAACTTGCACAACACATGTACATATCACACATCTACTTATTATATATGTTGTTGCAATTACATTCCTCCATTGATTTTGTTTTACGCTAATTGTTTGTTGTTCCTTGTTACTACTTTATAAAACTATATATCCATGTTTTGAACATCTGATAATCGCACTTAGGAAACATAATAAGAAACAGTGTTTGGCGACCGTTTTTGAAAAATAGTGTTTAGCCACCAGGGGTTTAGCTTTTGAATTTTGTTTAAACACTCCTATTGGAAACACGCTAAGTAGATGTCTCCTATTGGAAACACGCTAAGTAGATGTGTTTAGCTTTTATGTCAATCTACATTTTATAATACTCTTGCAACTACGATATACAATATATGTGTAGTCTTCCATATCCTAAGTCTTTTTAGAAGTATCTTGTGATCCATTATACATGGAAAATAGTTATTATCAATCAAATTGTCTTGGCCAAGCTTGGAAGGAATATGTGGATAATAGACCATAGGTTGCATAATTAGCGTTAAAACCTTATCCCAAGTCTTCTTAAAAGTCTTCGGTGATTATAGACCATAGGTGATGCTAGTCTTGCCGTGCAAATTGGGTTGCATGATTAATGTCACAATGAAATTTAAATGTTGTCTTCCAAATCAAATCTCAAGTCTTCTTTAAAGTCTTCTTTGAGTATACATACAAACTAGTTATTATCAATCAAATATTGTTTTGTTCAAGCTATACTTGAATTTGTGGATGGCATTATCTTCACAATTTGCGTGTAGTGAGCGTTAAACATTAAATTTAGAAAATATCATAGTCTCTTCAAGTTTGAAGCTTATACTAGATTAAGTCTCAACAGCAAAGTATAATAAAGGAATTTATTATTTTCTTATTAGTTATTGTTTATACTAAACTTTTTGTAATTATAATCTTATTCATTTGCAAATATTGGTCAAGTCCTATATATGGAATCTAGAGATGTCTTTATAAGCCATTTAATAATTGCTATAAAAACTGCATACTCAATGAAAAGTCTTGGTTAAGATGATAATGAATTTGTGGAAGCCATTCATTTCATCAATTGCATGTCTGACGTTCACGATGCAAAACTATGGATAAAAAGCCAATGCATGTTCTTATAATTTTAAGTAAGAGCAACAAATAGTTACTATCAAAAACACTTATCTACATATCATAGCAAAACAGTTTAAACTTTTTAAGTGTTGTTGCTCAAGGTATAACCTGGAAGTTAATCTTATTAGCTTTCTAAGATCAGATAATGTTGAAATCTCAATTTCATTGTTATTTTGAATCTAATCAAGCTGTCAAATAAGTTCTTCTATCCTATAAGTTCTTATTCCTTCAAGTGTCACCATGATTCATAGAACCAAAGGATTTACACTAAAATGAGTTACCTTGTAAGTATTTCGTTGAGACATTTTATCTAACGGCTTATTTGCATATTACAACTGACTTGTTTAAACGATTAAAAATATGCAAATGAACTCGAATAAAAAAACACAATACCTTTCAAATTATAGTTGTTAATAACATGGTAATTGTAGAAAAACCCTTGTATTGTGATGTCACGTGTTTGCACCTCAACATAAGAAGAAAAAAATTCTTGCACTTTCAAAATCGAGAGAAAATAAGGCGAAAAATTCTAAATAACCCAAATTCAAAAGGGTGATCCACTTTCTTGCTTTAATAGATTTTATATAAAAGCACCCAAATAACATAACCACCTGTTTCCATATCCGCTGCAACCACGTGGGCCAATAAACTTCGTTATTTATATATAGTTATCGTATGTGTTTAACTTATTTTTCAGTATGTGAATTAATTGAGTCTGTCTAGGTCATCATATTGTTTTGGAGATTTTAGTTTTAAAGCGGTTGACATGTTTACGTTTATATTGTAATGTTGTTACACAAATAGAAATCAAACTCGGTTGGGTGACATATCTTAGTGTCCACAACAGTTCCTGAAAAATTTACAATGAATGTTACAGGTGGCCTGTAGTTTTCTTCCATTGAAAGACAAGTCTGGTTGTATCATCCAACTGCATATGTTAAAAAAGAACAAGGCGTGCTTTTGGCGTGTTTTACAATAATAAATGTAGAAAGGAGAACTACCTTGAGGATCTTGTCCATGTTATTCAGCAACACCTGTAACATTCAATATGGTTATTAGATTTAACACAACAAAAAATTAGAATATATCGCTAAAGATAGGATAGGATATGGAATGAAATGCCTATAGAATATTACTGCGATGAGGCTTATAGCCAGTTGACTTCTTAAACGATATCAAACGTTCCCTACAAACGAGTAAAACAAGAATCCAGTTATCCTAAACTTAATATAAGACCAAATCGAAATTATTTTTAAATAGTTTAACTGATTACCTAATCCAGTTATCAGTTAAGGTTGTGTATAAATCATTGATGATCTCCTGTCTGTGTAGCTGTGCAGATGATACTAGTGCCTTGTACCTGTCACTTGTGGTTAGTCCATTGAAGCACCGACCTATAAAATAAAATAGAAAACAAGCTTCTAAGAACTTAAAGTACACGGATTTTATAAAATACGTGACAGTGGCAAATGGGTCAAATTGGGTCAGTCTGATACAAGTTTAAACAGTTAGGCTGGCCAAACAAACTTTCTGTGTAACTTATTTTACCTTCGATAGTTAAATATTTAGAAACATTATGGGGCACTTTTTTAGCTGTCTTCCATATCCCAAGTCTTCCTAAAAGTCTTCTCTGAGTATACATAGTGATAAGGTAACCCATATTTTCTGTATATGTCCAAGGTAT
This sequence comes from Chrysanthemum makinoi, assembly GCA_910596185.1. NCBI lineage: Eukaryota > Viridiplantae > Streptophyta > Magnoliopsida > Asterales > Asteraceae > Chrysanthemum > Chrysanthemum makinoi. Next base: position 37,860,617 of record OU343225.1, on the reverse strand, counting down.
CACAAAGATATCAAATCTTAGATACAAGCAATCCACAAGAGATCTACCCTGAAATTTGCTATATTTCCATATCCTATTAGAATCATATCTTAAGATGATATGTTTTCAGAGCCATGCATAGAAGAGCAGTACAGTGCTACAATACTTACTAGCTAAGACACAAGTTGGTCATCCACTTGCTAAACTCTTATCCTATGGAATCAAGTTGACACATAGAAGGAATACGAATATTTCACTATAAAAGGGCATGATTTGATCATTCTAAGGCAGATCATATTTCACACATCTCATCTCATTTCTTCTCTCTATCTACACTACTTCACTTCTTCTACTAAATCTTCTCCATGTTGCTATGAAAACAGGAGCATGAGTAAAGAGAAGGTATCCCATATAACTTTCACTTCCCTCAAACAAAGTCATTCAACCCCAACTCGGAAATGTGGCGTAAAACTACATATGTAATATGAAGTTACCTGAAGGGAATCGCCACCCGAGAAATTATTAATAACCCTTTTGTATCCTTCGAGATAATATCGTTAGAAACATATAACATTTCATACGACACACCAATTTCCCTCTACATTCCCATCTATAGCTTAACACTCTTAAAAGAGTGTCTAAGTATTCTTATGCAAACATAGCAATATGATCAATACTAACTTGATCGTCGGAGGGGGTTCCCCCGGGCTCAGCCCGAGGACCTCTCTAACGATCTTTCTTTGTCTTTTCAGCACTGTTACCGAAGACCCAAAAGTGTGGCGAGTCGGACGGACCAAGTCATCACTTGGCGACTATGCGGATTTTGGTAGCATCATTTGGCGCCATCCGTGGGACCCGAGCAAAAACTAGTTGCGTATGCTCACGGTGTATCATCACTAACTTATTACCCAGTTTAATCTTGAATCGATATGCTAAGGTGAGTAGATATCTGTTGGGATTTTAGATCTAGTTAACCAGTAACCTCTACGAGTACGCAGCGGAAAATGGATCTAGTTAATACAATTATGTTAACACGCAAATAATAAACATATAATTAATACAATATTAATTAATTTAAAAGGGAATAAAGAAGGCTAACCTTGCTTGGCAATTGAACTCTAGTGACGAAACAAGAAACCCTACGAAACCTTTAAGTGTCTAAAATAAACACCTCGAAGAGTATCACACACAAACCCGATTCACGTATACGTCCGATGTAGCTAGTCGGAAACGTAACTATTAAAACCAAACAACTCCTTTGTCTTACTTGAATTAAACTCACGAAACAGAATACCACCTGGAACTAGTCACCTTCTGTACGTGATAACCAAGCTGGAAAAACAGCTTAGAATGTTACCCGATATCGGACACAATATGTCCGATATATACTCCTTGCTGCCCGAGATCAAAACTGGAAAACAGAAGCAGCTACGACCCTTGAATCTGCTGATATGTGTCGACAAGGAAACAAGAAGCAGCCACCAATCTAAACACTTGCTTACAATTCAAGTTTAGAATTAAACCAACCACCTTCTTGTCGACTTATACTGCCAATCGACCAAGAAGAAAAATTCAGGGAATAGTGATCAGAATTAGGGTTTTGTAGCTGAAGTTATGCGTATTAAAAGAAGGAGTAGAATGTGTGTTTATATAGGCTCTATGTCAAACCAACCTAGATAACCTAGCTTGGTCAACAAGTTGATAACAAGCCCAAACCCACTACAATTTCTGTACCCGATCAGTTGTGAAACACAAGGCCCAAGGCGTCCACATTTAACGACCCAAATAGTAAGCTAAAACAGTCCACGGGTCAAACATATTGATCGGGTCATAACATGCATATCGGGTAACTAGTAATTCAAGTAGATTCGTTCAACAACGTATACTCGTGTTTATCAGCGTGTGCCCCATCGGCTCACACACATCTAGTTGCTTTAGGTGTTTAGAAGAACTCCACAAACCAACGGCTCCCACTTGGGAGTTGGTGTGTCGAATGACACAAAACTAACGCGGAACGCCCTAGCAAAGCGCTCTCACTCGCACTAACTAAATGTATCTGAGAGAATAGTTTTAGTAAAAGTTTCACCATTATGGTCATTCAATGTCTTGCTTTAATTATCCTTTGTTATAGATACCGTTAAACCATGGATTATGGATCTTTAATCATTCCATATAGTTTAACCATTTAGAATCTCGTTATAGATTTTTGAATTGGATACCAAATGTAATCGAATCATCTTGCATTACCCTTTGAGTCGGCAGAACAGTTATCACGATTAAATGCGGAGGCGCCATGGTATCTTTACGCACATATCAAGTGGGTAACAAATCCTCTATTGACTACAAGTGTTGGGATCAGC
>OU343225.1:37668989-37858178 GCA_910596185.1 Chrysanthemum makinoi | reverse complement strand
TTCGTCGGGCTATCTGGGGAAGGTGTCGAATCTCTCCAGTTTGTGCAGCTTAGAGAGAGATGCGATACCTGTCAATCTCTCTTGGTATGTGAGGATCGCTGAGTTGGTCTTTAAACGGTTCAAGTTTGTATCGTGTTTGTGATGTGAGAAATTACTTAGATGATTTTTTCTTGCCTAAAGATGCTAGAGGTACCAGATGGGTCAAGTCCATTCCTATCAAAATAAACATTTTTGCTTGGAGAGCATTCACAAAGGCTTCTCTGGTAACTGACCTCGGTAGAGGAAATCCATGTCCCGGTCTTCCGTTTGTCCCATCTCGCTCTTTTGAAGATGAAGACATTTCACCTCCGCTCAGATGTTCTATGGCTTGATATCCATCGTATGATTTGTCGCTATGGGATCTTCTTTGGTCTCATATCTGCACTCATAGATTCTCGTGATTACCCACGTAATAAAATTGTGGCTAAAGACCAAAATTCGGTGGGTAACTTGCTAATACCCATGAATCACCCATGAACCTATATACATGGGTATAACCTTCGAGGCTAATTTTGTACCCACAAAATTTTCAATTCAGTGGTATGTTTACCCACAACATAGTTGGTGGTCGGTTTTGCCGTGTTTCAGGGTACATTTTGTGTGAGACTTTCTATGTGATCATAAAAATACCTCACAAATCCGCCGTGTAATTCGTGAGTAAATTATCAACAAATATAGCCATGGGTAAAACACTTATTCGTGGGAAACCAAGATTCAGTTTTGTGGTTTCAAAAATCTGATATTCCCACCATTTAAACATCATAAAAACCCAAAATATGATATTCCCACCATTTAAACATCATAAAAACCCATGGGAACCAAAGAAGTTACATTTTTATTACTTTGTATATGATTCATTCAGTTGATTTGTACAAACACAAACACACTGCATTAGATTTTATACAATTATACACCATATATCCATCATTCCTTCATAAAATACACCACAAAAGATACATTTGGTCATTCCAAAATTCATATATGCATGAAAAACATATGGATGTAACATAACAATCTGTATTTAAGAAATAGGAACCATCAATCCACCATAGATGTCTCTTTGAAGAATTGGTCGTTGTCGTTTATAACTTTTGTATTTCGTGATATCGCTTAATCTTCACTTCAAACCAGATTTCATGTCCTACATATCATAAATTTAATAAACTAATCAAAGCTATACATATCAAATATTCAGATGACTGCATAACTATCATTTCAATTTTGATCTAATAACGACCATTTACATAGCATGGTTACATATGTAAGGATAAAGTAAGAGTTAGATTACATCTACGTGTCTTGGAATCACAAATCCACATTAGCTTCTATTATACAAGATGAGATGGATTTTGCTTAGAGAAGGCAAAATCCCTTTCTGTTCACATCAATAATTATCAACAAGTACTTACAAAAAGAAATAATATACAAAGTACATGCAAGCATACTTTGTGCAAGACCTCTATTATGAAATGAATGTACCAAACTTTACGTAGACATCGATAAAAAAAAAAAAAAAAAAAAAAAGTTTAACTCCAAGAAAGAAAAACATGTATATTATTAATTATGCCTAAGATAATGTGTAACATGAAAAGAAAAAATACATACGCCATATATACCTAAGTTTAAATCATACATTGTCTCCTAACTTTAACCAATTCGCTCTTCCGGCATAACATGGTAGTGCCTGCAAGCAAGACACTTATTTTAAAATTGTTTTAAATGAATTGTTAAGTAATTTGAGCAATATAAACTACACGCTTTATACCTTTAAAGGGTCAAATAAAGAGGCTCGTAGAACCTGCCCGAATCTTGTGGTGAGTGGTTGGAGGAGTTAAGTTTTTAAGGATTTTATGGAAATGTGAGAGAGAAATAAAAACTAAATTCACTTAAATTACATTTTGCTTATAGAAGCGAAAGTTTTCCCTCCATTATATTTTTACATTTTAATTTTGTTAATTTTGTTTATATTAGTTAATTGTAATCTTATAATTTATTCATCAAATAAATGACATGTTATTTTTATGGCCAAAATTGCTAGAATCATTATATGCTTTGGCTTAGTCACTTTAGTAGTATTTTTCACATATTTAGCATGATAGCGTAGTTTCTTAAGAGTAAGGCACTCCAAAGTCACCTAGCTGGACATAAATGTGCAAATTTATTGAGTTATACTTTTTAAATAGCACGAGTAAATTCATTGAGTTATTTGTGAATTGTTTCACTACAAAATATTGATTTAGAGGATGTTTGGATCAACTTATTTATTTAGATGAGCTAGTCTAATATTACTTCAAGTAACTCTCTTTAAATAGCATGAGTAAATAAATTTCACTTTTATTATAATTGTCCAATTTTTTTGGGAGAGAAATTGAGCTACGTCAAGTTAGATACTCGAGCCAGGGTTTAAGACATTATGCATAACTCGACACTCGACGGCCTTTCATGATAAAGCTCGTAAGCTATACATAGTATATAAATATTATAAAGAAGCTCGATAACAACACCAAACAAACGTGAGTCGCTTTTGAACTCGAGCTCACTCTGACAAGATCGACGTGCTTCCCAAACAAGTTCTAAAACATAAGAGGGCATATTTAGTTGTTTTATTCAAATCATTATATTTAAGAATGGCTTAATTAACAATATAAAGATTGTAGATATTTAACACGCTCACTTTGACTCTTATATCAAATAAAAGTTTTGATTCATTAAACATTCACCCCACATAAGTTGCAGTAGAGAGAGCAAAGTTCAACGACCCTAAAATTTTTATAGATCCAATGAACTAATCCTAACAATTCATTTTTATCAAAACAAACCCATTGCATCCCTTTTAAAAAATAATGATAATAAAAAATCACAAACCAAGTTAATCATTACGGAAAAATCATACCGTCACGCATATAACTTTCTATAGAGGGTATTTTCTATATACTTTCGACGAATTATTTTTCATTTTTGTGAGTGTTGAATGTAATGTCAGAATAATCACACGTGGTTTGTTATTTTAAAATCACATGTGATTCCTAACATACAAATCACATATGATTTTTTCGTGATGCAAATTTGAACACCAAACAAAATTCAAAAACAAAGTTCGTCGAAAGTATTTATAATCACTTTTTTTTTGTTGCTTAACATTACCATTCAGAAATTGAGTTTTTTAAAGAAAAGGAAAAGTGCTTCCTTTTTAATTAAATTACGAAAACTAGTAATTCATGACCCCAAGTCTTCATGGAGAATATGATGATATATTAAACTCAACTTTATGTAGAACCAAAGTTATCTATACATGATGATTTACATAAACTTACAATATAAAATACAAGAAATAAAAATGTAAGCAAGACATATGATTATATATTTTCCCAAAAATTACATCTTCAAGTACCCATAACAAAATTTCAATGAAAACAATATTGTGGCCTTGTGGGTATATTTGTAACCATGAGTTGATCATAAGCAATTATTGATAAAAAATAACCTTAAAGTAATAAGATGGGTAAAGTCATGTAGATGTTTTTACCCTCAAAATACCTGATTGTTTAAATTCACCCACCAATGAAAAGGATTTTGCACTCGTGTAAGAATAATCTGCCACCTACTAAATTACCCATTTATATACCCATGATAACTCATGATGTGGTAATCCGTAGGTTTTAATATTTTTTGCTTAATTATTTACCCACATATTTCACACCAAATAAGTTTTTTGTGGCTATTTATGGGTAAATCATGGGAACTTTCAGGAAAAATAAGATTGGCTTATTAAGACACCCTTCGAAATGGGTGGGTATTAGGTGGGTAAATCCCTCAAAGGCCAGCGGAATTCGGGATTCCATCGATTCTTGTAGTGTCAGTCTTATATTGGATTGGTTATCTTGGTTTACAGGCATTAGGTTGGGATCTTATATCAAATCCATTATGGAGGGTGTTTTTTATATTTCGTGGTGGTATATTTGGTCATACAGAACAAGCTGTTGTTTCAACCAAGCCTAGGAAAGATGTAATCTTTGATGATATTACTTCTAGTTCTTTTTCTTGGTGTAATGCTAGAAGTAGATTTAATTTTACATGGGATCGTTGGCTCCAACATCCTAAATTTCTTTCCTTGTAATTGTCTAGCGCCTTGCTAGTTCTTAATAAAAGTTGCCGTTCAAAAAAAAAAAAGTAAATTTCAAAAAATGAAGTCACCACAAGCAATAATTCACTTATCATCTTCCTCTCTTATCTCTTTTCTCTTTTACGGTCCGCAATATCTGCATCCTATTGCGGTAATGAAACTGATTATCACGCGTTGTTGTCATTCAAGTCCAAGATCACCCACGATCCATACAAAGTTCTAACCTCGTGGAACCATTCCTTTCACTTCGTGGATGAGTGGTATCTCGTGGAAAGCCGGCACAAACGAGGACGCTTTACGAATCGTTTCGCAAGGCTTAAGGCTCGTTGTCTCCTCATGTAGGAAACCTCGCCTTCCTCCGGAGCTTCAACAAACAACAGCTTTCAACGAACCATTCCTCATGAACTTGGTCGTCTATCTAGGCTACGTATTCTTTATCTTAACAAAACAAATTCAGGGAGTCATTCCAACAAACTTGTCTAGTTGTTCTAACCTCGAATACCTTTGGCTCTCTCGAAATAAGCTAGTTGGAAGCATGCCCAAGGAGATGAGTTTACTCAAGAAACTTGTAAGTCTTAAGGACACAACAAGTTAAGGTGGAATCCCACATTTCTTCAGAATATTACATCAATGGAAGTGTTCTCTCTGCAAAGAACCCGCGGGGAGGGAGAATTCCAGATACCTTGGGTCATTGGAAAAGCTTGACGGTATTTCAGTCTGGTTAGTGCAACTTATATGGAAGCATCCCTCATTCCATTTTCAACCTCTCACTCCTAGTTAATTTTTCTCATTTGGTAATCGTAGGCCGTCTCAAGGATTTTAAGTGCCCCAAATCACAATTACAAACAAGGCCTTAAATAGATTCCTCTCTATTTTTTATTGTCCGCTTGACTCAGTTTTTGTCAACTTTTGACCAACATATTTATTTGTGTTATATAATACTTGATGAAATTTATACCAATGAAAATACATTTAAAACCCAATACATTCATATATTTTTCATAAAGTAGTATATAACACAAACAAAAATAATTATGGTCAAAGTTAAAGAAGAAAGACTAAAAAAGTCAATAGTGGACAATAATTTTGAGACGGAGGGAGTAATTATAATGACAAAAATGTCAATATTATAAATGAAGACTAAAAAAAGTTAGACAATCTCTTTCCTTATTTCTTTTTGCGTTAAAAAGGAAAAAACAAATACAAAGTACCTTATAAACAAAAGGTAGTAAATGACTTGATATTGGAATTCTTGATTTTAGCAAAAGACCTTTTTTCTCGCTCCAGTTTCCACTCAACAACCAAGAGTCCAAGAAATAAAAACATATTGACTTCCCTTACTGAAAACTGCTAATAATGTACGTATAAATGAGTTATATGAAATGGAGGCCCTAGAAGACATGGCCCTGCTCGCACGTGTTGCACACCCTTATCAATGCCCTGTAATCACCTCATCGGGTAGTCTTCCTTCAGAAATTGGTAATCAGCCCCAAATCTTTGAGTTCTTCAAGCAGTGGATAACGTAACTAACAGAGTTCTTCCACCTTCTTTCTAATTGTTCTAAATTATGGTATCTTGAAATGGCCTAATACAACAATTTTACCGAAGTTGACAATTGATTTTTCAAATCATTAGATATATTAATATAATTAGATTACAAGATAACAACTTCCATGGACGCGGAGAAGTCATGACATGAGGTTTGTTGAATCTTTGAATAACTCACATCCATTAGTATGGTTGGACCTTTCAAATTAAATTCCATAGAGCATGCCCGATATCAATAGGTAATCTCTCTCATCAACTCAAATTTCTATATTTAGGAGACAATCAATTATTTGGAAGCCTTCCTTCAAGTATAGGTAGTCTAGTTGGTTTCAATTCAATTTTATTTTTACAAAATAATAGATTCAAAGGAAAAAACATCCCCAAGTACTATTGAAAAACTTAAAAAAGCCAAGTTCTTGGTCTATATAACAATCAATTTTTCGTGGACCTATACCGACGCCATTGAAATTTATCATTGTTGATCAACTTTTATTTATTCCAAACAAATTAGAAGGTCATGTTCCATCAAACTCTGAATTGTAAAGAACTTAATGGGTTAGTACCTAGCGCATAATAGACTCACAAGAAAACATACCCAAACAATTTTTCAACTTCCATCACTAAATTACTTTTAATTTTCTTCAAAATAGCTCTTATCCGTTCAATTCCATCAGAGATTAAAAACCTCAAGGTATTGAGCTATCTCTGGGTTTTATCTTACAATGATTTATCGTGCAACATTACTAGTAGCCTTGGTGACTTATCAGCCTTACAACGTTAGACCTAAGTGGCAATAGATTAAGGTGTAATACCATTCTATTCAGTCATTGGGAGGATTGGGGTACTGTACATATCCTAAAAATAATTTATCAGAAAAATTCCAATTTTTAGGCAAATGGAAATCCTTTTTTGGAGCATTTGAACCTATCCTTAATGATTTTTGAGGGTGAAGTAACGCAATAAGGAGTTGTTTACAATGCAAGCATTTTCGGTCTTTGGGGAACCATAAGCTTTGTGGTGGTTTGATACACTTGAGTTACCCAATGCAAAGGAGACTGTAGTAAGAAAAAAGGATCTTCTTCATATTATTCATCGTGATTGCAACCATGCTTGCTCGGCGACATGTCACAGGTATCTTGTGTAAGAAGAAACGAATACCAACCATATCTCAATCATTAGGGAGTGAGCTGTTCATGTTGCTCATATACCATCAACTTCAAGGCTACCGATGGGTTCTTTCTACAACAAATTTGATCTGGAGAGGGTGGGTTCAGTTCTTGCTTATGTGATCCTCGATCCCGATGATGACAAATTTGTTGCAACCAAAGTTTTGCATCTTCAAATAAAGGAGCTCACAAAAAGTTATGTAGCGTATCAGAAGTATATGAATATTCGCACCGAATCTGCGAAGATAATAACTTCATGTTCGAAAGTACCCCATTCCAAGGCAATGATTTTAAGGCGCGGGTTTCATTAGGCTTATGCCTAATGGACTGTAATACGCATTGGCTTCATTCAAGTGCATATACATCAAATCAACCTTCTTCAAAGAATAAATATTCTAGAGATGTTGCCATTAAGATTCTTGATTATCTTCTACAATCGCCGCCAAAACAACCATTGTTCACTTCGGTGACTCAAGCCAAGTAACATTATACTTGATGATGATATGGTGGCTCATGTTGGAGACTTTGGTTTAGCTCGACTATTTGGTACAAAATTAAACCAAAACAAATTAACCGATTAAAGGAACAATTGGTTATGCACCTCAGTAATTTTTATTCCATGATGCTTATATTTATTTACGTGTTAAAGATGTAAATTAATTAATTGTTATTCATTTATGTGAGTATGGTATCCCGAGCGTGATGACAAGTTGGGGACGCTCTAAGCGGTTTTGGGAATATTATTACTAGAGGTGACAGATCAAGTGCCGCATAGACGACATGTTCATTAAGCGGTCTTAGCCTTCATAAATTTGCTTCCTGGCATTAATGTGATCAAGGCAATCGATGTTATTGATAATGATGCAATGTGTTTCAGTACCGTCGTAATGCAAAGAAAGTGGAAGAATGTTTGTCACAAATCATCAAGATTGGAGACATGCTCAGGATTCCCACCACAAAAGAATAACAAAATTGAAATTGTTGTCATGAGTTGCGATATTCTCATGTGATTCAAAATATATAAGGTACTCGTTTCTCCCATTTTGTGTAAAATCTGATTTTACATGAGTTTGTTAACAAATCATCACTAAAATGGTTTTATTTTGAACTTTTTTCAATTCTATCATCAAGCTTGTATGGTGAAGTTGAGAGTAATGCAACAAGGAGCCGTATGTCGAAGTTAAATAAATGTTAAAATTGTTAAAGATGTTCAAAATTATGGTTTAATTTTCTCAGTTGCATAAGTGTATTTCAGACATAAGAGTACATTTACATTCCGTGACGTGAATCAAGCATGTTTTATAACTAACATATTTAATTTCCATGAATCCAATTTGTGGTATTGAATTCTACTTTAGTTTTACTTGGTGTCTAGATTCCTTAATGAACAACCTAATGTTCATATGTTCTTTGACTTTCAATTTCATAAATTTGACTTTTTCTTGAATATTCTGAATGAGAGCCTGAGGCTTCCCCTCTTCTCCGGGTTTCAAGCGAACTATGGTTCAATTTTATAGGAAGTTAACGTCATGTTTGGTATATCAGATTTATCAAAGTATAACAGATTGAAATGTGTCAATAACGCCAAGTGTTCAGGTATATCAGATATTATTGTGAAGTATGAATTAGACCCCGGTTTTGCATTTCATAACCGGCTTTATGCCTTTGTTTTTGACGGTAGAGCCCTTTTTTCCTATTAACAGGGCTCTATTAGGGGGGCTCTATTAGGGGGGCTTTATTTCAGATTTTGTAGTAGTGTGAGAAAAGAGAGTTTATGAGTCAAATAATTTCAGTACCAAGGCACATAGCCATCTGACCAATCTTCAAACCCAAACACCCCTTAAAAGATAACTACATTCAATAACCAGAGATTTCCAAATCTAACCGCTAATCACTGAGGCAGATTATTCTAGTAGAAATTTATGACATTTTCCAGTCTGCAAGCCTTTTATCCGTAACCATCCAAATTAATGATCATTTAATTTACAGCCAAACAGGAAACTATCCTTATGATTTCTACTAGCCAAAGACATCAGAAGACAATACAGTTGCCTATCCCAAACACACTATATCAGTTAAAAGACAGAAAAAGCTTGTGAAGCAAAGGTTTTCGATATATAGCCATTTATTTGAAACCAACCAGCTAGGCATATAACAACTTTTCTTATCAACAAGGGAGGTATGGTTAACAGAACCGTTAGTTAGGGAAAAGTAGCTTCATCTTTCACAACTCACTAGCCCCCATCCTAAAGAAACCACACCTCACTCTTCACATAATCCCATTCATGTCATATATCTTATAAGTTTCAATAAATGCTACTGATTTCTTAACATTAAGGCTCATAAGCTGTAACATCCGAGTACAAACTCAATATTAACATTATGGGCGCAAACCTGATAAAACATTCATACGCAAAATACAACTTTGATTACCAGTTGCAGATACAAAAATTTCAACATGTTAACAAGATTAAAAACATTATCTCAAACATCCAAGTTACCTCTGAATGTGAGGTAGAAGCATATCCAGCAGATCGTTCTTCTTCAGTGATACTTTCTGCAACATTAGAAAACATCTCACAATTAGATCAAACTTAAGATAGGATATAAGTAGACTGAACACCAGAAAAACTAATGAACCTTGCAACTTTTATAACCAAACTTCAGAAGATAAAGTCTTTAGATATGGTTCTTATCTTGATGCAGAACAAGGCAACGTACATTATATTAGCTTCAATCATGCCTAAAAGATACTAAGACGTACTGTATATGGATAACCATATGCTTAACTTACCTAGTTATTCATTATCGAAAAACCGCTTATTCCCCCAAATAACTAATAAGCACGTTGGCATAAGCTTGTAAGTTCTTTATACAAGCTTACCCAAACACCCCCTAAATCCCATATTCTCATGACGGGTATCCCTCGCACAAACGAACGCTGCTTTACACATGATAATTAGGGAAAAAAGAAATACATTCCAATGTATAACACACTTTGACATAAGCTTTACCCAAAGACCTTCAATAAGCTTTTTAACTTTTTTTATACCCAATAACTTATTAACCTCTTAAAATAAGCCTACACAGAGTAGTAAAACTTGGATCACAAAGTGATTCAACCATTACTACAGCTAAGGCCAGGGACCAGCAGTTTGGTTGAGTAATCGGCCAAAAGATTCAATTTGGTCACAAGTTGGTCAGCTCGGTGCTAACTCGTAAAAAATCTCGGCTGATCGGCTCAATGTATTTTAACAAGTGTGTTAAAGTTTCTAAACATATACTTCTAGTGTCCATGAACATTTGTATAGTCCTTTAAAGATGTCATACTCTTACACATAGCTTCGAAACTTATATATAAAAATTCCTATCTAAGACTATGAGTACTCCCTACCTAGGCCGATAACTCACTACAAGAAAAACAACATACATTATTTGCCTTCAATCATGCTCACAATATACTAGGGGGACGTTTAGGTAAGGTAAGAGTAAATAAAACTTATGCATTTCTGAAATACCCCAAACTAATGGAATTAGCTTATTAGCTTAATCCTCCCCTAAAAAATACATAAGCCCTTAAAATAAGAAAAAATTCAATAAGCTTTTTAGCTTTATTAAAACACAATAAACTATTAAGCTCTTTAAATTAGCTCACCAAAACACCCCCTAAATCTTAATGATTCCCATGGCGATGTCTCACACAAAAATCAAATTTCTCTGAATAATTATGATTCGATAACAAGGCTACATACATTATATTGGCTTCAATCATGCCCAAATGATACTAAGATGATGTAATATATCATGATATCCTTATGCTTAACTTATGCACTTACTCATTATAGAAAAAACCCCTGTTCCCCCAAATAACTAATAAGCACTTTAACATAAGCATGCCCAACCTATATAAGTACTTTATATAAGCTTAACCAAATACCCCCTAAATCCCATATTCCCATGACAGTTATCTCTCTCACAAACTCACGCTGCTCTACACATGATAATTAGAAAAAACACAAATACATCCCAATGTATAACGCACTTTGACATGAGCCTACCCAAACACATTCAATAAGCTCGCTCTTTTTTATACCAAATAGCTTATTAACCTCTTAAAATAAGCTCGGACTACAAAGTAATCGGTGATTACAAGCCACAAGGTCATTGACCAGGGCGAGTTTGAGAGAATCGCCAAAAGATTCAATTTGGTCAAAACATGGTCACTCTATAATTCGTACAAAACTCGGTTTGAAGTGTTTTAAGAATTGTGTTAATGTTTCCAAACATAGTTTTTGGTTCTATAATCAAATAATATGGTCCTATAAACATATCATACATATAATTTCAAAACTTGTACATAAAAATTCCAATACCTCCACGTACTCCCCGCCTAGGCCAATTAATCGCCGCTGCCTGTCGCCTAGCGAGATTTGCAACCTTAATTTCAGCTTTTAAAAACCCAATAACCTATTAAGCTACTTTAAATAAGCTTACCCAAACACCCCGTAAATCCAGTACAATCATATTACTATAACAAATAATAGTAAAAAAAAGGCAAATACATCATCCCAATGTAATAAACATAAGTTCTCACCTAATAACGATTTCTTCTCAGGAAAATACACCAATCTCTCATTTCTATCACATACGCGACACCAACGAGCTCTTACGAGACCTCTTGGTGTGGTCTAGAGTTGAAGCGGGTAGAAACACCATAGGGTGTTCTCCTTTGGCTCGAAGTGAGTAAACGAACGCACCTCGTTGGGTGACTCAAAAGGACCCACAAGATTCGACTCTTTTGAGTTCTAATGATATCCGAACACAATGAACAATGTGAACAACGATTATATGTTACACACCAGTTATCACAGAGTTCATAACAAACCTTCACTAACAACCTGGAATCAACAAGCTTAAGAACTTGATTCGAAATTGTAAAGCAAATGATTGTTATTGGAATTATATGGTGAAATGTTACAATGAGTAATGGATTTGTTACAGTGGAATGAGAGAGAATTTGAGAGAGAAACAATTAACAACTGAACTGAAATGTGAAAAGATAACAGATATTTAAAGGGATAGATTTGGAGGGAAAGTTAGTTAGCCGTTTGACCAAGAGTTGACTGGCTCATTTCTGCTTCCTCATTTCTGCTGCTAACATTACCCTTCCCTTCACAATATCCTTGTCCTCAAGGATCAATAACAAACTCAGGGAAACGCTTCTGGATGTCTGTGTAGGACTCCCACGTAGCATCCTCCACTGAACAATTAGACCACTGGATGAGAAGATAAACCACGCCTGTTTTGCTTCTTCACAAGCTTCCTATCCAGCACTGCTACTGGAGTAACAGCTAACAAACCATCATCTCTACACTCAGGGAAACTTCCCATAATAGCTTCATCCTTCTTGCATTTCTTCATTTGAGAGACATGAAACACATTGTGTATCTGAGCTGTTGAAGGCAATTCCAAATGGTAGGCTACATTTCCCACTTTCTTGAGTACTTGAAAAGGCCCAAAGTACTTTGCAGAAAGTTTGTGTTGGACACTTTGCCTGACTGTAATTGCTATCTATTGGAGTTTCAAGTACACCCAATCACCTTCTTTAAACTCCCTTTCAGACCTGTGTTTATCCGCCATTGTTTTCATTCTATCTTGTGCTCTCTTCAAATGAAATTGGAGAAGCTTGATTGCCTGATATCTTGCTATTAAAGTTCTATCCACCTCTTCCACTCTACACTCCCCTACCTCATAAGTCAAATACTGAGGTGGTGTTTGACCATAAAGAATTTCAAAGGGTGTTGTTTGAGTAGAACTGTGAAATTTGGTGTTGTACCAAAACTCAGCTAGAGATAGCCATTTTGTCCACTCCTTTGGTTTTTCACCCGTCATACACCTCAAATAACACTCCAAACACTTGTTGACGTCTGTTTGTCCATCACAGGATGATAAGCACTGGACATCTTCAGTTCCACCTTTAACACCCCAAACAGAGATTTCCAAAAAAGGCTGGTAAACACTTTATCCCTGTCACTTATGATTGTCCTTGGCAACCCATGTAGTTTATAAACATTGTCCAAAAATAGTTGAGCCACTTGTACTCTCTGTATAAGATGAGACATAGCCATAAATGGGCATACTTGCTGAGCCTATCCACCACCACACCATGATTATGTTTTACCATGAGACATGGGTAGGCCATCAATGAAATCCATGGACACATCCATCCATACCTTTTGTGGAATGGTAAGGGCTGCAATAGTCCAGGATAAGCTGCCAAATCTACCTTATTCCTTTGACATGTATCACACTGCCACCACTTTTCTTACTGACTTCCTCATACCCTTCCAATAAAACCAACTTCCAAGTCTTTTGGTAGTAGCTTCCACCCCTGAATGACCTCCATTAGCTGAACTATGAAAATGGTTCACTAATTTGTTCCTCAAAATTTCATCATTGCCAACCATCAACTTTCCTTTCCTTCTTAACTGTCCAGTTGCCCAAGTATACTTTGAAGAAGAAGAAGTCCCATCCTGTACCTTCTTTATCAAAACCTGCAACTGAGTATCATTGTCCCAACTCTTCTGCACTTCCTCAACCAATCCTGTGAAAACTGTCGAGATCACCATAGTAGATAGCTCTCCTCCATGTACTGACCTTGAAAGAGCATCAGCAGCTTGATTCTCCTTCCCCTTCTTGTACACTATCTCATAATCAAACCCCAACAATTTTGGTAACCACTTAGACTGAAATGGTGTAGTGATTCTTTGATCTAGGAAATACTTAAGGCTGAAATGATCAGTTTTAATTTGGAAGTGTCTATCCAATAAGTATCCCCTCCATCTATCCAAAGCCATGATCACAAATAACAATTCTTTTTCATAGGTAGACAAGGAATGGTGTTTAGGAGCTAAGGTTTTAATGAGAAGCCACTGGTGACCTCCTTGCTGTAGTACAGCACCTATGCCCACTCCAGAAGCATCTGTCTCCACCACAAACAAGGCATTGAAATCTGGTAACTTGAGGACTGGAGCCTTTGTCATGGCTTCTTTCAAAGCTTGAAAAGCCTTCTCTGCTTGCTGATTCCATCCAAATGCATTTTTCTTGAGTAATGCAGTTAAAGGTTGAGCAATAAGAGCATAATTTTATAAATCTCCAATAAACCGTTAAACCCATAAATCCCTCAGCTGCTTGATAGTTTTTGAATTCCAACTACTCATAGCTATCTTTGTAGGATCTTGAAACACCTTGCCTGAAATGACATGTCCCAAGTATTCAACTTGAGAAGATCCAAACACACATTTAAGGTTGTCCAACCTGCTCTGTTCTTTATGATCCAAACAGCATCTGAGTAGTACTGAGTGACATCATCGGCTGCTGGTACACAAACATTCATAACACTCAAGTTGGCAGGTTGTCTTGACACATGTTTAGATATTTGTTTACCGCTTTTGCCACTGCACTGGATTCTTGCTAGAACCCCTCAAAGACACAGCTCTTCCTTTATAGACAAATCTCATGCTTAAAGTACTGAAATTCCACAATATATTTCCCAAGGTTGTCAACCATTGTACCCCCAACACCATATCACAACCCCCAAGTGGCAATAACATCACATCGGTGAATGTTTCTCCATTGAGAGACCAAGTGAACCCTCTGCACCAACTATTACTGGTCAACTTATTACCATCAGCCACAGATACTTGCAATGGTTCCACTGACGATCCTGATCCTAACCTCTTAGCCTTATGCAGATCCATAAAATTATGTGTGCTACCAGTATCAATGAGGATATGTATTTTCTGCTTTCCAAAGTGTCCAGTGACTCTCATAGTTTTATAGCCAACCACACCAGTCAATGCATTCAATGTTATCTGAGGTGTTTCATGACCATCTGTGGACTCTGGTAAAACATACTCCTCAGTACCTTCCTCTAACAAACACAATTCCATGTCCGGATCAGGATCAATAACCAACTCCAGAGCAAAGGCTTGTCCACTACACTTATGGCCAGGCACAAAATTTTGATCACAGTGAAAACATAATCCTTTAGCTCTCTTTTCATCAAAGTCTTTCTGTGACAAATACTTCCTTGTAGGATTTGTAGTGACAGACTACTTTGCTTAGCAAGCAAGGCTAAAGTATTAAATGGATTTCTAGCTACATACCCTCCCTTATTACCATAATTGTTTGAGACTACAGCAGCTTTTGGTAAAGGAAGAATAGGAGTTTGCCTAACCTTTTGTGCAGCCAAGGTAGCTTCTTGCAACTTACACAAACTAGCAGTATCAGATAAGGATTTAGGCTTGAACATCCTCACAGGTAAAGCAATACTTTGAGGCAATCCTCCCAAAAACAGACTAATAGCATGAGCTTCAGGCATGTCTACCTTATTAAGCAAGAGTTCAAACTTTTCATGATACTTTTATGATGAGTCATACTTCAAGTTTTAAGTTCGAAAGTGGATCTTCAAACTCAGTATCAAACCTTGCTAGTACAGCAGTCTTATACTCAAGCCAATCCACAACTCCATCATGAAGTTTTTCATACTGTTGATGCCATACTAATGCTCTGTCAGTCATGTGTATTGAAGCTAATTTGACCTTATTCCCATCATCAACATCTTCCACACTAAAGAACTGTTGACACTTGTACAACCAGCTTTTGACATCAGTATTAAACCTGGAAAGTCTAATTTAGTCATTCTTCCATATTGCAACTGACGAGTTCCACCAGTACCATTTCTGCTATTTACAAACTCATATTTCAAATCCATATCATGACGTAATGCATCCAATTTGTTTGTAAAATCAGTTGCAACCGCATCCAACATTTGTTGAATTTGAGCCATTAGACCTGCTGTATCGATAGCAGATGCTCCATTGTTACCAGAATTGGAACCTCCAGCATTCACAACTGATCTAGTTCCCGCCATTAACATGAATTAGTAAATCACACCGAAAAAAATAACCGTCGTCGGAAAACTTCGCTGGAAAATCAAGAACTCGTCGGAGAAGATGATTCAATTGCCAGAACGAGCTCGATACCACTTGCTACACACCAGTTATCACAGAGTTCATAACAAACCTTCACTAACAACCTGGAATCAACAAGCTTAAGAACTTGATTCAAATGTAAAGCAAATGATTGTTATTGGAATTATATGGTGAAATGTTACAATGAGTAATGGATTTGTTACAGTGGAATGAGAGAGAATTTGAGAGAGAAACAATTAACAACTGAACTGAAATGTGAAAAGATAACAGATATTTAAAGGGATAGATTGGAGGAAAGTTAGTTAGCAATTTTGACCAATAGCTCATTTCTCATTTCTCATTTCTGCTAACATTATAGTGACTAGGAACTAACCCCCTCGAGTGCGTTTCGTTCTACGAGGCAAGGATCAAAGAAAGCAACGAGGCAATAACCAAAAGTATCATAAGCTTAGTTAGACCGAAAACCAAATAAGCAATAAGCTTTCTTGATTAATCGAACAATGGAAGCTTGAATTAGACAATTACACCTCGAATTACAAAACCCCCAAAACAAATTTGAAAAACCTCAACTTTGGAACCCTAATTTTATGTGAGGTTTATGTGCAAGTGAGGAGATAACCTGTGATTTTGCCCACTATCTTCATAGCCACGTTTCAACCATCTTGTGATATCCATGATGGTAGCCTTCTACTTGAGATGTGGTGATGGTGATAGGAAGGTTGTTGACTTCAAAAAGAGGAAGAACAATACTATTTTGATGTTTTAGGGTGTGAGGAAAAAATAAATAAAATAATAATAATAAAAATAAATAAAATAAAATAAAATTGTTAAATGAACTTTTTATAGTAGTAGTTTACGAATTTGAACCTCCCACGTGAAATTTTTCAAAATGAACTTTTTAACATTATGCGTTAGATCGATTACTATATTAGTTTCTAACCATACATGTGTATAAAAAGAGTGTTGGGCGAAGTGCTAGGTGAGTATTGAAGCTAGGGACATGAGCTTGCGCGAGAGGAGCAAGGTCTGGGCGAGGAAGCTGGGTCTGGGCGAGGAAGATGGGGTCTGGGCGAGGGGAGAATCTGGGCGAGGAAAGTTTACTTGCTAGGCGAGAGGTAAGATTTTGATAGTTGGAAGTCTATTTGTGAGGTAAAAGCACATAAAATGGCTATTATGAGTATGTGCATAAAAAGGTGAAATATTCTGTAGTGGTTCAAGTGATAAAAACATATGCATATGAAAAAGAGAAGTAATAGGTTTGACTAAGATTGGTGTGATCAAAGGGCATGAAGGTCCAAGAAATTTACAAGCATCACCAAATAGTATTGGAGGTGGTTTTTTTGCTGTATAGTGGAAGTCGTGACAACAGTATAAGAGTTTTGTGGGTTCCACATTATAAAGTGTTAAAAACTTGGTATGTGGTCGAATGGAAAAGTAAAATCATGATGGTGACGGTGACATGCTTTGGTCATTTTGGTAAACTACATGAAAGAAGTTCACTTTGGTAATATGACAATCTATATGGATTATTTTGGTAATTTGCTTTAAAAAATGATGAAAAGGATGGGCGTTGGGGTGGGTTAATGTTTGTTTTGTTTTTTTTTTAGCCATTGTATTAACTGTACATCGTGTCCCGTCATGTTCCAATTTAAACGCAGTATCCCGATACGCGTAAAATATGTCAAATATGTTTCTAGAAATGTTTTCATGAGCGTAATACTAAGGTATCATTATTATTTTGGAATTGGATTAAAAACGTTTTGCCGTAACTAAGTTGGTGTCGGTACGCTGCGGCCATGTTTTCCCGAGACAATGAAATAACCTCTCGTTTTCATTCAAATCATCTATGTGTTAAAAAGTGATAGTTTTGCTTATTTCAATATAAAATACTAGTTTCGTGTTTTTACTGCTCTCGCGGTGTGCGGATAACCTCCCAAAATACTGTTTAAGCTTACGTATGCTTAAAATTATAAATTAGACAATAATAATTTCACATTTACTATTAAGATACTCGGTGGAAAAGTACTGGAGTGCGGTGTCAATATTTCTATTGAAATGAGATAAATATTCATAACTATCAGAATATAATTGATTTGCATTCTCTGGCGTAATAAATAATATGATAATAATCCAAAAATTTTACGGGTTGTTATAACCATAAATCAAGATAATTTGCAATCTGTCCTCTTTCCATTATTTTTATCCAATCATAGCAACAGAGAAGCATTCTATGTCAGGAAACTATCCTTATGGTATCTAGTATCCAATGATACACATGTCCATCCTCCCTGCCACATTATTCTTGAGAAAAGAGAGTTTGAGTCAAAGAATTTCGGTACCAAGGTTCATAGACATTCGACCAATCTTCAAACCCAAACACTCCTTTAAAGATAACTGCCATTTATAACCTTATATTTCCAAATCTAACCAGTTAATCACTCGAGGCAGATTATTCTAGCAGACAATCTCATGACATTTCCAGTCTCCAAGCCTTTTATCCGTAACCATCCAAATTAATGATCATTTCATTTCCAAATCTGTCAAAGAAAATTGCATATAGAACGTATTAGAAAGTGTCTGTATATACAACAAAATTGAATCGTATTAAAAAGTGCCATGTTAATTCCATACTTTTGACTACTACTACAGTGACCTTCAAATAAAAAACCTAATAAGCCCATTCTTAAAGTGTTTCGCTAAGCTATTTTGAATACAACACAAACTTGCCAATCTTGAAACCGAACCAGTTGACCCACGACCCGTTTGACCTGTGTTTCCATTTGACCCGTTTCGACCCATGGCCCATTTGACCCGTTTCGACCCATGACCCATTTGATCTATAACTAAACCATCACAGTAACAACTAGGTCAACGTTTTGCCTATTGAACTAAACATATTAAAAAAGGTCACAAAGTCTGAAGCAGATGTAGTTCATCTAGTCTGCATATAATTTTAAACTACTTTTAGTTTTATTTGAGTGAACAACTGCAGCTGATTCAACATTCTATTTATTTAGATTAATTACTATGTGTAATGTGGACCACAAAAAAATACATATTAGTAACATAACTAGATCACCACCTGATGTAGTTCAACACTATGCATATTTAAACTAACAACTTGACAGGCGACAACACATATGGTTTAATGCAAGCAGTGCCTGCTTCACATTACCATATCTATAAGATTCAACTTATTCAGCAAGGTATCAACCATATCTAAGTTAGGACAATAAACAGTTTGGCTGATAAGAGAGGGGGAGTCACAATATTCATATAGTATACCACATTTCTTTGCCAGTTCCTCATCCCTATTATAGCCAGAAGCTCTACCAGCACCTCATTTACATGACTCATCCTCTGAGTAACTTCTGCCTATAAAAAGAAATAGCATATAATGTGATTGATTAGTAGGAATAGAAAACCAGATTGTCATGCACCTGAGCATTCAGGTCCTATTAAGTGGTTCGCAGCAAAAGTTTTGACAAAGTAATTCGGGCTGCATAAATGTTATAATATTATCTTCATTGACAATCATAAACGATAATATAGTATTTACTTGTTGGTACACATTGCCATGATGCAAAAAAATTACAAGCCTTACTTCGGATACAAATAAGATACAACATATAGACAGTCGCTCTGCACAAATAGACCAAGCAAGAAGTAGAGTTGACTACTTGACTTTGTCCATTTCATCCTTATAAGGGGATAGGTAAGCATAATCAATTGTAAATGTGCCTACGCACACAAGATAGTTTCATGCTATCAGAAGTTACCCAACCCAACCATTTTTCTAACTTTAAGCATCTATTAGCCCTCATTGTGTTATGCGCCTGCCATGGTAAAGTTTTTTGTGACTGCAAATCACATGAAAGCTAATTTAACATTGTTTCTAAATTTGCAATTGCATTGGTAGATATGTACAGACATGTTAACGGTTACTCAAAGAACAGCACACAAAATGCCCATTTGCTCTGGAATACATAAGGGCAATTTAAAAAGCAATATCTGTTGATTCAAACAGCAAGTGATAAACTAGCCAGTAGATGCGAAAACGTAACAGCAAAACTTCCCATTTCTGCAATTGACCGGCAAAACTGAACCTAAAACTGTTTTATCCAATGACTAAAAATGTTTTCGGAGTTGATTATCATACTAAAGACTGATTCTTATTATTTCATTCTAAACGACACTCCCAACAATTTTTGCATGTCAGAATCTAACGATAAATATTACGCAAGTATCATTCTCTAAAGGACATTTCATCAAACACCTCTCATGCACAACCTAAACCCGAGCTTCAAACCATAGCTGCACGTAACAAACCTAATTCACCTCTATCGCACTATAATATCACAAATCTCCATAACTAACACCTAATTGAAGCAAACACAAAAATCAATGAATTCAGTTCAAAAGTATACTTGAGAGCATCACAAAATCAGCTCACAGAACCAAAGACTTTATTTGTTTGTGAATGGTGGAGATTAGAGTTGAGTGTGTTTGGACGGGATTGACAGCGTGGCAACTACTTCAATTTTTTTTTAAAGTTTTTATTTATTTATTTATTTATTTATTTTATCTTTGACACATTAATTTGTTGTAAAAATACGTACATAGCTGCTCAAAAAGTTGATCAACTAGACTTAAGAAGTGTTTGTTTTTCTCTTATCTTAACTACATATAATGTAAAAACTAACTTTTATTGAAAGTGAAAAAGTAATGATTTTCAAAGAGTGGGAGGATTGGATGGGCTGAATCAGAGTCAAGTGTGTTTGGATGGGATTGTCGGCGTGAAAAATATAAAAGGAAATAAATAAATTAGTTGTTTGTAAGTTCAATGTTTTTCTTATGAAAAATGATTCTTATGGCTAAATAGTAAGCTTGCTAATATGACTAATGGTTTGATTGGTGAATTTGAAAAAATAATTGGTGGAAATTTAAAGAGAGAAGATTTACAATACATATGTCTAATGTTAAGTGGATTAGGCATGTAATTAGGATTGCATTTTAGGCCTAAATTATTTGTAGCAAAAATGAACATAGTTGCTCAAAAAGAAGCCGTGAGTTGTTGGGGTTTCCTTTCGCGGGTCTCTCCTAGTGGTTCGGGTCCCGAGGCCTGCCTATTTGGATGGTTTAACTCGTAGGTCGGATTTCAAGTGTGGTGTCATTCTAAAATAAATAAATAAATAAAATAAAATAAAATAAAAAATTTGATCAACTACATTTAGAAGGTTTTTACTTTTCTCTTATAACTCTTAATTGAGATAAATGTGTGCCCAAAACACATATATATTTTTTCTTAATTGAGAGACTCACAAATGTCTCTCCCTTCCAATTAAGAGGCTAATTTAGACACTTAAGGCTAAACCACTTAATTCAATAAACAACTCCTTACTCCACTACTAAATGATGGGAACAAGGGCATCCACTATAAGAGGTTCATGAAAAGGTTTATAAAATTTAAAGAGGTTTATAAATTAAGTCACTATAGTGAGATGAGGTTTATAATGACATGGAATAAAACAGGTATAAGTTTATAGACCTTTTCATTGCAACTAAAATACATGTAACTAATTTAAATGGTATCAATTTATAAACTTTTAACAAGTTTAAGCATGGTGATAATAGGTTTATAAAACGAGAATGACATTGAAATTATATAAACCTTATCAAACGGTTTACCATTGGAGATGCTCTAAGTGGTGGCATGACTTAGCTCCTAACTGGAATGAACAAATTTGTAGTCGCGGACACTGTTTAGGTTTTATTACTAGAGTAATAGCAATCCTGACATCTTAGTGTAAATTTATTTACTTAGTCCGTTCAAGTTAATCACAAACTTTAGTTTTGTATGGGTACAATAATTGGTGCTCTTTGAGTATAAAGTCTATTATTTATTTATTTTTTGCGGATTTGCTTAACGTTGGGTTAATCCGGATCATGGATTAGTATTGTTGTCTTATGATCTATTTGATTATCGCACATTTGATACAATATACATGTAGTATAACAAACTGTTTGCCTCACGGTTGGTGTTTATAGTATAGTACTACATCTTTGCATTCTTCTTATATAAGATTACAAGTGTCATTGATCAAAAAATAAAAGCGTTATATGTAATATTGAAAAAAACCATAGATGTCTCCTTATGATATAATGGCCAAGAACAAATAGTTACCCCAATCCATCATCACTCCAAACAAAAAATTTGTTCAAGTTCAAAAGTGAACTTGACTGTATTTGTTTGGTTAAGATACTTGGTAAATGATATGATGATTAAATTTAAGTATAAATTATACTTTGTGTAAATGTGTTCTTACTATTTGTCTTTATTTTTGGATTAGGTATAGGTGCATTTTGGTATTTGGGGTTAGGATTGGATTTAGAAAACCAAAGTAGAAAAAAATTGTTTGTTTGTAGCTTTAGATTTGAAAGTTGGGGATTAATCCTAAAAATAACATTATTAAAAAAGATATCATATTGTGTGGAGATGAGATTAAAATGTGGGTCACATTAATTGTTGTCTCTAAGGGTCTGTTTGGTTTGTTGACGGGTTAATTTTGATTTAGATTTGGTTTAAATTTGAATTTACACTTGATGTGAGAGAAAAATTAAAACATGAATGGACCTACTCAAATCTTTAAAATTAGAAAAAGGACAAAAGCGAAAAAGAAAATGACAAAAAAGTCAAGTATTCAATCGAAAATGACAAAAAATTAGAGTATTCAACTGAAACCATGGATATATGTAAGGAATGATGTGGCCCACATAAAAAGGTATCAAATACTGTTTTGAATCATATAGATGCAAACCAAACGATTAGTAACTGTCAAATCAAATGCAAACCGATTTTAATACCCCATGACAAACAACCTATAACTCTTTCTTACCTTAATATTTCTTACTTAAAAAAAATAATTATTTTTAATAAAATATATTATTTTACACTAATTTAATATACTTTATGTTTATATAATAATATATTTTCTCTCTTCAAATTTAAATCCTAATCCAAAAACAAATCCAATCAAAATCCAAATCTTAATCATAAACCCAACTACGTACCAAACGAACCCTTAGCTTTGGTCCATGGATTTTAGGGCTCAAAAATGTATTTACCTCTTTTTGTGTTATTTATGTTTTTGTTCTACACTTAACTTCATATAATTTATTTAAATTTCAGCCAGTAAAGTTTTTATTAATTACCTATTTTTTTTTAATTATTGTTTTCACAAGTTTTGCACTTATATTTTTTATGTTTTTTTTTCTCCACCAAATTTATCAAAGTTTGACCAATTTCTTTTTTAATTTTGACTTTCAAGTGACCAATAAGAATTCTCAATTTTGCCACGTGTTAAAATAAAGCAACCTGATGACTCAATTTTTTTTTTCCTTAATAAGATTGTTTTAGCAAAAAATTTCAGAAATTATGTAATTCTTTTATTCTATAAAAGATAACACAAACCACAACACAATCTCACAAACCTACAACATATAAGCACTCCATAGTTCTCTTTACTAAGCAGCACATTGATTCTCAAAGGGTGGGACTGCATTGGACGGTGAAGATTAATTGCAATCAACTGTTTTTGTTTGGAAAGGTTGTGTGTGTGATGGGGATTGCCAACGTGGCACCCTCATTGTTTGTTGACACATTAATTTGTTGCAAAAGTGAACATATCTGCTCAAAGGATCGGGATCCTCTAATTTTGACAAAAACATGATTGGTTATGTTTAATGAATTTACACCATTAGATCTAATCAATGGTTGAGATTAAATGCACAATTCTCTATCTTATTTCTGTTTTATTAATCACTCTCTTTTTATTATTAATTTGTCTCTCATTTATATTTTTATCATTATTTGTAGGTCCTTTTTCTTTGTTTTTTTTCCCTCCAATTTTTTCCATGCTCTCTCCATTTTCTATCCCTATCAGTTAGTGTTTTTTCATTGAACCAAAAACAAAACAAGTATAAAGTGAAAAGAGCCATAATATAATGAGAAAAAAAATGAATTGAACCCAAAAAGACATCAACATGCCACTAAGAGCATTAGGTATCGTTGAGCCATAGTTCTCATGCCGTTCTCCAAAACCAGTGCCACAAGAAAACACTGAACGACACCAGAAGCCTTTGGCACCACATTTGTGCCGCAATACTGGCACCAGAAAATGTGGTGCCGTTCTCCATTTTTTTCATATATATAAAATAAAACATACACAATATTAACTAAAATAAACTTCATAAATTAAAAAAAAAACACACATTACATTAATTAAAAAAAAAGGTACATAAAAAAAAAAAAAAATAGTACGTAAACAGGAAAAAAAATATTACAAACTAATGATTATGGTTCCATAAATGCTCCACAAGGTATTCTCAAAGATCGTCATGCAATTTTCTATCTCGAATTTCATTGCTTTTTCTAACATGTAAATCACATCTTTCGACACAAGTGTCCGTATGTTTGGACTTGGATCAACGAACAAATCTCTAAAATTCACTTGAAATTCTTCGTCTTCCAATATCATGTTGTGTAACATTATACAACAATACATGATTCTTTTCAAAGTGTTGATTTCAGCACGTCGGGTTGTCATATAGTTCCCCAACGACCTTGTAGGACTCCGAAAGCTCGTTCAATATCTTTTCTAGAACTTTCTTGAACTCTTTTAAATTTTAATTTTTTTTCAGACGTTGCAACACTAAACATTTTTGACAAATACGGGACATGTTGGATAAATGTTGTCGGCTAAATAATAACCTTTCATGTATGTATGTCCGTTTACTACAAATGGACATTCTGGAGATTTACCGACGAGTTCATCATCAAATAACGGGAAACCATATAACACATTAAGATCATTATTTGCCCCAAAATATGCATGCCAAACCCATAATTTTTTATCCGCAACCGCTTCTAACATAAGAGTTAGGTATTTATAATCATGCCTTTTGAATTGAGCATGTAAGGCCTTTGGACAATTTTTCCAATCCCAATTCATACAATCAATACTCCCGAGCATTCCCGGGAGTTTATGTTCTTTTTCGTGCAATGCATATATTTTTTCAGCATCCGTTGAAGTGGGCTTTCTTAAATACCTTTCAATGTATAAAATATGTATGCATTTAGTAAAGTTCTCTAAACATTGTCGTGAACAACGATCACCAATTTGCAAGTATTCATTAAACGCATCAGACGCAGTGCTGTACGCCAATTGGTGGGTGACGGATGTGCACTTCAAAAGAGGACCGATACTTAAACGACCGGTAGCATCGTAACGTTGTCTAAAAAATTAAAGTACTCGAGAATAGGTCGAACATCATAGCTTAAGATATCGTTGACTATTTTATTAAAACGTGTAGGACTCATACGATACCTTTGCCTAAACTTCTCTTCTGTATGCTTAGGTGGAGTGTCACCTTCACCAAAATAGTCGTCGATCAAACGTTGTTTCACTTCTTCTCGATCACGTGGTATGTATTGCCTCGTCCTCTTAATACTCGATCCTTATCCACCGGCTTCTTGATCACACAAACCTAGAAGTTGTTCATATGCCATATAACTCTGGATATATCGATCCGGGTCGTTTTGAAAATAAACTCCATAATGGTCGTAGGTGGAAAAGTTGTTGGGATTGTTTGGATCCATAGTTGAAAGAAAATCAGGTATTATTGAAGTAGAGATTAAATTGGAAGAGTTTATGATAATTGATAAAATAAAGGAGGAATTTATAGAATTTTTTGGGGTAAAACTTTTATAAATTTGTGCATTTTGGCTATATAGCCGTTACACACATTAAAAAAAAAAAAAAAAAAAAAATCACAAACTAGCCGTTGGTTTATAAAAAGAAAAAGAAAGAATGGCGTGGGTATGGCAAATACAGCGCGAGCTTCCTTGGCGCGAGTCTCGTAGTGGTGCGTCATTCTTCATTTTGGGTTGGTGGGTTGGCGCCATGAATGGCACCACGATACCTCAGTCTCTAAGCCTGTATTTTTTTTTGAACGACAATTTTATTAAAAAGACTAGCAAGAAGCTAGAAAATTACAAAGAAGTTACGTAGAGATTTTTTAACTAATCTACCAAACTAAAAGAAACTTTACATCTATAACGACACCAATAAAAAGAATGTAACACAACATCATCAAAGATATTCGCCATTGAAGGAGAAGCCACACCAAACATTTATTTACAATTATAGATTTGTCTTTTTATGTCATTTTACATCCTATAATTATATTTAATGACTAATTTAACAAACACTTTTATTGAAAAAAATACAACTTGTAATTTAATGTCACAGCTACTAGTTTTGACAAACATACTCTAAGGGGGTGTTTCTTTTTTATGTTAATAAGTCTTAATGGGGAGATATTGGTTGGGCCACACATATACTCCCTCCGTTCCATATTAAGTGTCCACAATGGAATCTTGAGATGTCCCAAATTAAGTGTCCATATTCTATTCCAACCAATGAGATGAGACTTTAGTGGGTAAAATTGATATTTGATTGGTGGAGAGTGTAGTTAGTGGGATTTTCTAAAACTTTGTGCATTTGGAAAGTGGACACTTAATATGGCACGGAGGGAGTAATATGTTTCTTTTTCTGTTAAATAGTCTATATGGAGAGATAAACAAAAGGGTGCCCCTCCCCATTAAGACTTATTAACAGAAAAGAGCCCACCCACTTAATAAAACAAAAACAAAAAACAAGCCCTAAGTGTCACCGACAATTGTAAAACAAAAAATAAAAATAAATGCAAATCAATTCAATTCACTATGTACTCTTCACTTTCCCGTATTTAAAAGTCAACTCACCAACAACCATCACCAATGGCACGAACCACCACCGACAAAGACATCACCTCCGTCCCAATCACCACCACCACAAACACCCCAATCATCTTCTCCGGCGCCGGTCACCGGAAGTTTAGATCCGGTTGAGAGCTCGAGTTCGTCTCCTGCAGTTCAGAATGAATTTGACTATTTAACTGATTATTATTTTTATTTAATTTTATTTGATTTTTTTATAGCCGTCGTTGACTATTTGACTATAGGATGGAAGTTCTGTTACTTAGAGGCTAAAGATTACAGGACACTGGATGATTTCATAACTTACGGATATCATTCAGAAATAAGGACCCTGTCTTAGCATAAAATTAGTTAAGGCTAAAGATTGATTCTAATAAGGTATATAAAAATTAGTGTTTTACAATTTATATAATCGATATGGGTTTGTTTTAAAATTGCGATTGTTCATATGGGTGTTTGATTTTTGTTAGTTTAGTTGATGAATTAAGGTGTTCATTAGTGGTTTATATATGTATGCACATCAACTGTTTGTTTTTATGCCAAAATGGAAAATATTGTTTGGTTAGTGGCCAAACATTTTTTCGCTCCAATACTGTTAGCGTGGACAATACATTACTTCTATAGAATGCTACAAGTGTTAGGTATATGTATGCACCGCCACAATCATCTTCTCCTGCCACACCGGTCATTGCCTCGTTATCCGGAAGTTTAGTTCCCTGAGAGCTCGAGTTCGTCTCCGCATAATCACTGGATATGCAGGTTCAATGAACTAGTTGACTATTTAACTGATTATTATTTTAATTTAATTTATAATTAATTTTATTATAGCCGTCTTTGAGAAAAAGTGAAATTAAATGGTTAGGTATAGGATGGAAGTTCTGTTATAAGTACTAGTTAAGGCTTAAAGTATTGATAGATGCGGTGTGGCGGTTATTGATTTATAATATTAAGAGTTTTACTTAGAGGTGGATACTAGTCTGTTATTATGGAATTTGGTTTCGAGATGAGTATTATATGTTTCGTTAGGTGCTATGTGAAAAGTTCCATAATGTAGATGAATTTTCATGCGTTCGTCCATTTAAGGAATGTGTGTGAATGTTTCAATGTATAATGGACGTGATATATCTTATAGAAAACAATAGTATGCACCACAGTAGTATTGAGGGGATTTGATGGTGGTGGTTGTGTGGTGGTGCCGGGTGGGTTTGGGATGTGGTGTGAGAGTGGGGAAGAATACGAGGGTATATTAGTCATTTTACATGCGTTTGAGCTCGAATTAGAATCATCTCCCTTTTCACTTTACATTTGTGCATGTTTTCTATCACAATTATTTTCAGCAACAAAGTTTGTTACTTCACCTTCAAAAGTGCAGAACTCTTTAACATTTAGCGAATTCAAAGCGAGATATTTGATTGATTCTCTTATAACATCGTTTACTTTAATGCACAGATTTTGTATTAATTGTATCATTAATGGACGCAGCCTGACACAAAGAGTAAAATGAGGGAAATTCACCAATGTTAATTTACATCAAACATATATAGTTATTTAGATAGTGTTACTAATAACCTCATCATTGTTTCAATATCTTGAGGATAATTAGGCTATTTATTGTTAGAATAAGTATCTATGTTAACAGTATCGAACCTTCCTTTTCTTTTTGCAAGTGTCACTCTTCTTTAGCTAATATAGATTACAGTAAACGAATATAGATATTAGCTTTTACTACTGTGAGAAATAATTCAGTGGATACATGTGCATTATGCTTAATTTATCAACTTCGATATCTCAGAGGTTTGAGAACATCGCTGTCAAAAGTAGAGGCTTGGTTAAGCATTATCGGGCCGAAGTATGACCGCTACGGAACTAGTGAAGGATGGAATACAATAAGGATGAAGCCAAAATGGCGAAAGAAATCGCCAAAGTAAGTTTTCTTCAAAGGATGTAAAGGGTGCAAAGAAATTTGCTTTAAAGGCGCCAAATTTGTTTCTGTTCTTGAGGGTATTTCCCAACTATTAGAGGTTCCGATGTGCATGTTGCTGCCGAAAACAAAGTAAGCGGTGAATCGGATTATTATGGGATACTTGGTGTGAACCCATTAGCAGATGATGATATTGTGAAGAAACATTATAGAAAACCAGCTTTATCATTCATCCCGATAAGAACAAGTCTATAGGTGCAAAGGGCATTCCGCTTGTTTCTCAAGCATGGAATCGTATCCGATAAAGATAAAAGATCGGCGTATGATCATAAAAGGCATGCTCAATTTTTGAAGCAGAGGGTTCCTCAGAACGTGTTTTCACGAGTTTGCCCGGAGCAGATGCGCACACAAAGGTTACAACTTCTCAAAAGAAGGATAAAACTACTACTCAGACAAAGAAAAAAACGAAGAGTCAAAAGGATGAGACTAATGGGATAGCTCCTGAGACGTCAAAGGTTCTCACCTCTGTTCCTTCATCCTCTAATGAACAGATAGCTCCTGAGACGTCAAAGGTTCTCGAAAAAAGAATAAAGTTAACGAGACTACCAAAACGGGTCCCACTTCTGCTCCTGCTTCATCCAATGAACAGATAGCGCCTGAGACGACGCCTGGGCCTTGTTTAACAGAGGTTAAAACTTCTCAAGAAAAAGATAAAGTTAATGGGACGACCAAGACGGGTCCCACTTCTATTCCTTTATAAACAGATGAAGATTAAAACGTTTTGGACCGTATGCATGAGATGCAAATTGCAGTATGAATTCTTGAGAAAGGAACGGACCTCACAACCCCGCTAGGCGCGCCTGACCGAAACAGGGGTCCGTGAGGTGAAACGCACCCCTCGAAGCTAGAAGGAGTCGCTCGAACTAGCCAAGTGACTTCGGTGTCTAAAACTACGAAACCTTGGCCGCCTCATGCAAGAGGAAGCGAAAAGAGGCCGAGTGAGCCCGCAAGCCCACTCAACTTTGACCCGAATATGAGACATCCCCATCACGCCACCGGAGGGAGAGGCGCCAGAGGGATAGCCGCCCCCGTTTACCAGATCGGGAGGAGAGTTGTGAACGATGAAGCAAAACCGACCTACAAGATCCGGAGAACACGAAGATGATGGACGGCGTAGCAATGTCCACGCTAGGCGGTCCATGACGCACTCGGGGCTTACCGACACTTCCTGTGTGAAAGCTCTTCGGCTCGGACTCGAGGGACAGCTTGCAAGCGCCGAAAAGAGAGGAAGCTCGTCCAAAGCTGACTCCTCTGACAACCATTTTTCGTAAGATAAGAGAAGACGCGATGTCCGCCAATGTGAAACTCACCTATGATGGAACAGTGATCCTGAAGATCACCCAAAATTTTCGAGTCACCGCTACCATCGAAAATTGGCCACAACCTATGTGGTGCCACATGCTCAATTCCACATTAGTGGAAATGCGTGAAACTCGTTCGCAAGCTCCCACGCTACATTGGTGGTTTTGAAGAGTTGCGGCGGAAGGCATGCTTCTCCTAACTTTACTCAAAGGAAGATGCACCAAAACCCCTCCGAATCCTGCTGTGGTAAAACAACGCCAAGGGGAATCTAAGCTTATGTGGAACGCCACAAAGATCTAATGCATGCATGTTCAAGGCATGCCCCGATGTTCTAAAGATCTCGTGGTTCATGAATGGAATCAATAACTCTTAACTCATCAAAAGGTTGAACAACAAGCGTCCCCAAACCTTGATGAACTTATGAAACGCGAAGGTCCTTTATCCAAGGAGAACCGCCGCGCATGTTAAGAAAGTCTACTCAAACTATAGGTCACAAGAACAACCTAGGAGACAATACATTGACTGTAATAGCTGTGGATCACGCATCAACCTATCAAGCAAGTCATCTCCAAACCCGACGATCGTGATCTACTCACGTAAGTGGGAAACAGTGTGTTGCGCGTGCTTTGATGTGTCGGACCCTTCAAGCTGCATTACGCATCTGAGATCCACGCCGGTTCATGCAAGATGCACTCGTGACCACGGTCCCTGTAGCACGCGCTTACGGCCAGTGGATACTACTAGCCCACGATGCAATCGCGGACGCTGATTTGATAAAAAGTGTGGCGATTTACAAATTGAAAAGAGAAAAAAACATTAAGTTGACCGGATTTAGTTAGCTAAAAAACTATTAATGTCACCCAAGTATCGCGATCCTTCACTTTCAATACCCACTCCAAACTCATAAAAAATACATGACAAGTAAAACTAAACATGGAAAACTAATATGTCACTCAAAATGGCTCTTTAGCGCCTATTGTAGTACATGCAAATCCATATTGGTAAGTAGTGGATCGGTTTCACAAATAATATCTACTCTTGTATCTTACTTGTAATTGATATTATATACACTTTATGTTATGAAAAAGTAATTTGGGCTGCATAAATGATATAGTATTATCTTCTTTGACAATCATAAACAATTAAATAGTATTTACTTGTTGGTACACATTGCCATGATGCAAAAAATTACAAGACTTACTTTTTTTTTTAGGTAAAGGGCATTCCACCCGGTAAAATATTACAAGACTTACTTCGGATACAAATAAGATACAACAGATAAGACAGTCGCTCTGCACAAATAGACCAAGCAAGAAGTAGAGTTGACTATTTGACTTTTCCATTTCACCCTTATATGGGGATAGGTAAGCATAACCAACTGTAAATGTGCCTACGCACACAAGATAATTTCATGTTATCAGCAAGTACCCAACCCAACCATTTTGCTAACTTTAAGCATCTATTAGCCCCCATTGTGTTATGCGCATGGCATGGTAAAGTTTTTTGTGGCTGCAAATCACATGAAATCTAATTTCACATCAAGTTGCTAAATTTGTAGTTGCATTGGTAGATATGTATAGACATGTTAACGGTTACTCAAAGAACAGCACACAAAATGCTGGCTCCTAATACATAAGGGCAATTTAAAAACAATATCTATCGATTCAAACAAGAAGTGATAAACTTGCTATTTCTGTAATTGACAAGCAAAACTAAACCTAAAAATGTTTTATCCAATGACTAAAAATGTTTTCGGAGTTGATTATCATACTAACGACTGATTCTTATTATTTCATTCTAAACGACACGCCAAAAAATTTTTGCATGTCAAAATCTAACGATAAATATTACGCAAGTATCATTCTCTAATGGACATTTCATCAAACACCTTTCGTGCACAACCTAAACCCTAGCATGAAACCATAGCCGCATCGCAACGACCTAATTCACCTCTATCGTACTATAATAATATCACAAATCTCCATAACTAACACCTAATTGAAGCAAACACGCTTAATCAACGAATTCAGCTTGAAAAGTATACCCGAGAGCATCATAAAATCAGCAACTTCACTCACGTAACCGAATCTATTTGAATTGTTAGGGTTTGTGTTTATGGACCGAATTTAATGGATCGAACTTCACCACAAAACTCAGTTTAAAGTGTTTAAACATACTTTTTGGTTCTATGAACAATACTATAGTCCTATAAACATATCATACATATAATTTCAAAGTACATGAAAATTCCAATACCCCCATGTACTCCCTGCCTAAGGCAAATTACTCCTAAGTGTCGCTTAGCTTAGATTTGCAACCTTAATTTAAGCTTTTTTAGAACCCAATAACCTATTAAGCTACTTTAAATAAGCTTACCCAAACACCCCCTAAATCCCATATGATCATACTACTATAATACATAATAGCCCAAGAAAAGTCAAATACATCATCCCAATGTAATAAACATAAGTCCTCACCTAATAACGATCATATTACTATAACATGCATTTAATCATCTTCAACTCCACCAATCTCTCATTTCTTCAAATTTGGGGATTTTGTTTAAATTGATGGAATTTTTATTAAAGGGTTACTGTTTGGTAGGTGCTTGGTTGTTTAGTGGTAAAATCATTTAGTGGTTGTGTAACAATGCACTTTGGACAACCTTTCACCCAATCGACTAATTTACTTTTCAACTCTTTTACTTTTGATCCCTTAGAGATGAAAGATCAACAAAACCAACCCATTTCAAAATATTTATTTTCTTAGAACGACATCACACTTAAAATTCGACCCCCGAGTTAAACCATCAAAATGGACAGCCTTAGATCCGGGACCCGAATCACTAGGAGAGACCCCGCAAAGGGAAACCCCTAAAGCTCACGGCCAAGACTAAGAGGAAAATCCAGATTTTCTTTGTCACTTATAGACTCGAATCGAGTAAAACCCTCCCCAAGCTCAAAATAAACTGGTCGAAATTAGATAATACAATTATAAAAATAATAATACGACCTAATTATGAAATGGGATTTTAGTGCAAGCTTGCATTTAACCATCAAGTGTGGCGATCGTGTATGTGGGTACTAAGGAGTGTTTCTTTTCTTTTTAATCGAGACTAGCAGGGTACCCGCGCGATGCGGCGGTGGATACCCTGAATAAAAATTTTCAATAAACCATGCTTTATAATCTAAAAGATTCATGTCGCATATTTCAACTCTTTAGAATAATATAGTAGGGTACCTGCGCATTGCGATGGCGAGTATCAAGCAATAAAATTTTCGGCAAAAAATGTTTTCGCTTTTATGTTTTCTCTTACAATAACTTTACCAATTGCGAAAACATAATGAGTTTGAGTAACTTTAAAAAAAGTGGTGGATAATATCAAACTAATTAATATAAAACAATTGAAAGTGGTGTGATTTTATGGCGTCAATCAATAATGTTATGGGTTTATGGTCAAATTAGTTGATAGTGGTCCGTAGTCACAAGTAAGTAGAAACATTTTTTTACGAAATATATATATATTTTTGAACATGTTTGTATCATTAATATTGTTTATTACATTTTTCCCATATAGATAAAAGATATAAATAAAAGAGTGCTTATAATGTATACATCTTGAAAAGTATATATTTATGAAAAAATGTTTGAATCATTAATATTTTTTATAACACTTGTCCCACATAGATAGAAGATATAAATAAAAGAATGCTTATAATGTAAAGAAAACTTTCATGTTAAAGCAATCATTTAGAGTTATCTATAAAAAGTATAATAATTAATATACTAATATATTAATCATTGAATTAGCACTTAGCACTTTGCACATTTGCATCATTTGTCTTAAATTTTGTCCTGGCTTTTACAAAAAAAACCGTTTTTTACTTTTATGGTTAATTTTATTTAAAATAATTCAAAATTTATTTAGATTGGTTCTCGAAACACTCTTATGATATAATAATAGTTTTGGAACTTTGTAGTTTTGCATGCATTTTAAAATCATATTCATTTATATGTGTATTTTTGCATTAAAACTAAACTAATTCAAAAAGAAATAATAAATGAAGCATTAAAATGTTGTGGAAGATAAATTAGTAAAAGATATTTATTGTGTACATTATGCATTAAAATTTGTAATGCTTAAAAAACACATTAATGATATCTTAAAAAAATTTAAGAGAGAAGGTCATCCCTCCATTATAAGTAGTATAGATATAGATAAAATGCGGACCTAAACCCATAATGCTTCTTAATTGGGGGAAGCATTAACACACATCGACAATCTCATCAACAAAATCAAAAAACCACGAAAAATACCAAAAACCCACCTCACATTTTTGGTACGTGTGTAAAAAATGGACAGTCAGATCTATTTTAAGAAGAAGGTTTTTGAGGATTGTGTCTTTTTGGTGAATCACAAGCGGTGAAGTCACATGTTTAACAATGACTACAAAGCGTGTCGGCAAAAGCCGATATAAAAAGCTTAGCTGACAAAAAATGAAAGTGGACTATTGCTTTGCCCAAGTATTTTATTACTATTTTCCCCATTAAATGTCAACTCACCAACAGCTTACGTCACCATCACGAATGTCAGTCGCAACCACCACCGCCACCACCGTCACCGTCACTTTCCCATATTCCCTGGCGCCGGTAACCGGTTCGCCTCCGTTGGCTGGAAGTTTAGATCCAGTTGAGAGCTCGAGTTGCCTCCTCCGCATAATCACTGGATATGCAGTGTTCAGAATCAATTAGTTGACTATTTAACTGATTATTATTTTAATTAATTTTATTTGATTTTTTATAGCCGTCTTTGAGAAAAAATGAAATTAAATGGTTAGGTATAGGATGGAAGTTCTGTTATAAGTAGTACTTAAGGCTTATGATTCATAGACGCGGTGTGGCGGTTATTGATCTATAATGTTATTAAGACTTTTACTTAGAGGCTAAAGATTACAGGACACTGGATGATTTCATAACTCACGGATATCATTTAGAAATAAGGCCCCTGTCTTAGCATAAAATTAGTTAAGGCTAAAGATTGATTCTAATAAGGTATATAAATATTAGTGTTTTACAATTTATATAATCGATTTGGGTTTCTTTTTAAAAGTGTGATTGTTCATATGGGGTTTTGATTTTTGTTAGTTTAGTTGATGAATTAAGGTGTTCATTAGTGGTTTATATATCTATGCACACCAACTGTTTGTTTTTATGCCTCAATGAAATAGATTGTTAAAGGGTTAGTGGCCAAACTTTTTTTTGTCTGCAATTCTGTTACGCGCGTAAGGACAATTCATTACTTCTATAGAAGTATGTTGCAAGTGTTAGGTATTGTATTTGATTTTATAGATTAAATAGGCTATAAGGATAGTCGGTAAGTTAACTGCAATTGCCCTCATTGGTTTCCGCTGGCCTTATGGACCTGTAAGAATCCCGTCGATTGTATAAATCGTCATTGAATATTTAAATCGTTATGCAACGTGGTCTGTTTTATGTTTGTCACTTATCATTAGTTTACGTTACAAGCTTAAGCTTTGAGGTTCCTAATTACTTTTTGAATGTATATAAGCATGTTAAGACATGGTCCTTATTTCTGAATGCTATCCGTAAGTTATGAAATCATCCAGTGTCCTGTAATACTGCATATATTTATTTATGTATTTCAGGTGGCAGTGACCACCCCTTTCAATAGCATGTCCTTAAAAGGTTGATAGAAAGGTGCGTTTTAGACATATAATATGATATTTGAATTCGCATTATTGGCCACTATTTCTTCATATTTATTAAACCTACTATATATTTTGAATGATACATTTGAGCACTTTTGTAGGTATGTATTGTTAACCTAATCTGCTTGCCTTATCTTCACTTTGGGTCAAATGTATCAAATTTCGACAAAAGTTTTAGAAGCTTACGCACTAGAATTGGCAATAGTCTATCTCTATTAATAATGTAAACATTTGTTTTACTTTTCCCAAAGAAAAAGTATATCTCTATTAATATATAAACATAACCCCAAATTGACCCATTCCTAACTAAATGGGTCAAACTTGCTACATTAATTATGTATACAAAAGATGTGGTATTTAAAGCACTTAAATCATATAAGAATCATTGTTATGTAGCTATTCTGAAGTAAAACCATTTGTTTGAAATTCGTCCCGAGAATGTTTCTGAAGACGGGTCATGGGAATTGAAATATTGAGGGTGCGTTTAGTTGGAGAAAAAATTCCTTTGTTTTCTATCTCTAGTTTTGTAAAAATTTGGATGAGAAATTTATCTCCACAAAACACTTGAAAATATAGAAAATGCGTTTAGTTGATATTTGTTTTCTAATTTTCTAATTAAAATTTGTTTTCTAATTTTCCTTGTTAGATTAGGAAAAGGGGATTTTGTGTTTTGCAAAACATTTTGTTGGAAAATGATAATTTGAACGCGATTTCTATTTTCCTTGTTTTCCACAAAACATTTTATGTAAAACAATGGTGTTTTCCCCCAACTAAATGCACCCTAAGTGCACCCCATATACATGAGGATACTTTCTTTGTATGCTGAAAACAATGAATGATAATGTGTTGTCTCCGAAGGACTTATTGGAGTAGGAAGTATGAACGACCAACGAAGGACTTATTGGACTTATGTGTGGGCTTAATTTGACATGTATGGTTTACCGGCTTGGCTAATTATTTGTGGTTTTGGAAAGGGTTAGTTGGTTTTGGACTTT
The DNA here is from genome assembly GCA_910596185.1 of Chrysanthemum makinoi. NCBI lineage: Eukaryota > Viridiplantae > Streptophyta > Magnoliopsida > Asterales > Asteraceae > Chrysanthemum > Chrysanthemum makinoi. Next base: position 37,821,480 of record OU343225.1, on the reverse strand, counting down.
TTTAGGTTGACTGAATGACGTTTGCATTAGAATACCCTTGTGAATATGCGCACTTCCAAATATTTAGTGGACGTCTTCAAAAAAAAACAAATTCTTTGATTGAACAGATAATGCAATTTAACAAAAAACCTCTAAGTGTCATTTCAAATCCAGCACTATTGTTATTCTGAATTTCATAAAATTTGAATGTATTTAGACAATATTGCATTTGTACCAACAGTTTTGTTGTCCGTCTTAACAGATAGTCCTCTTTGTGATGTGCCCGAGTTTGAAAAGAGTAAGATGACACTCATAAGACGTGTGCCATTTGCTGACTGAAAGTAACTAACCAGATCTTCCAAACTTCCTCTCAGAAAATTTATTATTTTTGGGACAATTTACATGAAACGGGTCACTTTTGGTTAGTTTTATTAGAAAACGGGTTGTAGAAGTCCAGCTTGGTTGTTTGTGATCAAGTAAAGCAGTGGTATTTGGATATAGTAAAACTTTTAGTTCTCGCTGACAATGAGGAAAATAGGTGTTTGGATTCGTATAGTTTACTATGGTTTTATTCTGCTGAAATCATTCTATGAATACTTTATACATGCGTTATGCTTAATCTATCAACTTCATATATCTCAGATGAGGTTTGAGAATCGCGATCAAAAGTAGTAGCTTGGTTAAGCATTATCTCGGCCGAATATTGCCTAATCTTCACGTTTACTTGAAACTATTAATGTGGTAGCATTATTAAGGAAGTGGTGAAAGAAGATTAACCGCACTACATGAACTCGTGAAGGATGGAATGCAATAAGGATGAAGTTACATGAGTATGCAAAGAAATCACGAAAGTAAGTTTTCTTCAAAGGATGTAAAGGGTGCCAAAAATTTGGTAGGCTTAAAATTTGTTTTCTCGGTCTTGAGGGTATTTCCCAAGTATTAGCTGCTGGATGTGCATGTTACCGCAAAACAAAGTAGTGCAGATGCAGACAAGGTTACTTCTCAAAAGAAGGATAAAACTACTACTCGATCGAAGAAAACCAAGAGTCAAAAGGATGAGATTAACGGACTACCAAGACGGTTTCCACTTCGTTCCTTCATCCTCCAATGAACGATAGCTCCCCGAGACATCAAAGGTCAAAGGTTCTAAAAGGAATAAAGTTAACGGGCTACCAAGACGGGTCCCACTTCCGCTTCGATCGCCAAATGAACGATAGCCGACGACTCCGGCCTTGTTTAACAGAGAATAAAACTTCTCAAGATAAGGATAAAGTTAATGGGATGACCAAGACGGGTCCCACTTCTATTCCTTTACCGGTTACTAAACAGATGAAGATTAAAACGTTTGGATCAGATGCATGAGATGCAAATTGCAGTATGAATTCTTGAGAAAGTATTTAAAATGAAATATGTTATGCCCCACTTATTATGGACCGTTTCACGCGACTGAGATTCCACCACCAAATATCAATGCTTCGAATTTATGGAATTTCACAAGGAACGGAATAACATTTCAAAATTTTAAGTAAACGAGTAAGATAAACGTGTATTGAGGTGGTAATGGTACAAGCTGCCAGCAGGGTCCACTAAAATGTATCAAAATTTTAGCACTTTTGTAGGTATGTATTGTTAACCTAATCTGCTTGCCTTATCTTCTCTTTGGGTCAAATGTATCAAAATTCACAAAAAGTTTTAGAAGCTTATGAATTGGCTTAAAGCCTATCTCTATTAATACATAAACATTTGTTTTACTTTACCCAAAGAAAAAGTATGTCTCGATTAATATATAAACATAACCCCAAATTGACCCATTCCTAATTAAATGGGTCAAAGTTGCTACATTAATTATGTATATAAAAGATGTGGTATTTAAAGCACTTAAATCATATAAGAATCATTGTTATGTAGGTATTTGATACGACTATCAGTATTCTTAAGTAAAACCATTTGTTTGAAATTCGTCCCGAGAATGTTTCTAAAGATGGGTCATGGGAATTGAAATATTTGTTTGAAATTCGTCCAGTTGGTGGTTTGTGACTGGTGAACAGGGTATTTGGATACAGTAAAACTTTTAGTTCTGTGACAATGAGGAAAATAGGTGTTAATGAGGAAAATAGGTGTGGTTTGGATTCTGGTATAGTTTACTATGGTTTTACTTCTGCGAGAAATCATTCTATGAATACTTTATACATGTGCGTTATGCTTAATCTATCAACTTCAGATATCTCAGATCGTTTGAGAATCGCGATCAAAAGTAGTAGCTTAGTTAAGCATTAGCTCGTAAGCATTAGCTCTCGGCCGAATATTGCCTAATCTTCACGCTACTTGAAACTATTAATGTAGTAGCGTTATTAAGGAAGGGGTGAAGCAGATTAACTGCTTACTACGTGAACTCGTGAAGGATGGAATGCAAAAGGATGAAGCCACAAGGGAGAAAGAAATCGTTGAATGTAAAGGGTGCCAAGAAATTTGCTTTAAAGGCCCAAAATTTGTTTCCTGGTCTGGAGGGTATTTCCCAACTATTAGCAGCTCGATGTGCATTTTGTCGTTTAAAACAAAGTAAGCGGTGAATCGATTATTATGGGATACTTGGTGTGAACCCCAGCGATGATGATACGTGTGAAGAAACATTATAGAAAACTAGCTTTATCACTTCATCCCGATAAGAACAAGTCCTTAGGTGCGAAGTAGGGCATTCCAACTCGCTTTCTCAAGCATGGAATCTGTATCCGATAAAGACAAAAGATTGGCATATGATCATAAATGGCATGCTCAGTTTTGAAGCAGAGGTTCCTCGAATGTGTTATCACGTGCATATACCTCCAACACGTAACGGTTTCTCACAATCTCACTAATAGAATAGTGCAACGCCGTATGCTGATGCGCATGTCTTGGAAAGAAAAAACGAAGAGTCAAAAGGATGAGACTAATGGGACTACCAAGACTGTTCCCACTTCTCGTTTTTCATCCTCCAAAGGAACAAATGGTTCGAGGCCAAAGGTCAAAACTTCTTGAAAAAAGAATAAAGTTAATAGGACTACCAAGACGGGTCCCACTTCTGCTCCTGCATCGTGTAATGAACAGATGGTGCCTGAGACGTCAAAGGTCAAAGCTTCTCAAAAAAAGAATAAAGTTAATGGGACTACCAAGACGGTTCCCACTTGTGTCTCAAGCATCGTCCCGGGCCTTGTTTAACAGAGGTTAAAACTTGTCAAGGAAAGGATAAAGTTAACGGGACCACCAAGACGGGTCCCAATTCTATTCCTTTACCTTGTTTAACATAGGTTAAAACTTGTCAAGACGGCTCCCAGCGGGGAAAGGGATCGAGAAGAAGCTCAACTAGACACTAATATAGATGAAGCTTTGAGAAATAAGATCACTAAAAAAGAAGCTAAATCCGCATCTAAGAAAGTCAAATCTGTTAAAACAAAGCAAGACATTAACGGGTTTGATGCAATTAAGGAAACAGGGCCTATCAAGAATAAACTTATAAAGAAGGCAACTACGGAAATAAAGAAGAAACTGGACGAATGGAGTTCAGAGGCCGTAAAAGTTGCTGACATGGCAAATGACTTCTCAAAGAGTAACGAGGTCGACGTCCCCATCCAGATTTTCATGATTTCGATATAGAAAGAAGCCAAAAGTGTTTCAAAGAAGGTCAACTCGGGTCGCTTAAGATGATCATGACGGGATGCCTCGGAACTATGCCATAGTTCTAAAAGTAATCACTTTGAACCCGTTTAAGATGAAAGTTTGTTGGCTTAACTCAAAACCTAACAAGAAACCACTTCCTTTTCCCCCTGAAGCATTCGGCGACATTCAACCTGGAAAACACGAAACCGTTACCTCTTCTGACTATTTCTCACACAAAGCTAGCTTTACAAAGCAGTGAAATGGTAACATTCGTGTTTTCCCTAAAAAAGGAAGTGTTTGTGGAAGTTGTGTAAGTTGACGAGTCCAGTGAAGAAACAGCATTACCGCCACACCACTAGTCAAAGTTGCGGGATTTAAAACAGTGTTTCAATCCGACATCTCGACAAAGAAAGAAACAAAAGTTATCCCGAAAAGACTTTCTTAAAATATCGCATCAAATACCTTCATACCGCCACGGTCAAGAATCAAACGCCCAAAGGGTTGTCTAGACCTCGACCCTGCAGCTATTCCTCCCGAAGTTTCTACATGTTTTAGCGATGTTAAGGAAGCCATAAAATGGATATCAACAATGGTCCAAGTAATCGATGGTGTTTGTTCCATTTTGGTACAAAATTCCTGAACTTGGGAGTTTGGTTTGGTTTTTTGGGTTGTTGGATGGGAAAATAGGTAACATGTAGTGTGCATTATGCAGTTGTAACTTGTGCTTAAAAGGGTTGTACAACTCAGTTTTTGTTAGATGCTGGTGTTATATCTTGACTTTATTTAGAAATGTTTCTTTTGTACTTTTGGAATCCAAACATTGACAGTTAAATTGAGTGTAATTTCTTATTGCAATTTCTTACAACAAGGTTCCAATTTAAGTGATGCATTTACCGCATGATTTCTTATTGAAAGGTTTCATTTCAATTTGCAACGGTTCTAAATTCCAAATTAAGTTATGGATTTACAAAGTTGTTTGCTTTCTTTTTCATAAAACAAAAAACATTGGCTATAAATCAAATGGTTATAAAACTTCAAAATGTCTTTAATCTTCCAGCCCACGATCTACAAAACAACCACTTCCCTCCAAAATTAATACCAAACCGACCCATATCACTATATAACCCATCACCCAAACACTCTATATATCCTACACAAATAATAACCCATTAACTAAAACTTATAATCTTACCACCATTACGATATCTTGTCTTGAAATTTTAAACATCAAAAACATATTTCCCTCTCAAATTACCTTCCAAACACCACAATTAAACATCGCAAAACTCTTTACAGGGTCTATAAATTCCACTTCTGAATTAGGCCACTGAAACCTTGATATTGAGCTGGTCCAAACACCATTCATTCCTTATAACATCATTTTGGACCTTTCAAACATAAATACCATCCAGCTAAGTGCCAAGACCAAATTCCAAAATTACTAGTATCGAAGACCACCACCAGATTTCTATCCCACAAAGAACAGATAGGAGAACACGGTCGTGCCTGCCATTGCCATCACACCATAAGTATTTTGTCTTAATAATTTTTCTCCTTAACCTTTTATTAATGTATATAATAAACTTAAGCACGCTAAGCAACATACTGTCATTTATACTTTCTTATAAAATATGAAAAGTTTCCATATTCTTCATTTAAATATATTAATTCTTCTTCATAAAATGTTTAGAGTGTTGAGTGTTATTTTAATTCTTCTTCATAAAATGCAATATGAGTGTACGTAGTCTTCCATATCCCAACTCCCAAGTCTTCTTAAAAGTCTTCTCTGAGTACACATAGAAAATAGCTATTTATCAGTCAAATTGTCTTGGTCAAGCTGAGAAGGAATGTGTGGATGATAGACCATAGGTGATATGTTACAAAAAATCTTAATGTCGTCTTCCCAATCCCAAGTCTTCTTTAAAGTCTTCTCTTACATATAAAATAGATATTATCAACCAAACTTTGTTTTGCTCAAGCCGATAAGATATTTGTGGATGTCATTCTCTTCACAATTTGAAAATATTATAATCTCTTAAAAGTCTTGGTATTCTCATGATGATAAGAAATTTGTGGAAGCCATTTATTTCACCATTTGCATGCCAGGAACGTTAACATGCAAAACTAACTATAAAAAACCAATGCATGTCCTTATAAGTTTAAGTAAATTTGCAAAAATGAAGTCACCACAAGCAATAATTTACTTATCTTCTTCCTCTCTTATTTCTTTTCTTTTTTACGGTCTCATGATAACATGTCTTACTTCACTGCATCTCATTCCTATAAGTGGTGAAGAGATTGATCAATATAGAACTCATATTTGTCATAGAACAAATGAACCAATCATAACCCTCTATTTTTTATCTAAATTAATACAAAATCATTTTCCACTTTTTTTTAAAACAACATATCTTACAAACGGTAAATCTTCAAAATATAAATAAATCGTGACGAGAATTAATTATCTTTCTATAGATATGCACTTTTACATATTTTTAATAAACATTTTTTCAAAATTCGTCCTAAAAAATCATATATGATTTTATTAATCATATATGATTTTTACGAAAAATCATGTATGATTCGATTTTTACGAATCATATATGATTTTTACAATCATATATGATTCTCAAAAATCATATGTGATTCGTAAAAATCGAATCATATATGATTTTCACAAATCATATATGATTTTTTGTTGACCAAATTTTGAAAAAAATAAAGTTGTTAAAAATATATAGTAGTGCATATCTATAGAAAGATAATTTAATTCTCACACGACAGTATAATTTTTATCTCGTGAACGATTAACGGTTTTATAGATATTTAATTTTTAAAAAAGGGTGAAAGTTTATCATAATAAAAAATGAATTGGCTATTATCGGTTGACGGATCTACAGGTAAATTTTTGTCTCTATATCAACTTTGCCATGGCGGTAATGAGACTGATTATCTCGCTTGTTGTCATTTAAGTCACGTGATCACCCAAGACCCATACAAAGTTCTAATCTCATGGAACCATTCCTTTCATTTCTGACTGAGTGGTATTTCATGTGAAAGCGGCACAAACGAGTGACTGTTTATATGGTTTCAAGGCTTAGAAGGCTCGTTGTCTCCTCATGTAGGAAACCTCAGTTTCCTCCGCGAGCTTCATCTCGGGAACAACAGCTTTCAAGGAACCATTCCTCATGAACTTGGTCGTCTATCTAGGCTACGTGGTCTTTATCTTGGTATAAACAAATTCAGTGGAGTCATTCCAACAAATTTGTCTCATTGTTCTAACCTTGAAGACCTTTGGCTCTATCAAAATGAGCTAACTGGAAGCATACCAAAGGAGATGTGTTTACTCTCGAAACTTTCTACTCTTGCAATTCACGACAATAACTTAACAGGTGGAATCCCACCTTTCTTGGGGAATATTACATAAATGGAAAGGCTCTCTGCTACCAGGAACTCGTTGGGTGGGAGCATTCCAGATACCTTGGGTCAATGGAAGCATCCCTCAGTCCCTTTTCAACCTCTCACTCCTAGTTAATTTATCCTTAGCTGTAAATCACCTCACTGGTAGTCTTCCTTCTGAAATTGGTAATCAGCTCCCAAATCTTGAGTTCCTTCAGTTATGGGGTAACGAACTAACCGGAGCTCTTCCACCTTCTCTTTCTAATTGTTCTAAATTAGGATATCTTGAAATGAGCGAAAACAGTTTTAGAGGGAAGTTGACTATGGACTTTTCAAAACTAAGAGATATTTATGCAATTATCTTAGAAATTAACAACTTCCATGGACGTGGAGAAGCTGATGACCTGAGGTTTGTTGATTCTTTGAAAAACTGCACCAATTTAGTACTTCTGGATCTTAGTGGTTGCAACCTTATAGGAGTGCTTCCAGTATCTATAGGTAATCTCTCTCATCAACTCAGATCTCTATATTTAGATGACAATCAATTAGTTGGAAGCCTCCCTTCAAGTATTGGTAGTCTAGTTGGTTTGACCATTTTAGATTTAGGGCCTAATTTATTCAAAGGAAATATCCCCACTACCATTGGTAAACTACAAAAGCTACAAGTTCTTAGTCTATATAGCAATCAATTTTCAGGGCCTATCCCTGATGCCATTGGGAACTTATCACTGTTGACACTACTTAATTTAGATTACAACAAATTAGAAGGTCATGTTCCGTCAAGCCTCGAGAATTGTAAAGAACTTAATGGGTTAAACCTTGCATACAATAGGCTCAGTGGTAACATACCCAAACAACTTTTTCAACTTCCATCACTAAATTATTTTTTAAATCTCTCTCAAAATAGCCTATCTGGTTCTATTCCATCAGAGATTAAAAACCTCAGGATGGTAACCTATCTTGATTTATCTTACAATAACTTATCTGGCAGCATTACTAGTAGCCTTGGTGAGTGCGTTAGCCTTACAACGTTAAACCTAAGAGGCAACAGATTTCAAGGCGTAATACCATCCTCATTCAGTTCCTTGGGAGGATTGGGGGTACTCGACATCTCTCAAAATAATTTATCAGGAAGAATTCCACAATTTTTAGACAAATGGAAATCCTTAGAATTTTTGAACCTATCCTTTAATGATTTTGAGGGTGAAGTACCGACTGTAGGAGTGTTTGCCAATGCAAGCGCATTTTCAGTTTCGGGGAACGATAAGCTTTGTGGTGGTTTGGTTACACTTGAGTTACCCAAATGCAAGGAGACGGGTAGTAAGAAAAAAATGTTTCCTTTCTTCATATTAGTTATCGTGATTGCAGTCACGTTTCTCATCGTATTATGTTGTGTGTATCTTTTGTGTAAGAAGAAACGCAAGTCCAACCATCTCAATCAACACGGAGTGAACGGTTCATGAAAGTTTCATACCATCAACTTCTCAAGGCTACCGATGGGTTCTCTGCAACAAATTTGATTGGAGAGGGTGGCTTCAGTTCTGTTTATAAAGGGATCCTCGACCCCGATGATGACAAATTTGTTGCAATCAAAGTTCTACATCTTCAAAATCGAGGAGCTTACAAAAGTTTTTTAGCAGAATGTGAAGCTAGGCGGAATATTCGGCACCGTAATTTGTTGAAGGTAATAACTTCATGTTCAAGTGCTGATTTCCAAGGAAATGAATTTAAGGCTCTGGTTTACGAGTTTATGCCCAATGGAAGTGTACATGATTGGCTTTATTCAAGTTCAAATACATCGAAACTAAACCTTCTTCAAAGAATAAATATTCTTAGAGATGTTGCCACTGCACTTGATTATCTTCATAATCGCTGCCAAACAACGATTGTTCACGGTGACTTGAAGCCAAGTAACATTCTACTTGATGATGATATGGTGGCTCATGTTGGAGACTTTGGTTTAGCTCGACTACTTGGTACAAACTTAAACCAAAATCGCTCAACCGGGGTTATAGGAACAATTGGTTATGCACCTCCAGGTAATACCACTTTTATTCCATGATGCTTATATTTATTTACAGCTTAAAGTTTTTAAATTAATTAATTGTTTTCATTTGTAGAGTATGGTATCGGGAGCGAGATGACAAGTTGTGGGACGCTCTACAGCTTTGGAATATTATTACTAGAGGTGATGACCGGTAAAAAGCCAACACACGGCATGTTTATTGAAGGTCTTAGCCTACATAAATTTGCTTACATGGCATTACCGGATCATGTAATCGATGTTATTGATGATGATGCAATTGCGTTGCAAAGTACGGAAGCGAATGCAAAGAAAGTGGAAGAATGTTTGGTTGCAATTATCAAGATTGGAGTATCGTGCTCTGTGGATTCCCCGCCACAACGGATGAAAATTGAAATTGTTGTCAACGAGTTGCAGCACATTCTCGATGTGCTTCAAAATATATAAGGTACTATGTTGTCCCATTTTGTAGAATCTGATTTTACATGAATTTGTTAATAAATCTTCACTAAAATGGTTTTATTTTTGAACTCTTTCAGGTCTATCATCAAGCTTGTATGGTGAAGTTGAGAGTAAGTACAACAAGGAGCGGTGCATGTCATAGTTAAATAAATGTTAAGTTGTTGAAGATGTTCATAATTATGGTTTAATTTTCTTGTTTCATAAGTGTCCGAGACATAAGAGTGCGTTTACATTCCTGGTGACGATCATAATGCGATCAAGCATGTTTGTAAATGTGGTTTAATTTCCATCAGTCCATTTTGTGGTATTGAATTCGACTTAAGTTCTACTTGGTGTTCGATTCCTCAATGAGCAGCCTAATGTTATTCGTGTTCTTTGACTTTCAGTTTCATAAATTTGACTTTTTCTTGAATATCTGAATCACAAAGCTCAAGGCTTCCCCCTTTTCTGGTTTCGAGCAGTGTATGGTCCAATTTTATAGAAAGTTAACCTCATGTTTGGTTATACACTTGTACCATGCATTCGGCTAGTACAAAATCAATATTATTACTACAAGTATACTGTATTAAAAATGGGTCAATAATGACCAAAGTGTATTTCTGATATTGAAATCAGCTCGAATATTTTGATACTTCTCGTATTCCTTATACAGTTAGTACAACTCTATTTTCATCGGATAAGCGTTTGGATAAGCAATCTCAAACTCAAAACTGCGTATTGCTGTTTAGTCTAAGCAAGCCCAAACAGCCCTTTAGCAGTTAATGTGTAGCTTTAAGGTCATCATTGTTGTTTTAACCATATTTCTAGAAATACAACCGTTTAGCTTTTGGATGTTGTCTCTCCTATTTGAAACGATAATAAACGGAGACTTTAGCTTTTACGTCAGATTATGCTGTATACTTACAGTAGCTATTATGTTACCAAACGCTTTGAAAAAACGAACAGCTACTGCTAATAACTGTTTATAATTGGTACTACAACTACCGCTAGTTTTGCAAACAATAACCTTAGTTTATTAGTAGTTTTGAAAAAGTAGAATTGCGACTTGCTTCTTGGATAATATGTAACCTCTTTTGAAATTCAGCCCAAACACCTCTTTATAATCTATATGGATGTTATTGATCCTTCATGTGTATGGATTGATTGACAATAAGCTAACTTAAGGGGTTATTCTGGAACCGAATATAGTGTAGGGGTACAAGTGTAAGTTGTGTAATTAATTAGCTGTTAAATTAGTTAGAGCAAGTATCAAGTGTCTATAAAAAGTGCTTTAGCAGTAGAAAGGAAAGGATGTTACGAGGCATTTACTTTCAAGTTGAATTACATAACATAGTATTTAGAATAAAAAAGTTGTGTAATCAAGCTGTTAAGTTAGTAGGTAAGGAGAGTTATTAGGTATGAAACCAAACAGTGATTAGTATAGTTGCGACTTCTAATCTTATCTTCTTACTTGGATGCTTTAGGATGACGCATGGTATGTAGCGTTTGGGTATTCTAAAAGTATTTGTCATCAAGTTTTACAAATGATTAATATTCCATATTTACTTTTTAAATGAAATGACCCAAGCTCACCCGTTTTAAGCTGATTTAACAGTCTAAGATTCTTAAGCAAAGTACCTGGTTTGATGCTTCATATCTGTAACAGTCTAAGAAAGCAAAGAGCAGTCATATTTGTAACAGTCTAAGATTCTCATGCAAGTGACTATTACCAAGTCATTTGTAGTTATGTGACAGCATTTGCATTTTTGTGAGACCATTTGCAGATGTTAGACCAGTTATTTTCTGAGACCATTTGCAGATGTGAGTTTTTGGTACATTTTGGCCATTTTGGTCACAGCTAATTCAATACAAGTAAGCTTGGACCAACCAAAACACTGCATTACATTAACTTCATTCATTCAAAATAGTGCACTACATTAACTTCACAACTACATCCCCTTTTCAAAAGACTGCATTACATTTTCACTGCCATTACAAGTCAACCCCTCTAAAACAAAACTAAACCCTAAACTCATTTGAGAAGATATAAAATGAGGAAAAACACCCAACTAAACACTAACATCATCTTCAATCTTCTTGTTGATCCACGATTTTGAGCAACAATAGCTTGTAACTCATTCATATTTCGTAATAACCCCGGAATGATTTGCACATATCGATGACACATTGGTGGATTACACCAATCAATAATCCCACATTTAGAACTCTAAAGAAAGAACCTTTCAAAATTAGGTCAAAATCAAGAAAAATATGGAAAAATTAACAATTGATGGCTTACCCCTTTTAGAATAACAATAGAGACGTCTTCCTGGATTAAATTGCGTCCATGAAGTACGAATCACAGGTGGTGATCCACACTGAGGACAACGAACCATGGTTGTGTGTTTTTTGATGAAAATATGGCATATGGGTGGGGCCAGGGTAATTTTTCGCTTACATTAGTAGTGTATAAATTTTAAGATAGAAAGACAAATATGCACTCACGTGAGGGTCACATGTAAGTGCCAACGACTATATTTCACGTTGTTAGTAAAATTGACCGATAGTGGAATGAAACTATCACTTTTTGAATGAAATCAAAATTTTTTAAATTTTGGACCAAAAATGAAATACCAAGCAAACCACAAGGACCAAAAAAGCAGTTAACTCTATAATAAAGTATCATACTCAAACTATATAAAAAAACAAAATTACAAAAAAGATCCTGTTGTTTGAAACACACAACAATCATATTACAACCAAAAACCCTTCCCACATCAATTCCTTCCGAGAACCCTAAAACCATCATTCTAATAAGGTACAGCAAACAAAATTTTAGAAATAATTAGTGTTTTACAATTTATATAATCGATATGGGTTTGTTTTTATAATTGTGATTGTTCATATGGGGTTTTGATTTTTGTTAGTTTAGTTGATGAATTAACGTGTTCATTAGTGGTTTATATATGTATGCACACCAAGTGTTTGTTTTTATGCCTCAATGAAATAGATTGTTTGGGGTTAGTGGCCAAACTTTTTTTTTGTCTACAATTCTGTTACGCCAAGTATGCTGCAAGTGTTAGGTATTGTATTTGATTTTATAGATTAAATAGGCTATAAGGATAGTCGGTAAGTTAACTGCAATTGCCCTCATTGGTTTCCGCTGGCCTTATGGACCTGTAAAAATCCCTTCTATTATATAAATCGCCATTGCATATTTAAAATCGTTATGCAACGCAGCCTGTTTTTATGTTTTATGTTTGCCACTTATCATTAGTTTACATTACAAGCTTAAGGTTTGAGGTTCCTAATTACTCTGAATGTATATAAGCATGTTAAGACACGGTCCTTATTTCCGAATGATATCCGTAAGTTATGAAATCATCCAGTGTCCTGTAATATTGCATATATTTATTTATGTATTTCAATAGCGATATACTTCATAATGCACATTGTTGGCCACTATTTCTTCATATTTATTAAACCTACTATAAACTTTGAATGATACATGTTAGCACTTTTGTAGGTATGTATTGTTAACCTGATTTGCTTGTCTTATGTTCTCTTTGGGTCAAATGTATCAAAATTCGTCAAAAGTTTTAGAAGCTTACAGAATTGGTGCAATAGTCTATCTCTGTTAATAAATAAACATTTGTTTTACTTTACCCAAAGAAAAAGTATGTCTCTATTAATATATAAACATAACCCCAAATTGACCCATTCCTAATTAAATGGGTCATAGTTGCTACCTTAATTATGTATATAAAAGATGTGGTATTTAAAGCACTTAAATCATATAAGAATCATTGTTATGTAGGTATTTATCAGTATTCTGAAGTAAAACCATTTGTTTCTAAGGATGGGTCATGGGAATTGAAATATTAAGTGCACCCTATATACATGAGGATACTTTCTTTGTATGCTGAAAAGAATGATTGATAATTTGTTGTCTACAAAGGACTTATTGGAGTAGGAAGTATGAACGGCCAACGACCCTCCAAGATCTTCACCTTAAGAATGCAGCTTATCTCCACACTATACTCCAAGCAACAGAAGGTTTGCATTGAAATATCTTTAAGGTATGGCTTTTGTCTGTTTTTTTAGTTATTCACCAATTTTAGTTAGGATTCTAATGGGTAGCAAAGGTTGGGGTATTTTGAGTGGCTTCACTTATGTGTGGGCTTAATTTGACATGTATGGTTTACTGGCCTGGTTAATTATTTGTGGTTTTGGAAAGGGTTAGTTCGGTATGGACTTTTTTAGGTTGAATGAATGACCTTTGAATAACAGGTAATGCAATTGAACAGTCAACCTCTAAGACGTGTGCCATTGCTGACTGAAAGTAAGTAACCAGATCTTCCAAACTTGCTCTGAGAATATTTATTATTTTTGGGACAATTTACATGAAACGGGTCACTTTTGGTTAGTTTTATATATAATACGTCAAACGGAAATAAATAAAATGAAAAGCAATAGATTACAAAAACGGTTGAAGAAGTCCAGTTGGTGGTTTGTGACTGGTGAACAGGGTATTTGGATATAGTAAAACTTTTAGTTCTGTGACAATGAGGAAAATAGGTGTTTTGATTCTGGTATAGTTTACTAAGGTTTTACTTCTGCTAGAAATCATTCTATGAAAACTTTATACATGTGCGTTATGCTTAATCTATCAACTTCGTATATCTGTATCAGGTTTGAGAATCGCAATCAAAAGCAGTAGCTTGGTTAAGCATTAGCTCGGGCCAGAATATTGCCTAATCTTCACGTTTACTTGAAACTATTAATGTAGTAGCATTATTAAGGAAGTGGTGAAGAAGATTAACTGCTTACTACGTGAACTCGTGAAGGATGGAATGCAATAAGGATGAAGCCACAAGGGCAAAAGAAATTGTTGAATGTAAAGGGTGCCTAGAAATTTGCTTTAAAGGCCCAACTATTAGCAGTTCTGGATGTGCATGTTGCTGCCGAAAACAAAGTAAGCGGTGAATCGGATTATTATGGGATACTTGGTGTGAATCCGTTAGCAGATGATGATACTGTGAAGAAACATTGTAGGAAACTAGCTTTATCACTTCATCCAGATAAGAACAAGTCTATAGGTGCAGAAGGGGCATTCCAGCTCGTTTCTCAAGCATGGATTCTGTTATCCGATAAAGACAAAAGATTGGCATATGATCATAAAAGGCATGCTCAGTTTTTGAAGCAGATGGTTCCTCAGAACGTGTTTTCACGTGTGCATATACCTCCAACACAGAACGGTTTTCACAATCTCACGAAGAGTGCAGCCCGACAAATGCGGAGGTGGTGCAGATGTGCGAACAAAGAAAAAACGAAGAGTCGAAAGGATGAGACTAATGGGACTACCAAGACGGTTCCCACTTCTGTTCCTTCATCCTCCAGTGAACAAATGGCGTCTGAGACGTTAAAGGTCAAAACTTCTCGAAAAAAGAATAAAGTTAACGGGACTACCAAGACGGTCCCACTTGTGCTCCTGCATCGTCTGGGCCTTGTTTAACAGAGGTTAAAACTTGTCAAGAAAAGTATAAAGTTAATGGGACGACCAAGACGGGTCCCACTTCTATTCCTTTAGCGGTTACTAAACAGATGAAGCATAAGGCGTTTTGGACCGTTTCACGCGACCGAGATTCCGCCACCAAATATCAATGCTTATTCAGTAGTTGCGGGAATTTCTCAAGGAACAGGATTTAGCATTTCAACCCCAGAAACATGCAAGATAACAGGTATTGAGGCTGGTAATGGTACAAGCTCCCAGCAGGGTCCACTAAAAGTGTTCGAGAAGAAGCCCAACTAGAAACTAATATAGAGGAAGCTTTGAGAAATAAGATCACTAAAAAGGAAGCTAAATCCGCATCTAAGAAAGTCAAATCTGTTAAAACAAAGCAAGACATTAACGGGTTTGATGCAATTAAGGAAACAGGGCCTATCGAGAATCAACTTATAAAGAAGGCGACTGCAGAAATAAAGAAGAAACTGGACGAATGGAGTTCAGAGGCCGTAAAATTTGCTGACATGGCAAACGGCTTCTCAAAGAGTAACGAGGCTGACGTACCAGATCCAGATTTCCATGATTTCGATATAGAAAGAAGCGAAAAATGTTTCAAAGAAGGTCAACTCTGGGCTGCTTATGATGATCGTGACGGGATGCCTCGGAACTATGCCATAGTTCACAAAGTACTTTCTTTGAACCCGTTTAAGATGAAAGTATATCGGCTTAGCTCAAAACCTACCAAGAAACCACTTCCATTTCCCGGGTTCCTGGAAGCATTCGGCGAGTTTCAACCAGGAAAACATGAAACCGTTACCTCCCCAAACTATTTTTCTCACAAAGCTAGCTTTACAAAGCAGAGAAACGGTAACATTCGTGTTTTCCCTAAAAAAGGAAGTGTTTGTGCTCTGTTCAAATACGATAAAACACTGGATAGAATAAGACATACTTACGAACTTGCAGAAGTTGACGAGTCCAGTGAAGAAACAGGCATTACCATCACGCCACTAGTCAAAGTTGCAGGATTTAAAACAGTGTTTCACCGACATCTCGACAGCAAAGAAACAAAAGTTATCCTGGAAAAAGACTTTCTTAAAATATCGCATCAAATACCTTCATACCTGCTCATGGGTCAAGAATCTGCAAACGATCCAAAGGGTTGTCTAGACCTCGACCCTGCAGCTATTCCTCCCGAGTTTCTACATGTTTTAGCAGATGTTAAGGAAGCCGATACAATGGATGTCGACAATGGTCCAAGTACGGATGGTGTTTGTTCCATTTAGGTACAAAATTCCTGAACTTGGGAGTTTGGTTTGGTTTGGTTTTTTGGGTTGTTGGATGGGAAAATAGGTAACATGTAGTGTGCATTATGCAGTTGTAACTTGTGCTTAATAGGGTTGTACAACTCAGTTTTTGTTAGCTGCTGCTGTTATATCTTTGACTTTATTTAGAAATGTTTCTTTTGTACTTTTGGAATCCAAACATTGACAGTTAAATTGAGTGTAATTTCTTATTTCAATGTTTCATTTGAATGTGTAGTTTCTTACAGCAAGGTTCCAATTTAAGTGATGGATTTACTGAATGATTTCTTATTGAAAGGTTTCATTTTAATTTGCAACGGTTCTAAATTCCAAATTAAGTTATGGATTTACAAAGTTGTTTGCTTTCTTTTTCATAAAATATAACTCTGTATTTCAAACTTATTCAACAACTTATATTTGCTACCTGTAGGGCTGAGCGTCGGTCCAAAACCGAACCGAACCGACCCGAACCGACGAAACCGAAAACCAAAAATCATAAAAAGCCTAAACCGAAGCCGAACCGAATATGGTCAGTTCGGTTCGGTTTTGTGTCAGGTCCGTCGGTTCGGTTCGGTTTACGTGTGTTTGTGCATGTTTTCGTCGGTTTTGGGTCGGACCGAACCGAACCGACCCGAAACCGAAAATCGTAAAAAACCAAAACCGAACTGAAGGGTTGTTGGGTCGGTTCGGTTTTTGTCGGTTCGGTCGGTTTTGTTGGTCCGGTTCGGTTTTGAACCTTCCATGCTCAGCCCTAGCTATGTGTGAATTTCACAGGCATATGGGCTTGTAAGCTAAAAAACAAAAAAACAACAGCTACAAAACAAGAAACATTGGCTATAAATCAAATGGTTTTAAAACTTCAAAATGTCTTTTGTCTTCCGGCTAGGATATGTCCAGCCCACGATCTACAAAACAACCACTTCCCTCCAAAATTAATACCAAACCGACCCATATCACTACATAATCCATCACCCAAACACTCTATATATCCTGCACAAATAATTACCCATTAACTAAAAGTTATAATCTTACCACCACTACGATATCTTGTTTTGAATTTTTAAACATCAAAAACGTATTTCCCTCTCAAATTACCTTCAAAACACCACGATTAAACATCGCAAAACTCTTTACAGGGTCTTCAAATTCCACTTCTGAATTAGGCCACTGAAACCCTGATATTGAGCTGGTCCAAACACCATTCATTCCATGATCTGCCAAAGCTTCTTCAAAGTAAGCAAAATGAAATCCAGCCATCTTAACAAGATAATTACCAGCAAAGAAATAACCAAAACCCGGCAATCTAAGCCACATATTACCAACAAAAACTATCAAACCAGCAGACAGAAGAGAAATCTAACCCAATATCATATTTACTATCAAAAACACTTGTGTCCACATAAAACAGTTTAAACTTTTTATGTGTTGTTGCTCAAGGTTTAACCTGGAAGTTAATCTTATTAGCTTTCTAAGATCAGATAATTTCGTTGTTATTTTGAATATAATCAAGTGTCAAAAAACTTTTTTTTTCTTTTCTTCTCAAACTCTTTTAATGAGTATACACTCAAATAAGTTCTCCTATCTTGTAAGTATTTAACTGAGACATTTTATCAAACGGCGTATGTGCATATTACAACTGACTCGTTTAAACGATTAAAAGATGCAAATGAACTCGAATAAAGAAATGCAATACTTTCAAATTATAACTTACCAGTCAAATTGTCTTTGTCAAGCTGAGAAGGAATGTGTGGATGATAGACCATAGGTGATGCTACTTGGGTTGCATGATTGATATGTTACAATGAAATCTTAATGTCGTGCTACTTGGGTTACATAGAAAATAGATATTATCCGATAAGATATTTGTGGATGCCATTATCTTCACAATTTAAGTGTGGTGAATGTTAAACATAGATAATTGAAAATATTATAATCTCTTAAAAGTCATGGTATTCTCAAGATGATAAGAAATTTGTGGAATCCATAGTTGCATGTCATGAACGTTAACATGCAAAAACTAAGTATAAAAAGCCAATACTTGTTCTCACAATTGCAAGTAAATTTCCAAAAATGAAGTCACCACAAGCAATAATTCACTTATCATCTTCCTCTCTTATTTCTTTTCTCTTTTTTGGTCTCGCGATAACATGTCTTACTTCCGCCACTGTCTCTGCTTCCTACGGCGGTAATGAGACTGATTATCAGGCGTTGTTGTCATTTAAGTCAAAGATCACCCGTGATCCATACAATGTTCTAATCTCGTGGAACCATTCCTTTCATTTCTGTGAATGGAGTGGTATTTCATGTGGAAAGCGGCACAAACGAGTGACTGTTTTACGACTGGTTTCGCAAGGCTTACAAGGCTCGTTGTCTCCTCATGTAGGAAACCTCAGCTTCCTCCGCGAGCTTTATCTCGGGAACAACAGCTTTCAAGGAACCATTCCTCATGAACTTGGTCATCTATTTAGGCTACATCGTCTTTTCCTTTCTGAAAACAACTTCAGTGGAGTCATTCCAACAAACTTATCTTGTTGTTCTAACCTCGAAGAGCTTTGGCTTGCTCGAAATAATCTAGTTGGAAGCATACCCAAGGAGATTAGTTTACTCTCGAAACTTAAAATTCTTAAAATTCACACAAATAAGTTAACAGGTGGAATCCCACCTTTCTTGGGGAATATTACATCAATGGAAGTATTTTCGGCAACTAGGAACCCGTTGGGTGGGAGAATTCCAGATACCTTGGGTCATTGGAAAAGCTTGAAAGTATTTGCGTCTGGTGTCTGCAACTTATAGTTAATTTTTCTTTATCTACTAATCACCTCACTGGTAGTCTTCCTACAGAAATTGGTAATCAGCTCCCAAATCTTGGGTTACTTCAGTTAAGGGATAACAAACTGACCGGAGTTCTTCCACCTTCTATTTCTAATTGTTCTAAATTATGGTTTCTTGAAATGTATGACAACAATTTTAGTGGCAAGTTGACTATCGACTTTTCAAAACTAATAGATATTACAATAATTAGATTATATGATAACAACTTCCATGGACGCGGAGAGGCTGATGACATGAGGTTTATTGATTCTTTGAAAAACTGCACGAGACTAGTATGGTTGGGACTTTCTAATTGCAACTTAAGAGGAATACTTCCGATATCAATAGGTAATCTTTCTGATGAACTCCAAATTCTAGGTTTAGGAGACAATCAATTATTTGGAAGCCTCCCTTCAAGTATAGGTAGTCTAGTTGGTTTGACCAATTTAGATTTAGGGCCTAATTTATTCAAAGGAAATATCCCCACTACCATTGGTAAACTACAAAAGCTACAAGTTCTTGATCTAGATAAGAATCAATTTTCAGGGCCTATCCCTGATGCTATTGGGAACTTATCACTGTTGACTATACTTTACTTAGATTACAACAAATTAGAAGGTCATGTTCCATCAAGCCTCGGGAATTGTAAAGAACTTAATGGGTTAAACCTTGAATACAATAGACTCACTGGAAACATACCCACACAACTTTTTCAACTTCCATCACTAAATTATTTTTTAATTTTCTCTCAAAATAGGCTATATGGTTCAATTCCATCAGAGATTAAAAACCTCAAGACGTTGAGCGAGCTTGATTTATCTTATAATAATTTTTCAGGCACCATTACTAGTAGCCTTGGTGAGTGCAATAGCCTTACAACGTTAAACCTAAGAGGCAACAGATTTCAAGGCATAATACCATCTTCATTCAGTTCCTTGGGAGGATTGGGGGTACTTGACATTTCAGAAAATAATTTATCAGGTAGAATTCCACAATTTTTAGACAAATGGAAATCCTTAGAGTATTTGAACCTATCCTTTAATGATTTTGAGGGTGAAGTACCGACTGTAGGAGTGTTTGCCAATGCAAGCGCATTTTCGGTTTTGGGGAACCATAAGCTTTGTGGTGGTTTGGATACACTCGAGTTACCCAAATGCAAGGAGACGGGTAGTAACAAAAAAAGGTTTCATTTCTATATATTAGTCATCGTGATAGCACCAACGTTGCTCATAATATTATGTTGTGTATATCTTTTGTGTAAGAAGAAACGCAATAGTCAACCATCTGAGTCATCGGGTCGTGAACGGTTCATGAAAGTTTCTTACAGTCAACTTCTCAAGGCTACTGATGGCTTCTCTGCAGCATATTTGATTGGGGAGGGTGGGTTTAGCTCAGTTTACAAAGGAATCCTCGATTCTAATCATAATAAACCTGTTGCAGTCAAAGTTTTGCATCTTCAAAATAAAGGAGCTTACAGAAGTTTTCTAGCAGAATGTGAAGCATGGCAGAATATTCGACACCGTAATCTGTTGAAGATAATAACTTCATGTTCAAGTGCTGATTTCCAAGGAAATGATTTTAAAGCTCTGGTTTATGAGTTTATGCCGAATGGAAGTGTACACGATTGGGTTCATTCAAGTGAAAATACATCGAAACTGAACCTTCTTCAAAGAATGAATATTCTTAGAGATGTTGCCACTGCACTTGATTATCTTCACAATCGCTGCCAAACAACGATTGTCCACGGTGACTTGAAGCCAAGTAACATTCTACTTTATGATAATATGGTGGCTCATGTTGGAGACTTTGGTTTAGCTCGACTACTTGGTACAAACTTAAACCAAAACAGCTCAACCGGGGTTAAAGGAACAATTGGTTATGCACCTCCAGGTAATTCCACTTTTATTCCATGATGCTTATATTTATTTACAGGTTAAAGTTTTTAAATTAATTAATTGTTATTCATTTGTAGAGTATGGTATCGGGAGCGAGATGACAAGTTGTGGGGACGTCTACAGTTTTGGAATATTATTACTAGAGGTGATGACCGGTAAAAAGCCAACACACGGCATGTTTATTGAAGGTCTTAGCCTTCATAAATTTGCTTACATGGCATTACCGGATCATGTAATCGATGTTATTGATGATGATGCAATTGTGTTGCAAAGTACGGAAGCGAATGCAAAGAAAGTGGAAGAATGTTTGGTTGCAATTATCAAGATTGGAGTATCGTGCTCTGTGGATTCCCCACCACAACGGATGAAAATTGAAATTGTTGTCAACGAGTTAACGCGCATTCTCGATGTGCTTCAAAATATATAAGGTAATACGTTGTCCCATTTTGTAGAATCCGATTTTACATGAGTTTGTTAATAAATCTTCACTAAAATGGTTTTATTTTTGAACTCTTTTAGGTCTATCATCAAGCTTGTATGGTGAAGTTGAAAGTAACTACAACAAGGAGCGGTGCATGTCGTAGTTAAATAAATGTTAATTTGTTGAAGATGTTTGTAATTATGGTTTAATTTTCTTGTTGCATAAGTGTATGAGATATAAGAGTACGTTTACTTTCGTGGTGACGTATGTATCAAGCATGTTTGAAAGTGTGGTTTAATTTCCATGAATCCAATTTGTGGTATTGAATTCTACTTAAGTTCTACTTGGTGTTCGATTCCTCAATGAACAGCCTAATGTTATTCTTCTTCTTTGACTTTTAATTTCATAAATTTAACTTTTTTATGAATATCTGAATGAGAAAGCTCGAGGCTTCCCCCTCTTCTAGTTTCGAGCAGTGTATGGTTCAATTTTATAGAAAGTTAACCTCAGTTTTGGTTATACACTTGTACCATGCATTCGGCTAGTACAAAATCATTATTATTACTGCAATTATACTCTATTAAAAATGGGTCAATAATGACCAAAGTGTATTTCTGGTACATAAATCAGCTCGAATACTTTGATACTTTTCATATTCATTATAGAGTTGGTACAACTCTATTTTCGTCGGATAAGCATTTGGATAAGCAATCCCAAACTCAAAACTGTTGTTTTAACCATATTTCTATAAATGGAGACTTTAGCTTTTACATCACTTTATGCTCTATACGTACTTACAGTAGCTATTATCTATACTACTATATAAAGTGTTTAGGGCATTCTAAATAAAGAAGTCTTAAAATTTATAAGAGAAAAAACATTTCTAATAAAAGTAACCACTAAACTTGTAACCAAAAGTACAATTCATATAGCAATTGGTACAAAACCATAATGTATAAATCATCTAACTTGTAACATTTGTGTACATTAATGGCAGAATTAATGATATCATAAAAATACTCTCACTCAAAAGTATAATTAATAGAGCACTTGGTTCAAAACAATAACGAATAAATCATCTAATTTTTCATTTTCATTAAAACACTAACTAAATGAAATTTACAAATCATTAATAATATAATTAAAATACCCCGTCTCTCAAAAGTACAATTAATATATCAAATGGTACAAGACAATAATGCATAAATTATTTTATCATTTACATCTTTCAAACACCTACTAAATGAATTTTACAATTCATTAAGGATAGTATTAAAATACCATTTCACTCAAAAGTACACTTAATGTATCACATGTTACAACAATAGCGAATAAATCATCTTATCTTTTATTTCTTTTTTAAAATACCCACTAAATAAAATTTATAAATCATTAAGTGGATCATAGAAACCAATCTTTTATGTAGTCAGACTTTATGACACCAACTTTTTCACCACCTTTTTTGACCACGCAACAAACCATCATTTACCACCACAACTTAGCAATATAGACACCACTAGATGGTGCTAAAGCCGCTATTTTAAAACACCATTTATTTTTAAATGGTATATAATATTACACGTCCTAAACGACTAGCAATATCGTCATTGCATTGTGATGCATGTCTGCCATTTTTTTAAAGCAATGTTGTGCGGTAATGTAGTTCCATTAAGTTAACGCCATGTATTAAGTTAGCATCATGAAAACATATAATCGCATAGCCACCTTGCTATAAAAGCTTTTTATTATGTTACTAAACGCGTAAGTAAGAAGACAAACTAATTTCCAATTAATAACCTCTGTGTTGGAATTTTTTTTCCTTCTTTAAGAGCAATGCATTGAAAAAACCTTGCTATCACCAAAAAATATAGTCACACGGGTACCTGCCGCTGCAACGCGCGGGTACCCGGCTAGTGTTACCAAACGCTTTGAAAAAACAAACAACCACTGCTAATAACCGTTAATAATTGGTACTTCAACTACCCTAGTTTTGCAAACAATAGACTTGAGTTTATTAGTAGTTTTGAAAAAGTAGGCGTTATTCTGTATGGATTGATTGACAATAGGTGAGCTTAAGGGTTTATTCTGAAAACTGAATATAGTGTAGGGGTACAAGTGTATTGATTCAAATGAAAATTGTATTGATTCAAATAAGGAAAAGATCCATTGACATTACAAATGAGTTGATAGTTTGATACATTGAGCTAGCCTACTGTATGACTACTCTTGCAAACATCACATCTAAAAAGACACAAGCCAACCTTATTAACTACTTGAGCAGAAACGAAAATAAAACACACACCATAGACGTCACTGTAAGTATCGTTATCATCACTGCCTTTGAATAACTCGAGAAAAACAGATGGGGTTTGATAAAGCTGATGTCGTCTCCAATCTGCCTTTAGAATTGAGAATCAGGCTACATGATGAATACATAATAAATCTTGACTTTACCCATCCATGTACAAGCTCCAAATAACACTAATATAACTAGCAATACACCACATTGACCACCTGCACTAACTAAAACAAACACACTTTATCATTCTTTCGAGCTTCAAACATATAAATGGTAGTAAATGTTAAGCCTTGGCATTGGTGATATCACTGAGCCCATTCCAGTAATTTGTTGCTCTTTCAAGCATTTTACTTATAAATGGATCAGTTTACGTTATGTTATATTCAATAGGTTCAACAGGCTGACAACATTCATTAATCATTATTTTTAAACAAGTTTAAGAAAAGGACAGACCACGTTTGCAGGTAACCTGATCCAGTCCAGACTAAAATGACCAGTTTGACTTGTTTCCCAACCTGGCTAGCTGCCCGTTATGGAACACCTCTAGTTTAGATCATCTACGGTGTGACTGATAAAGCATTAGCCAATGCTTTTCTGCAATACAAAGAAATGGGAATACCAACGGGTTAGGACTGAAGTGTCATATATATGGTTCACAATGTTAACGAGTCTATGTCAAAAACAACCATTTATAGTAGCAAAATTGAGGATCTTGCAACAAAAGTCAAACATATCAATAATGCTTTAAACACATAGTTTTCTTGTGGAGCTTTAGTAATAACTTACGGAATGGGCTCAGTGCTATCACCAATGGCAATTATCATTTGTTCATCAGGGTATTTTAGCTTATGTGCAGCCATTCTTCTACGCATCTTTAATTCCAGCAACACATTTCATGTATCTAAGTCTCATGTCCAAATGAAAAATAACAAGTTTTTATATCTATGTCTTTATTTATAAGAAACATGTGACTGTGATACGGATGTAAACCAATCTATAGTGACAAAAAATCGAAGCCGTAATTTGACAAGTACCCTTGTATTCAGTGTATATATAGGCTTTCATGTTCTTTTTGGTCCACCTTATCTCTAAACCCTCATGTTCTGTGATATAAAAAAAAATGGCAAGCAAGTGTTGAGAGATGAAATGCCTACAATGCTAAATTTACTCCACTAGCAGATCTAAATATATACAATTGAAATTTACAATTAAACCCTAAGTTTCAATTAGATCTTCAACTACAAACACATATACAACATAATTTGAACTTAAACATTTATTTCATACAGCTAACAAATCAAATCTTAAAAAAAATGCAAGCATGAACCCAAATACAAAAGCTTTACCAATAAACTGCTAGTTTGAGGTCATATAAACCATCAACAATTGGAATTTTATGATTAAATGGATGTCAGAGAAAGATTGCATAACTTGTTGTTGAAGATTTTCAAACTCAAGCCGTCAATTGGAAGCATGTAAAAAGTCAGTTAAGGGGGAGAAATCCCACTCAAAATGGAAAAGTTAAAACAAATAAAGCCGGGTTTTTATTTATAAAACAGGGCTCTCTGTTGTGGCCAATAGAATTTCAGTACCAATGTACATAGCCATGTGACCAATCTTCAAACCCAAACACTCCTTTTAAATATAACTGATATTCAATAACCAGATATTTCCAAATCTAACCAGTGTGTATATAGGTTTTTTCATTTCATAACCGGGCTTTATGCCTTTGTTTTTGACGGACACCTTTGTAGATCCCTTTTCTCCTATTAACAGGGCTCTATTAATTTCAGTACCAAGGCACATAGCCATCTGACCAATCATCAAACCCAAACACTCCTTTAAAGATAACTGCTATTCAAACTTAATTTGGCACAAATAATTTCAGAGAAACTAATCCTTACAGCTTTTAAAACCAAACTTAACAAAGATAACGCCTTTATATACGTGGTTCTTATCTCTAGGCGGAACAAGGCTACATACATTATATTGGCTTCAATCATGCCCAAAGGATACTAAGATGATGTAATGTATCAGGATATCCTTATGCTTATGCGTTTATTCATTATCGAAAAACCCCTATTCCCCCAACTAACTAATAAGCACTTTGGCATAAGCTTGCCCAGCCTATCTAAGTTCTTTATATAAGCTTAACCAAACACCCCTAAATCCCATATTCCCATGACAGATATCCCTCTCACAAACTCACGTTGCTTTACACATGATAATTAAGAAAAATACAAATACATCACAATGTATAAGCTTTGTATCTTTTTTTATACCCAATAGCTTATTAACCAAAAACCCATCTCACCAAATCTCTCATTTCTTCAAACTTTGACTACCAAACAGTTTTGAAGTTAAATGATACGTGCATGACAAGACCAAGTCCTATGAAATAACCACTGTTTCCACCTATTATGCACATTCACGTTTAGCTTTAGAGTAGTTATTTGCATGCATCAGTTGTATTTCCATTCCTAGATTAGTGGAATAGTGGAGTAGTACAGTTATTTTATTGTTGGCATCATTTAGTCTTATTTATTTGTAAACCTTGCATTAGTAACAGATATGAATGAAAAAGAATATTAAAGTCTAGTTCCTCTTTAGTTTCTTGGAGTCTTGCCCGCTCTAAGGGCCTTATCATTCCGTCTCTTTAGTCTACTTCTTGGGAGATTGACCATCTCAAATCGGTCTTCTATCAATGGTGCTTTCATTGACTTACTCGATACCTCCAAGACAATACCAACCTTCCCTACAAGAATCCATGGCCACCCTGGCCGACAACATATCCAAACTCGAAGCCGTCATTGCCAAACTCCTTGCCACTTCCGTCTCCACTGCCTCCCATTCCGATAGCATCTCGAAACACCTTCCTGTCACCACCAATCATTTTACATCCATCACCGAGTCACTATCTTCCCCACTATCTATCCAACTCGAAAAGCAAACTGATGTTATAGTCAATCCAACATTATACAACACCAAGGTTCTACCTTCATTTCCATTGCCACGAACCCACAGCCTCCAAATCCGCCCCTCAAATATCTGCCCTCCCACTTTCAGTGTGGCGAAATTGACTGAGAAACAAACCAGTGACAAACTTTCACCACCGAAAAGTTCACCTTCGATAACGTGTTTGGCCCAGACTTCCTATACAAATACGATAAGACTCGTGGAGATGAAACAAAGAAGTGTTGACAACCTTTGTTTTTATTGTGTGTTAAATTACTTTTCGGGACACCGGTGCAAACCTCCTGCCTTTGTTTTTCTTGACCCTCCTTGGAAACCTCATGAACTGAGTTACACAATCATGAGCCTTGAGGACAAGGCTCGTTTTGAGGCGCGGAGTATTGATACGTGCATGACAAGTCCAAGTCCTATGAAATAATCACTGTTTCCACCTATTATGCACATTCACGTTTAGCTTTAGAGTAGTTATTTGCATGCATCAGTTGTATTTCCATTCCTAGATTAGTGGAATACAGTTATTTTATGGTTGGCATCATTTAGTCCTATTTATTTGTAAACCTTGCATTAGTAACAGATATGAATGAAAAAGAATATTAAAGTCTAGTTCCTCTTTAGTTTCTTGGAGTCTTGCCCGCTCTAAGGGCCTTATCATTCCGTCTCTTTAGTCTACTTCTTGGGAGATTGACCATCTCAAATCGGTCTTCTATCATTAAATAAGAAGGTTCTGGTTTTCAATTTTTATAAAATTTGGGGATTTTGTTTAAATTCAAAGAATTTATAAAGGGTTACTGTTTCGTTGGTGTTAGAGCAGCAGGGTGGTGGTGGCTGTCGGAGATGGTGATGGTTGTTAGAAATTGTTCCAGAAAGTGATAATGAGGACCCAAAACAATTACAAACAAACTTCAAACTAAAACAAAAAGAAGACCAGTGCAAAAACATACCCCATAAGTTCGGATATTAAATCCAAAAATTAAAGCCTAAGGCTTACAAGCTAGCATAGCAGCCCCACGTCACAAAACCAAGCCTGACCCATAAATTAAATCCATGTTGCCATATGTATACCAGGTATAAAAATATAGCAGTGCAGACCCAACTAATAACATAACAGCAAAATGAAAGACTTGAATTGCCAAACTACAAAAGGAGACCAAAACTTGCAGACCTGCTAGACCACTGCTAAACCACAGAAGTAGAACTGCATAATATTTGCTGCTGAACCCACTGTTGAACCCACTATCTCGCCAGATGATCATTTCATTTACTGCCAAACAGGAAACTGTCCTTATGAAGATAGATAGCTTATCCCAAACACTCAGAAGATAAAAAACATCTCACAATTAGATCAAACTGTACTGGTTACGTTACATTAAAACCATGAGTTGAGGTAACCAACTCTTACCTGAATCAAACGTTTTGCTTCCACTTGAATCACAGTACTTTCTGCTTTTATTTTGTCCACTGCTGGATACACCACTTCCAGCGTCATCTTGATCAGCTAGTGAGGATTTTTACATATCTTCATCTATAGATGCCATCATAGAAGAAACTTTTGGTTTGGGAACTTTAAATGATCCTTCAACTCGTTTTGCACTTGGAAACACATATAATCCTGAAACGTAGTCAACTTTGTGCTATTAAAGGAACTGAAAATGTTTAACTCTTGAAAATGTTAACACTCAAACAAGATACAAGTACACTGTAAACCTCAAAAACCGATCCTTATAGCTTTTATAACCACACTTAACAAAGATAACGCCTTTAGATATGTGGTTCTTATCTCGAGGCGAACAAGGCTACATACATTATATTAAAACCATGAGTTGAGGTAACCAACTCTAACGTATCAGGATAACCTTATGCTTAACTTATGCTTTTATTCATTATCGAAAAAACCCCTGTTCCCCCAAATAACTAATAATCACTTTGGCATAAGCTTACCCACCCTGTAAGTTCTTTATACAAGCTTACCTAAACACCACCTAAATCCCATATTCTCATGACAGGTATCCCTCGCACAAACGCACGCTGCTTTACACATGATAATTACGGAAAAAAGAAATACATTCCAATGTATAACGCACTTTGACATAAGCTTTACCCAAACACCTTCAATAAGCTTTGTAACTTTTTTTATACCCAATAACTTATTAACCTCTTAAAATAAGCCTAGAAAAACTCGGATCACAAAGTGATCCACGATTACTAGCTACAAGGCCAGTGACAGACTCGGCCAAAAGATTCAATTTGGTCACAAGTTGGTCAGCTCGGTGCTAACTTGTAAAAAACTCGGCTTGATGTATTTTAACAAGTGTGTTAAAGTTTCTAAACATATACTTCTAGGGTCCATGAACATTTATATAGTCCTTTAAACATGTCATACTCTTACACATAGCTTCAAAACTTACATATAAAAATTCCTATCTAAGACTATGAGTACTCCCCGCCTAGGCCGATAACTCACTACAAGCAAAACAACATACAGTATTAGCCTTCAATCATGACCAAAATATACTAGGGGGATGTTTAGGTAAGGTAAGAGTTAATAAAACTTATGCATTTTTGAAATACCCCAAACTAATGGAATCAGCTTATTAGCTTTGTCATCCCCTTAAAAACACATAAGCCCTTTAAAATAAGAAAAAATTCAATAAGCTTTTTTGCTTTATTAAAACACAATAAACTATTAAGCTCTTTAACTAAGCTCATCGAAACACCCCCCTAAACCCCAATGATTCCCATGGCAGCTATCTCTCACACAAAATCAGATTTCTCTAAATAATTATGATTCGATAACAAGGCTACACACATTATATTGGCTTCAATCATGCCCAAATGATACTAAGATGATGTAATATATCAGGATATCCTTATGCTTAACTTATGCATTTACTCATTATCGAAAAAACCCCTGTTCCCCCAAATAACTAATAAGCACTTTAACATAAGCTTGCCCAGCCTATATAAGTACTTTATACAAGCTTACCCAAACACCCCCTAAATCCCATATTCCCATGACAGTTATCTGTCTCACAAACCCACGCTGCTTTACACATGATAATTAGGAAAAATACAAATACATCTCAATGTATAAAGCACTTTGACATGAGCTTACCCAAACAAATTCCTGCACCTTTTTTTATGCCCAATAGCTTATTAACCTCTTAAAATAAGCCTACCCAGTGTTGTAAAGCTCGAACTACAAAGTAATAGGCGATTACAAAGTAATCGGCCAAAAGATTCAATTTGGTCAAAACATGGTCAGCGCGGTGCTAATTCGTAAAAAAACACGGCTTGAAGTGTCTTAACAATCGTGTTAATGTTTCCAAGCATACTTTTTGGTCCTATAAACATATCATATAATTTCAAAACTTGTACATAAAAATTCCAATACCCCACGTACTCCCCGCCTAGGCCAATTACTCGCTGCTGCATAGCGAGATTTGCAACCTTAATTTCAGCTTTTTTAGAACCCAATAACCTATTAAGCTATTTAAATAAGCTTACCCAAACACCCCCTAAATCCTGTACGATCATATTACTATAACACATAATAGTCCAAAAAAAGGCAAATACATCATCCCAATGTAATAAACATAAGTCCTCACCTAATAACGATTTCTCAGACCGATGGTCCGAAGACGACTCGATCTTTCCCCGGAAACTGCAATCCACCAACACCAGTCTCCTCCGGCTCCAACGTGCCCGTCAAACACGTGAACACCTAACAACAAACAAAAACCTTTACACTTAGGCTATGTTTGACAAAACTAGCAGCAAGTAATTGTTTGTTTTATAAAAGTGTAAAACAACTTAAAACCTCAACGGTCTTTTATTAGCATTTTAAATAGAAGCGTTTAAACAAAATCTAGAAAATGAACGCGTCTAGTTGCCAAACAATAAGCATTATATTCTAGACAGTAAGGCTATGTTTGGTAAAATAATGTAAAACCAAAACGCGTGCGTTTCAAATAAACAAAATCCAAAAGCTACAGTAGTTGTTTGTTTTATTTGACTATGCCCTGTTTGGCTAGGCTTTTTTTATCATAAGCCGATTTGGGCTTATTTTTAATAAGCTCCGATTTTGTGGCTTATTTTGAGACTTGTCGGCTTATTTAAGTTTATTATGATATTATAAACTTATAAAAGCCAACAAGTCTCAAAATAAGCCACAAAATCGGAGCTTATAAAAAATAAGCCCAAATCAGCTTATGATAAATAAGCTTAGCCAAACAGGGCCAAATCTCATACGCCCATATTTTCCGGCTTATTTACAGACTTGTGAGCTTATTATGACTTAAAGATGGAAGATAAGCTCATAAGG
Organism: Chrysanthemum makinoi; assembly: GCA_910596185.1. NCBI lineage: Eukaryota > Viridiplantae > Streptophyta > Magnoliopsida > Asterales > Asteraceae > Chrysanthemum > Chrysanthemum makinoi. Next base: position 37,790,478 of record OU343225.1, on the reverse strand, counting down.
TAGTAAAAAGCCCGAAAAGGATGAGCTTATGAGATATAAGCCAAACCAAATAAGATCATAAGCCAAAAATAAGCTTAAACAACGAACTCCAATTAATAAAATTGGCAAACCCCAATTAGTCCATAGTTCTAATCACCTAAGTATGTTACACTAATATGAGTATATATTAATAAATATATCACAGCCTATTAGACCCTAAACGTTAAATTAAAATCCTGTAAACCTCTATAATCTACCATTTTCAAGAATGAGAATGAGAACGTACCATCGGTGGTTTTGGTGTGAAATGATACAATGAAATGAAACAAACAAAAAATGGATTGGAAATGTTGGGTGGGATTTAGAGTAAGTGTGTTTGGATGGGATTGCCAGCGTGGCAACTAAAAAGCAAATACACCAATTACTATTTGCCTTTATTTTTGGATTATCTTTAGTTTTTTAAATGAAAGAACAAAAGAGAAGAGTTAAAAATTGGCAGAAAAGAAGAGAAGATGAATGAAATTAAACTTTTTATATTATGTTCCCAAGTTAGGAGAGAAAAGAAGAGATAACATATGATTTTACAATTATACCCTTAGTTATATATAAAAGTAATGTTTTATTTTAGGTCATTTAAGTAACTTTAATTATTTAAAGTTTCTTAATATAATTTCTCTCCAAGTTATTCCAGTTTTAGAGAGAAAGTTTTGGAGATAAGTTTAGCCAAAATTACTCCTGTCTTCTTTTCTCTTCTCTCCTAAAAAAACTCAGGAACACAAATTTATTTTGTTTTCTACCCACTTCTTTTCTCTTCTTTTAAAAATAAAACTCGGGAACGCATCATAGGACTCAAAAAATGCATTTATATGTTTTTGTTTTATACATAGCTTTATACAATTTATTTAAATTTCACCCAACTAATGTTTTTATTAATTATCCAATATTTTCAAGTTGTTGTTTTCACAAATTTTACACTTAAAATTTTATGTTTTTTGTCTTCAAAAAATTTATCAGAGTTTGACAAATTTCTTTTTAAATTTGACTTTCAACTAACCAATAAGAATGCTCTGTTTTGCCACGTGTCAAATAGAGCAATCTGGTTGGCCTATTTTTTTTCTTCTTAATAAAGTTGTTTTAGCAAAAACTTTAGAAATAATACACTCCTAATTCTTTTATTGTATAAAAGATAACACAAACCACAATACAATCTCACAAACCCACAACTTTATGGTTGATATGCACGCTCACATATCATTAAGTCAAAAACTTTGGGTTTTATTAGTATTATGTTTTTCGATTGTGTAACATAATTTTCATCAACTAATAGCCTAAGAGCATGGGGTACAGTAATGAGTGAGCCTCGTCAATCCGAGGTGTACATCACAGTTGCACCGGTTGGTGTACTTGCCAAGTCTTTCACCAATTTTTTTGCGCTTGCATGGGAGAAATTTGCATTTTTTTATTTTTTATTTTAATTGATTAAAAATGGATGGGTTTGTGTTTGTGTTGTGTTTTTTTTGAGAGTGTATGTTTTATGTGTGTGTGTGTAGGGAGGGGGGGGTGTGATATGAAGATGAAGGGTGTGATGTGTGTTTGTGTTGGTTTGCAAATTTTTTTTATTGATTAAAAATGGTGTGTGGTGTATTTTTATTGACATGTTTTATTTTTTTATTTTTATTTCAATGAATAAAAAATTAGTTGATTTGAAAAATAAAAAAGAAAATAAATTGGTTGGTCCCAAAAGTGAATTTTTGACTTAAGTTACCGAGGAGGATGTTTTTTTTGTTGTGTGAGTGCGAGGTAAGTTAAAATGGGAAAATCGAGATGGCGTTGAAGTGAAGCTTTGGCTTAAGTTACTGCATGCTTTTTTTGACTTTAAGCCGGCCTTACGCAAAAATTTAATGGTAAAGATATGCAAATGCATCCTTTACCCAAATAAGATACTATGTATATACATCTTTTCACCTTTCCAATTGTACACTACAAAATACGAATTTATAATTATCAATTCTTAGGTAGTATGTAAATCAATTCCTGTCCATCTAAAAGGGTAGAACATAAAGGTTAATTTTTGTTCGTCGACAAAATAAGAAAACTTGCCACTTTTTCATTAGATATATCAATAGACATATGCCCACACGTAGAAAAACCATCGTTGACAAACAAATGAGCAACCAAAATGACATATTTCATCGTTTAGGACCACAATTACATCCAACAAACATTCAATGTATATACACTAGTATAGATTACATTTACCAAAAATATTAAGGGGCCATAAATGACATTACGGAAAATAATTAATCGATAATGATGAGTTAAGCCAAAAAGAGGGATGCTATTGATTGAGAGGGTGTTTAGCTATATATAGGTTCTTATTTTTTAAATGGACCGAGTCAAAATGTCAATCTTTGTGTTTCCATTATGATTGTTTGATCCTCATAAGAAAACATCTCGGTGACTTATACTTTTTTATCCATTAGTGATCCAAATAAAATATTTTGTCCCTGTTTAGATCCTTGACGCCATAAACATCATGTTTGAAATAGGAAAAAATTGAAAATGTCACATTTTTGTGTTGATTTGATATGCAATACAGGCTTATTGTGCCTTTGATGTTTGAAACGCGGATACAGTAGCCGGTTTACCTGACCAAGTCTCTACACATATAGCCACTTTGCCTGTCAAAATATCAAATTTACATGGGCCATGGTCAGCTTTGAAGAGTCATCGTTCCATGATTTTTTTTCTTTTACTTTTGATTATAACATATTGATGTTCTATGTTTAATTGAGCATTTTGTTCATTATGCAATTCATCTACATCTGGACACTTCAGTATATGTTACGCCCCGTGACCGGTTTGATCAAAAAAATTGACTTTTACGCGGAAATGACCTAACTTTAATATACATTGTGTTACTCTTTTGACCATTAACAAAAATCTATAAACATTCAGACCTTGTGACTATTTTTAAATGAAAATAGACTCAATTACCTTTAAAACGGCATGTGACTCGACTTCCAACAAGCCACGGCTGATTTCATACAAAATAAAAAAAGGCCAAAACCTAGAAAACCCCTCTTGTGCATTAAGGAGCCCTCTTATGCACTAAGGAACCCCTCTTGTGCACTAGTGCTCTTTTATGCACTAAAGAACCCCTCTTATGCACTAAGGAACTCCTCTTGTGCATTATTTTCTCAAAATGACCCGTAACACCTTTTAACATAAAATCACACATTAAACCTATATTTAAACACATGTTGTGGACGTATGGTCCGGACTGGGCCAGGAATGGGTCAGGCCCGGCAGATGCGGCCCACTCTATGCCTAAACCCTATTCTATCCCCTATAAATACATGACAGTTATCTCTAACCTTAACTAACTTTGATATGCTACATCGCATACTAACTTTGAGATGCTACATCGCATACTAACTTGACCGTCGGAGGTGGACCCCGGGGCTACGGCCTCGGGTCCACTCCTAACGGGTTCTCTTTGTTGACAGGTCTACTAGGACTCGAGAAGACGACTAACGGCCCAAGGAGAGTCGTTGAATCTAGTCCGCGCCAGATTATGCATCAACACATGTAATCCACATTTAACTAAAAATATATCATCTACATTGTTTCCCCTTTAAACCCCTTATTCCCCCAAATAAATAATAAGCACCTTAGCATAAGCTTGCCCAGCCTATAAGTTATTTAAACAAGCTTAACCAAACACCCCTAAATCCCATATTCCTATTGCAGTTATCTCTCTCACAAACTCACGCTGCTCTGCACATGATAATAAGAAAAAATACAAATACATCCCAATGTATAAATCACTTTGACATGAGCTTACCCAAAAGACGTTCAATAAGCTTTGTACCTTTTTTATACCAAATAGCTAATTAACATCTTAAAATAAGCCTACCCGGTGTTGTATAGCTCGGAGTACAAAGTAATCGGCGATTACAAAGCCACAAGGTCAATGACTAGGGCGAGTTGAGCACAATAGGCCAAAAGATTCAATATGATCAACACATGGTCAGCTCGGTGCTAATTCGTACAAAACTTTGTTTGAAGTGTCTTAACAATTGTGTTAATTTTTCCAAACATACTTTTTTGTTCTATTAACAATACTATGGTTATATAAACATATCATACATATAATTTCAAAACTTGTTGATGTGGGCCCAAGTATTGATGAACGGGCCATATTGTTTTTGGAGGCTCATCATCGCGTGAAGGAAGGGGGCTCACTTAAATGGGCATAACTTGGCCTACCCGGGGCTTCATTTCAGGCCCATGAACAGTTGATTCGGAGCTTGGAATGAGGAGCACGTTTGGTAAACTTACTATGTCGGTTTATGGAACTTTCGAGCCCCAAAACATTGTATTTCATAAGTTATTTGCATTTTTTTGTTTTTCGGGTTTGTTGGACTTTTGTTTATGCCATAAATTTTGGCCCGTTTGTCTTTTAGGGCCCATTTCAGTTTTGTAACTTTATTTAAGAGCTTCTTTGTAATGTAGAACCATCGGTTCAAAGAAATGTCAAAAGTCTATTTTTGGCAGTTTTATGGCTACGAATCCTAATAGTCGGTATACGATTGAATCAACGATTATTGGAATAATCGATCCTGGTATTCGTGTGAATCAACAGACTCGATTTTTGTTATCTCGTCACTTAGTCTTCATCACTTGTACATAAAAATTCCAATACCCGAACGTACTCCCCGCCTAGGCCAATTACTCGCTGCCGCCTAGCAAGATTTGCAAACTTAATTTTAGCTTTTTCAGAACCCAATAACCTATTAAGCTTACCCAAACACCCCCTAAATCCCATATGCTCACACTACTATAACACATCATAGTCCAAGAAAAGGCAAATACATCATCCCAATGTAATAAACATATATCCTCACCTAATAACGATTTCCTCTCAAACGGACTGTCCGAAAACGACTTGATCTTTCCCCGACAACTGCAATCCACCAACACCGCTTTCCTTCCGCTCCAACGTGTCCGTCATCTTATTAATATGCATCGGATCTAGTTATCACCAAAATGAAACACGTGAACACCTAACAACCAACACAAACCTTTACACTTAGGCTATGTTTGACAAATCTAGCAGCAAGTAATTGTTTTTTTTATGTAAGTGTAAAACAATAGAAAAACTAAATGCTTTTATTAGCATTTTAAATAGAAGAGTTTAAACAAAATTTTAAAAAATGAATGCGTCTAGTTGCCAAACAATAAGCATTATATTCTAGACAGTAAGGCTATGTTTGGTAATACAATTGTGTAAAATAATGTAAAACCAAAACGCGTGCGTTTCAAATAAAAAAAATCCAAAAGCTACAGTAATTGTTTTATTTGACTATGCTTATATCTCATACACCCATATTCTCCTGCTTATTTCCAGACTTGTGGAGCTTATTATGACTTAAAGATGGAAGATAAGCTCACAAGCTAGAAAAAAGCCGGATAAAGACGAGTTTATGAGATATAAGCCGAACCAAATAAGACCATAAGCCCAAAATAAGCTTAAAAAATCCCCCTAAGTTCAAAGTTTTCACCTAAGTAACCTCCAATAAATATAATTGGCAAACCCCAATGAGTCAATATTTCTAATCGCCATATCGATGTATGTAACACTAATATGAGTATACATAATAAAACTAGTTTAAGAATTGAATGAAGCGCAAGAAATAGAAAGTACCATCGGTGGTGCTGCTTAAAGGGTGGGAGGTTTGGACGGCGGAGATTAATTATTAGTTATATCACTTAGCAAAAATAAACGGTTGTCAAAGCCCATTTAATTTGATGGAAAAAAGAAAACAATTACAAACCAACCCCCAAAGTATGTAACAAGTTATGAAAACTACTATGAACTTTTTCACTATTTACTATTTTCTATAAAACAAACTTTATTTACCAAATATCTAGCGATTTTGATAATAAAAAGGGATTTTCTAACGAGTGCCAATTGAGCATTTTTTTTAGATATAAATTTTGAGTGTATTAAGTGGAAAATCACATTTAATTTTAGTAATTTAAGAGTTTAATTACAAAGAATCTGCGATTACAGAATCGCCCAGAAGATTCAATTTGGTTAAAACTTGGTCAACTTAGTGCTAATTCGTAAAAAACTCGGTTTGAAGTGTTTAAACAATTGTGATAATGTTTTTAAACATACTTTGTGGTTCTATGAACAATGCTATAGTCCTATAAACATATCATACATATAATTTCAAAACTTGTACAAAAAAATTCCAATACCTCCACGTACTTACCGCCTAGGGCCAATTACTCGTTGCCGCCTAGCGAGATTTGCAACCTTAATTTTATCCTTTTCAGAACCTAAACACCCTCTAAATCCCGTATGATCATATTATTATAACACATAATAGTCCAAAAAAGGCAAATACATCCTCCCAATGTAATAAACGTAAGTTCTCACCTAATAACGATTTCCAAAATCACTCACGTACGATCATTTTTTCAAATTAGAGGGTTAGGGTTTTTAATTTTTGTAAATTTTGGGGAATTTAATAAAGGGTTACTGTTTAGTTGGTGTTAAATCAACAGGGAGGTGGTGGCTATCGGAGATGTTGGTGGCTGCCAGTGGTTGTTAGAAATTGTTTCAGAAAGTGATAATGAGGAAAGAGGTTGAAGGGTATGGTGTATTTTAATTTTTTGTGCTCGGACATTTATACTCCCACATCTAAGCTTACACTTTCATCTTTGTGAGGGTATAAATATCCAAACATAATTAAATAGAGTGTTTTAATTATTTTATGGAGTGTACAAAAAGTACCCTGTTAATTAACGGTAAGTATAGTCAAACTAATAATGACTCTTAAACCACGAAAGAAAGTTTCACTTTTTGACTGGATTCAAAACTTTTTGAAAAATTATATGTTGAAACAAAGACCTTGATAGATCTTATGAGCACTCTTAGATCGTTAGTTAAACTTATGTAATCACAAGCTCACTAAAAGACAATCTCTATAACTTGTATTTAAGCGGAATTTAAACACAAAACACAAATAACTAAGAACTTCTTTGATCCTCTATGGATCTTTTTAATAAAACTAAAACTTTGTTTTTCAACTCGTACATAATTCATACTATTGTGTTCCTTTTATAGACAAGGAACCCTAACTCGTTTCCTAAGAAACGTATAAACATAAAACTAAATATGATATACATTATCACTTCCTAATAAAGCTCATGTATATCCTAACTAAATATAAAATATACGGAATATCTATATCCGCAGAAACCAACTATACTATAATATAACTTCAGTAGAATTCCTTCTTCAGCAGAATCCATTCAGCATTAACTTTAGCAGAATCTCTACTTTGTAGAATTCCCAACAATCCTCCCCTAAACTGGAATTTGACTAGGTTAAGTTCCAATTTCTTGATAGATCTTATAGCATAACAAGAGGATTGTAATCAAATACCATCAGCAAAGAACCAAAACAATTACACCTCTATGATGATAAACTTAGAAATGCCAGATCTTTGCAGCAACAAATGACAAAATGTACATCAAAACATATTAGTTTCATACTATTCTCATCACATCCAGGTGTTAACTCCTGTGAGAGGTGAATCATTGAAAATAATGGATTTGATGTCTCTTTACCAATAGCCATCACTACTGAGTAGCCAAATGTTTAAGTTCGAAAACTATGGTACACTGATAACCATCTCATTTACTAGCAAATCATCAACTATGAACGGATTTGACATGTCTTTACCGCAAAGTCGTTTGCTCAGGACTAATCAATTCTTAGGTAGAAAGAATCCCCTTGGTGAATTGATTACCAAATATGGTATTCCACTGCCTTTACCACAAGCCATATACTTGTGGGCTAGCCAATTCTTGAATTCCAAAAAGGAATAAACCATGGTGAATTGAAGACCATACAACCCTCAGCAATGAAGCATGGGTGGTTGCAAACCCTATGATTTTGAGCAAACCATTACAGCTATCAACAGATTTGATGTGTCTTTACCAAAGCTGTACCCTTTGGACTAGCCAATTCTTTGACATACACAAGGTACATCTGGTGAGTTAATAACCAGTAACATAGAAATGTACAACAAATCTGCAAGAAAAATTAGTCAAACAAAGAATATACATAGTTTTTTCATTTTTTCTTTTTTTTTAACTAAGAAACAAATAAAGAAAACAAATAATACAAATAATACACTATACAACAAGATACCAGACTTAAGAAGATGCTAGATGTTGCTGAAGTTGAGTCTTAATTAATCCAATCAATTGTGCAGCATGTAACCTATCATTCCCAATTGAATCAGGAGGAACTTCCAGCTTCTTTTTAAGCATACTTCTCATCAAATTCACAGACAAAGGATAAATCTTATCAGATATCATACACACAGTCAACCGATTCTGTGTCTCCACCACATGCACACAAGGCATAGGATACTCCAAGTCTCAATCTTCCACTTATGTGAATTCTTCCAAATAGAATACCCTGTACCATCTGAAGATTAAGAATCAAACAGAACTTGAAGATCACCCAACAAATATAAACCAGAACCCTATGGTGACTGATTATCATAATGCTTTATGACAAGACCATAGAGAGTATTCAAATCTTGTCTATCCACCATATGAAGTATATCCTTCAAGAAGTTAAACTGCATAGAAGTATTTTCCAACATAAAGATGGTGTTTAGCTTTCCTTTAGTCAAAGTCCAATGAGTCAACACACCATGAGACCCTTCACAAAAAGCATCAGCAGATCCTTCTTTAATAAAAGTTGAATCAGCAGCCTTTAGATCCAAAGAATGATCTCTGAGTGACTTATGAATCCTAGATGTATATGTCCTATCTGATCTCACAGATCTCCTTAAAGTAACATGTCTCCTTTTAGCCATCCTTTTCTTCCTCCCTACCCCTATATAAATTCCCATAGATACAGATGATGGTACTTCCTCGATTCATCGTGACATCTTTAGCATGAGTGGAAGAAGTAGAAGGAGACTTAATTGAAACAACACCACGCAAGGCATACATTCTTTCAGCTACCTCTCTGGCCTTCTTTGATTTAGCAGCTGCTAGTTCAGCTTGCTTACCCAACTCTTCTCCTACTTTATCAACAGGAGAAAGACTAGGAATAGAAGCATTCAAATCCTCTGAATCCAAAGATGTAGTAGCCATACTAGGTACTGCTTCAGAAGAAACAACATGTGGTTCAACAGATTGAACCCTTTCACTGGAATGTATAGCTTCAGTAGATGCTTCATTAGGAACAACAGAAGAACCCATCTTAGGTGTAACATCATCAAAGGAATCTACAATCTCAACTTGCTTGGGTCTCTTTGCCGTTGGAGCATCTGCACTATCAGCAATCCTCTTCAAATTGTAAGGTGGTATCATCTGCTTCATAATGCGATTGTACATGTTGATTAAGACATCATCAGACAAAGCCCAAACTTGCTTCTTTGTCATACCAGATTGATAAACACTTGAGCTTTGATTATAGACCACAGTCCTCATATATTTTTTCTTCTCGAGTTGCGCTTGTGGTCTTTCCCTTTTTGCTTTATTTTCTGCTGCAAGCAATTGCTCTTCTTTGTGCAGCTGCAGCTTGCTTCCTCTGTTGACCAAGAGCCACCATCGGTGCAAAGTAAAGAAAGTTTGCACTATCAAAGGCTCGCTCCAAAGATACTTTGAGCAAGAGTAGGATGGATGCACTTGATTAGTATAAGTATCCCATTGTTCATCGCGAACTGAAGGGACATTTCATCAATTTCTCTTTGTCTCTCTCAGAGGCAAATTGGTAGCAAACTGAGATTGAAGCATTTGAGCCAATGCATGACTCTTCTTTATATCAGCACACTCAGCTAGCATTCTTTCTTGTTCTTGCCTTTCTTGTTCACGCATTCAAATCTAAACCAAGCTCCTCATCAATCATTGCTCCTTTTCCTTTGTCAGCAAGCTCATGAGCGTAATCAAGACTTATGATAGGAACTTCAAGAAACATCCATGAAAGCATCGAAATAACATGTGGAGGAATATCTTCAACAAGAGTAGGAGAAACACCATCAGTTGGATCCAAATTAAAACCCTTTCCAAAGAACAAACACATAATTAGGATCCGCTGAACGTAGAAGCAGTGTCATTTACACGATGAAGCTTGACCAACTTCAGAAGCAATATCCATCATAGGAGTACCAGCAACAACATGCTCTTCAAGAGTTGCAACATCCACCCTTTGCAACGTATCCTTGCTTAAATATTGCCTTCTCCTCCTTCTAGAAAACAAAATTGGCTCCTTTTGCTTTAGTGATTCAAAGAACCATTGGAGTAGAAGCATGAGATTGTTGAGCCACATTAGCCAAAATATCAAGTGAATCCAAGTTAGCATCCACTTGCTCCTCATCAGAAGAAACAACAAATCTCCCTGCTACTATGCCCAAGTTGTTCTTCCAAATCTCGAACCTTTCTTTAAGTCCACAATCTCACCACCCGTATCTTTAGTTTCAAAGAAGCTCCCTTTTAGATCGCCTACCTTGTACAGTCCGTTGGAGCAAATCATACGAGGTGAGAGTAATAGGTTCCTCAGCTCCACCAGCAGATTGATCTGTGGTAATGGGAGCATCATTGGACCTTTCGTAAGAAATATGAACCCCGCCAAATATAGGAGCTTTCAACAACAGGATCTCTAATAGGACTTGGTGTAGGCATTCTATCTAAGTGAGTCTCAAACTCATCAGAGTAACCCGAGTAGGTGGTGGACTAGGTGTATTTGTGGGTAAAGGTGTAGTTGGTGGTTGGTCAGAAGAAACAAGTGTAGCTTCAGCAGTAGTAGAAGGGCCCTCATCATATCCATGGCAACTGATGGAATACCATCAGCAGCAACATGAGTAGAGAGTGGAGAACCAATAACCCCTCATCGTACCTCATTGCCTTGAAGAAACATAGCTGCTAGCAAAGGATGATGTTCCCCCTCATAATGAGTTTTCATAGAAGCAAACAGTTTAGAAGACAGAGCTCCTATGGGACAAAAAGCTTGGACTTGGGTTGTTATGTCTAAAATCATTTGCAAAAACCTAGGGTACATTAAAAACTTATGCTTTTTCCTCTGAACATTTTCAACCATGTTATCAAAAATATATTTAGAAAAATTATAAGTTACCCCTTGTGACAGACATACAATCCCACAACCCAATTGAGTAGAAAATTGATCCCATCCCCCTGACTTATTGCTAATACACTGTAGTAAAGTGTGTACCAAAAACCTCCATGTAGGGCAAAGCTTGTTCTTCTGCTACATATCAGTTCTCGTACCCTGATATCCCACAGCTCTTAGTCCTTCAAGTATCTCCAAAGAATTAGAATGATAAACCCCATCGGCATTTTCCAACCTTAGTTGCCTCCTTATCAAATCCTCCGTTATAACATAATCTGTTATATCAATCGTAGCTACAATCTCTGTGTCACTCCTTTTCACAGCAGATGTCCAAAATTGTGTAACCAATGATTCATATATTACTTCCGGAGAATGCGTTAAAGCATAATGAATCTTTGATCGCTTCAAGAACTCCACCATTGGTTCATAGATTTCATGACCTTTTGCTTTTCCCAGATAAGCAACTTTGTTATGATCCTTCTTAATTTGAAGCGTCATTAGAGAATTTATGAGAGTGGGTTATGATTCACGCAATTGGAAGTGTGTTTAAATCAAGTGAGGTGGGAATCAGGTATTTAGAGCGAAGATATGTAAATTGGTTAATAATGGAAGTTACCCAATTGATGGTCAAATATATCGGAACTCATGTTGACCATGTCTTACGTGGAAAATAACTTCAACCAATTTCAAACTTAACACTTCAGCAGAAACAAGAGTTAAACTGCTGAAGAAGGTCAATCGCCAGAAACAACTCAAGTTCCTAAGTATCCTTCAGTAAATATCTTTTTACTGTGACACCAACTCACATTAATTATCATAACACCTTGAATCCGCCTATAAAAAAATCCCAATGCACACTTGACTCATATCAATTACCCCCAATTATCCTCTCAAACCCTAATTTCTCCAAAAACACCACAATCATCAACAAAACCATGCCTACTAAACTAGAGGTTATTGATCCAACCTCCTCTCCATCATCCTCATCATCGTCATCGTCATCATCATCCAGTGATGATTTTCGCCAATTTTAACGATCTTCTTATCAAGATAAACCTCTACCTTTGAAGTCCCCCTTTCTCCCTTCTTCTGAAGATGATAGTGTAGTGGATCCAAGTGAGTCTTCTAGTGATTCTGATGACTCCTCAGATCGTCTAAAGCCAAGTGCTGTGTTGATAGCACTTCCTGCTTCATCTCATATCGGTAAGGGAAAGGGTAAAAGAAAGATGGAGTGATTGCTTTATGGTGGAACGAGTAGATTGAACAACGGAAGATTTCTATATCACTCATCCATCTACTGTATTCATCTTCATCATCTTCGTTTTCATCAATCCATCCTTCCCATTTTGATCCTTAGCTTCTTCGTCATACTAGTCATGCATATCCAGCGTTTAGAATAGATGATAGAAGCTAGTATAGGTTTAGTAGATCTTGTATAAAAATGGTCTTGTATTTTCATTTGAAGTTGATTGTAAGCTGTAAGCTGTAAAATGTTTCTTGAATGAATGAATGAACAATTTAACTTCAATACTTCTCTTCAGTAGAAATAGTTAGTTTCCTTCAGTACTTGTCATCAGTCGAAACATGCTTGTAGCTTACTTGACCATATTCCAATTAACCAAACTTGGTGAACTTTATCTTATTTATGCATTCTGCAAAACAGACACAGAGAAACTGTGAAGATCATTGAAAGCTCTTAGACTAGGTCTAATATTATATCTAGGAACACATAATAATGAAGGCGGAATATTCAAACATAGAATCAATATTATTATGAACAAGGTTTTTCATTATCATAAACTAACTAACTAACTATAATAAAGATCAAAGACTTGATCTAACACTAACTAACTAAACCCTAAGCGTTTTCCCAAATCCCTACGCCTAGGTTCCCACACACACACACCTTTGGACGTCTACATCTTGTACGTACCATAAAACTAATGACCCTATGTCTCTTTATATACTAGAGACATCTAGGGTTTACAAGAGGAGTCATAATACAATGAGGAAACTAAATATTCTTTTAAGCATATCTTCTAGAATCTTTCAAATCCTCAATCTTTTGTAGTTTCTCTTCTTGTCACTTTTAGTCCTTCATGTTTCATTCTTCTTGTTTTGTATCATCAAATCTATAATAGACCCAACAATCTTCCCCTATTTGATGATGACAAAACAAACACAGTTCTTGTACGAACTTCCCTAGACGAAGTAGTAGAAGTTGAGATAATTAAATCTCACCATGAATGAAACAATCTTGTCTTCCCCTTAATCCATGCAATTCCACTCAAACATCTCTTCCCCTTTTTGTTATTATCCAAATAGGGAACGTATGCAAATAATGATCTTGACCACCACGAACCAATATCATACTTCCAATCTAAGACTTCCAATGCTTCAAATCACCCACCATTATGCACCATAGGAAAAATGGATCCAAAACAATAGAAAATTTCAACTAGATGTAGTAATAATGATCAACAATAGTAAAAATCAAACACTTCCCCTTGAGTGATGCATGTATATCAATGATTATTCAAAATCTGTAGGCTTTATGTAATGATTACTTGTGAAGAAAACCGAGTATAACGAATTTGATGAAGAAGTAGAATTTCCCAAAATTGTATCTTAAATCTGTTACTATCCACAGAACTCCATACTTATACGCTTCAAATATAAGTAGACCGCAATCCCTTGACAAGAATCCTCAACTAGTATGACATACTGAGCACTACAATGTAACTCCTTTAAGTGATAGACAATGTGTGCATAGAGCATCATAAGAAAAATCACACATTGCTAGATTCATCAAGCTAGATGATAAGAAACTAAACCAAGTAATTCCACTTCACCTTCAAATAAGTGATAAATAATCCTCTTCGTAATCAATTATTCAATGAATCAAATACAAGCCTTTTTGAATCCTTTTAAGAACATAAATTTCTTCCTGTGTGTGTGAACCAAACAACCATTCTGTGTGTGTGTCATCCAAAAATCCATAACCATTATCACGCTCGACTTCCCCTTAAATCGAAAACTATATGAGAAAAAAATCAGTCCCTTGAGCAGTACTTTGAGAACAACAGTACTTTCAATAATCAGCAGTACTTTCAAATTCCAAGCAGTACTTTTGTATCCAAGCAGTACTTTCGTGTCCAAGCAATACTTTGCTTGTAGGGGACCAATAACGCACAGCAGTACTTTCAGCAGTACTTTCACATAAATGCTCAGATGAAAGATCCCTCCAGTGGAAAGTTAGATTGATATATAGAGAACATCCACCCAAAATTTCGTTACGATCCAACGGTTAACGAAAAAGTTATGATCGTTACAAAACAGTGCTGTTGTAACCTTACGAAAAATCAGCAGCAGACTTCGACAGCTTATAACTTTTGATTGAGGGCTCCGATTGACAATCCCTTCGGTGAAACTTTAGATGAATATACTGAGATGCACCAGCAAAAATTTTAGCTCGATCCAACGGTTCAATAAAAAGTTATGCCTTCTGGAAAAAAGTGCTGCAGAAGTATTACGAATTTTTGACAGCTTCGAATTTTTCTTCCTTCTTCTTCAAGAAAACCTTGTAGATCCCTAGATATCATGAGCCCCAGGCTCTGATACCACATGTGAAGATCGTTGAAAGCTCTTAGAATAGGTCTAATATTATATCTAGGAACACATAATAATGAAGGCGGGATATTCAAACATAGAATCAATATTATTATGAACAAGGTTTTTCATTATCATAAACTAACTAACTAACTATAATAAAGATCAAAGACTTGATCTAACACTAACTAACTAAACCCTAGGCGTTTTCTCAAATCCCTACGCCTAGGTTCCCACAGACACACACCTTTGGACGTCTACATCTTGTATGTACCATAAAACTAATGACCCTATGTCTCTTTATATACTAGAGACATCTAGGGTTTACAAGAGAAATCATAATACAATTAGGAAACTAAATATTCTTTTAAGCATATCTTCTAGAATCTTCCAAATCCTCCATCTTTTGTAGTTTCCCTTCTTGTCACTTTTAGTCCTTCATGTTTCATTCTTCTTGTGTTGGGAATTATGTGAAGTTTGGATTATGCTGATATTACTGCCGAAATGATTCTGCTGAAGACATAATCTACTGAAGAGTAATAGTTATTAGTCGTTTCGTCTTCAAGGAAGTGTTTATTCCGGGTTTAGTATATTTAGTTTGGATATACATGAGCTTTATTAGGAAGTGATTGTGTATATCTTATTTAGTTTTAAGTTTATACGTTTCTTGGGAAACGGTTTAGAGATATTGTTTAGGGTTCCTTGTCTATAAAAGGAACACATTAGAAAGAGTTATGTATCGATTGAAAAACTCAGTTTTAGTTAATATAAAGATCCATAGAGGATCAAGAAGTTCTTAGTTATAACTTGTGTTTATATTCCGCTGTTGAACATAAGTTGTAGAGATTATCTTTTATTGTGCTTGTGATTACATAGGCATAAATAACGATCCACGAGCTCAAGATCTATCAAGGTCTCTTAGTTTCCAACAAGTGGTATCAGAGCCTCGTGAGAGTCTCTACGATACTAAGGACAAGCTTTTTCTAAACACCCATACAACCATAACAAAATCATCATGCCCGGTTCGATGTTGATACCGAACTCACCAACAACCTAAACTCCACCCATCTGCAACAACTAAGTCTCTCTAATAGCAATGCTAAGTTTCCTTACCTTAAAAGGGAGGAATATGATCTTTGGGCGATGAAGATGCGTAACCGATCTCCAACATTGATTGGAATCTATGGCGATAATTCGAAGGGGAACAGCTTTAAAGAGAACCACCACCGGATGCTGCCGGTAATATGATGAATGTTCCTCCCAAACTGGCCAAGAGTTGCCGGCGCAGTTGAGAGAAAACCAAGGTCAGAACTATTCTTCTGCAAGCTATTCCTGAGGATCACTTAAGTGATTTTCACTTCATGCAAGATGCTAAGGATATATGGTTAGCAATTAAGGCAAAGTTCGGTGGGAATGAGGAGTCTAGGAGACTGAAGAAGTCCATGCTAAGACAACAGTTTCAGGACTTTCAAATCTCTGAAGAAGAAGGAATTCACAAGGGCTATGATAAGTTTCACAAGATCTTAAGTCAGTTGAATCAGCTACAGGCAAAGCCGGATAATGATGACTGTAACTCTAAGTTTCTGAGGTCATTACCTCCATCCTGGCTACATGTAAGCATAGCTTTAAAAGCTAAAGGTGGTTTGGACATGATGACCTTTGATGAGTCAGATAACAAACTTAAAGCTCTTGAAAATGATGTAAGAAGTCCTTTTCGGTCATCCTCTACTGCTAGTCATACTGCCTTTGTTGGAGCCTCTACTCCAAAGTCTAGCTATGGTTCAAGTCCATATCCATCATCATCTAATGCTGCTCCTTCATCAAGTTCTCACTCTAAATCAAGCAACATTATGGAAGATGTACTTGGATCCTTCTTTGTTGATTATGATCCTCAGCAGGAACTGGCTTATGAGGATTTTGATCAGGTGGACCCGCTTGAGATGGAAGAGATGAAGTTGAGGTGGCAAGTGGCCATGCTTTCAATGGATATCAAGAGTTTTGAAAGAAGAGCTGGAAGAAGGTTTGGATTCAAAGGATGTGATCCAGCAAGGTTTGACAAGAGGAAGGTTAAATGCTTCACATGCCAACAGATGGGGCACTTTTCTAGAGAATGCAAAGACAGAAAGCGGGTGATGAGACAAGATATACTTCTTATCGCCAGTATCGAAGGAGGCGGAACATCAAAGGGATCAACCGCTTTGGTCACTCGGATAGCAATGTAGACCGGAAGCAACATGAGGAGTCCGATAATGATGGTCCCGATAATGTTGGGTTGATTGCAAATGTACGGAGGATAGGCATGATCAGATTGCCTTGATGGGCATCTCTCGTGTACAAACTGTGTGTTTGGTTTTAGTGAGCGTTATAATGAACTTAAGCAAGCTTATGATATTTTGGAACCTAAATATAATGAATACTTTGTGGAAGTTGAAGCGTATAAACAGGCTTTAAAAACTCTAGAAAGACAAAAGGTTTGGTTTCAGAAAAATGAAATAGCTTATGATGAGAAAATAGGTGTTTTAGAAAGAGATCTCGAATGTGCTACAAATGAATTAAAATGGTCCGAGAAGTTAAGAGCGATGTAGTGTCGAAAATCTAGAGCTTAAGGAGAAAGTTAAGGAGGAAATTGCTAGGAATAATGAATGGATGATGAATGGTAATAAGTTGGCTAGTCTCATTTATAGTAGTCAAGCTCCCAATTCTACAGTGGCTTTAGGTTTTAAGAAATATGTAGGCTTAGAAGCTAGGGATGACACACGTAAATCTACACCAGTGCCTAGCTAACTTTGTGAAAGAAGGTTACCTACATGCAGTTCGTGGACCAATTAGAGGTGAGCACATGCCCATTGACCTTTCCACTCTTAATGACTTTGATGGATCACACCATCTATATGGCAAAAGTCAAGTGAATTGCCGCACCTAATACTTCTACTAATGACTTTGTCTCTTGTGTTAACAGTGACAAGTCCTTCAAGCAAGGGTCTACAGAGTGTGATTCAAGTGACAAGTCTGACCTTCCCAAGTCTGCCCTTCCCAAGTCTTCACCCCTGCCTGCACTCAAGACTACCAATAAGCATGCCAGAGTTGCTGCCAAGGAATCCACTTCCAAGACAGTTGACTCTGAAGACTTGCTTTTTAATTCTTTGCATAATAGTCATGTTAAAAACAATTCTTTTCATGGTTGTGGTTTGAATACTTCTGCTTGTAAGAATACTTCTTTTGGTTTGAATAAATCTTCTCTTCAGAAGAAATGTTTTGTGTGTGGAAGTAAATCTCATTTAATTAAGGATTGTGATTATCATGAACAAAGAATGAGTAGGTGTGGTGACTCTAGGCATAATAGACATATGTGGACCAATGTTCATGCTATACCACCTTATGTTCCACAAGCTACTAATTATAATACTTCTTTTTCTTGGAGAAGATCAATTGGAAAACCATATGTTAAACCAACCAGTGAATATTTTAAAAATGGTTTTTGGCCTAGATATGTTAACCCTATGACTGATGGGAAAGGGTACCGGGATACTGCTGTCAAGACCTCAGCAGGTTGTTCTTGGAATATACAGAGACCTAAGTTTCATTGGAAACCCAAGAACAATAGTGGATCTTATACCTCTATATGGCACAACTCATATGATCCACAAGGCAGGTTCAAGTCAGCAATGACTTGAGCCTCCATAGTGTACTAACTTTCTGTATATTTTGTTGTTGTTGTAGGATCATCCCCTTAAGCATAAAGATGTTGGAATTGTTGACAGTGGTTGTTCTAGAAGTATGTCAGGAAACAGGGACATGATGCATAACTTTGTGCCCATTGAAGGAGGAGGCAATGTAACCTTTGGAGGAAGTGATGGACGACATCGGAAAAGGGACCATCAAAACACCTCACCTGGATTTTGAGAATGTTTATTATGTCAAGGAACTTCAACATTTCAATTTGTTTTCAGTCTCATAAATCTGTGACACTAAAAACAAAGTACTCTTCACAGAGGATGAATGTCTTGTGCTGTCTAAAGACTTCAAACTTCCTGAAGAAACTTCAATTCTGCTGAAGGTTCCTCGCAGTCACAATCTTTATACATTCAACTTAACAAATGTCCAACCATCAGGTGACTTAACATGTTTGGTGGCTAAAGCATCTGTGGATGAGTCCACCAAATGGCACAGAAGGATGGCCCATGTCAATTTCAAGACCATTAACCAGCTCTCTAAACTGGGCCTGGTTCAAGGACTTCTTGCCAAAGTATTCACCAATGATCATAACTGTGTTGCATGCAACAAAGGAAAGCAACACAGAGCCTCCTACAAAGGTGTTCCTGTTACAGCAGTAAGCATTATTTCTGAACCTCTACAGCTACTTCATATGGATCTGTTTGGTCCAACTAAAGTGAGAAGCATTGATCATAAATATTTTTGTCTAGTGATCACTGATGGTTATAGCAAATTTTGTTGGGTATTCTTTCTAAGGACCAAAGATGAAACATCAAGTATTGAAAGACTTCATTACCCTTATTGAGAATCGCTTGACTAAAAGGTGAAAGGAATTAGGTGTGATAATGGTACGAGTTCAAAAATGCAATTCGATAGAACTCTGCAGGATCAAGGGAATAAAAGGGACTATAGCACTCCAAGAACCCCTCAACAAAATGGGGTGGCAGAAAGAAAAATAGAACCTTAATAGAGGCTGCAAGATCAATGCTAGCAGACTCTAAACTTCCTACCATGTTTTGGATGAGGTCTGTTGGTACAGCTTGTAATGTACTCAATAGAGTGTCCATTACTAGACCACACCTTAAAACACCATACGAACTTCTGTTTGGGAAAGTTCCTGTTATTCATTACCTTAAACCGTTTGGTACGCCAAGTGACAATTTTAAATACCAGTGATCCATTGGGCAAGTTTGATGAGAAAGCTGATGATGGTTACATTGTGGGGTATTCTGCTCACAGTAAGGCATACAGAGTTTACAATGTATCTGCTAAGAAGATTGAGGAGACATTGAATCTGCGGTATCTTGAAGACAAGCCTAATGTTCAAGGACAGGACATATTTGGTCATTTGACCTTGATTACTTGACCGACATTGGGCTATGCTAGACATGTGGCTAACCATAATACAGATTCTGAAGCATCTCCGACGTCTAGTGCAGAAACTTTGGAAGCTCATTCCGAAAGTGGGTCCGATGATGATGAACAACCCATTGAAGTGCCTTCTTTCTCTCCTAACAATTTTGTAGGTGACACTTCTAAAGATAATACTGATATGGGTGAAGATGAATTCTATTATGCTGAGGACCTTGCCAGACTGAAGAAACAAGAGTATGCAGCCAATTTGGATGCTGAGAGGAATGTTAAAGAAAGTTCAATTGAAGCACTCGGCAGAAACTCCAATTCTGCTGAAAGGGAATCTGTTTCTCCTCACCTCTACAATTCGGCTGAAAGACATGTTGACTCTACTCCTATGTCTACTAAAGTATCAACAGACCTTGGAGAACCTTATACAAGGTTTCCAAAACCTTCAGATCTTGGTCATCATCAACCTAAAGCTGCATCTTCAACAGACCTTCCTATGATACTGACATTGAACCTACTATGACTAATCTTGATTCTTCCATTGATGTCAACACCACCACTACAACTAGGATCAACAATGTTCATCCACAGTCTAATATTATTGGTGATCCTAATGCACTTGTTAGAACAAGAGGTACTGTGGCGCGTTCTAAATATGGACAGGTGGCTTTTGTCTCTTATATCTCAAATCAGCAGAGAGACAATCACACAGACTATCAACATTGTCTGTTTGCTTGTTTTCTCTCACAAGTAGAACCAACTAGTGTTACTCGTGCTCTTGAAGATTCAAGTTGGCTTGAAGCTATGCAAGATGAGATGCAACAATTTCAAAATCGCCAGGTTTGGATATTGGTCCCACTACCTGATGGTAAGTATGCTATTGGGACAAAATGGATTCTAAAGAATAAGAGAGATGCTCGAGGTGTTGTCATTAAAACAAAGCCGATTAGTTGCCCAGGGTTATAGACAAGAGGAAGGGATCGATTATGATGAAGTGTTTGCACCAGTGGCAAGAGTTGAGGCTATAAGGATTTTCTTAGCTTTTGCATCCTATATGGGTTTTATGGTCTATCAAATGGATGTTAAAGGAGCCTTCTTGTATGGTGAAATTGAAGAGGAGGTGTATGTCACTCAACCTAAAGGATTTGAAGATCCAGATCATCCTAACTATGTGTATAAGGTAGTCAAAGCTCTCTATGGACTACATCGTGGCACCCGAGCCCGGTATGCTAGGCTATCTACCTTTCCTGAAGCATGGTTACAAAAGAGGTGCAATTGATAAGACTCTTTTCCTAAAGAAGAATTCCACTGACATAATTCTTGTGCAAGTATATGTGGATGACATTATTTTTGGATCCACAAAGGAAGCTTGGTGCAGGGAGTTTGAGGAGCTTATGAAGGGAGAGTTTCAGATGAGTGCAATGGGGGAGTTGACTTTCTTTTTGGGTCTTCAAGTTCAGCAGAAACCTGATGGTATCTTTATCAGTCAGGACAAATATGTGAGGGACATCTTGAAAAAGTTTGGTATGGAGGGTGTAAGGACTGCCACTACACCTTATGAAGCTCCAAAGACAAAGACCAACAATGAAGCTGATCTACCTGTGAATGTTCATTTGTACAGGTCTATGATTGGGTCTTTGATGTATTTAACAGCTTCCATGCCTGATATTACTTTTGCTGTGAGTGTTTGTTCGAGACATCAAGTTACTCCATTGACTTCCCATCTCAATGCTGTTAAGAAGATCTTTAAGTACCTTAAAGGCCAACCTCTTCTAGGTCTTTGGTATCCAAAAGAGTCTCCTTTTAAGTTGGAAGCATATAGTGATAGTGACTATGCCGGTGCAAATCTGGATAGGAGGTCCACCACTGGAGGTTGCCAATTCCTAGGAAAGAGATTGATTTCTTGGCAATGCAAGAAACAGACTATTGTGGCTACCTCATCTACTGAAGCAGAGTACGTGGCTGCTGCTAATTGTGGACAGTGTTCTTTGGATTCAAAATCAATTGTTGGATTATGGGTATAACTTCATGAACACAACAATTTTATTGATAATCAAAGTACCATATGCATTGTTAAAAATCCAGTTTTTTCATAGTCGAACAAAACATATTGAAATCAGGCATCACTTTATAAGAGATGCATATGATAAAAATTTGATTCAAGTGGTCAAAATACATACTGATGATAATGTGGCAGATTTGTTAACAAAGGCTTTTGATGGACCAAGGTTTCAACACCTTGTGGTCCATATTGGCATGCTTAACCCTTAACTGCAAAGTTTAAGGGGAGGCATAGGCCTCAGGGGAGGCATATGCCTCAGGGGAGGATTTGTGTATAACTTTGCTTTTTGCTATGTAAATTTGTATATTTGGTTGATTTTAACTAACTCTAACCTGCTAATGTTATCTTAGTGTGTTTCTTTGTTGGTTTGTGTGTTTCTCTGTGTTTCTGTGTTTGTTTTGTAGAATGGTTGTCCCTGATCAGTTGAGATATGGTCAAGAAAGCTTAAGCTTGTTTCTGCTGAATTCATTGTGCTGAAGTGTATGATTTGTTTCCTCTGAAGATGATGTACTGAAGTTATTTGATTCATTCAAAAGAAGTACATAAGCAAATAGATCATTCATTCATTCAAGAAACAGTTTACAGCTTACAGCTTACTAACAACATCAAATGCATCTACATGATCTACTAATCCTAATCTATTACATATCATCCGTTCCAACATCTAACAGGCTGTTGGATATGCATGATCGCTCACATCTTTCACACTAAATGTGGCTACGCTTTTGACATGAGCATAACCAACTCTAACAGATGCTAAGGATCAAAATGGAGAGGATGGATTGATGAAACGAAGTCAAGCCGACAGATTGTGATAGAGATGAGAAGGAAAGATTTTCATTTATGAATCATCTACTCTTTCCATCATACAAAAACTTACCTCATTTTCCTTTTTCCGTTCCTCGATACGATATGTGATGATGCACCAAAACATGATGCCAAGAGACCAAGCACCACCTTTCTTCCCATAGGAAGTGGTGGATTCTCGCTCGAGGTCTACATTGAGGCTGAGGTGCCGGGGTTGGGAGTAAGATGTTTCCTCCTTATAGGAGTCATCGAATCTTCGCAGATTCACTTGATTTCTTAACACTTTTATCTTCTGATGAGGAGAGAAAGGGTGATTTCTTTGGTCGTGGGTATGGTTTTGGAAAGTAATGAAACCATGGATTGGTATCTTCACTTGATGATGAAGATGATGCTGTGAGATCAATGATCTCGTGTTTGGTACTCATGGTTCTTATGGCTAATTTTGGGTTATTGATGAAATTAGGGTTTGGAATGAAATTTGGGGTTTTGATGATGTAATATGTGTGCTTTGGGATTGCTTTATAGACGGGTTCAAGTGGTAAGAGAATTAATGCGTGTGGGTGAAACAATAAAAAGATATTTACTGAAGCTTCTTGAATAAGTAATCTGTTTCTGCTGATTATTCTACTTCAGCAGAATGGTTTCTGTTTCCACCGAAGTTAAAAGTGAATATGAGTACAAGTAGAAATTCACGTCATCGTTGGTCAACTTTGACCAAAATTGGGAAATTTTCATTTATTCTTTACCGGCATATATTCGCTCCATATTAAGAGATTTGATTTTTAACTCTTTCAAAACACTTCCTTTTGTGCATATTGTAACCCTAATCTTCAAAATCTCACATGGCGCTTCAATTTAAACATGATCATAATAAGGTTGCTTTTCTTGGAACCGCTTCGGGAGATGAGTTGTATCGGTCGATGATTTCATTTTTACAAAGATCAAAAATTCAGTATGCATTAACACATTCTCCAAATGCTATATATGAATCTTTGGTTACTCAATTTTGGGCGACGGCAGAAAGAAGAAGTGATTCTGAGATATTTGCAAGTGTTGATGGAAAAGAGTATGTGGTAACTGAGGAACTGATCAGAAGACAACTTCACTTGGATGATGAAAATGGAGTTTATCATTCTGATTCTACAATGGTACTTGAAGGGATTCAGGCGATTGGATATCAAAGTACGAGAACAGATATGTGGTTAAAAAATAAGTTTTGTCCTATGTGGAGGTTCATGGTTCATACGTTGCTCCAGTGTTTAAGCAATAAGTCTGGAGGATGGGATCGGTTTTCAACTCAAATGGGATGTGGTATTGTTTGTTTATCTAAGGGTTTGACTTATAATTTCTCTAAGTTTATTTTTGATAATATGGTTGAAAATATAACTAGGCAAAAGGGTAAGTTTTTGATGTACCCTAGGTTCTTACAGATGATATTGAATGTTTCTACTCAAACCCAAGCTTTCTATCCCATAGGAGTTTTGACCTCTAAGTTATTTGCAACGATGAGAACTAAGTTTGAGGGGACACATTTTCCTTTGTTAGCAGCAATGTTGCCTTAGAAGATGTTACTGATGAGGGTAATGTTGTTATTGTACCCTCTCAATATTACTGATGGTAATCTTTCAGAGATGTAGATGAAGGTTCTACTGCTGTCGAGGCATCCATATCTTCACCTAGACCTTGTCCTAGCCAAGAACATACACAAGTTTCAAATGATGAAGTTCAGGATCACATTGATGAAGTTGAGGTTGATACTGATAGATTGCCTACACCAAGTCCTGTTAGGAATCAATTTGGTGAAGGATGTTCTAATGTTGATCGTGTTAATGTTGCTCCTGAAAAGTCTAATGTAGTTCCATTTTCAACTGAGCAATCGATGATACGATGTGGATCCTATTACACTTGCCTCATTATATGCTCGATGAACAAGCTTACGTGTGAGGTGATTGGTCTTAAGAAAGAACTTACCGAAACCAAGACTGTTTTTGGTAAAAAGATTGTGGCATTGGAGACAAAAGTTGAACACTTGGAGGAATTACTAAGTCAGAAAGGTTATAAGAGAAGTTTGATTTCTTCTGAAGAGGAGGACGAAGAGAATCTTCATGCATCCCTTGGAATATTAGCTGATGCTGCTCTTACATCAGATGTTTCTTCTCCTATTGATAAATCTTCAAAGAGAAAGGAGCCTATTATATATGCTAGCAAAAGAAGAAGACAATGTTTGTCTAAGGTGTCTGCTGACATTTCAAAGGAGCCGCATATGGATGGTGCATCTGCTGATGTTATAGTTGAGAAGGTTGCTTCTGATTATGGTCAAACTTCATCTATACCAGAACAATCAAATGTTTCGCATTCAGTAGATGATGATGAGGTTTTTGTTGCTGGGAGAATGTTTAAGTTGACTTCTTCTTCTGAAGTTTTCTCTACATCTGTTGAGGATTTGTCACAACCTGCTTCCTCCTGATGTGGGTTTGCTTCTTTCTTCTGAAGCTCACGTTGGTTGTGCTGATATTGGTTCTACTGAGACATTTTTGACAAAGAACGGATCATGTAATTGATGATATACTTAATTCGTATAGTGATGAAGAAGAAAATCAAGCTCAAGCTAGATTGTTTGCTAATTATGAGAATATGCAGAAGAGTCGTATTGTTGCTAAATTTCTTCAAGATCAGTATGATTCTAATTTGACTCTTGAAAGGCAATTAGAGCTTGATGTATTATTTCCTAAGATAACTGATGATCAATGGGATGCATATACTTCTCAAGGTGCATCTGATCCAAATCTTGCAAAACTTATCTTAGGAGCATCTTTTGATGATGATACTTTTGTGGATAAAATGGTGGCACGTGGTAAT
Source organism: Chrysanthemum makinoi (assembly GCA_910596185.1). Lineage (NCBI taxonomy): Eukaryota > Viridiplantae > Streptophyta > Magnoliopsida > Asterales > Asteraceae > Chrysanthemum > Chrysanthemum makinoi. Next base: position 37,764,916 of record OU343225.1, on the reverse strand, counting down.
CTAAGGAAGCAAGAATCTGCTGCAAAGAGAAGAGCTTTAATTGATCAAAGAAATAAAGCCAAAAGAGAAAAACTTATGATGTTGCTCGTAAGAGGAATTATATGAGGAGTGTAGTGAAGAATTCTCGCTATGTATAATTCGGTATGTCCATGAAGCAAATCAATGCTTTGTCTGATGATGCTTTGATTAGACAGTATCATATGGTTATGCAGTTTTCTTCTTCTGGTTCTACTTCTTCTACTCAATTGGAAAATATTGCTTCAATGACTGATGTTCCTACAGCCAAGAGACAGAAAACAGTTGAAATTGTGGATAATTTTGATACTATGTTGCCTTTGGTCATTTCTCCAGTTGTTACCTCTAATACAACTTCAGTAGCTACTCTTTCTTTCTCGATGTGGTTGTTGCTGCTGAATCCACTTTGGTTTCTTCTGAAATATTGTCTAGTGTGGATTTAAGTGATTCTCTGATTCAGGGAAATGATCTACAGCTTGATACTAATAATATTATTGGTATGGGGCAACAGAGCTTGGTTACAAGGAGTTCTGACAGATTGGCTAAGAAACATTCTTCTGGGAATACTACTTTAGATCTTAAGGCTGATGAATCTACCTTTATTGAAGTTGGATCTGAGGAAGTTTTTCTTGAAGGAACTCATGTGGTCTTGGTTGATTGGAAAGCTGGAAAGCTTAACACTGTTTATAGGCTGGATAATACTGTTCTTGAGTTTAATTTCTTGAAGGAAATTCTTCATTTGGTGACCAGACATGATTTGAAGATGCTGTATGATCATGTCATTCAAGATTATAAGTCTCATTCAAAGAATGTTCGGTTTATATTTGTTGGGAGATCTTCAGGTTATGTTTGATTCTCATTCTCCAAATGGTCAAGGGTATTCTATTTGGAAGCATTCTCATAAGTGGGAGATTGAGAGTTGGAGATTTTATCCGTTGCCTTGTGTACATGTGGTTCAAACTAAATGTGGGATGATTTTGTGTATGCTTTCAGATAAGCTTTATCCGTTATCGGTTACTTTTATGGAAATGTTGTTGAGACACAAGTTGGAAGTGCCTCCGAATCCTGTTGGAAATGATGAACTTCATGCTACTCAATGTGTTGGTTTGATTAAAAATCAGCTTCTATCACATAAAGGTTCATCTTGATTGTACCATTTTGTAATATTTGTTTTCTTTATTCTTAGTTAAAAAAAAAAAAAAAAAAAAAAAAAAAATTGTTTTTGATTTTCTAACTCTTCTTGCAGGCTTGTTGTATATTTCTCCTGGTTCTTGACTCACCAGATATACCTTGTGTATATTAAAGAGTTAGCTAGTCCAAAGGGTACAGCTTTGGTAAAGACACATCAAATCTGTTGATAGTCAGTAATGATTTGCTAACAATCATAGGGTATGCAACCACCCCTGCTTAATTGCTGAGTGTTGTATGGTTTTCAATTCACCATGGTTTATTCCATTTTGGAATCCAAGAATTGACTAGCCCACATGTATATGACTTGTGGTAAAGGCAGTGGCATTTCATATTTGGTTCTCAATTCACCAATTCTAAGAATTGACTAGTCCTGAGCAAACGGCTACAGGTAAAGACATATCAAACCGTTTATATGGTTGCTGGTTTGCCAATAAATCGATGGTTATCGGTGTACCTTAGTTTACGAACTTAAACATATGGCTACTCCAGTAGTGATGGCTATTGGTAAAGAGACATCAAATCCATTATTTTCATTGATTCACCTCTCACAGGAGTTCACACACCTGGATGTGATGAGAATAGTATGCAACTAATTGTTTTGATGTCCCTATTGTCATTTGTTGCTGCAAAGATATAGAGTTTCAGAGTTTCTTCATCATATAGATGTTCTTATTTGGATTCTTTGCTCATGTTGTTCGTGCACAATCCTCTGGAGTTGTTTTGTTAAAGATCTATCAAGAAACTGGAACTTAACCTAGTCAAATTCCAGTTTAGGGGAGGATTGTTGGGAATTATGTGAAGTTTGGATTATGCTGCTGAAATGATTCTGCTGAAGACATAATCTACTGAAGAGTAATAGTTATTAGTCTGTTTCTGCGGAAGTGTTTATTCCGTGTTTAGTATATTTAGTTTGGATATACATGAGCTTTATTAGGAAGTGATTGTGTATATCTTATTTAGTTTTAAGTTTATACGTTTCTTGGGAAACGGTTTAGAGATATTGTTTAGGGTTCCTTGTCTATAAAAGGAACACATTAGAAAGAGTTATGTATCGATTGAAAAACTCAGTTTTAGTTAATATAAAGATCCATAGAGGATCAAGAAGTTCTTAGTTATAACTTGTGTTTATATTCCGCTGCTGAACATAAGTTGTAGAGATTATCTTTTATTGTGCTTGTGATTACATAGGCATAAATAACGATCCACGAGCTCAAGATCTATCAAGGTCTCTTAGTTTCCAACATCTTGTTTTGTATCATCAAATCTATAATAGACCCAACAGAAACACACAAACCAAACTAAAACAACATTAGCTGGTTAGTGTTAGCAAACTAAAATATAAACAAAAAGTTACAAAGTTTACAACAAGAATCCTCCCCTGAGGCATATGCCTCCCCTTAAACTTTGCAGTTAAGGGTTAAGCATCCCAATATTGACCACTAGGTGTAGAAACCTTGGTCCATCAAAAGCCTTAGTCAACAAATCTGCCACATTATCATCAGTGTGAACCTTAACCACTTTTATCAAATGTTTTTCATATGCATCTCTTATAAAGTGGTGCCTGATTTCAATATGCTTAGTTCTACTGTGGAAAACTGGATTTTTAACAATGCATATGGTACTTTGATTATCAATAAAAATTGTTGTGTTCATGAAGTTAAACCCATAATCCAACAATTGATTTTGTATCCATAGTACCTGACCACAACAATTTGCAGCAAGAACATACTGCCTTCAAGTAGATGAGGTAGCAACAATGGTTTGTTTCTTGCACTGCCAAGAAATCAATCTTTTTCCAAGGAATTGGCAACCTCCAGTTGTAGATCTTCTATCGAGATTTGCACCAGGATAATCACTATTACTATATGCTTCCAACTTAAAAGGAGACTCTTTTGGGTACCAAAGACCTAAATGGGGTTGGCCTTTTAGATACTTAAAGATCTTTTTGACTGCATTCAGATGGGAAGCAAGTGGAGTGACTTGATGTCTAGAAAAATCACTCACAGCAAAGGTAATGTCAGGCCTAGAAGCGGTTAAATACATCAATGAACCAATCATTGATCTGTATAAGTGTACATTCACAGCTGGATCTAGTTCAATGTTGTTCTTTGGTTTTGGAGCTTCATAAGGTGTAGTGGCACTTCTGACATTCTCCATATCAAACTTCTTCAAAATGTCTCTCACATATTTCTCCTGATGTATAAAGATACCATCAGGTTTCTACTGAACTTATAAACCAATAAAGAAAGTAAGCTCCCCCATAGCACTCATCTGAAACTCTCCCTTCATCAGCTCCTCAAACTCCCTGCACCAAGCTTTTTTTGTAGAGCCAAAGATGATGTCATCCACATAAACTTGCACAAGTATGATGTATGTGGAATTCTTCTTTAGGAAAAGTGTTTTGTCAATGGCACCACTTCTATAACCATGCTTCAGCAGAAATGAGGAAAGCCTAGCATACCATGCTCTTGGTGCCTGATGTAGTCCATAGAGAGCTTTAACAACCATGTAAACATATTTAGGATGATCTGGGTCTTCAAATCCTTTTGGTTTAGTGACATAAACCTCCTGTTCTATTTCACCATACAGAAAAGCACCTTTGACATCCATTTGATATACCATGAATCCCATGTAAGATGCATAGGGCAAGAAAATTCGAATGGCCTCAACTCTAGCAACAGGTGCAAATACTTCATCATAATCAATACCTTCCTCTTGCCTGTACCCTTGAGCCACTAATCTTGCTTTGTTTTTAACCACAACACCCCTTGCATCTCTCTTATTCTTCAAAATCCATTTTGTCCCAATTGCATACTTACCATCAGGTAGTGGTACCAAGATCTAAACTTGCTGATTTTTGAATTGTTGCATCTCTTCTTGCATTGCTTCAAGCCAACTTGAATCTTCAAGAGCTTGAGTAACACCGTTGGTTCCACTTGAGAAAGAAAACAAGCAAAAGCACAATGCTTAAAGTCTGTGATTGTCCCTTTTGATTGAGACATAGGATAGAAAAGCAACCTGTCCATATTTAGAACTGGTAATAGTCCTTCTAGTTCTAACAGGTGCTAGAGGATCGCCAATAACATTGGATTGAGGATGAGCAATGTTGATCCTCTTTGTAGCAGTGGTGTTGACTTCAATAGATGTTTCAAGATTAGTCACAGTTGGCTCAAAATCACTGTCATAGGAAGGTGAGGTGAAGATGCCAGCTTTGGGTTGATGATTTCCAAGATCTGAAGGTCTTGGAAAACGTGTATAAGGTTCTGTGGACACTTTAGTAGAAATGGGAGACCCTTCAGGAGAAACAAGAGAACCTTCAGGAGAATCAAGATTTCCACAGACTGTTTCTCTAGTAATCTCTCCATCAAGCCTCTCAGCATCGAGGTTAGCTGAATACTCTTGCTTCTAAAGCCTAGCAAGATCCTCTGCATAGTGTGACTCATCTTCACTTTTATCAGAAGTAACGTTAGAAGTATCACCTGCAAATTGGTTAGGGGAGAAGGAAGGTACAATAATAGGTTGTTCATCATCCTCAACCTCACTATCTGAATCAAGCATCTATGGTACCAAAGATTGTCGCTGGGAGACTCGTGTACCCTGCATGTTGATTAGCCACATGTCTAGAATAACCCAAGTAATCAGTTAAGTAATCCAGGTCAAAAGACCAAACATGTCCTTGACCTTGCACATTGGGTTTATCTTCTAGATACCTCAGATTTAGTGTCTCCTCAATCTTTCTAGCATTCAAATTATATACCCTGTAAGCCTTACTATGAGCCGAATAACCTACAATATACCCCTCATCAGCTTTCTCATCAAATTTACCCAATGGATCACTTGTGTTCAAAATGGTCACTAGACACCCAAATGGTTTGAGGTAATGTATAGAAGGAACTTTCCCAGTGAGAAGTTCATAAGGTGTCTTGAAATGAGGTCTAGTAATGGATACCCTGTTCAGTACATAGCATGCTGTGCCAACTGCTTCAGTCCAAAACATGGAAGGCAATTTAGAGTCTGCAAGCATAGATCTTGCTGCCTCTATTAAGGTCCTATTCTTTCTTTCAGCTACCCCATTTTGTTGTGGGGTTCTTGGAGTGCTATAGTCCCTTTTTATTCCTTTAGACTTGCAGAGTTCTATCAAAATGGCATTTTTGAACTCTGTCCCATTATCACACCGAATACCTTTAACCTTTTTGTTCAACTGGTTTTCAACAAGAGTAATGTACTCTTTCAACACTGGAGATGTTTCATCTTTAGTCCTCAGAAAGAATACCCAACAAAACCTGTTGAAGTCATCAGTGATTACCAAACAAAAATACTTGTGATCAATACTTCTGACTTGGGTTGGACCAAAAAATCCATATGTAGCAACTGAAGAGGTTCTGAAATCATGCTCACGGCTGTAATAGCTTTGTATGAGGCTCTGTGTTGCTTTCCTTTGTTGCAGGCAACACAATTATGTTCATTGGTGAAAAGTTTAGACGGAAGTCCTTCAACTAGACCATGTTTAGAAAGTTTTTTGATGGTCTTGAAGTTCACATGAGCCATCCTTCAATGCCATTTTTTAGACTCATCCATGGATGCTTTAGCCACCAAACAAGTTAGGTCACCTTCTGGTTTGACATCATTCAAGTTGAATGTGTATAAATTGTGATTCCTAGGAACTCTCAGCAGAATGGATGCATCTTCTGGTAGTTTGAAGTCTTTAGATAGCACAAGACATTCATACTCAGAGAAGAATACTTTGTTCTTGGTGTCACAAATTTGTGAGACTGAGAACAAGTTAAAGTGTTGCAGTTCCTTTACATAGTACACATTCTCAAAATCCAGCAGAGGTGTTTTGATGGTGCCTTTCCCAGTGATTCTACCATCACTTCCACCAAATGTCACATTGCCTCCTCCTTCTATGGGTACGAAGTTATGCATCATATCTCTATTTCCTGACATGCTTCTTGAACAACCACTATCAACAATGCCAACTTCCTTATGGTTAAGAGGATGATCCTACAACAACAACAAAAATATACAAAATATTAGTACACTATAGAGACTCAAGTCATCACTGACTTGAGCCTGCCTTGTGGATCATTAGAGTATTGCCATGCAGATGTATAAGATCCACCATTGTTCTTGGGTTTCCATTGAAATTTAGGTCCTTTTTGAGTCCAAGAACAACCTGATGAGGGCTTCACAGCAGTATCCCGATATCCCTTCCCAGCATTCATAGAGTCAACACAACCAGGCCAATAACCATTTTGAAAATATGAACTTGTTGGTTTCACATAAAGTCTAGCAACAGATCTTCTCCAAGGAAATGGAGAAGGTTTAGTTGCTTGTGGAATATAAGAGGGTATATCATTAACATTAGTCCACATTGGTCTAGCTTTCTTTTGACCAGCACCTGCACCCATTCTTTGCTCATGAAAATCACAATCCTTATCAAATGAAATTTGATTGTACGAACAAAACATGTCTTCTTTATAGAAGATTTATTCAAAGAAAAAGATGTTCTATTACATGCAAAAGCATTCAAACCACAAGAATTAACAGAATTGTTTTTAACAAACTTAAAAGTATTATTGTGCAAAGAATTAAAAGACAAGTCTTCAGGAGAAATTGTCTTGGAAGTTGATTCCTTAGCAGCAACTCTAAAAGGCTTGTAAGCAGTCTTGGGTGTAGGCTTGGGCAAGTTCTTGGGAGGGTCTGACTTGTCATTTGAATCACACAGGGTAGAAGAAGTAGACCCTTGGTCAGAGGACTTGTCACTGTCACAACAAGAGACAAAGTCAGTAGATGAAGAATCACGGTCTGGCAAGTCTTTAGACTTTTTGCCATAAAGATGGTGTGATCCATCAAAGTCAATAGTAAGGGAAAGGTCAACGGGCATGTGTTCACCTCTAATAGGTCCAGGGACAGCATGCAATGTTCCTTCTTTGACATAATTAGCTAAACCTGCTTGTGTAGTTTTACGCCCATCATGTCCAGCTTCTAATCCTACATACTTTTGAAAACCTAAACCTATCCCTGAGGTCTCAGATTGACTACTATAGACATGTCTAGCTTAGATTGTTACCTGATATTAACCATTCTTTATGTCTAGCTACTTACTCATCTAGTTTCTATTTTAGTACTTTGTTTTCAGAAACTACATCTGCTTTTTCTTTCTCAGTACGTTTTAAATCAATTTTAGCACAATCTAAATCACTTTGTAACACCCTAATCTTTTCATCATAAGCCAATTGATTCTTTTGAAACCAAACCTTTTGTCTTTCTAATGTTTTTAAAGCCTGTTTATAAGCCTCAACATCTACATAAAAATTATTGTATTTAGGTTTCAATTCATCATAGGCTTCTTTTAATTCATTGTATCTTTCACTACAACCAAACACACAATTTTGTACCTGAGAGATGCCCATGAAGGCAAATTGATCATGCCTATCCTCTGAAGTACAAAGATGCCAACAATCCAATATTCTCAGCACCAGGACTTTCATCATTCTCATGCTCATGCATCTTCCAGTCAACATGATCATCCACAGTGACAAGAGCTAAAGATGAGGGTCCAGCCTTCGAAGTTCCAGCTTCCTTTTGAATATGCTGATAGGAAGAATATCTCACCTCATCACCAACCTTCCTATCCTTGCATTCTCTAGAGAAGTGACCCATCTGACCACAAGTAATACATTTGACCTTGCCTCTGTTAAACCTAGCTGGATCTCTTCCTTCGAAGCCAAACTTTCTCCCTGACTTACTCTCAAACTTCTTGATATTCATTAAGAGCATAGCCAGCTGCTACTTCAAATTCATCTCTTCCATGTCAAATGGATCCACCTGTTCAAAGTCCTCAAAGGCAAGTTGCTGCTGAGTGTCATAGTTAGCAACAAAAGAGTGAATCACATCTTCCATTACACTACTAGATTTAGGTTGAGAACTTGATGAAGTTGTAGTGTAGGTTGATGTAGAGGAAACAGGACTTGGAGCATAAGTCATCCTATTAGAGGAAGCTCCAACAAAAGTTGTACGACTAGGAGTGGATGAACGAAAAGGACTTCACACATCAGGCTCAAGAGATTTAAGTATGTTGTACAGATCATCAAAAGTGAGCATATCCAGCCCACCTTTAGCTTTAAGGGCAATGCTCACCTGCAACCAAGATGAAGGTAAGGATCTCAAGAACTTTGAGCTGCAATCATCATTATCTGGCTTTGCCTTCAGCTGATTCAATTGACTTAAGATCTTATGAAACCTGTCATACCCCTTTTTTATACCTTCTTCTTCAGTGATGTGGAATTCTTGAAACTGTTGTTTCAACATAGATTTCCTCATTCTCATAGACTCTTCATTCCCACCAAACCTTACCTTCACAGCCAGCCAAATGTCCTTTGCATCCTGCATGTAGTGAAAATCACCCAAGTGATATTCAGGTATTGCCTGAAGGAGAATAGTTCTTACTTTGTTCTCTCTTTGAACAGCCAATATCTCTTCAGCAGACTTGGGAGGAACAATGGTAACATTACCATCAGGATCTGTGATTGTCCTCTTCAAACTGTCCCATTCTTCACAATTTCCCAGAGATTCCAATCAATGTTGGAGATCCAATTTTGCATCTTCATCGCCCACAAATCATATTCCTCCTTCTTTAGGTGAGGAAATTTTTCATTGCTGTTTGAAAGACTAAGTTGTTGCATTGATGTGTTGTTATTGTTGTTGGTGACCTCAATGTCAACGTCTGAACCCGGCATGTTGAATGTTGTTTTGGTTGTAAGGGTGTGCATAAAAGATTGTTCTTAGTATCATAGAGACTCTCCTGAGGCTCTGATAGCACTTGTTGAAACAAAGACCTTGATAGATCTTATGAGCACTCTTAGATCATTAGTTAAACTTATGTAATCACAAGATCACTAAAAGACAATCTCTATAACTTGTATTTAAGTGAAATTTAAACACAAGAACACAAATAACTAAGAACTTCTTTGATCCTCTATGGATCTTTTTAATAAAACTAAAACTTTGTTTTTCAACTCGTACATAATTCATACTATTGTGTTCCTTTTATAGACAAGGAACCCTAACTCGTTTCCCAAGAAATGTATAAACATAAAACTAAATATGATATACATTATCACTTCCTAATAAAGCTCATGTATATCCTAACTAAATATAAAATATACGGAATATCTATATCCGCAGAAACCAACTATACTATAATATAATTCAGTAAAATTCCTTCTTCAGTAGAATCCTTACTCTTCAGCAGAATCCATTCAGCATTAACTTCAACAGAATCTCTACTTTGTAGAATTCCCAACATTATACAAAAACTTAAATACTCAACAAATTGCAATGATAAAAAATGTAGTTCATTACTGGATTAAAACCCTATGAATTGATTGGTATAGTTGATGTTTTTAATTATAGATAGTATTTTATTTTTAGGGTGCTTTTATTCATTTTATATAAATTGAAGGGTTAAAAGTGGAAAATTGTGATAAGATAAAGGATAATGAACATTACAACATACAACAACAATACTTAATCACGTCGAAGCGAGTTATGAGGAGGTGAGATGTAAACAAGCACACCTTTAAATAGAGACAGTGAAAATATTTATTATGTGATTTATGAAGGAAGTTTTTTTGTTTTTAAAATGAAAGTTGAAGGGGTACAAGTGTAAATTTAAATAATATGAAGGATAAAAAAAGTAAGGGTGTTTTTTAGCACTACTAAAAAATAGTAACATATTCACACTTTTTAAGTATGTTTATACACTTTAAAGTGAGAAGAATAAAAAACTTACACTAGCATGCGGGTGAGCCAATTAGGCGTAGAAAATATTTTCACACTTTTATGTCAAATCTCTATATTTGATGTGGCACTCAAAGGTCCATTTTGGTAAACCAATAAAATTTGACCCATTCTAGCATATTCATTTTGGTAACTTATTCTAAAAGAGAAATGATTGGGTGCATAAATGTATGCCTAATTTTGTGCTTAAAATTTTGTGGCATTTACTTATTGGTTTGTGATGCCGTGGGTTCCTCATCGGCAACCAACATAATGTTGCCACCTATTTCTCATTCTAAAATCTAAATGCTATTTTCTAAACACCAATCAACCCTTACATAAAGGGAAGTGATTTGCACATTCCTAATTGTTGGAATCGCTCCTAACTCGTAAATGGAACGACATTGACGGGATTACATTTTCTATCTTTGTTAGCTAAAACACGTGGGCTTGTTATGTCATTTAGTCATAGTTGTATGTGTTTAGCTATTTATACCCTCCTAGACTTTCCTAGGAGGGTGAGACTCTAGTGTAATCCTTTCATTTTCCTTTAATAAAACACACACTAGTTTCCCTTCTCTCTAGTTTCTGTCTCTAACTTGAAGATGTGTTCTTCCATCTTTCCCGACCTCCCGATTCACCATATCAACCATATAATCGATCCTAACATTGATATCAAGAGCAAGGTCGGTTTTTTATTTGTGGTTGATTTTTTGGTGCTGTTTTTTCTTGTCAAAATCGTTGCTAGAAATCCGTTTTTAACAAAGTGTTTTAACTTTTCATATATTTTGTGTTACACAATTTTCTATGTACGATTTTTCTATTGTATCTTTTTTTTTGGTTATAAAGTCTTGTCAGCAAATACTGTTTTTTGTGTCAATATATTGTCTATTTAGGATTTTTGTACCAATCGTGGAATATCTTATGGTCAACTGGTCAGATTATTCATAGTCAAAATGGGTAAAAAAAGAGTGGTTTTTTTTATACCATCTTTCTGGGTTTAAGAATTTGAACGGAAAAGTGGTCGGAAAACATCACCAGAAAAAGTCAAAAAGGGTCAAAACCCTATCTTTAGGCCAAAGGACCCATCTTCAGACTTGTTACGAGTAACTTGGAAAGTTACTCGTAAGGACCCTTTGTTTACGCGTAACATTACGAGTAACAATCATTTTACGCATAAGGGTAGACATTTATGCATAACCTTGCTTACGTGTAACCGTGCTTACGTGTAACTATTGTTTATGCTTAAAACCAAGTTCACGAGTAAGCTTTGTTTTTGCCTAAGGTCTTTTTCTTGTTTACGCTTAAGACAGATATACGATGATGAACAAGACTTTTATGCGTAAACTAATATTGACCATTAACCTCATACCATAAACCAATTACCATGACTCAAGCAACCTCAGGCTCAGTTTCTTACCATCATAGGTACAAATATTTAGCTCAACAAGGACAATATTAATACAAGATGAAATGAAGCAAATCCAAGAACCCAAATCCAACATAACAGCCTCGACATTCTCAACATGACCAAATCCAAATCTCTAAATTTAACCACAAACCCAATCACAACTCTCAACTGTCACTCACCAAGACAAGTACTTAACTGAATAACACTAATAGATCTTAGTTTTTATCTTTTTTGGTACCCATAAAGATATAGATCATCATAGATCTATTCGTATGATAAGCTCCTTTATAATATTCGAACCACTTATTAAAATATAGAACAAAACCAGTCGGTTTTATTTTTCTTTTGGTTCGGTTACAAATCTTTGACACAAAACGAAAAACAACCTGAAACATCTCTTCCCCGAGACCCTTGTCAAAGGATCTTTACGCTGAAATCTTCTTAAATAAGGGTAACATTTGTTGTTTAATCGTGTGAGGTTGATAGAACTGTGAAGGGATTGAAGGTAATTTTTTGTGTTCGTTTTAATTGGGAGGGATAGGAAAGAGATTGAGATTGATTTTTTGTGCCTGATGGGGGAGCACATATTTTTGTGTGTGAGATTAGGGTTTCACAAGTGAGTATTATTGTGATTTAATACCCGTGTGTTTAGGGCGTTAATTTTTAACAAATGGGATGGTGAATATACGCACTTCCAAATATTTAGTGGATTTCAAAAAAGAACAAATTCTTTGATTGAACAAATAATGCAATTTAACAGTCAACCTCTAAGCGTGGATTTAACATCCATCACTAATGCTATTTCCAACGAATCAATTGCATCTTATTTATCAAAAGAGTCATTGATTTAACATCACTAGAAGTTGTGAACATCTTTTGTCATTTTTCCTTGATTTTTATACTGCGTGTTAATTCTACACCAAAAGCATGATTGAATGTTTACAAGTTGCATCCTAAAAGTAGTTTGACCATTATCCCTTACATTATAGGTGATGCTAGTCGTGCTACTTTGATGGCATGATTAAAGTTATAATATTGCAGTATAAGTCTAGTCTTCCCACTCCTAAGTTTACTTCAAAGTCTTTTATGATATGATTATACACAGAAATCAGTTACTATTAGTCAAAAAATATGTTATAATGCAATATAAGTGCAGTCTCCCCTACCCAGTGCCGGCCCTGGCTATGGGCGGTGCGGGCGATGGCCCAGGGCATCCAACGAATAGGGGGCATCATTTTCATGGTTCTGTTTATAGGTTTTATTTCTTGTTCTCATGATTCATTGTCTGTGTTTTTTTCCTCATCCATGGAGGAAATGAATCGGTGAAGAAGACTAAAGAGAGAGAAAAAGTTAATTATGTCTCACAAAACGTCAAAAAAGAAAGCCTTTGTTAAAAGAAAAGATACATGTAAAATGAATCGTTGTATCACTATTTCCACTATAACTTGTCGGCTTTGCATATTTTTTAGTTTTAAATTATATTTTGATCTTTCTTTAAAGTTCTAATTTTATGATTTTCTTTCTAACTTATTCTTTTTTTGACGTTTTAGTATTGTTTATAAAGAAATGTACACCAATGTATGAGAAATCATTGAAGAAAAGTCAAAAGTTACAATGTGAATAAGATTTATGGATATTACAACACCCGAGTTTCAATGTTGCAACTTAATGGAAGTTTAATTAACAAAAGAGGTGTAGTTATCGATTGTCCTAAAAAGATTGATAAAACTGAAATGGGTCAAACAATTAATGTGGTAACATGTAGCTAACAGTAATATGAAATGGGTTAAACATGGAACTGTATACCCACTCTTGTGAAATAAACCAAAGAACAGCGAAAACTAAAACGGGTCAAATGGGTAGACTCAAAAAATATGTTTAACTGAAGCTGTCATTACTTTGTCTCTTTACATAAAAAACTTGCCATCATCATTAATATACTTAACATAAAAAGCTACAAAGAATGTATATGCAGCTTCAACCAAAGTATGAAAATTAACACCTCTTCTATTTATAAATTCACACAACTCCACAATTTCTCCATGAAATTCAGGCATTAGACATTATGTTCTAATTATAAATTGCCAAAAAATGAGTATTAGTAGGAAATAAAAGGCTGGTATATAACATGAAATCAGAAACAAGTTGGAATCACAAGTCGGTATCACAAGTCAAAATTTTAACTTGCGAGCTCAAGTCGGCATTTCAGATGTCCAAAAACTCTACAGAATGCAGTTTAAGGGGGTGTTTGGGATTACCTACTAAATATCATAAGGTGAAAATGTTTACTTGGCTAAGTATGTAAATATGTCAAAGTTTCAGTTTCTATCTAGCTGATGGAATTCCACACAGGTTGGTATTCTATATGCTCCGTGAGGAAAGGATCCTATAAGGCAAAGAAGAAATCGGCAAATAATTGAATTGGAAATTGGTTTGCTCCACAAAACTTCATGGCGAATTTAATTTTGTACTTAAAGTTTTTTTAAGATGATCCAACAAAAGGTGAAGAATCCAGATGGAGTTAAAACACAATACGAACTTTTATGATTTTCGAAAGTCTGAGTTTACAACTAAATATTAAGATTGAAGTGCAAAAATTCAAATTTTGTGCAGAAAACCAATGATAAAAAAAAGGCCTGCAATGGAGCTTCCCAAGGAAGCAATGTACAAACTTACATCACGTAATTTTTCCTAAGTATGCAATATAGTGACATCGTTATTTAATACTCCATAAAATAGAAAATTGACAAGAAAAACAAACCAAAATGATGATATAAGTAGAAACCTTTTTTTAATGGTACTAATAGACTTTCACATACAAACTTTATAATTAATTTTATGGAATCATGTTAGGTGAACACTTCAATTAAACGCTTACTAAAAATCTGTATTGATAAAAGAATAGTTATAAAACTTAGTTCACTAAATAAGATCGTGTCAACACAAAAGGCTATAACAACTAAACGTAAATATGTATCATATTATTGTTTCACGGCTATACCTTCAAATATCTAAAGAGCAACAAATAGTTACTATCGAAAACATTCCTACATATATTTTACCAAAACCTTCTCATTTTCACCCATCATGTATGTTTACACCACTGAAATTAAAGTGTCCACATAAAACAGTTTAATCATTTTAGAAAGTCCAATTTTTAATGTGTCGTTTAAGCTTCCATTAGCATAAGATTTGTTGCTCAAGGTTTAACCTGGAAGTTAATCTTATTAGCTTTCTAAGATCAGATAATGTTGAAATCTCATTTCATTGTTATTTTGAATCTAATCAAGCTGGCAGAAAACTGCTTTTAACAAATAAAAAAATAAAATAAATAAATAAATAAAAATAAAAAAATAAAATAAAAATCATTTAAATGTAAAAGTTCAACCTTCAAATAAGTTCTCCTATCTTATAAGTTAGTATTCCTTCAAGCGCCACAAAGATTCATAGTAACAAAGGATTAATGCTAAAATGATAGTTAACAAATTGAGTTATTGTGTAAACTATTTCATTGAGACATTTTATCAAACGGTTATGTAACTTGTTTGAACAAGAGAAAATAAGACTTGCATAGAATGTTTTAAGAGTATTAATACATAGATTTGACATAAAACGCAACAAAAATACCCACTCCATAAAAAACATGAACACAAACCAAATAACATTGAAAGTGCTGCTTTTATTTTGGCACCATAAGTCTAGTCTTCCCACTCCCAAGTCTTAAAGTCTTCTGTGATTAGTGGAGGAAAGAAAATAGTTATAATGTAATATATGTATCATATTATTGTTTCAAGGCTATAACAACTATACGTAAATATGTATCATATTATTGTTTCAACAATATACCTTCAAATATCTAAAGAGCAACAAATAGTTACTATTGAAAACATTCGTATACATATTTTAGCAAAACCTTCTCATTTTCACCCATCATGTATGTTTACACCACTGAAGTTAAAGTGTCCGCATAAAACAGTTTAATCATTTTAGAAAGTCCAATTTTTAAAGTGTTATTTAAAAATAATTATTTTGAATGTTTAACCATTAGCATAAAACAATTATTTTGAAGTTATTCTTATTAGCTTTCTAAGATAAGATAATGTTAAAATCTCATTTCATTGTTATTTTGAATCTAATCAAGCTGGCAAAAAACTGCTTTTAAAAAAAAAAGAAAAAAATAAAAAACTCTTTTAAATGTAAAAGTTCAACCTTCAAATAAGTTCTCCTATCTTATAAGTTTGTATTCCTTCAAGCGCCTCCAAGATTCATAGTAACAAAGAAAAAAAAGAAAAGTAAAGTAACGCCCAACGCCGTCTTCCACGGGTTATGGGTACCCAATACCGTTTTCGGTGTATGGGGAGGTTAAAATGTAGACAGCCTTACCCCCTACATAAGGTAGAGAGGCTGCTTCCAGTTCTACCAAAGGTAGAAAGGACCTCCGGCCTTTTGTAGGGAGTGAGGATCGAACCCCTGACCTCTCGGTTGAGAGGCAAGAGGTTTTCCAACTTATCCAACCCTACTTTTTCATAGTAACAAATTGAGTTATTGTGTAAACTATTTCATTGAGACATTTTATCAAACGGTTATGTAACTTGTTTGAACAAGAGAAAATAAGACTTGCATAGAATGTTTTAAGAGTATTAATACATAGATTTGACATAAAACGCAACAAGAACAGCAATACCCACTCCATAAAAAACATGAACACAAACCAAATTACATTGAAAGTGCTGCTTTTATTTTGGCACCATAAGTCTAGTCTTCCCACTCCCAAGTCTTAAACTCTTCTGTGATTAATGGAGGATAGAAAATAGTTATAATGCAATATATGTATCATATTATTGTTTCAAGTCTATAACAACTATACGTAAATATGTATCATATTATTGTTTCAACGATATACCTTCAAATATCTTAAGAGCAACAAATAGTTACTATTGAAAACATTCGTATACAACAGTTAAAGTGTCCGCATAAAACAGTTTAATCATTTTAGAAAGTCCAATTTTTAAAGTGTTATTTAAAAATAATTATTTTGAATGTTTAACCATTAGCATAAAACAATTATTTTGAAGTTATTCTTATTAGCTTTCTAAGATAAGATAATGTTAAAATCTCATTTCATTGTTATTTTGAATCTAATCAAGCTGGCAAAAAACTGCTTTAAAAAAAAAAGAAAAGAAAAAGAAAAATAAAAAAATAAAAAACTCTTTTAAATGTAAAAGTTCAACCTTCAAATAAGTTCTCCTATCTTATAAGTTTGTATTCCTTCAAGCGCCACCAAGATTCATAGTAACAAAGGATTAATGCTAAAATGATAGTTAACAAATTGAGTTATTGTGTAAAGTTCTCATTGAGACATTTTATCAAACGGTTTATGTGCATATTACAACTTACTTGTTTGTACAGGAGAAAATAAGAGTTGCTAGTGGTGCTATTGGATGGCATGATTAAAGTTATAATGCACAATAAGTCTAGTCTTACCACTCTTCTTTAAAGTCATTCCTGATATGATTATACGTAGAAATTAATTAGTTATTACCATTCACATTGTCTTGCTCAATCCGACTATAAAAAGCCAATACTTGTTCCCATAATTTTAAGTAAATCTCCAAAAATGAAGTCACCACAAGCAATAATTCACTTATCATCTTCCTCTCTTATTTCTTTTCTCTTTTTTGGTCTCGCGATAACATGTCTTACTTCCGCCACTGTCTCTGCTTCATATGGCGGTAATGAGACTGATTATCACGCGTTGTTGTCATTTAAATCAAAGATCACCCATGATCCACACAATGTTTTAACCTCCTGGAACCATTCCTTTCATTTCTGTGACTGGACTGGTATTTCATGTGGAAAGCGGCACAAGCGAGTGACTGTTTTACGGCTGCGTTCGCAAGGCTTAGAAGGCTCGTTGTCTCCTCATGTAGGAAACCTCAGCTTCCTCCGTGAGCTTTCTCTCGATAACAACAGCTTTCAAGGAACCATTCCTGATGAGCTTGGTCATCTATTTAGGCTACGCCGTCTTTATATTAGTACAAACAAATTCAGTGGAGCCATTCCTACAAACTTATCTGGTTGTTCTAATCTCGAAAAGCTTTGGCTCGCTGAAAATAAGCTAGCTGGAAGCATACCCAAGGAGATGAGTTTACTCTCGAAACTTGTTTTTCTTGGAATTGACGACAATAAGTTAACAGGTGGAATCCCACCTTTCTTGGGGAATATCACATCAATGGAAAAGTTCGATTTTAGCGAAAACCCGCTGAATGGGAGAATTCCAGATACTTTCGGTCTATGGAAAAGCTTGACGGTATTTTATTGTTATGACTGCAACTTATATGGAAGCATCCCTCATTCCATTTTCAACCTCTCACTCCTAGCTAATTTATCCTTAGCTGTTAATCACCTCACTGGTAGTCTTCCTGCAGAAATTGGTAACCAGCTCCCAAATCTTGAGTTCCTTCAGTTATGGGGTAACGAAGTGACCGGAGTTCTTCCACCTTCTCTTTCTAATTGCTCTAAATTAGGAATTCTTGAAATGGCTTATAACAATTTTAGTGGGAAGTTGACAATTGATTTTTCAAAACTAAGAGATATTAATTCAATTTATTTATATGGTAACAACTTCCATGGACGCGGAGAAGCTGATGACATGAGGTTTATCGATTCTTTGAAAAACTGCACCAGATTAGTAAGGTTGGCACTTTCTAATTGCAACTTTATAGGAGTGCTTCCTATGTCAATAGGTAATCTCTCTCATCAACTCAGCACTCTAAGTTTAGGAGACAATCAATTATTTGGAAGCCTCCCTTCAAGTATAGGTAGTCTAGTTGGTTTGACCATTTTAGATTTAGGACCTAATTTATTAAAAGGAAAAATTCCAACTTCCATTGGTAAACTTCAAAAGCTACAAGTTCTTGATCTAAATAGCAATCAATTTTCAGGGCCTATCCCTGATGCCATTGGGAACTTATCCATGTTGACTGTACTTTATTTAGGAACCAACAAATTAGAAGGCCATATTCCATCAAGCCTTGCGAAGTGCAAAAACCTTAATGGGTTAACCCTTGTAGACAACAGACTCAGTGGAAAAATACCCAAGCAACTTCTTCAACTTCCATCACTAACTTATTTTTTAGATCTTTCTCAAAACCGCCTTTCTGGTTCAATTCCACCAGAGGTTAAAGATCTTAAGTTGTTGAGCGAGCTCTATTTATCTCATAATAATTTATCAGGCAACATTACTAGTAGCCTTGGTGAGTGTATTAGCCTTACAGACTTATACCTTGGTGGCAATAGATTTGAAGGCACAATACCATCTTCATTAAGTTCCTTGGGAGGATTGGGGGTACTCGACATTTCTGAAAATAATTTATCAGGTAGAATTCCACAATTTTTAGGGAAATGGAAATCCTTAGAGTATTTGAACCTATCCTTTAATGATTTTGAGGGTGAAGTACCGACTGTAGGAGTGTTTGCCAATGCAAGCGCATTTTCGGTTTTGGGGAACCATAAGCTTTGTGGTGGTTTGGTTACACTTGATTTACCCAAATGCAAGGAGACGGGTAGTAAGAAAAAAAGGTTTCCTTTCTTCATATTAGTCATCGTGATTTCAGTCACGTTGCTCGTCGTATTATGTTGTGTGTATCTTTTGTGCAAGAAGAAACGCAACAATCAACCATCTCAATCATCAGGGAGTGAACGGTTCATGAAAGTTTCATACCATCAACTTCTCAAGGCAACTGATGGGTTCTCTCCAGAAAATTTGATTGGCGAGGGTGGACACAGCTCTGTTTATAAGGGAATCCTCGATTCAAGTGATGATAAATCTGTTGCAGTTAAAGTTCTACATCTTCAAAGTCGAGGAGCACACAAAAGCTTTTTAGCAGAATGTGAGGCATGGCGTAATATTAGACACCGTAATCTGTTGAAGATAATAACTTCATGTTCAAGTGTTGATTTTCAAGGCAATGATTTTGAAGCTTTGGTTTATGAGTTTATGCCTAACGGAAGTGTACATGATTGGCTTCATTCAAGTGCAAATACATCAAAACTCAACCTTCTTCAAAGAATAAATATTCTCAGAGATGTTGCCACCGCGCTTGATTATCTTCACAATCACTGCCAAACAACGATTGTTCACGGTGACTTGAAGCCAAGTAACATTCTACTTGATGATGATATGGTGGCTCATGTTGGAGACTTTGGTTTAGCTCGGCTACTTGGTACAGACTTAAACCAAAACAGCTCAACCGGGGTTAAAGGAACAATTGGTTATGCACCTCCAGGTAATATATGATTCGTGTATTCCATGATGCTTATATTTGTACTTGCAGATTATAGTTTTGTAAACTAACTGATCATTGTAATTTCTAGAGTATGGTATCGGGAGCGAGATGACAAGTTGTGGGGACGTCTACAGTTTTGGAATATTTTTACTAGAAGTGATGACCGGGAAAAAGCCAACAGACGACATATTTAATGAAGGTCTTAGCCTTCATAAATTTGCTCACGTGGCATTACCGGATCATGTAATCGATGTTATTGATGATGATGCAATTGTGTTGCAAAATACGGAAGCGAATGCAAAGAAAGTGGAAGAATGTTTGGCTGCAATTATCAAGATTGGAGTATCGTGCTCTGTGGATTCCCCACCACAACGGATGAAAATTGAAATTGTTGTCAACGAGTTGCAGCACATTCTCGATGTGCTTCAAAATATGTAAGGTACTATGTTGTCCCATTTTGTAGAATCTGATTTTACATAAGTTTGTTAATAAATCTTCACTAAAATGGTTTTATTTCTGAACTCTTTCAGGTCTAATACCAAGCTTTCTTGGTGAAATTTGAAAGTACCTGCAGCAAGGAGCAGTGTAGTTATATAAATGTTACTTTGTCAAATATGTTTGTAAGTGTGTTTTAGTTTTCTTGTTGCATAAGTACCGTAAGAGATGTAAGAGTGCATCTACACTCCTGATGACTTATCATATGTATCTAAAGTGTGCTTATTTTTCCTCAATCCAATTTCTGTAAAATTGAAAATTTGGGGGCAAAGTATGCTGGTTACATCTGTCAAACATGTACTTGGAGATTATGGGTGTTTCACTGTTTCGTTAGGCACATCTGCATAATGAATTTTTTTGAAAGTTGTAGCCAAATTACTATTAGGTATTTGTAGTTTGTTTACTATTAGGCCCGGTACCTGTTACTGTCCTTTTACAGAAAACGCGTACAAAAAATAAATGCTTTGACAACCCCATCCTAGAAATCCAAAGGGCGAATCTGGGGAACATACTTTTGCTTCTGAAGTCGTTAAAAATCGACAATTTACTTGATTTCGAGATCATGGATCCGCCACCTAAACTTAACATTCTTAACTACATGTCTACCTGTATCAACTATGGATATTGGGAGCATTGAACAACACATAGAGTCTGACTGATATCGGGCTAAAAATGACTGAGTTTCCACTGAACCCACTTCTCGCTAAACTGCTTTTAACGTGTGAAGAATTTAGTAGTGTAAACGAAGTTTTAACAATTGTATTTATGATCTCAGTCCCGTCTGTATTCTTTAGTTCGTAAGCCTAGAAAAAAACAAAAGCGATGATGCACATGGAAAGTTATCAAATACTGTGGAGACTCTCATTTCTTACAAGTGAAAGCTCTCCGAAAGGCTCGGGAAGTGAGTTATCAGTTACTCGACATCTTGAAAAAGCTCATGATCCTGCTGACATCATGTGGTTTGAATTGGGACGTCATTGGAAAAGCGATATGCTCAGTTACTTCCATAACGCTACAAAACCTAAAGGGATTATGAATACATAAGTATTAGGAACCTGATGACGTGCCATTTGGATGGTTATGGCTGCTCTTTGAATAAATATTCGTAAGGGTGGGAAAATGGACGGGTCTAGCGCTTGTGTAACGGGTCAAAACAAATATTGGTATGGATCAGGTTGCCCCGGAATGCATTTTTCCCAGGTTTATTAGAATCCCCTACAGATATTAGCGTGCTAAATATGATTACGAAAGTTATGCTTTAGTATTTTAAATAAAACTATTTTGGAGCTTATAAGCATTACGTATTCATTTTTGCCACGTAGGACACATTAAGGTAGTTATTATGCCTTTAACAGTATTGGTCTGGTATTCATGTTAGCTTGCCATATGGCGAATATTGGCAAGAAATCATTCATCTGGCTACCGGAAGGACTCCGACAAATAGACTTTAGCAACCAAAGCTACAAGTCTTCTTGGATGGTATGGCTGCTCTTTGAATAAATATTCGTAAGGGTGGGAAAATGGGCATGTTTGGCGGCTTGTGTAACGGGTCAAAACGAGAACATTTTTTGTATGGATCAGGCTGGCCCGGAATGTTTTTCGCCCAATATGATTACAAAAGCATGCGTGATATTATATAAGTTGTTTTGGTAAAACATTCAAACTCAAAAAATCATCTCGCACACAACTCAACGATTAGACATAGACCAACAATCGCTAACTGGATGAAAAAGTAGCACATTCTTCATGTTGTCATCGGACATGATTAGCTGATTCTACTGTTCTACATTATAAATTCACACCATCAATAGGCTCAAAAAACAACCAGACTTGAAACTGAAACTAATAAAAAGCCAAAAGGAATTACAAGCAGGTCATTGTCAAACCATCATGTTGGATTCATCTTCCTCCCCTGTTGCTGCTTCATAGAACATGTACCGGCTTTGATACTCGATCAAGTACTGTGTAGATCTTACACATCCCAAAACAGCTCATAAACTCGGCTCACGTCTTCCATTTCCACAACCTTCCCTTTCCTCTTCTGGCAAGCCAATGCAGCTGATGTGATCAAGTTTATGGCGTATCTCAGATGTCTTGACCCCTTGTATCAAGAATCTTGCGAATGTCATCTTCAATGTACGATTGTGTTGAGATGATGAGAAGGCGACCCAGGAAATCGATTGTAATCCCGTGTGGGGATTTGTAATTTGTGCCTCAAATAGTTGTGATTCATCAGTTGGCGACCACAAGAAGTATTGGTGCCATGTCGTTTTCCAAGGCCCGGTTTAGGAATGAAAAACACTCCATATCAAGCATGTGGACTTCATCTATGAACAGAGCACCATGAATGATCTCTATTCTCTACCTTTCCTTCCTCTCGTCACTCTGCAACCTTTGTATCGATTTGTTCCCTCACTTCAGCTCGTATTTCTTCAGTGTCACCGGTGAAAAGAGCAAGAAAAGCTTGTGTTCTGCATTTCACAACAAAAATAATTAAGTCTTCAGAAAGATCAAGTACCATAGTTACTTTTACATTTCCTAGTTTCTGCGTTTTTTTCTCATCATAATCCAAGTTATTTCATCATGTAAAAGAGCAAGAAAACAGGTGAAAAGAGCAAGAAAACCTTGTGTTCTGCATTTCACAACAAAAATAATTAAGTCTTCAGAAAGATCAAGTACCATAGTTACTTTTACATTTCCTAGTTTCTGCGTTTTTTTCTCATCATAATCCAAGTTATTTCATCATGTAAAAGTACACTGCCCCATAGACAACAGAAACAACCACTGACAATTGCACAAAAAGACCATCTTTGTTCAATTATCAGAAAGTGTAACTTCAAAAACAACACAACTTCAGTTCCACCTAATGCATATTCCCGGAAGCCCAAATTCCTAATTTCAATCAAACATTATGTACCTTTGCGAATGGGCATCTATGTTCTTATCATTTATATTATAGTTATTAGCATGAAACACCAAGACAAGGATTTTGAAGAAAATGATAATTCTTAAGAAAATGTCAATATCAGAGGTTTCAAAACAACCAAAAATCATCAATAATACAGGTCGCAAAAGTCATCATTTTAACGACACACATGTTTGTATTTTGTACACAAAAAACACTATATTTACCCAAGAAAAAAAACATGCGGGCCTCTACAAAACAAGTTAAAGAACAGAAACACCCTAATGCAATGCGCAATCAAGAAATAGAAGCATCAGTCATGACTTAGAGAAAATGGCACTTTTGTTCATAGCAAAGAAGAGTCCTTCTAGATTTCAAATCAGTTAAATTATAAACTTTTAAGTCACATGTGTTGAAGGCATCATACCAAATTGTTACCTAATGAACAATGTGTCATATAATCAACACAGTTGTAACCTGAATACACTACTCATGAGCCCCAAACACAGAATACGCCTATTTAGGCACTAGGATACTTGCAGTACCTTTAAATATTTGAATGATCAAACTTTAAAATTTAACTAATTTACATGTTGACATGAAAACAGAGTTGTAAACAAGCTTTCTTTAATATGGTTCCAATCAAACTAGTACAAGATCGTACACAGTCTCCATCTCAGTCATTTTCAATGTCAGCTTCCCCATTTTCGAAACATCCTAATTACCAAACAATTGCAAAATCTAGTGAGACATGGAGCTCGAGTACATATTACATTATGTATCAGGGCATGCATACAACTAGAAGCCATGGGGTCATGATCATCATTCACATGTTCATTATAAAAGCATAATAGTCCGTATCAAGACTATGGTTTATTGGCAGTGATGAGTGACCTCTATCATTTTCGCATTCAACTTATTATGCAATGTGGAAATGTAGTGGTCCTTCAGTCTATGGGATGGCAACTGGGTCGGTATGTCAGGGATTGCATTTCCCATTCCCATCCCCTATCCCAAGTCCACATCCCCATCCCCATCTCCATTGGGAAATAGTTTTGCTTCCCCATCCCCATCGAGTATTGGGGATCCACGTCAGATATCGGGGATTTTTAAGTTTCTTAAAAATCAACCGATATGTTATCTTTTACATGTCTACGTACATATAAGCTGATATCAAATGAGCTCATAAGCATACATATAAGCCTACACAAACACCCCCTAAGATTAGCCCTGCGTATCCCTGACCAAGAATCGCAGGTACCTCAACACTAGCATCAACTGTAAACACGCAGCTAATTTGAAACAGTAAACCATAACTTTAAAAATGCAGAGCAATTTCTATAAATTAAAAGTGATACCCATGGGAGAGATGTTAACAGCTTAACACACAC
This sequence comes from Chrysanthemum makinoi, assembly GCA_910596185.1. Classification (NCBI taxonomy): domain Eukaryota; kingdom Viridiplantae; phylum Streptophyta; class Magnoliopsida; order Asterales; family Asteraceae; genus Chrysanthemum; species Chrysanthemum makinoi. The sequence goes on along the minus strand of OU343225.1, from coordinate 37,740,436 downwards.
AAACACACACATATACGTTAGCTTAATTGTAATAAACACGCATACAAACATGAATCTTTATACAAACACGCGCAGTAGAATTCATTCTCTTCTAGAGACATAATTAATGTTTAAAGTTGTAGCTGTAACATCTAAATCCAAAATAATTCATGTTATTTTCATAAACCAAAATACACCTCATTTGAGCTCACAAAACGGGTATTAAACCGTCACTTATTGTCGAATACTAGCTAGCCACAAACATCAAAAGCAATCTCACATTAATATCCTAACAACTGACTCCTATATAGAAAAAACATCCAAACTCAAAATCTCAAAACCGAAAAGCTAAACATCATAACTCAACAATCCAAGCTAAACCTGGTCCATATCCTAAATTCATACCACATTTACTCAAAACACAAAGATTCACGCCATTTACACACACAACATACAAACAAGGGTAGTTACACTGTCACTTATCGTCAAATACTAACAGGCAGTAAGCATCAAAAGCAATCTTAAATCCATATTAAAACAATTCAAATCTTAAAAAACATTCACAGGCTTAGCAAAATCTCGAAAACCAAAACCCGAAAAAATCAATCAGTTAACAATAAAAGCTTCAAAATCTAAGCTCCCAACAACATTAACAAATCTCACCATTCTCTAAACATCATCTACACCAAAATGAGTTAATCTATGGGTTTTCAAGTATGTACATCTGTCAAGAACACGCATAGTTAAATAATCTTGGACTAAACTTGAAAAGGTTGAAACTTTAAGCTTACCCAAACACCCCCTAAATCCCATATTCCCGTGACAGTTATCTCTCTCACAAACTCTTTACACATGATAATTAGGAAAAATAGAAATAAATCCCAATGTATAAAGTACCTTTCTTTTTTATACCCAATAGCTTATTAACCTCTTAAAATAATCGGCCAAAAAATTCAATTTGGTCAAAACCAGATAAAATTTGGGGCTTTTATAAAATTAGGGGATTTTGTTTAAATTGAGGGAATTTAATAAAGGATTATTGTTTGGTCAAAACCAGATAAAATCATAAGCCCAAAATAAGCTTAAACAAGTACCCCTAAGTTCAAAGTTGATAAATGATAGTTTCTGTGAAATGAGAGTGAAACAAACAAAAATTAGAGAGTCATGGTTTTGGTGAATGGTGGAGATTAGAGTTGATTGAGTGTGTTTGGATGGGATTGCCAGCGTGGCAACTACTGTATTTGTTTGTAGGAGGGGTGGGTGTGGTGACAAGCCTCAAGCTGTTCATCACTGTCACGTCACTGCCACATCAGCATAACAAACCTCCATAACTAACCACAACAAACCTCACTCCCTCATAACAAAACTCAACCTCTTCATTTGGGGCCTATCACTACCACTTTATTTTTTTTATTCAATTTTCCAAATAAACTATGTTCATTTCATTAAAAATAAAAATATAATACATAACATAATAATAAGAAGAAAAAAAACACATACTAATAAACACGATATGAAAAAAAACGACACGGGTAAAAAAAATACAACGCATATTAATAATAAGTACTCGATTGTAAAAAAAAATCAAACTATAACTAGACACATGTCCACTTAGGACATATGTATACTTCAAATTGCATGTCATAAATATACAAAATACACACCACTACACTATCTCTTTCATTTTGATTAAAAAAAATCACTCTCACTCTCTCTTCTTGTTATGAACGACCACCAACAACACAAATCATCCATATGATTTTGATATTGCTTGTTTCTTGTTCTTGTGTTGAAGTTTTATGTTACTTGCTTGAAGTCTCATCAAATCTTCGATATTATGGAAGGTTTTTGCAAGGGTGTTCTTGGAAGAGTTTTTGGTTGCTATGTTGTTAGTTGAAGGGTTAATAAGATTGGGTTAAAGATTTGGAGCTTGGGTTGTTGATTGGGTAATTTTAGGAAAACCACTTCCATTTTGTCAAAGTAATGCTTCGTCGTCACCATGGCGAGCAGCTCTACGGCGAGGGATGGCGAACCACCCCGGTGTAGCGGCGGGGCACGGCGAACCGCCACGTAAGCCCACGGCGAGCCACAAAATCCCCACACCCTCCGCTCTAAAGGTTCATTGATTTTCTTTTTTTTTTCTATCTTTGACACATTAGGCTAGAGAGAGCGATGACTCAGGTTTCTCTATCCTCTCATTTTCCCTCTCTCCTTTTCATCATACATCTGTTTTGGTCATTTTTCGCTCACTTTTCACTAAAATATCTATGTACAAAAATATACCCCACCCAATATCCCACACACACACTCACAATATAAAATAAAAAATTAGGCCCAGTGTGAGCCAAAAACAATAGTGAGCAACTCACCATACTTTGCAATTTTGGATGTGTTGCACGTGAGTTTACCACATGTATTCAAGGAGATGTAACTTCTTTCGATCCATAAACGATTGAAGAAACTATCAGGATAACTCAAAAACTCATGGCCCAGGTTGTGAAGAGGGAAAACATTATCAACAATAACCACAACAACGATAACAACAATCACACCTTCAACAACAACAACAACAACAACAACCAAACTAGAAACAACATAAGGAAATGGAAAAATGACCAGGGAAGTTATAATAACAACAACCAAAACCGTAACACTAACCATCAACAGCAACATAATAGAAGACAAGAAGCTGCAATGGTTTATGTCGCTGCACCAACACAAGTCAGAGGTTATGTTGGAACCCACCCACTATGTAATCAATGTAAGTTTCATCACTCAGGTCCTTGCCCTGCTAAGTGCTACAGCTGTCAAAAACTGGGACACCTTGCCAGGGATTGTATAGGCAAGACCATAATTTCATATTTCGGATGTGGGGAGCAAGGACACTATCTTTACCAATGTCCCCAAAATCAAGGTCAACTTTTACTAAAAATATTTATCAAGTGTTAAAACAAGTCTTTTCGGGTACCCATGTTTGGAGCCGTTTTACTCAATGATCGAGTTAGTTTCAACACATTAACACCTTGGGATGAAATCAAGTTCACCCAGCCTACTTTCCAAGTCAATCAGCTGTTTGTCATTTTGGCTTGTAACGAATAAAATACGACCACTCAAACTTTCCCGAAAACTACCCATAAACTACATTTTTAGCTCGACTATCTCATTTCACGATTATTTTTCTTTATGATCGGAACTCGTATGGATAAAAGTTCAGTGTTATGACTTTTAGATAATGTTACAAGCTTTCTAAAACCATTGAGTTTGTTTCCTTACACTCGATATTCACTATTTTACGACTAGCTTTTCGAGGCCACTTAGCCATTTTCATGAATTATCAAAGTCCATTGTTTTGGGACGAAAAACTATAATTTCTTGATAAATCACTAAACGACTATCGTAGTATATTGTTTCAACATAAATACACGTAAAGTATTTTATAACTTGACGAGATGTCATAAACGTATATTTCGACGATAAATTTCATTTCCAAAAATGTACATGTGGTATAGATTACATATGAATTTGGATGTACGACATTGTTTCATGACTTACATTAGAACATATCATTCATATTAGGTTGCAGATAGAGATTTCACCTCATTTTAGTGTATCCACTTTTGTCATCATAATCATTGCATCAGGTGAGTTCCATAGCCCCATTTTCAATTGTTTTTATACTACTTTTGGGGGAGATACATGCTCAACAACTTGCTTTATTTTAACTTCTACATATTACTGTGAGTTCATGGCCCCTCTTTTAATTGTTTTGAACTATCTTTGGGGGAGATACATGCTCAACAACTTTTATGACATTCATGATTATTTGCAAACTATATGTTTATCTGAACTGAATGTTTAGTCCTACGAAGTAACAATATTGCCATACTTAGAGTTTCTATATCATAGACCATTGAGCTAACTGACTTGGTATGATCACGATCTAACGGACTTGGATAATGTTGAGCTAACGGACTTGGTATAATGTTGAACTAACGGACTTGGTACAATCATGAACTAACGGACGTGGAACTATTTGAAACTATACTATATTATGTGCTATATCAATTGTCTATTGATACATTAAAGTTATGTACTATTATGTGAACTCATTTGACGAAGTGTGCTTGAACATAAACTATAACATTTTGAGTAATGGGTTGTAAACACACAAGTTGCAAGTTTTGTACGGGTGAAACTTGAAACTGAGTGGATTTGCAATGCCTTTGCTGCATGAACGTTCTTTAAAGGTTTTTCATGATGACATAAACTCTATGAACTCACTCAACCTTTGTGTTGACACTTTTGTCATGTTTTATCTCAGGAATTTAGCATATCATCATGGCCTGCATGGAGTCGTTGAGTTGACGCGTCTCACATGAATTTTATGCACTTAACTATCGTTTGATTGTAACAAACTCATGTTGGTACTTTTGGAAATCTTTTGGGACCTATATTTTGTAAACTCTGAATGTTTTAATAAATCAAACGATGTCTTTTCAAAACGACACATTAGGTCATTCAATATAACTGTAACTGTGATGCTATGGCAGTTATCCCCCAGGTATTCCATTCCACTGCAAAACAGGTATTTTGGGGGGTGTGACAGCTTAGTAGATGTAAGACAAGACCCTTATGGACAGCGTTTCGAGAATCCATGCATTTAGCTTATATTAAGGTTTCATAATGTTGGTGAGCTTATGTATCAAGTATTGTCTACACCCGACTCTTGGGATTATTGTAACTTGACCTATGTTGTGATACACACTAGCATGGTCACCAGACAAATCAGAAGGTCACATAACAGTGAGATCACAGATCATCAGATGACAACAGGTAAATCAGATAGCTGTATATTAGTCATATCAAAGCAAGGTAATCAGTAGTCACATAAAACATGAATAGCATAATCAAATCCAATAAACATATAATAACCAGATACATGAATGGAACGATAGTCTGAAGTAATGAAACGGGAGTGTGACAGATCAAAGCAATGGAATATACATATCTTGGTAGTAGAGTGAGTCGTATAAGGGTACTAAGTAATGAACAATTAAATACAGAATATGGTGCGTTGGGGAATACAGAAGGTACAATATAGGTATATCAAAAGAGTAAGGGTTGTCAGAAATCTACCACGAGCCCGAAACATATCATATCATATCATATCATAAGTAACCATTGTATTCGGAGGGGTGACCTCGGAATACCATATATAATAGGAGGGGAGACCTCAGTAACCAATGGAGTAGCTAGCTCCCTGACGGTGAAGACGCGTATTGCACACGACATCATTCACCATATAAATCATATCATATCAAAACATATCTAGGATGCATCCATATACCCCCGCAGAAACATAGTGGCCAAACATATATCATGAGCTCATAATCATATAACGGAAAGGGGACGGTGTGTAACATCACTCGTACACACTGGAGTCATGCCATTGGTGCATCAATGACATGGTCATGGTACCTCAATGACTAGGAAACATATTTGGCTCGGGTATCAGACTGAAGGGTCAAAGCATAATCATATCAAAGGTTCAGCAGTCAAAGGTTCATATCAGAGTTCCATAACATAGGTTCATAATCAGAGGTTCATAATCAAAGGATCATAATCATAAGGTTCATAATCAGAGGGTTCATAACCAGAAGGTTCATAATTATAACAAACGAATATTATAGAGAACAGAATCGTACCAAAATATCACAGTAAAAGGAATCATAGCAATGGTATCATAAGTGAAATAAAGTCAAGGATCGAAAAGTCATGAGAAATCCCTACTGAAAAGGGATAGAATATCTGTACCTCAAACCGTAAAGCAAATCGCCCGAAATACACAAGGGAAACAAAAGCTACTCCTTCCTCTTCGAATCTACACGACTAATGGTCGCTTAATATTTAGGAAGCTATTACATAGTTTTAAGGTTCATCGATATTCATATTTCATAATTAAAGTTTCTTTCCTTTTTTAGTAACTTTCCAAAGTTAGTACTAAGGATGTCAAATTAGTAGATTTAGTTTTACAAATTCTAATTAAATAAATTATAGTCTAATAAAATTAATTATCATGGTTTAGGGTTTAAAATATAAATAATCCAAACTTAGGGTTTAAAGTGTAACTTATCAAAGTTCAGGGTTTATTGGGACAAGTAATAAAACTTAAGGACTTAATATTAACATTTTGATCGTTTAAGGTTTTAATATGTCAATTCATAATTCCAAGGTTTGCATGAGACATTTCTTAAACATGAGGGTTAAAAGTGAAAGTATTTAAGTATTTAGCATGCAACATATCATGCAACTCGAATTTTTTTTTGTAGAATTCATTTTCAACGCATCATGAATCAGAGCTCCATCGCTAAACCAACACACTCGCTCGCGGTTCAAATGACTCACCGACACGACTATATAAACACATATAATGACTAACCCCCGACTCATTTTCCGCGAAACACTTTCAACATGCCGATTAACGTACCCATATATCCCGCGAACACCGTCGAAAACACCTCATTTAGACCTTTCTAATACTATACAAAACTCAAACTAACGAACCTCTTATTTTCTGTTTCAATTTATCCGAGACACAACTAAACCAAACCATTCTTTTCCCCGATCCGTAACTTCCCATTTGACCCGTTTTGCAAACTTTTTCTCAGCCCCACTCGAAGTACTTTTAACCTTGTCGATACATCCCCTAAGTCGACCCATTTACAAACATTTTTCCCATTTATACGACCCAAAAACAGTCCCATCTTTGACACCCTTTGGTACACCTACGACACACACAAACTCCAATTAATGAGCACAATACAACGTGCAAAGTTACATATTACCGGTCTTTACGTTCACGTACAAAACATATGCGACCCTTATTAATACTTTAAACTTTATAACAGATTTTAGATTGAATATGAGTTGTCAAAAATATGTGTTAAAAAGACTTGATCGGAATGTAGTAACTAACAAATACAAGGATCCGAAGTCGACTCAATCGTTTTATGGTTTATTATTTTACGTGACCTTTGATTCAAGATTTCATGCAACATTAACGTGTCATTTCATGTGGCCATTTATCATTATGTGTGATGTTTATATTTGATGAATGCATGTATTTAGCTATAACCTCACGACAGTAAGTCAAAGAAGACAAAGGAAGGGAAAATGAAATAAGATGAGATGACACATACCCTTGATGAGTGAACGTGAAGGGGAAACAAGGACCAAGGATCACGACCAAAGGAAACCAAGCAGTTACCCCTCGACCTAGAACATCCCACGACCAAAATCCACCCTTCGAATCAAACCCAAGATTACTATGACCTTGAACCTCGTTATCGATACTCCTTGTTGCTTTCTTTGATTGAATGGAATGAGGGAACACAAGTCTTGCCGTCACTTTGATGGGTTAGGGTTTTATCAGTTATTTTGAATGAGTAAATGATAAGTTAAAAATGAGAAGTAAATGGGACTATATGGGGAAAAGATCAGCCGAATCAAGGGGAGATCACAACAGATTTTTGACTTTCCCAAAAATACAATATAGTGGGTTTTTATTTAAGTTGAATGTAATGTATTACATGGAAAAGTTCGGCCCATGTGTATATCTAACATAAGTGTAGGTTTTATTTTACTGATCTTGTATATTTGGTTTGATCATCATTTATAAGTTAAGTTAGAACTATATTTAATGAGCTCGAAGTATTTTACGTATTTCATAAATTTTAAAATAGAGGGGCAAAATAGTCTTTTCACATGCTTTAGATTTTTAGGCTTTTACAACTCTTCTCCTCTAAAAGAAAATTTTCGTCCTTGAAAATTGAAGTCGTAAAGGTACACGGAGACGTACACGTTTAGGGCAGACGTAGCAATCCCTAGATTCACACAGATCATAACGATTTCGGCTCCAAAGCGTACAAAACTTATATGCAACAGATGTCGATGAGAATCTTGCAAAGAGGTACATAATTCCAAACGAACATGAGGAGTGACAAATAACGGATATAAGTCCTAGTCCATTCACGTACCAACCACAGGAATTTCCCAAAATGTTGTATGATTTCAATAAGTTCAAATTATATGATCTCGGTATTATCACGTTGATCAGGCGTCATAATACTTGCATCACATAACAAGTCCTATTGTCATCATATACTGCCTCAAGTCATGACAAACCACACAGCCAATATCACAACGAAACAGATAACATACAAGTAGCGAGTAACATACCAAAGCAGACCAGATTCACATACATGCAGCATATAATACATCAAACTAACTTACCATACCACATAAGAAGGAAGGCCACCAACCTGCTCAAAACGGTTCCTCATGACTCATTACTGACGATCCAAATATAATGCTAAATCATAAAACTTCACGATTCAAACCGAGTTATGAACAAATCAAAGGAAAGCAATACCGATCAAAATCACTTAACAAAATATCAAACCGCCTCAAAACGCATGACAATCGAATTGGAGTAACACAAGTCGCGCCCAAATCATATGAAGTAGATGAACCTTCTCAGCCACCGGTTGAATCTTGTCCCCGTCTTTTGCGTCTTTGGTTGATCCGTCCAGCTTCCTCCAGCAGCACGGGTGTGGCTTCTGCTTCACGAACCTATCCAGCTCAGGGACTGTTGCAGCAACGCAGGGTCGGCACCAACATCTTCGGCTCCGCGGGTAGTCTCTATCTAACGATCGACAAACGGATGTGCGAAGACAAAATAACAAAATTCAATGAGAAAAGAGGAAGGCCAAATAAGTGAAGACAAACGAATATCAAAGTCAAATATGAACGACAATCAAACGAATCGGAGAAGATCAGAACAGACGGAAGCCTAGTGTCTACCCAGTCCTCACAGGTCAATCCTAAGGTCAACAAGACGAAACCTTTGCTCTGATACCATAATTGTAACACCCCAACCCGATGAGGGTAGAAGTGTCACATTCTGGTGTCATATCAGAACATATAGTTAAAATTTTACGAGCAAAAGTCTTAAGGAATAACGTATCAAGTCATTTAAACAAATGACTTACAAGGAAAATTACAAAATCCAAAATGTCTAAAATAAACTGAAATCTCAAAATGATAGACCAACAAATAACTCCAAATATTAAGGTAACTAGGGTTGGTCCACTCAGATAATCCAACTCTCAACCCATCGAAGCCCATCTTGAAACCTAAAACCTGTCGTAGGAAAAGAAATGCGGCTGAGCTTAAAAAGCCCAGTGAGCGGATATAACAAAACGAAAGCTAAATAAAATCAGAAATGCGGAATGAAGTAAGGAAACTGATAACAAGGTCGCAGCGAAATGAAAACAATGAGTCAACGAGGATCCTGCAGAACACAATTATACAGCTATCCAGAAAGAACAGATAACAAGGAGAACGAAGTAAAGCAAAGCATCGATGACATATATACAAACACATACAAACCAGGCATACAAGTACTGAAACATAAGCAAGCATAGCAGACGTCGTATCCACACAACATATAAATGGCATAAAATCAATTCAGGAAATCAGAAGACATACAAGTCAAACAGAAATTTAAAGGCAAGCGGAAGCAATTAATTAGTAAGTGAGCATGGCAATCACACAGGTCAAAAACCCTTAGTTGAAAACACAACCAGTATCATGACAATGGAAGTACTAACAGCAGTCAACACATAACAGTCACACGTAATAAGTAGGAATACAGTATAAACGATATAATTAAATGAATTAAAGACATAGCAAGGCAACTAAACAAATTAAGAAGCCAGACGGCACAAGTTGAACCATTTACCCAGTCAAATCGTAGCATAAACAGAAATGCAAACATGGCAAGTCAACAACAAGCAGATAAAGACACTATCAGATAGTCATAGTCCACAAAATTAACTGAACAAAGTATACATGATAAACAGACAAAAACTATCGATTACACACTAGCATGGTCACCAGACAAATCAGAAGGTCACATAACAGTGAGATCACAGATCATCAGATGACAACAGGTAAATCAGATAGCCGTATATTAGTCATATCATAGCAAGATAATCAGTAGTCACATAAAACATGAATAGCATAATCAAATCCAATAAACATATAATAACCCGATACGTGAATGGAACGATAGTCTGAAGTAATGGAACGGGAGTGTGACAGATCAAAGCAATGGAATATACATATCTTGGTAGTAGAGTGAGTCATATAAGGGTACTGAGTAATGAACAATTAAATACAGAATATGGTGCGTTGGGGAATACAAAAGGTACAATATAGGTATATCAAAAGTGTAAGGGTTGTTAGAAATCTACCACGAGCCCGGAACATATCATATCATATCATATCATAAGTAACCATTGTATTCGGAGGGGTGACCTCGGAATACCATATATAATAGGAGGGGAGACCTCAGTAACCAATGGAGTAGCTAGCTCTCAGACTGTGAAGACGCGTATTGCACACGACATCATTCACCATATAAATCATATCATATCAAAACATATCTAGGATGCATCCATACGCCCCCGCAGAAACATAGTGGCCAAACATATACCTTGAGCTCATAATCATATAACGGAAAGGGGACGGTGTGTAACATAACTCGTACACATTAGAGTCATGCCATTGGTGCATCAATGACATGGTCATGGTACCTCCATGACTAGGAAACATATTTGGCTCGGGTATCAGACTAAAGGGTCAAAGCATAATCATATCATAAGGGTTCATATCAAAGGTTCAGCAGTCAAAGGTTCATATCAGAGTTCCATAACATAGGTTCATAATCAGAGGTTCATAATCAAAGGTTCATAATCATAAGGTTCATAACCAGAAGGTTCATAATCATAACAAACAAATATCATAGCGAACAGAATCGTACCAAAAGATCACAGTAAAAGGAATCATAGCAGGGGTATCATAAGTGAAATAAAGTCAAGGATCGAAAAGTCATGAGAAATCCCTACTGAAAAAGGATAGAATATCTGTACCTCAAACCGTAAAGCAAATCGCCCGAAATACACAAGGGAAACAAAAGCTACTCATCCCTCTGCGAATCTACACGAATAATGGTCTCTTAATATTTAGGAAGCTATTACATAGTTTTAGGGTTCATCGATATTCATATTTCATAATTAAAGTTTCTTTCCATTTTTAGTAACTTTCCAAATTTATTACTAAGGATGCCGAATTAATAGATTTAGTTTTACAAATGCTAATAAAATAAATTGTAGTCTAATAAAATTAATTATCATGGTTCAGGGTTTAAAATAGAAATAATCCAAACTTAGGGTTTAAAGTGTAACTTATCAAAGTTCAGGGTTTATTGGGACCGGTAATTAAACTTAAGGACTTAATATTATCATTTTGATAATTTAAGGCTTTAATATGTCAATTCATAATTCCAAGGTTTGCATGAGACATTTCTTAAAAATGAGGGTTAAAAGTGAAAGTATTTAAGTATTTAGCATGCAACATATCACGCTACTCGTTTTTTTTTTTTTTTTTTTTTTTTTTTTGCAGAATTCATTTTCAACGCATCATGAATCAGGGCTCCATCGCTAAACCAACACACTCGCTCGCGGTTCAAACGACTCACCGACACGACTATTTAAACACGTATAATGACTAACCCCGACTCATTTTCCCCGAAACACTTTCGACATGCCGATTAACGTACCCATAAATCCCGCGAACACCGTCGAAAACACCTCATTTAGACCTTTCTAATACTATACAAAACTCAAACTAACGAACCTCTTATTTTCTGTTTCAATTTATCCGAGACACAACTAAACCAAACTATTCTTTTCCCCGATTCGTAACTTCCCATTTGACCCGTTTTGCAAACTTTTTCTCAGCCCCACTTGAAGTACTTTTAACCTTTTCGATACAGCCCCTAAGTCGACCCATTTACAAACATTTTTCCCATTTATACGACCCAAAAACAGTCCCATCTTTGACACCCTTTGGTACACGTACGACACACCCACAGACTCCACTTAATGAGCACAATACAACATGCAAAGTTACATATTACCGGTCTTTACGTTCACGTACAAAACATATGCGACCCTTATTAATACTTTAAACTTTATAACAAATTTTAGATTGAATATGAGTTGTCAAAAATATGTGTTAAAAAGACCCGACCGGAATGTAGTAACTAACAAATACAAGGATCCGAAGTCAACTCAATTGTTTTATGGTTTATTATTTTACGTGACCTTTGATTCAAGATTTCATGCAACATTAACGTGTCATTTCATGTGGCCATTTATCATCATGTGTGATGTTTATATTTGATGAATGCATGTATTTAGCTATAACCTCACGACAGTAAGTCAAAGAAGACAAAGGAAGGGAAAATGAAATAAGATGAGATGACACATACCCTTGATGAGTGAACGTGAAGGGGAAACAAGGACCAAGGATCACGACCAAACGAAACCAAGCAGTTACCCCTCAACCTAGAACAGCCCACGACCAAAAGCCACCCTTCGAATCAAACCCAAGATCACTATCACCTTGAATCTCGTTAGCGAGACTCCTTGTTGCTTGCTTTGATAGAATGGAATGAGGGAACACAAGTCTTGCCGTCACTTTGATGGGTTAGGGTTTTATGAGTTATTTTGAATGAGTAAACGATAAGTTACAAATGAGAAGTAAATGAGAGGTATATGGGGAAAAGATCAGCCGAATCAAGGGGAGATCACAACAGATTTTTTGACTTTCCCCAAAATACAATATAGTGGGTTTTTATTTAAGTTGAATGTAATGTATTTCATGGAATAGTTCGGCCCATGTGTATATCTAACATAAGTGTAAGTTTTATTTTACTGATCTTGTATATTTGGTTTGATCATCATTTATAAGTTAAGTTAGAACTGTATTTAGTGAGCTCGAAGTATTTTACGTATTTCATAAGTTTTAAAATAGAGGGGAAAAATAGTCTTTTCACACGCTTTAGATTTTTAGGGTTTTACATGTAGTGTGCATAATGCAGTTGTAACTTGTGCTTATAACGGTTGTACAACTCAGTTTTTGTTAGATACCGCTGTTATATCTTGACTTTATTTAGAAATGTTTCTTTTGTCCTTTTGGAATCCAAACATTGACTGTTACTAAGGAATATGAAGGAATGTTTTGGTGCTTATTAATGTAGTTTTTTTGTCTGTTTAGTTATATCATTTGTTTGGATTGAAATCAAATAGTACTAAACTTTTGTTGCATGTACTTTATATTATAAAGTGAATCAACTTAACTTAAATATTAGGCATAGGCCGGGTGTAATGATCACCTTCTTACTATCTTAACCTCAGCGTCATATCAGTTTTTCAGCACACTACTTAACCCACCACCTAACAGCCGTAGTGGTGGCCACTTAATCAAACACACAAAAATATCTCATTTTATACAAAATACCTTACAAGATACCTACACACTCATAAAAAGAAGGTAGTGTACCACGTTAGGTGTTCTGCACCACCGAACCAACCCCAAAAAGGCACACGCGGTGGTTGGCAGGCCGTAGTGGCGGATAGCGCGTGAGAGAGGCTCACCACGGGAGGTGGAGGGGGTATTTATTCCAGTTCTTGGTTAGTTGAAATGTCTTCCTTTCTTATGAAAAACACAGATTTAGGATTTTTGTAGCCGATGTAATGAGTTATTGAAATGTCTTAAGCTTATTTTTGAGATACTCAACTTAAATGATTTTGGTTTACGTTTAATAAACTTACTTTTTCCGGCTTATTTGAAAATTTATAGGTTTATATAAGTCTATAAGTCTTAAAATAAGCTAGAAAAGTAACTTATCAAACATAAGCTCAAACCATGTGAACTCGTAAGCTTAATAATAAGCTTAAACAAAAACCCTTAGTATGAACAGAACTTTGTTAACGGATATGTCCACTTATGACAAATTACGATAGATAACTTTAAAAAAATAGAAAATTGATGGATAATGACTTTGGCATAAGTAGAGTTTTGGATTTTTCGCAAAAATTAACCCAAACAAAAACACCAACAAAACCTACATAAGCTGACGTTCATATTCCTTAAACAAAAGTGATTACCAATTAATTTTCCGTACTATACTAGCCAAGCTTTAGTGTGTATGGGTAATTAGTGCTCTTCGAGTATAACGTGTTACGTGTCATGTTCTCTTGTGTATTTGCATTATGCAAGTGAATCAAATCCTTCCAACACTACTGCAGGAACTTCTAGGCCTAATGGGAGTAACAGTGGCTGTATATATAAGGAGTTCACAAGTTGTATGCCCATTGGCTTCAGTGGTACTGAAGGGGTGGTTGTGTTGATGCGTTGGTTGGAATTGATGAAATCTGTGTTTAGGGTCTGTAACTGTGAAGAAGACTCTAAGGTGAAGTTTGCTTCGTCCACATTTAACTTGGTGGAACAATTACCTCAGTTCTGATAGAAGTGATGTGGCCTTTGCTATGCCGTGGGAAGAGTTTAAGGAATTTTTGCTTAAGAACTACTGTCCCCGCAATGAAGTGAAGATGTTGGAAATGGAGTGTTGATGCATTGTTGCTTTGACCCTTCGGTATAGTGTTAAGCGCCAGTTGCATGACTTAGCCTGCGTAATAATTGCTTTGAGGTGACACTATATGCGTTGTTGTGTGCTCTCATGATATGGTCCATTGATGCTCAGTGATTAAACCTAGTTATGTAATATGTTCTATATGACTTAAGACGATAAACGACGCATATTTTTTATGTTAAGGAGGTGTATGTGATGTAAATATATGGCGGGCTAGATATGTGTAGTGATAAGATCACATTGTTGGTGACGAATATAAGATTGTGTGTTATAGTAATGATAGCAATAGCAACATGTGAATAGAAATGGTAAGTGGTATTAGAGATGGGTTAGTAAGTGAATTAAAGTGTTGACGTTGTAAGTGTGGAATGCAGGGATAATAAGTATGCTTAAATATAACATGTGAAGATGAGACGGAAGTGACGCATTAATTGTTAAATGTTTATTGACTTAAAGATAATAGAATAAGATTAAGGAATGATGGCATGTAACGGTTCGGGATCCATAAAGTAGTGATGACCAACATATGGTCTCATTATATTTAGTGGCTAAAGATTGACATTAATATGTTAAAGAGAAGGGTTAAAGGTAAGTTAAGAGCTTAACCGATATATTATTTAATGTAGAATGACATAAGAGCTTAACTTACCTTATAGAGAAGGGTTAAAGGTAAGTTAAGCTCTTATATTATTAATGTCAATCTTTAGCCATTCTACATCAAACATAAACATATCATGAGAGCACACTACAACACATATAGTGTCACCCCAAAGCAATTATTACGCGGGCCACCAACACTAGGTATGTTTATGTTTGAAAAAAAAATCGAAAAAATGAAAAAAGAAAAAAAAAAGAGGAAAAGAATGATGGAGATAGTCGGTTCGTAAAGAGCTTAACCGATATATTATTTGATATTTATCGATTATTTGTTGGTACGTGTTATAAACCAACAATGTAGAGTTATGTATTAGTGGCGATATCCCACTGTTTGTTGTAATATATGTATGGATAGCAAGGAAGTTGGCCGTTATGGCCAACTAAGGTTTGTTGTTTGAATAAGATGTCATTTGAGTCTAATTTGTGTCTACATACTAAAGCGTGAGTTTACATGTCAAAGCGTAAGTTACTCTATGATTTGTGTCTTATTCACAGGAAGGTCGGGAATTAGCTAACCACATTGTTTCATTTGTTTAAGTGGTAAGAATAATTTTTATGTGTTTAAGTGGTATGCAAAGAATATAGTTATTCTTCGCAATGGTACGCGACCACCATATTTGAAGACATTGGCGGCTAAAGAATGCAAGCACTCGAGGAAGAGTTCTTTTAAAGTGAGGGGGAATGATAAGGACCTTACTGGTAGGAGTAAGGCTACTCTTAAACCAAAGTAAGGTTAGTGGAAGAATTACAATACCAACTGAGGTTACTGATATTTTTTTGGTTGTGACTTTTTTCCCCAAAGTGAAGCCGATGGAAGGAGTAATGTTTCTAAGTTACTGTTGTTTTTTTCTCTTTGGGTTGTCAATTTTAATTTTTGTTTCCTTATTTTGTTTGTTCTACACTATTTTGGTTTAACTTTTTCCCCAAGTTTGACTACCGTATAAATATAGGGCTTATTATCATTGTAATTCATTCTGGACATCATTAATATATTTGTATTTTTGAGCTTTACTCTTGTTAGGATCCTATTCTCTTGAGGTGTGCCTCGTATATCACCCTTTGATTAGAGTTTATCTAAATACGCTTCCGCGCGTCCTGTATCAGTTTTGTTTAGGTACGGTAATTAGTGTGCTCTTTGAGTCTAACGTCTCATGCTCTTTTGTGGGCTATCATAATAATGGATTAAACAAGATCATGTATTAGTACTGTTGTCTTACGATCTATATGGTTATCACACATTTGATACAACATACATGTAGTACAAAAAATAGTTTGCGTCACAGCTATAGTACTACATCTCTGCATTCTTCTTATATAAGAATATAAGATTGCAAGCGTCATTTGATCAACAAATGAAAGCCGTCTACCATATGTTATATGTAATATTGAAAAAATCATAGATGTTTCCTATAAAATGATAGGGTGAGCATGGGGGCGCGGTGAAGCGGTTTTATGATAAAACCAATAATCGAACCGTTTTTTTCGGTTTTTGGAAATTACAAGCCGTTTGGTTTTGGTTTATTCGGTTGCGGTTTTTGCCATTTAGTCAGTTCAGTTTCGGTTTTTTCTTAAAAGGTTTTAATCTTTGTATAAAGTTTATGATTCCAAGTTTTCATGCAAAAAAATTTAAACAAATATCCATAGTATCATAATATCAAACAATCCAAACCTACCACCAAACAATAATCTAAAATATAATATGCATGTCTTTGCGCTTTTTGTCCGCAAAAACATTCAAAGAACACTATTGTTTGAAAAAAAAAGGTATAATATCTATGAATGTATCATATTTGAATGCATAGATAATGTACAAACACTATTGCTCTTCTTTTATAGATAAACTTGTATAATATCAAATCTCGTGTATAGAGAAAAATATATAAAAACATATACCGTATAAAGGTGGGGTAAGGCGGTTTTCTCATATATATATATATATATATATATATATATATATATATATATATATATATATATATATATATATATATATATATATATATATATATATATATATATATATGGAAGGGATCCGGTAAGAAGAAAAACTAAAATAAGAAGAATAAGAATAATTTCTAGCCACACATTTCAAATAGGGAGGAGAATTTTAAGGGGAGATGCATCCATTTTTATAGATGCATCTGAAATGAGTGGTTGTAGTTTCTTCTTATCATTCTTATTTTAATTTTTCTTCTTATTTGATCATAACTATATATATATATATATATATATATATATATAGATTTGGGATCATATGAGATCATTCTTAAAGTTCTAAAAATGAGATCCATCCAAGGACCAATAGGAGAATGGCATGTGGATTTTGCTTATTAAAAAAACTGAAAATTAAATACATAGCCAAAAGGGCATTATAGGCATTTTGTACATATAATACTAAATAGCCTAACCCTATCTCATGAAAACCGCCTCTTATTATATGACTTTACTCTCTCTCTCATCTTATTTGTTTCATCCCACATATCCTCCTCATCTTCTTAATTATCCGGCAACCCAAAAAGCATAGCCAAAACAATTATCTAACTCCCTCTCTTCTCAATATCAGGCGACAAATAATCTTTCACCATATATAGCTTTCCAACCGATCTATTCCTCTCGATCAAAAACACATATCCACCTTCATCCATTCTTTTTTATCCGGCGACCAAAAACATAGATCCCCGACAAATGGGTTTTCAATCCTAAAAAATCATAACCCTAACCGTGCCATCTTTCTAGCAGACTAAAAACCACTACAGCATGTGTAGATCGAAACCCTAACTGCCGCCGCCATCTTTTATCAGGGTGTTTGTTTGTTTCAGATCGTGACATGAACGGTACACCGGTAGGTAGGGGTTTGTGATGTTTGTGTTTTTTATGTCAAAATACCATCTTGTACACCGATGGTGGAATCGGTGTTCGTTATAAATAACCATCGCATTATTTTGTCTTTTTATGGTTACAAGATTGTGGAATCGGTGTACAAGATGGTGGAATCGGTGTACTGGAATCTGGGTACAAGATGGTTATGCCGGAAAGCATGGTTTGCCGATGTACCGGTGTACCGGAATATGCTACTTTTTAGTTTCGATCTATTTCTTGGTACACAGATGTCTGTTTTTATGATCTCCAGCCATTATTGAGAAGTTTACGGTACACCGGATACATTGTGGCATGTGTGGCCGGTACACCGGATACATCGCCGATGTACCGGAATCTGCTGCTGTTTGTAAGATTATTGGAATAGGAAATTTATTTTGTATATATTTTTTGTAAGATAGTATGTGTAATAGCAGATTTTTGGAATAACATATTCATTTGGTATAGCAAATTCTTTTTGTAGTAACAGACTTTTTTTTAGTAGCAGTTTTTTGCAAGATTATTGGTGTAGTTGATGTTTGTAAGATTGTTGTGTATTTGGTATAGCAAGTGATATCCGGTGTACCAGATCTGTGACCATCGTGAATCTGCTGGTACATAGGTGTGTTGTATGTATCTGATTCTAGGTAAAATGTACGAAATCTGATAGCTGTTTGGATTTGACCATCGTGGATTTATCCGGTGTACCGGAATCTGCTACTGTACCGTTTGGATAGGTTGCCGGATTCCGGGTAAAAAATATGGACCAAATTCTGGGTAAAACGTACGGTACACCGAAATCTGCTGATGTACCATTTGTATAGGTTGTGTAACACAGTAACAGTTTAATGTATGCAAAATGTTGACCAGATTTTTATATTTGAATTCTCCAAAATACCCTTGAACCCCTATTTAATTACAATAATTTACTCAATTAATGTTAATCTCATCCAACACAAGTACAATGATCTAACGGTCCATATTGGGTCTTACTTTTACAACTTTAAGCTTGATCTCACATTAACCCTCCCCTATATATATATATATATATATATATATATATATATCTATATATATATATATATATATAATCTAGATCAAATAAGATCATACTTAAAGTTGTTAAAATGAGATCAAACTAAAATTTGACAAGCGACACTCTCCTTACAACAAAAATAAATTTTTATCAACTACAACTAAAATTGTTAAAGTTTCGATAGATTTCTTTTTAAAATTTACGAAACCTAGATGATACACTTTGATTAGAAGTGTAATGTGTATCAGGTTTTTGTATGTGTATCAGATTTAGGAATGTTTATTAGTGTAATGTGTATCAGGTGTATCACTGATCCAAACTCATGTATCATTTGGTTATTAGTTGCTAAAATGTTAATTTGTATCAAAATATTATTTTTATGTGTATTATTTCTAAAATTGTTATTTATAAATGTTTTAGTGATTTTTTAGACTTGATCTTATTTTTACAACTTTAAGTTTGATCTCACGTTAACCCTCCCTATATATATATATATATATATATATATATATATATATATATATATATATATATATATATATATATGTATATAGTCCGGTTCTAGAGAAAAGTGTAATTAGATAGAAAAGTGAGAAAAAAAGTTACAGGGTAGATTTTGCAAACATCTCAAACTTCAGGATACATTTTGAAAAAAAGGCAAACATATACGGATTAGCTTGTAACCATCAGATGCAAACACACAATTATTAGTTTAAACACATACATTCCTGATTCCTCTCATCACCATCTCCATCTGACCATCTCCATCGCCACCACCACACAGCCACCGCACCGCCACTAATCAACATCGCACCACAACAGTATCAACGCCATTCCTCCACCACAACATCATACCATCAACTCTCAATCATGTTTGTTTTCTTTACGAATTGATCTTCCCATCCATTTGCTTAACTTAATGTTTCTGGTTCATATCATTGATTTAAACATAATATAATTGTGTATAATTATCAATTTCAGCAATTAGAATAAGTTTTTAATTAGGTAACTTTTAAGTGCACAAAATCTGTAAGTTTTTAACTATGATGTAATGATTTTTAAAGTTTTTTTGAAAGTTTATAATCATATCATCATGTTTTATACAAAATTTGGAACAAATTTGATGAAAAAATGCATATAAAATATGTTTATTAAAGTTGCACACCAGATGTTTGATAAAATGTCTGAATAAGTCTTTAAAGCTGTGATGCACTAATTTTCAGTATATGAGCTTAATATTGAATTATATGACATCTGAGGGCATCTGTGTGTATATTTGCAGAATCAAAATTACAAGTTAGGGCATCAGATTGTATTAGTGCATCTGTGTTTGTGGTTGCTGGAAATACTTCAGCATCTATTGTATGTTTAGTGCATTCCTGGAAATACTTGGGCATCTATTTGTATATTTAGTATATCGATGGACATATTAGGGTATCAATAAGTATGATTACTGCATCATTGAACATCTTAGAGCATCAGTGAGTATGATTGCATTAGTGAATCATTAGACATATTAAGGTATTAATGTGTATGTTTAGTGCATCGTTGGTCATAGTAGGGCATCCATTTTTATGTTTAGTACATAGCTGGAAATACTTCAGCATATACTTGTATGTTTAGTGCGTCTATAAACATATGGCATCAGTGAGTATGATTAGCGCATCATCAACGATATTAAGGCATCTGTGTATTTTTATAGTGTATTCGTTTGTATGTTTAGTGCATCGGTTGTCATAGTAGGGCATCCATTGTATGCTTAGTGCGTCATTGGAAATACTTGGGCGTCTATTTGTATGCTTGGTGTAATTCCTCTTGATGCATTTGAATATGTTCTGAAAGAGTTTGGTGAATCCATTGGAGAAGTCATCAAGGTAACCTTATCTTTTTCTCTCTCCCCCTCTCCCTGTCTCTTTATTTTATAGAAAATTATGTTGCTATATATGTATTTTAATATTATTTAACTGAGAATAAAGGCTATGCTTTCGTGACCTTCATGTTACAAGATTTGGCTGCTATTGCCGCCATTAAAGAGCTTAACAATAAAGAGTTAAAGGTATTGCAATAGTTTTAAATCTTTATAGAGTTATAAAAAATGGTGGGTTCAATAGACTGCCTCAGCAACTATATTGACATATGGATCTTATGGTCTTGGCGTGAGTTTATGTTTATGTTACTTATTTTTTCATTTTTTGTTGTAGCAAGATTTTATTTGGCTCTAATTTTTCTTCAAAACTTGTGTAGGTATATAATGCAAAATACGACATTGATGCTCTTTATCTTAGCCCGTGGTTCGCCATTTTGACAGTGACTTGTCATCTCATCTGTTTAATTCATTTATTTGCATACACTTAGGAAAGAAAACATGGAAATGCAACATTTTGATAACAATTATTATTTTACGTTATGCAGGAGGATTTTTTTACATAGGTCTACACAACATGCTTGCAAATAGTGTAGAGGTGCCGAGTATACACTGTGTTAAGGACCCAAATGTTCCATTGATGAGATTTAAATTTGAATGGATTTCAATCGACTTCCCTTATGCTCAACTTCAAGTTACAACTCTTCTTGAGGTATCTTGACAAGTTATTTTCTTTTTAATTACATTATTAAAAGGGAGTTAGATACTAAGACTATCATGCTCACATTATAGTCTTTAATAATGGGCATTGGTGGACTCACATCAAGACTGCCAAAGGGTAATATTTTATTGCATCTGTGTTATACATTAGTGCATCAACATTATACATTACAATTGTTTAATATTGCATAAGGATTATTCAATGATGTAGTAAACATTGGGTGTTTGGCAATATAATAATTTCTATACAATTTTAGTGCATCTGTATTAGAAAAATAAGGCATCTGTATGAAATATTGCATGATGATTATTAAGCAGTGTTTGACAATATACTAATTTGTGTACATTTTAGGACATATGTATTGAAACAAAATAAGGCATATGTATGAAATATTACATAATGATTGTTCAACTCATAATGATTTTTCAACTAATTAAGGTTCTATTTAGAAATATACATTTGACATGCCCCCATCTGCAACTTCCTGGAATGGATGAATTTAGTGACGAAGATGATTTTGTCAGACGAGAATAGGATATTTCTTCTTGGTTGAATGATGATGATTTACTACAAGGTGACGACTTTATAGGCATCGAAAGGTAAATGGTTCGAGAGGCTTCTCTGGATGTTTCAGAATTTGCAAGAATTTGAAGATAGTTTAGCTTGTAAAAATACTATTTGACAGTTTTTGTTTAGCTTAGTATATCTTAGGAGATGTTGTATTCTTATTGTAGCATCACTCATCAATGCAAAATGCATCTCTTGTATTGTGATTGGCAAGTTAAGTTTATAATAAGATTAATTTGTTCATAACATGACTACTTATTTATTTGTATGTTTATTGATATTTTTTGTTCAACTATATTTTTCGGTTGATACTTTTTACTCCTAATGGCACCAGAAATATATTCTTTTTAATATACATCTTTATCCCTTCATCTCCATTATACTCGGCGCATTCTTTTATTATTTACATTAATGAATGTGTTGATTTTCATATATTACTTTAGTGCATCTGTTTGGGGTACTTTAGTGCATCTATTTGAGTAACTTTAGTGCATCCATTTGATATAATTAGTTAATCCGTTTGTATCATAAAAGTAAAATAAAAAGTGCAATACTTTTAGGTTCATGAAATTGACGAAAAGGCGGCTCCAAATAATAATAAGAAAAACATGGTTAACGACCAAACAAAGATTCAAGTTGACGAGCCTTCAAAGATAGACTCTACGGAGATACCACTTGTTACATCATCAACTGATAACAACATTCCAAAGCAATGAATGTGATAAAGAAACATATTTGTATTAAAATTACAAATATAGAATATGGAACTTTATTATAATGAAACCTTGAATCTTAAGTCAATTCGTATTTCTGAACACGATACTAATATATACAAGATCTATACAGATTTTATATCTTCTTTACTATATGGAGTTTACAACACAAGATGAAAATGGTATTATTTACTTATCCTGGTACACTTATTCAAAACCAATGCGTTGGCGCTAGTTTCAAAATTGGGGTAACTTTTATGTATGAATGTTCCATGTTGTTCGGTAGTAGGATATGCACTTTAGCATCCACTCCAGACACTTTCAAACATACAAGTAGAAGATCAGTAAACTATATGCATTTGTGATAAATACTTAGAGCATTTTTTCTTTTATTCACTTGAACAGTTGTAATCATATGAGCAGCAGTATCTCCAAAAAAGCCAACAAACTTACTGCACATGTTTGATGAACTTAAGTGCATCTGTTTGGGTCATTATAGTGCACCCGTTTGGTCAAGTGAATGACTTTCAGACATAAATCAAACGAAGCTCTACCGGATGTGTCTTGATTTTACTTCTGATACACAGACATCAAATATGTAGTTTAGTAGTCGAACGGGTAGTTAAAATATTTGCTAATCATCATAAAAAATAAAAACGCAAATAAGGTACAACGCAACTACCATAGTCCTTCTGGTGCTTTGTCGTACAAGTGAGGTAGATCCTCCATGGTAATTTGTTACTTGAGGAAGATTGGTGGAGATACTATTCACTTCCTCACTCATATCAGATATTGAATTACGTATAGCTGGGGCAACACCTTTCAGTTGATTAACAAGCACCTGCACAGGAACAAGTGTGAATTAGAAACCTATTTCAACTAAGTCAAGATCTGAATAAAATGAGTTGCTGAAAAAAGGTCAAATTTGTCAAAGAACGCTATTCCATATCATAAATCATTTTAGTGCACCTGTTTGATGAACTTAAGTGCATCTGTTTGAGTCATTTTAGTGCACCCGTTTGGTCAAGTGAATGAATTTCAGACATAAATCAAACGAAGCTCTACCGGATGTGTCTTGATTTGACTTATGATACTCAGACATCAAATATATGTAGTTTAGTACTCGAACGGGCATTTAAAATATTTGCTAATCATCATAAAAAAAAAGAAAATAAGGTACAACGCAACTACCATAGTCCTTCTGGTGCTTTGTCGTACAAGTGAGGTACATCCTCCATGGTAATTTGTCACTTGAGGAAGATTGGTGGAGATACTATTCACTTCCTCACTCATATCATATATTGAATTACGTATAGCTGGGGCAACACCTTTCAGTTGATTAACAAGCACCTGCACAGGAAAAAGTGTGAATTGGAAACCTATTTCAACTAAATCAAGATCTAATTAAAATAAGTTGCTGAAAAAGGTCAAATTTGTCAAAGAACACTATTCCATATCATGTGTCCTTATTTGACTTCTGCTACCCAGACAAACAACTTTCAATTTTCCTCTTGAAACCTATAACCTAAAGTCGTAGCACATGGTATGATGACATGGTGATACATATAGTAGCAACAAACTTGATGTCCATACAATTGTCTTAGCGAGTGTGTTCATCAAAATCTAAAATTATCTTGCCTAAATTAATTAAGGCATCCAGTGTAACTAGAATATATTCACAAGAATTAAGGCATCACAATGTAAAATTAGTGCATCGCAGTTATAAAATTCCATTCAGACATTTTATCAAACACTTGGTGTGCAGTCTTATGTAAACATGTTTTCCATGTATTTGTTTCTCAAATTCGTTTCAAAATAGCTATTCTATACAATGAATGATGTCAATAAACTTTGAAAATCGTTACATCTATAAACAAAGATAGTGTTTAACAAATCAAATTGCATAAAAGTCAAAACCTAGCTCAAACAATCAATATATAAGCTTTATAATTGATTTTAATCAGCAAAAATAACAAATCTATAATCAAGTTCAATTACATACGTTAATTTGATCTTTGATGTGATAAATTATGATGAAATGATATTGAATCTGATAACACGATTGAATCTGATAACACTAAATCAGTTACATACATTATTGAATCTGATACCACGATATGACTTCGTGATGAGATAATTTCGTGAATCTTCATGGTCGTGGTTTTGTGAACTTCGTGAATCTGGAACTAAGAGAAAAAAGTTTAGGTCTTGTATCTAGAGAAAGAAGAAAAAGGAAAAATGAAGAAAATTAGGTATTATATATGAAAGGTGCGAATTTACAAAACATTGCCTTAAAGAATGAAGGAAAATACAATAAGGTCCCTGTAGTTTGGTGTGAAAAAGGGGAGGGGAAGGAGGGGGTGATCTAACGGTTGAGATCAACTTTTTAAATGATCTAATCTATCTCTCTCTCTCTCTATATATATATATATATATATATATATATATATATATATATATATATATATATATATATATATATATGTATGTATATATATATATATATATATATATATATATATATATATATATATAGACTTTGGTTCCATTGAGAAGGATTTTAGATTGAGAAGTAATCATGGCCACTAATATCTTTTAATTATGAGGGACTAGCTTATAAACCCGTGATAAATCACGGGTGGCTAATAATAAGTTGGATGTAAAAATAAGCTTTCCATTTTCTAATCAATGTCACCTACTCCGTTTAAGTTTCACTTAGTTTGGAAAAAAGTTCTCGTATTTTAGTTTCTTCATGAATAAGATCTCATTGAGACATTTAAAATATCACTTCTTATGGCAAACATCATAATTCTAGTTATGAAACGAAGCTTCTTATAAAGTATGCATCCCTATGATAAATTTCTATGAATAGAAAGCTATCATTAAGTTTACAACTTCATTTTTAGTCAAATTTAGGTAGCAATTTAATTTTCCATGTGCAAGACCAACATCATAATTTATGCATATTTCCTATGTGCGTTCTTTTGTTTCTAACAAAAGAAGAAAAGCAAATATCTTTGGAGTGATACTTGCACATCAAGTAAGAAGATAAAAAAAATACCAAAGTAATACAAAGCAATATAAACAAAGATACCATCCGAACACTAACTTTAATTGCATACATATGATTGAAAAGCGGTTCCGCAATCAAACCTCATTAACGACACACTCAAACCTTTGTTCTAACAGCAAGACTAAAAATGAATTGAGCAAGCCTTTCACCTTGGTTTTAAGTGGTAAAACATAAGAGAGTTACTTGCAATACCCATCTTTCCAGAATTGAAGCTCATATAAGAAGTGAAAATAATGGTATTATTAATGTATCCATTCATGATCAAATGGAAATATAGTATATAACAGTAGTTTGCTACTTGCATATACCCTTCTTGAGCATGTATTGCATACAAAAGTTTGGCAATGGGACCCTTTAACCAACATGTTGGTTTTACGCAGTTATGTTATGTAGATGCACGAAATGATAATAAATTTCAGTGCGGGAAGTCATATTTCCTCGTCATATTGATAATATGTGATTTTCCCTCATATTTGCATATAGTGAAAATGCAAATTATCCCTATGTTTTACACAAGTTATTAAACTGTCATATATCATGTTAGCAACTTATAAATACTTATGAAAACATAATCACATAAACATACTTGATAGTTGACACACTAATTGCTTAAAAGTTAAAACATTTCATTCTTTAGTTGTCCTATATCCAATTAGTAGCTCCAATATTATTATCAGTAAGTTGAAAACACAATTAAGAGGTGTTTGGGAATGCACATTAAAACTACTAAGTGCCTATGTATTTCGACACAATAAGGAGGCGACTATCATCGTAGATGAGTGGAAATTTCAATTTATTCACTAATGAATGTGTTGACTTGAGTTATTATATCTCAAAACGTAACAACCTGGTCAATCGGGCACAACTCAACCACACTGAATTTCCATCATCTCGTAACCTATTTATCTAAAAAGTATGTTAGTCACAAATTGTATACCTTGAAACACAAATTATGCATTTATCAACATGCTTGAATCGGTCTAAAGCCATTTTTATGTCTTTTTGACCCGTTGGAGGTGGAACACAATCCAAATTGAACCATTCGACCATTTAGTAGTAAGTGGTTCGACATTGGCTTACTACTTAGGCATGGCCTCCACACTATATTTGTAACTCCGCTCAGTCCCCATGATTGCAACCTTCACAAAAGGATCAAACATCCTGCAAGAAATAATGTGTTAAAAAATCTTATAATTTGGCATATAATCTCGAGTCTAACCTCCATAGGTAAAAAATGCCTACTGAAGTTGCATTATGGTTTACTAAAGTACAGTAACTTGCAATATATAGATCCACAACTTCCAACAATCATGGACCTAGCTACTTGCCTCTTATTGCATTATGGTGTATAGCACTAAAACTGAACACATTATTAATCATTAAAACCTGTTAGTAAAATATTAACCAAAACAACAACCAAATAAGTTGTCTTGATGAAAATTGTAAATAAAATTAGCATACACATAATAAAGTCAAAGGTTTATAAACAGTAAATGAAGAATTTCTAACATTTTCACACGTTATCTTTATCAGGCATTTCATCAAACAGTATGTTTGCATAAGATTAACAATAAATCTACATAGAGTTTGTGAAAATAAGTTCCGTAACTGCCACACACAAGATTACTATGCAAAAATATTAAAGTGGCGCATAAGCAATATGACACTAATTGTATTACCTCATAAAAAATTCGACACCATAGAAGAGATAAGTAACAGTGGAGGATGAATATTCCTGATGAATAGAAGAGATACGTAATCATTCAACATTAATCGGCGCGTAAATCACGGAACAATTTTGCCCACCTATTGAATTTAGTATTTCTCATTAATTGTGAATTAGCAACTTCAGCTGACGTGGCTTAAATGACGTGGATTTAGTGATGTGGATGGAGTGCCACCATGGATTAAATGAGGTGTACACATTTCAAAAAAACATTCTTTTATTATATATATAGATAGATAGATTTCGCCAATTACTTATTTAGTTGAAAAGGGTAAATAAGTAATTGCATCATTTAATATTCAAATTAATGACTAGAGGTTGAAACCGTTTTTGTTTGAGATTCAACTTTACAGCCCCACGAATACAAGGATTGTTTTTCTTTCTTTTTTTTTTAATTCATCATCATGTTATTTTCAGTTTTACATATTTATGATTTTGGTGAATCAATCATTTTTATATGCCTCGAGTTATAAGATTCGTATAAACTTGTGTACGTATTCAAAAATTTCAATCTTTAAAAATGAAAATCTTAGATGATTATATGATTCGTATTTTTTCAATGTTATAAAGATTTTAGTTTGGTCCAATAAAAAACCATGAGCAACGTATGTCATATGAGTTTTGAATCACTTCATATATATATGAGTATTATACAGTGAGTCACAAAAAAAATTGGTAGCATTTTTTGTGAATCATTTTCGGATTAGCGAGTCGAACAAAAAAAGTGATTGTTTTTTTCCTTGCATTTGTAAACCATAATCATGCTAGTGAATCATTAGAAGTATTGTTAATATTTTAACGATGTTTAACATCGTGTCTTTTGGTTTGAATCAGTAGGTATGTTTGTTGTATATAGTGAATAAAGAATGACAATATTTTTTTTGTGAATCATTTGTGGTTTAGTGAATTTAGCATAAAGTGAGTGATTTTTGGTAATCATATTTCAAAACATGAACCAAAATCATGTCGATGCATGTTCAGTCAATCGTAATCAAATTAGTCAAACTTTAAAAAGATGATTCACTAATTTGATTACGATTCACAAGAAAACATCTATGAAGCATATGTTTTGGGTTTTGAATCATAGCATTTAGTCGCTTTATAAAAATAGTAAATCTTTAGCAAAAACTAACTAGTGTTTAATATTTTTTGAATCAAACACTCAAGTTATTTTTTGTCTTTTATGTATTATTTTGAATCATTTGTTTATTTTTGAATCATACATCATTTTTTTGGTATATAAATCATATATGAATTACGGAATCATTAATGGATCCTTTTTTTTTAATCATTCGTACTAGTTAATGGAGAAGGCTTTAACATTGATATACTAAAATGAAGCATGTCACTACTAAACTGTATTAATATAAAAAGAGTTTTTCATTATATGAATCATCACATATTTAAATAATTAAAAAAGTTTGGCCTTATATGAATCATCCTATAATTAAATAATAAAAAGAGAGAAAGAGTATTCTTAAGCTTTGGTTGAAAAGTGACGAGCAGAAAGAAAAAAACGATTTAAAAATGAGTCAATTGGTTATTTATAAAAGTAATATTTAAATGTGGGGAAAAAACGCATGCCATGAAGCTTTAAATTGCAGTTATTAGGTGCAATATAAAACTGTAAATGCCCATCTTACCCTTGTGTTGATCTAAGAAAATGGATGATCAAGATTGCTTCTCATTCTTCTTAATTTAAAACTCTTCTCAATCTATATATATATATATATATATATATATACTAGCTTCATAACCCGCCCAAATGGCGGGTTCGTTTCATAATAATATGAATAACGTAAATAAGTATTGAAAAGCGCAAAACATCATAAACACAAAACTGGCACAAAACTAACTTGTCGGTTTTATACAAAAGAATTATTGATGATTTTTATGTATCATTATGGTACAATAGTATTTGTATGTCAAATATATGTTGTGTACTCATCATATACACATTCAAATTATTTTTGGTTTTTGTTAAAAGAAATATTTTTGGTTCTTTTAAGATTTTGGTTTTGACATTGCATATACGAGGTTTCGAGCCCGCACGTTGCTGCGGGTGTTTTCGCTAAAGATGGATAACGTGGTTGTTTTCGCTAAAGATGGATGGTGGACTTTCAACTATTTATTCCGCTCACTTTCAGCACTAAGAAAATTAAGACCATCTGAGAAAACCACAATTTAATGAACTCATTCCTAAGTAAATAGTGGCCCTACATCCTGAGAAATCAGATATGTCTTGTATGATATGAGCCCGGGCGTTGCCGCGGGAGCATTGAGTCGATGGTTAGAAATATACACTCAAGACATCTTTAGCTAAAAAATTTAATACATAAATTCACTTGCAATATATATGATCAATATATCCAATTCTATCACATACTATCTCGATATCTAACACCTTTGTTCTGCTGTCTCAGCTTCTACTTCGCCTTCTGTCGAGGCGAATTAGTATTCCAACACTACCATCGCCATGGAGGTACTTGATGGTACAATGATCCTGTAAAATCAGTAGCACAAAAGTTTTGAATTAAAGGGAAAGTCCAAACGATTTAACCTACTGAGACCAGTGCTTAGTTGTAAACAAAAAACAAATGAAATTTAAAGTTTTGATCATCATGATCAGCATCATAAGTGTCATTCTCATAGGATCCAATATTCTGTGATTAAATAAGAAACATATGAAAAAATTAGACAAACAATTTACATGTTGCCTCAGATATCAGTTAACAATTTTATAAAATATAAGCAAAAACCCCGGAGACACATTTCGGTGAAAATTTGCTATTACTTTCATAATGTAGGATTTGTATGTGTCTTGGAATTTCTTACTAAAAGTTATTTGGTTTTTGTTTGTTGAAATATAATCTTTTTGATTAAGTAGTACTATAAGGGGGTGTTTGGCTAACCTTCTCAATAAATCGTGCAGCTGGAATAACTCTGTCACGGGTCAATAACCTGCTGCTACACAAAGCATCTGCTCCAGTAGTTAATGTTAACATTTTCAACGATTTTATATTTGTAATTATATTGGATGTAAACAGAAATAAACTGACCTTCAAGCCGCTTCAGCTGTATCCTTCTGTCGTTACCGCGAGTTCCTTAATCTTTTATATTGGGTTCTTTTTGCAGCCCACTTTTGGTCCAATGAGGCTCAAAAGATACCTGTAACCGTTACTCAATAGGGTCGAAACATTGTTTTGGGCCATGAGTTTCATACAGAGATATGACGCTAACAATAATAATAAAATAAAACAGCAAAGGCTTACGATTGTATCGGCATTAAGATAAACGGTAAAAAAACATTACTCTACTATTAACTGGTTATTATTTTAATGTACATAATCCTAGCAATATACTGTATTAATTTTTTGGTTTTCGTATATTTGTTGGTATTTAGGAACTTGAAATTATTTCGGAACCTTAGTGACCGCCTTCTTTTCTTGTTTTTATCCTTCCAACTATCAATACAGTTCTTCCGATTAGGTTCCCAGAAATGGCGTCTCCTGAAAAATAAATCAATTATACAATTATTCTGGTGGCGGAAGAAACTATGCCTTATTGGCATATTTATATACAAAATGTGTCTAAAATATCATACTCGCAAAATCTCATATACTCATCAAGATTTGAACTTTTACTCATCATATCGTAAACTATATAATCCGCATAAGCTTAGACATACACCCCATTAAACATGAAAATAAGGTCGTAAACTGTACAAATATACTAAACGCATTAGTCAGATCTTGATGACTATATGAGATTTTGCGAGTATGATATTTACGATATCATGAGTAAAAGTTCAAATCTTATGAGCCTTTCCTATATATATCTGTTGCATTCCTATTATTGGGATTGTATAGTTCAAATCTTGATATAGTTTACTCATGATATCGTCAACTATATATAAGTGCTATATGAGATTTTTGAGATTTTTCGATATGATATTTGCGATATGAGATCTGTTGGTTTAGCTATATGAGGGTTTGCGATATTTTAAAGATCTTATGAGAAAATAGGCAATTTGATCCTGACCTTAGTCTGCCAGCCTCCTCTTCATGAGATCCTGCATCAGTTAAAGAATGGGCCTCGCTTTGGCAAAGCACCTGCAATACATGCAAGTCAAAAGATAAGGCTCAAAAATTTGTTAACTCACAACTAACAACAGTATTACTGGTTACATACAATATGCGTTCTTTTACATATTGAACCTTTCATAGTTCGTTACCTACTTGAAAGTAACAACATCTGAGTTGCCGCTACATAGGTACAAAACACACATTGCCATTACTTGTGGGGTGTGCGCACGACCAACTTGTAATCATATTCCTTAATCTTGGGAGATATCACAGAATCTGGTTGCATGATATGCCTCAATCCAGGCACATCCAAAAGCATCTTGCTAGGTGCATCCAATGATGAGGCCCCCAGCTCAGTGAGTAGAAACCAGTGGCTGACCCAGTCAACCATCTCAGGGAAAAAAACCACCCAATAAACTGTCGTCTGGACCCACCGTGGCACAGCCAAGGATAAGTCCCCTCTGCTAGCACCATCTACTATAGCCGCTGCAGACTTCGCAGCCAGCTCTATTGGCACAATGCTCATTTCGGCATATCATCCAACGCAATGAGAAATTTTGGTCTTAAAAAATTCAATGAAGTACAATGGTATCTTGTAAATGTGATACCATTTATTAACTTCACTAAAATATCAAAAATGGGAGTAAGTCAGAGCATTCAGTTGTCTTACTTCAAATAAGTGAATGGTGCAAGAAAGTCAAGTTACTTTATAATGAATATTGAGAAGAGAAGTACCTGCATGTGTATTACTTTGATCATTGATTACTTTATAAAGAACGCGAGTAAGTTGGGCCATTCATTTAGCCACTCTTGGTGTGCGACTGATGATACAATCACTATATTGGTTGTGCGACTCATCAAATGTGCCACTTGCTAAACATGTGGAAACCTCTAGAGGAGTATAATTTATGGAATGCATTTCCAGCTTGTTTATTCATGTTTCTATCTGTGATGGCAATTTTATATATTTAATAAGATCACTATATAAAAAGAAGCTTGAGGTATAAAGGATAGAGACATACAACTTCTATGTCTTAGACGGAAATTGAGAATCAAACATACCTTATAATGATATTTGATTGTGAATCATCAGTTCGACCTATGAATCATCAACCCGAAAATTGTTATTTTAGATCACACGAATACATCCCAATAAAATAAATCAATCAATTTAAAAATAAAATCAAACAAACCTGGCTAACATCATTTGAAATCGAACTGTACAATCGTGATCATATGTATCAATTCAATTAATGGTTAAAAAACAATAAAATTGAGTAATTGAATTCACCCAGCCAAATCGTGATCATATGTATTTTGGCGATTTTTTTGATGTGGGTGGAGGCGATGGATTGTTTTGCTGTGATAAATCACGATTTGGATTAGGGATTGTTTTGAGGTTGGAAATTAGGGGAGGCTTTTGAATTTGATTATTTGGTTTAGGTTGAATTAGGAAGCGGATAATGGTTGTATCAATATATCAATTTGGGTTTGCAATAGAATATCACAACTGATGGTTTGGTCTAATGGTTGAGGGCCTTCATTGTGAATGATGAAACCAGTGTTCGATCCTTGGCCTTGAATTGTTTTTTACTTATTTTACTGGATATTATGCCTCGTCACCATTTCCACCTCATCAAATGATGCGCCATGTCAACATTAAAGTGCCTAGTCAGCATTAGTGACGTGTCATATGTAGTCCCATATATATATATAGATATATATATATATATATATATATATATATATATATATATATATATATATATATATATATATATATATATATATATATATATATATATATATATATATATATATTAACGAAACCAAAGACCGCCCCATACATTTGGTTTTTATAAAAATCAAACTTGCCACCATCTGTTTGTCAACTCTGGAGCGGTTTTTTCCAATTCAAAATTTGTGATCTTTTTGGTTTCGATTCAATTTATTGGTTTTTGTTCTCACTTCTAAAATGATATAATGGGACATGACAGATAATTTAATAATTACAACTACATCATTCATGAACTAAGTTTTACTAAAGTAATTTTTTAATAACTTTTCTCCTTAACCTTTTAAAATATATAGGAAAAACATTTAAATTAAGCAAAATAAGCAACTGTCATGTTGGATACACTCTCACAAAAAATGGCTCAACAAAATATATAAAAACATAGACTCTATGGAGGTGGGGTAGAGTGGTTTTCTCGGTCCGGTTTTTTACGAAACCAAAAACCACCCAAACAATCGGTTTTTATAAAACTCAAAACCACCACCATGGACTGTCAATTGGGGCGGTTTTTTCGATTCAAATTTCTTGGTTTTTCTTGTTTCGATTCGGTTTATCGGTTTTTATTCTCACTCTTTAAATGATATAATATATGGGGCAAGACAAATAATTTAATAATTACAAGTACATCATGAACTAAGTCTTTTTTAGTAATTTTGCTCTTTAACCTTTAAAAATATATAAGAATTTTTTTTAAATTATACATGTCATATTGGATACAGTCTCAGAAAAAATTGCTCAACAAAATATTATTACTACAAAGTATAAACAACTCTTTGATGTTACTTTTCTAGATCAACTTTGCATGGGTTTATTACAATGTGAAAGACTAGAAAATTTTGATTCAATAATAGCCTGAGATCTTCTACGTCACTATCACATCCATTTATCACATGTCTAGTTGACTACTATTTTAAAAGCAAATTGCAAATTTTCGTTGGCAACAAACACATGTTATAACTATGCTTGAATAGTTTGTAAGACTTTTGTGAAAAACATTTTTTGTCTTCTCTTATTTTGTTGCAAAACACGTTTGTTCAAATGTCATACATACTTTTTTACAAAACATGAGAATTTTCAATACTCTTCATTTAAATATATTAATTATTCTTCATAAAATGTTTAGAGTTTTGAGTGTTATTTGATGATCTTATACGCTCTATTTCATTTACAAATTACTTATCTACGATATATGCAATATAAGGGTAGTCTTCTACATGGAAAATAGTCGTTTCCTGTACAAGAATGTGAAACCATGTAGGCATGATATATTGATTTTCTCTATTATCATGCCATCGTAAAAAACCATTCAACATCTTCATGTAAACTTTTGACCAACAATTCTGCCTTTCACAATTGTAGGCATGATTTGTGGCAGCAATTCATTTCACCAGTTGCATGTCACAAACTGTTAACATGCAAAAACTAAGTATAAAAAGCCAATGCTAGTTCTCGTAATTTTAAGTAAATTTTCAAAAATGAAGTCACCACAAGCAATAATTCACTTATCATCTTCCTCTCTTATTTCTTTTCTCTTTTTCGGTCTCGCGATAACATGTCTTACTTCCACCACCGTCTCTATTTCGTATGGCGCTAATGAGATGATTATCTCGCATTGTTGTCATTCAGGTCAAGGATCACCCATGATCCATACAAAGTTTTAACCTCGTGGAACCATTCCTTTCATTTCTGTGACTGGAGTGGTATTTCATGTGGAATACGACACAAACGAGTGACTGCTTTATGGCTGGATTCACAGGGCTTAGAAGGATTGTTGTCTCCTCATGTAGGAAACCTTAGCTTCCTACGTGTGCTTTCTGTACGAAAGTATAAGCAACACAAGGTGAACAATAGAACCTTTATTCAAACCTAAGCCACAATAGTCAGCTTAGATTAAGTTTACAATAGTATCCAAAATGTTACAAGGTTAGATTAATGTCAATGAGACAATAATCATGTAAGTACAAAGACAAGACAAGATCAATGAAAATGATCAGAAAGAAGAGAAGAGTGTGTAACAAACACTGCACACACACCTATGTCTAACCCTAGATTAAGGGACTTATTAAATAGGAGATTATGTTACACAAAGACCCCTCTAACGGCTATAAATGACTCATCAGCAGAAATGAGAATAGCTTCAGCAGAAACGAGCATCTTGGAACTTTAAACCTTTTATTCTTTGTCCATGATTAATCCCTGTAGAATCTCTGCAATGAACATAACTTGAAAGCCATTAGCAATTGATAGAATGATATGTTTGCCACAGATTGATACCCCAAAATTTAACACTTTCTCTAACAAACAACAGCTTTCAAGGAACCATTCCTCATGAACTTGGTCGTCTTTCCAGGTTACGTCGTCTTTATCTTGATGAAAACAAGTTCAGTGGAGTCATTCTAGCAAACTTGTCTGGTTGTTCTAACCTCGAAGACCTTTGGCTCAATCAAAATAAGCTAGTTGGAAGCATACCCAAGGAGATGACTTTACTCTCAAAACTTATTAGTCTTGTAATAGACGACAATAAGTTAACAGGTGGAATCCCACCTTTCTTGGCGAATATTTCATCAATGGAAGTGTTCTCTGCTCCCAGGAACCCGTTGGGAGGGAGCATTCCAGATACCTTGGGTCAATGGAAAAGCTTGACGGGATTTTACTCTGGTGGATGCAACTTATATGGAAGCATCCCTCATTCCATTTTCAACCTGTCACTCCTAGTTAATTTTTCCTTAGCTGAAAATCACCTCACTGGTAGTCTTCCTTCAGAAATGGGTAATCAGCTCCCAAATCTTGAGCTCCTTCAGTTAAGGGATAACAAACTGACAGGAATTCTTTCACCTTCTCTTTCTAATTGTTCTAAATTAGGATTTCTTGAAATGAGTCAAAACAATTTTAGTGGAAAGTTGACAATTGATTTTTCAAAACTAAGCGATATTTATTCAATTAGATTACAGAATAACAACTTCCATGGACGCGGAGAAGATGATGACCTGGGGTTTATTGATTCTTTGAAAAACTGCACCAGATTAGTAATTTTACAGCTTTCTAATTGCAACCTTATAGGAGTGCTTCCGATATCAATAGGTAATCTCTCTCATCAACTCAGCTCTCTATATTTAGGAGACAATCAATTATTTGGAAGCCTACCTTCAGGTATAGGTAGTCTAGTTGGTTTGACTTATTTAGATTTAGGGCCTAATTTATTCAAAGGAAATATCCCCACTACCATTGGTAAACTACAAAAGCTACAAGTTCTTGATCTAGATAGCAATCAATTTTCAGGGCCTATCCCTGATGCTATTGGAAACTTATCACTGTTGACAAAACTTTATTTAGATTACAACAAATTAGAAGGTCATGTTCCATCAAGCCTTGGGAATTGTAAAAACCTTAATGGGTTGAACCTTAGATACAATAGACTGAGTGGACAAATACCCAAGCAACTTCTTCAACTCCCATCACTAACTTATTTTTTAGATCTTTCTCAAAACCGCCTGTATGGTTCAATTCCATCAGATATTAATGATCTCAAGATGTTGAGCGAGCTCGATTTATCTCATAATAATTTTTCTGGCACCATTACTAGTAGCCTTGGTGAGTGCATTAGCCTTGTATGGTTAAGCCTAAGAGGCAACAGATTTCAAGGCATAATACCATCTTCATTCAGTTCCTTGGGAGGATTGGAGGCACTCGACATTTCTCAAAATAATTTATCCGGCAAAATTCCACAATTTTTAGAAAAATGGAAATCCTTAGGATATTTGAACCTATCCTTTAATGATTTTGAGGGTGAAGTACCGGTTGTAGGAGTGTTTGCCAATGGAAGTGCATTTTCAGTTTTGGGGAACAATAAGCTTTGTGGTGGTTTGGTTACACTTGAGTTACCCAAATGCAAGGAGACGGGTAGTAAGAAAAAAAGGTTTCCTTTCTTCATATTATTCATCGTGCTTGCAGTCACGTTGCTCGTCGTATTATGTTGTGTGTATCTTTTGTGTAAAAGAAATGCAACATGTACAACCATCTCAATCATCAAGGGGTGAACGGTTCATGAAAGTTTCATACCATCAACTTCTCAAGGCTACTGATGGATTCTCTGCAGCAAATTTGATTGGGGAGGGTGGGTTTAGCTCAGTTTACAAAGGAATCCTCGATTCTAATCATAATAAACCTGTCGCAGTCAAAGTTTTGCATCTTCAAAATAAAGGAGCTACGAAGTTTTCTAGCGAATGTGAAGCATGGCGTAATATTAGACATCGTAATCTGTTGAAGATAATAACTTCATGTTCAAGTGCTGACTTCCAAGGAAATGATTTTAAAGCTCTGGTTTATGAGTTTATGCCCAATGGAAGTGTACACGATTGGCTTCATTCAAGTGAAAATACATCGATACTGAACCTTCTTCAAAGAATAAATATTCTTAGAGATGTTGCCACTGCACTTGATTATCTTCACAATCGCTGCCAAACAACGATTGTTCATGGTGACTTGAAGCCAAGTAACATTCTACTTGATGATGATATGGTGGGTCATGTTGGAGACTTTGGTTTAGCTCGACTACTTGGTACAGACTTAAACCAAAACAGCTCAACCGAGGTTAAAGGAACTATTGGTTATGCACCTCCAGGTAATTCCACTTTTATTCCATGATGCTTATATTTATTTACAGGTTAAAGTTTGTAAATTAATTAATTGTTTTTCATTTGTAGAGTATGGTATCGGGAGCGAGATGGCAAGTTGTGGGGACGTCTACAGTTTTGGAATATTATTACTAGAGGTGATGACTAGTAAAAAGCCACGGGCATGTTTATTGAAGGTCTTAGCCTTCATAAATTTGCTTACATGGCATTACAGATCGTAATCGATGTTATTGATGGTGATGCAATTGTGTTGCAAAGTTCCGAAGCGAATGCAAAGAGAGTGGAAGAATGTTTGGTTGCAACTATCAAGATTGGAGTATCATGCTCTGTGGATTCCCCACCCCAACGACTAAAAATTGAAATTGTTGTCAACTGAGTTGCAAAAGATATTCTCGATGTGCTTCAAAATATATAAGGTACTCTGTTCTCCCATTTTGTAAAATCTAATTTTACATGAGTTTGCTAAAAAACATCACTAAAATGGTTTTATTTTTCAACTCTTTCAGGTCTATCGTCAAGCTTTTATGGTGAAGTTGTAGGAAACTAATATAAAGTGGGAGAGATCGAGGTGTCTGATTCTGAAGATGAGGTGGTTGCTAACCCATTTGATGAGTCTGCTAATATATTTGGTGGAGGCCAAGAGTTTGAAGATGAGTATGATGACTATGACTACGATGACTATGCGAAACAGGTTTCTGATCTTCCTGGGAATTTGGATGCCTTTAATGCCATGTATGGTACCAAGCTTCAAGGTCCTAGGAAGTAAATTTTCTTTCGTTATGTCCTATGTTATCATTTGAGTAGTGGTTTGTTTTCTTGTTTTGATAATAGGAGGTATCTTGTTATATAAGCTTTATGCCTATGTAACGGGCTGGGATATGGGATTTCACTCATATCCATTGTACTTAAACGTTCTTTTGGTTAATATATTTACCAGGGTACAGGATTACTCCCCTTTACCAAAAAAAAAAAAAAAAAGAAAAAAAAAAGAAATGAACATAGTACTGATTCAAATAAGGAAGATTCATTGACATTACAAATGAGTTGATACATTGAGTTTGCCTACTGTATGACTACTCTTGCAAACAACACATCTAAAAAGATACACGCCAACCTTATTAACTGCTAGAGCAGAAATGAAACTAAAACATACACCATACACGTCATTGTAAGTATCGTTATCGTCACTGCCTTTGAATAACTCAAGAAAAACAGATGGGGTGCCTTTAGAATTGAGACAGACCATATGACGAATACATAATAAATCTTGACTTTACCCATCCAAGTACAAGCTCCAAATAACTAGCAATACACCACATTGACGACCTGCAAAAACTAAAACAAACACACTTTATCATTCTTTCGAGCTTCAAACATATGAATGGCAGTAAATGTTAAGCCTTAGCATTGGTGATATCACTGAGCCCATTCCAGTAATTTGTTGCTCTTTCATAGGGAAGAAAATATTTACGTTGTTTAGAAACAAACTCTCGAATACAGAGGTCGCAATTTCAAGCATTTTACTTATAAATGGATCAATTTACGTTACGTTATATTTAATGGGTTCAACAGGCTGAAAACATTCATTAATCATAATTTTTAAACAAGTTTAAGAAAAGGACAGACCACGTTTGCAGGTCAACCTGATCCAGTCCAGACTAAAATTACCAGTTTGACTTGTTTCCCAACCTGACTAGCTGCCCGTTATGGAACACCTCTAGTTTAGATCATGTGTTACCTGTAAGGCTCCCAAGCCTGCATTTCCAAGGGTCCACATCTACGGTGTGACTGATAAAGCATTAGCCAATGCTTTTCTGCAGTACAAAGAAATGGAAATACCAACGGGTTAGGACTGAAGTGTCATATATATGGTTCACAATGTTAACGAGTCAATGTCTAAAACAACCATTTACAGTAGCAAAATTGGGGATCCTGCAACATAAGTCAAACATATCAATAATGTTTTAAACACATAATCTTCTTGTGGAGCTGAAGTAATAACTTATGGAATGGGCTCAGTGCTATTACCAATGCCAAGGCTTATCATTTACACAAGAAAGAAATACAAGATAAGAAATAATACTACCTTAGCCATGGCTGAAGTAATAACCTCTGGAATGGGCTCAGTTATATCACCAATGCCAAGGCTTATCATTTGTTCACCAGGGTATTTTAGCTCATGTGCAGCCATTCTTCTACGAATCTGTAATTCCACCAACACATATCATGTATCTAAGTTTCTATATCCATGTCTTTATTTAGAAGAAACATGTGATAGTGATACCGATGTAAACCTGAATCTATAGTTACAAAAAAACATGTATAAGCTGAACCAAATAAGATCATAAGCCCAAAATAAGCTTAAAACACGACCCCCTAAGTTGAACGTTTCACCTAAGTAACCTCCAATTACACTAAAAGTGAAAGTAAATCATGTCAACCTCTAAAACCTCTATCTAATCTACCATTTTCATATAATCAAATCACACAAAAAGAGGAAGTTTGACGGCAGGGCTCTATTTTGTGGCCGAATTAGACCCCGGTTTTCTCATTTCATAACCGGGCTTTATGCCTTTGTTTTTGACGGACACCTTTATAGAGACCTTTTTTCCTATTAAATGGGCTCTATTAGGGGGCTTTATTTCAGATTTTGTAGTAGTGTGAGAAAAGAGAGTTTATAAGTCAAATAATTTCAGACACCAATGCACATAGCCATCCGACCAATCTTCAGACCCAAACACTTTAAAGATAACCGCTATTCAAACTTAAATTGGCACAAAGAATTTCAGAGAAACTAATCCTTACAGCTTTTAAAACCAAACTTAACAAAGATAACGCCTTTATATATGTGCTTCTTATCTCGAGGCAGAACAAGGCTACATACATTATATTGGCTTCAATCATGCCCAAAGGATACTAAGATGATGTAATGTATCAGGATAACCTTATGCTTAACTTATGCTGATTTATTCATTATCTAAAACCGTTGTTCCCCCAAATAAGTAATAAGCACTTTGGTATAAGCTTGTCCAACCTATTCCCATATTCCCATGACATCTGTATCCATCTCACAAACTCACGCTGCTCTACACATGATAATTAGGAAAAATACAAATACATCCCAATGCACAAAGCACTTTGACATGAGCTTACCCAAACATCTTCAATAAGCTTTGTACATTTTTATACCCAAAAGCACCATCTTCTTCCTTCAAACAGTTTTGAAGTTAAATAAGAGGGTTAGGGTTTTTAATTTTTATAATTTGGGGATTTTCTTAAAATTGAGGGAATTTAGGTGTTTGGTGATGTATACGTGACTGCTGAGATGGTCATTAATCACCGAGGCAGATTATTCTAGCAAAAATTTCATGACATGTCCACCCCCTTTTCCATCTATAACCATCCAAATTAATGATCATTTCATTTCCAAATCTGTCAAAGAAAATTGCAGATAGAACGTATTAGAAAGTGTTGGTTTACACAACAAAACTAAATCGTATTAAAAAGTGCCATGTTAATTCCATACTTTTGACTACTACTACAGTGACCTTCAAACAAAAAACCTAATAAGCCCATTCTTAAAGTGTTTCGCTAAGCTATTTTGAATACAACATAAACTTGGCAATCTTGACCCAACACGAACCAGTTGACCCACGACACGTTTGACCTGTGTTTCCATTTGACCCATTTCGACCCATGACCTATTTGACCTATAACTAAACCATCACGGTAACAACTAAATCAATGTTTTGCCTATTAAACTAAACATGTTAAAAGAGGTCACAAAATCTGAAGCAGATGTAGTTCATCTAGTCTGCATATAACTTTAAATTACTTTTAGTTTTATTTAAGTGAACACTACATGTCATTCAGCATTCTATTTATATAGATTAATGACTATGTGTAATGTGGACCACAAAAAATACATATTAATAAACATAACTAGATCATATCCTGATGTAGTTCAGCACTCGGCATATTTAAACTAACAACTCGACAGGCGGACAACACATATGGTTTAATGCAAGCAAATCCTGCTCACATTAACATATCTATAAGATTCACTTATTAAGCAAGGTATATATCAACCATATCTAAGAGGGGGAGTCACAATATGCATATATTATAGCAGCAACAACACATTTCATATGTATTACTTTTTGGGTTATATATTTCATACCTGAAGTGTAACGCCCCGACCCGACAAGGTAAAGGAATCACAAACAATGGTGTCATATCAAAGCAAACATAAATATCCAAAAGAATTCTTAACATAAATACGGAATAATTCAAGTCAACATGACTTCAATACATAGGTCCCAGCGGAAAAATAAACTCCAACAAAATATCTGAAATAATGAAGTCTTAAATGGCATCATAAGATCAAAGCTAAAAATCTCTAAGGTAAGTCCACTCATGCACTCATCCCAAAGCAAAACCAGCTCATTGCTTAGATACCCCACGGAATAAAAGAAATGCGGCTGAGCTTCAAAAGCTTAGTGAACAGATATAAAAAGCAAAGAAAATACGAAACGATTTCGAATACAAAATATAATGAACGAAAGATAGCAAAATCATAATTATTTTGAAAGTATAAATCAGAATTATCGAATAAAGTTTATAGTTAACTACCACGCCCGAAACAAATATCGATCATAATCATATTCACATAAGGCAACATTTGTAGGGAGACCTACTGAATTATGAAGGACGCGCATGCACGCAGCATCAATCATCAGATAACAGATAACATATAACAGATAACAGATAACAGATCTAGGATGCATCCATACGCCCCACAGACAGATATTGGTCATATAACATAACTTGAGCTCATAAAAGATAACAGATAAGGACGTGGGTAACATCACTCATCGCCCTAGAGTCATGTCGAGGTGCATCATGACACGGACATGGAAACCCCATGACTAGTGAAATATTGGCTCGGGTGTCAAACTATCTTAGGTCAAATCAGAATGTCAAAACCGACATGCATCATACTTTATCATCAGGTTAATCATATTTCTAAAATCAGAGTTTTCATATCTTATGGTTCAAAATCGATGTTTCATAATTCTAAATCGAGTTCGATAAGCAAATACCAAAACAAACAAAATGGGGTTCATAGCAAAGGCTTAGAAACCCTAATATAAAAGCTAACGAAAGAAAACGTTATAAGGAACCTTTATCAAAAGGTCGGAATATCTCGTACCTTATTCCAAAGCAAATGACCGAAAAGCAAAATACGGAAAGCAAAGGATTACTCCTTCTTCACATAACCTATACACATTAACGATCGTACATGTTATTTATGATTCCATAATTGTCGAAATGATCTTTTAATATTTGGTGTTCATACTTAATGTATTCAGTGATCTTAATATTTTAGAGATTTATGATTAAATGAGACTTAAGTGTTTTATAACCAATATTGTAGATTAAGGTTCATTATGTCATTTATTAAAGTTTAGGGTTAAATGTGAAAATAGTTTAAAAGTCATAACTCACACATGAAATAATGAATTAACACACACTTAGTTTCAAACCCTAATCGACTCTCATTTATGTTCTAGGGTTTTCCCAATCTTTTAATATCATATTAATGTGCATTTACTTTACATGTTACGTCTTTTAATAACTCATCACTTGACCTAGATTGTATGAAGACAAACCTTTCTTTTCATGCTTCACTATGCACGCACACACACATGCAAACACCTATCCATACTCAAATCGACGCACACAACTTATTAACTCTTATTCCAAACATGCAAAACCACAACTTAAACCATGACATAAAGTTTAACGCTAATTTTATACTTTCGACGATAGCTCTTAACGAGACACTCAACACATGATTTAACTTATTTACTTTAATTCAACGCGACACTTCCATAACTTTAACCCTTACGTTACATATACATATAATATGTCGACTCACATACACATGCATGCTTATGATTCTACGTGACAACACAAGTTACTTACTATCCGATTTAACACACGGTCAACACACATATATATATGGTTTCGGAAAAGATATGAACACGTAATTAGGTTAATACGACAAGCTCACTTGTTTTCACCAAAACACATGCACGATCCAACGTTTATAAATCATATGGTTCGTTTGTTTTCGTTATACATGTTTACGCTAAATCATACCACCTCACTTATAACACACCTGTAACGCTTGCATGTTATATACTCTTAATCGATTTATATATATTCTTGTTCGGTTCATGCGGCTTGACTTATATAGGGTCCGATTCATACCCTACCTATACAAACATATATTATGTTACATGTAAACAAAAGTGAGACGAGAAGAACTTGGTATACCTTTAGCCTTTTGCGTCGGATCAAAACACACGCACACACACAAGAATGTCAGCTCCGATCGGATGGAGAAAGGGAGAAGAGGAATGAGCCGTGACTTAATAAAACTAGGGTTCCAAAGTTATGTTTTGTTTTTGAATATATATGTGTATATCCGGTCGGGCATAAGGGCTTGGATGTGGGCTCTCGGCTTGATCCAAACGAACAAAACA
Source organism: Chrysanthemum makinoi (assembly GCA_910596185.1). Lineage (NCBI taxonomy): Eukaryota > Viridiplantae > Streptophyta > Magnoliopsida > Asterales > Asteraceae > Chrysanthemum > Chrysanthemum makinoi. The sequence goes on along the minus strand of OU343225.1, from coordinate 37,695,616 downwards.
AACACGCCCCAACTTGGGCTCTCTTGGACTCTCGGCTAGCAAAAGAAAACGAGCCCAGCATGGTTCACCTTTAAATGAAAACAAGGCCCATACGATTGGCCCAACTATTTAATGAGACGTTTAACTTCCGCCGCATATGTCGATCACGCACACATATTCGTTAAGTTTTAATTATAGATAAGTTACATTTTAATTTCGTAAATGAATATAAATATCTTTTACATATTTTATAAATTTCGATTCCAATGGTATTTTAGTCTTTATTCATGTTTTAGATTTTCAGGTTACAACTCTTCCCTCTAAAAGAAGAATTTTCGTCCCCTAAAATTGAAATGAAACTAAACGACAATCTAAATGAGAACACACCAAACTATTCAAAGAAATGAGGATAACTCAGCATCGACGACCTCGGTTTCCCAAGTAGCCTCACGCCCGCTGATTTTTCCAAAGAATCTTAATGAACGGAATGACTTTACTTCTCATGACTCTTTCTTGTCTTTCTAAAATAGCTTCCGGTTCTTCAGATAAAGACATATCGGACTGAATTTGATCAAACGGATAAGAAGCAATGTAATGGAAAACATCATGAACATGCGATAACTGAGGCGGAAGTGCTAACCGATACGAAACTTCTCCTATACGCTCAAAAATTTCAAACGGACCGATGAATCAAGGACTGAGCTTGCCCTTGATTCCAAAACGCTTTACACCTCTAAACGACGAAACTTTTCAAAATACACGATCTCCAACCCGAAATTCTAAATCACGACGATGCTTGTCAAGATAACTTTTCTCGACGAGACCTAGCCTCCTTCAACTTTTCTCTAGCAACAACTACTTTCTCATTATCATCTCAATCATTTCCGGACCTTCAATTAAGCGCTCACCTACTTCATCCCAACAAGTAGGTGATCTACATTTCCTTCCATAAAGAAGTTCAAACGGTCGCTTTAATGCTAGCATGCCAACCGTTGTTGTAGGCAAACTCTACTAAACACAAATATTCATCCCAACTGCCCGTCCATTCTAAAGCACAAGCCCTTAGCATGTCCTCTAAGGTCCGAATAGTCCTCTCGATCCATATCGTTTGAGGATGAAATGCTGCATGAAATTAAGTTAAGTACCCCAAGCTTTTGCAAACCTTCCGTAAACGGAAGTAAAACGCGGATCTCTCGTCGATACAATAGATGCCGGAGTGCCATGAAGCCTAACGATCTCTTGCTGAAAAATTTCCGCCAATCTACCAATACCATAATCCTTCCTAATTGGTAAGAAATGAGCAGATTTGGTTAGTCGATCAACAACTACCCAAATCGCATCATGCTTCTTCCGAAAAGAGGTAGCCCATCACAAAATCCATAGATATCTTATCCCACTTCCATGTTGGAATATCCAATGGTCAGTAATCCACTAGCCCTTTGATGTTCAATCTTAACCTCGACAAATCATACACTTCGATACAAACGCCGCCACATCTTGCTTCATGCCATTCCACCGTATATCTGCTTCAAATCCCTATACATCTTGGTAGAAACAGGATGGATAGTGAAAGGAGAACTATGAGCTTCAGTCATAACTTTCTCGCGTGGACCGGATCATTAGGAACACAAAGCCTATCTTCATACCATACAATTCGCATTATCAACCTTAAACTCCGTCTGCTTCCTTCTTCAACATTTTGCGCCACGCCCATACCACCATCATCTTTCTCGAGCTTTAATTTGCAGTATAAGGTTCGACTCCACCTTCATACTAGCCCAGATTCATCAAAACCTCGTACACACAACTCAACATCCAAACGCTCTAAGTCACGAAGAACCCTAGGTTCAATCTCAATACTTGCAAGAATGCTCGATTTCGCTAAGCGTCAAGAACTACATTAGCCTTACCTCGGATGGTACGGATGTTGGTGTCATAATCCTTAATAAGTTCTAACCATCTTCTTTGTCTCATGTTAAGTTCTTTCTGAGTGAAAATATACTTGAGACTCTTATGGTCGGTGAAAATATCACACGTCTCTCCATACAAGTAATGCCTCCAGATCTTCAACGCGAACACCACAGCAGCTAACTCAAGGTCATGAGTGGGTAGTTCTCCCTCATAAGGTTTTAGCTGCCTTGAAGCGTAGCTATCACCTTCCATGTTGCATCAAAACACAACCCAATCCTTCTAGATGCATCATCAGAACTGAATCCTCCAGAACTGCATGGAAGAGTCAAAATAGAGCTTACACCAATCTCCGTTTCAACTCTTCAAAAACTCTTCTCGTTCATCCATCCATACAAACTTTTCACCTTTTCTCATCAGTTGGGTTAAGGGCAAAGCTAAACGAGAGAAACCTTCAACAAAACGTCGGTAGTAACCAGCAAGTCCTAGAAAACTTCTAACCTCAGCCATCGTGAGGTCTTGGACATTTAGTGATAGCCTCAACTTTAGACAGATCCATGGTGATACCATCAGCAGATACAATATGACCAAGGAAAGCGACTTGTTTTAACCGTAACTCACACTTGAAAATTTAATGCATAACTTCTTCTTCCCTAATCTCCAAAACTATCCGGAGATGTTGTTCATGCTCTTCTTCAAACTTGGAGTAAACCAAAATGTCGTCGATGAAAACAATAACAAACTTGTCGAGGAACTCATGGAAAACACGATTCATTAGGTCCATAAACACAAGAAAGCATTTGTCAAACCAAAAGGCATAACGAGGAATTCATAATGACCATATCCGTACGAAACGGGTCTTAGGAACATCTTGCTCCTCACACGTAGGCTGGTGATAACCAGATCTCATATCAATCTTCGAAGAACTTCTTCCTTGCAGTTGATCAAACAAAATCAATACGCAGAGGATAACGGTTACTAATGGTAATACGATTGAGTTCACGATAGTCATACATAGACATGCTTCCATCCTTCTTCTTCACAAACAAAACAAGTGCACCCCATGGAGAAACACTGGGTCGAATAAATCCATTCTCTATCATCTCTTCCAGCTGCCCTCAATTCCTTCAGCTTACAGTGCCATACGATACGGCGCCTTCGAAATCGGTTCAGCACCAGGAATTAACTCAATGCTAAACTCAACTTCTTAGCGGGGAATAATGGGAAGTTCATCTGGAAAACGCTGAATTCACAAACAACATAAAGATTTTCAATGTTAGGACTCTCCAAAGATGTGTCCTTAACAGATGCCAAAAAACCTTGGCACCCATGAGCAATCATAGTCCGTGCCTTCATAGCGAAATGAGCTTAACGATTTGAGGGTTGAGAACCATAATAAACAAATTGGGATGTTTTATGTCTCCAAAGATCACAGCTCTAGCATAGCAAATGATGGAAGCTCTATGACAAGCCAACCAATCCATGCCTAGAATGATATCAAAGTCGACCATATCGAGAGGATACAGATTTGCAGAGCGAATACGATCATCAAAACGAGGGCACTTAACGTATGTATGATCAATGATCATGTGGTTTTTCATAGGCGTAGAAATTGATAAGTGATTTGCTAATTGTTTGGGCTTCATATTAAGTTTCTAGCAAATGTGACGATATAATGGAGTGTGTAGCACCCAAATCAAAAGCGAAGACAGAATAATCATCAAAAAAGAGTGCCCCATGGTACCTGGAAGGCCCTACCGATTCCGAGTAGTAGCATAAACACGCCCAAAGTAGTGGCGGCTTGATGTAGTTTCCGTGAATCACCGGTTCTTCTTAGGGCAATCCTTGATCTTGTGAGTAGTGGAACCACAAGAGAAACATCCACCGGTGGCCTTGAAACACGGTCCCGGATGAGCCTTTCCACAAATAGTACGATAGGTGGGGAGGCAAAACCTCACCGTCCCTTTCGATGTAAGATCCTCAAGCACGACTCGATATGCTCCTCGAAATGACCGATCCTTGTTGTAACGGGTTATTGTTACTCGATTCGACGATCATTTCCATTTCTACTAGCTAGCCTATCTATCCCTACTGTACTAGACCACATTCCTTCCTAATGACCCCACCGATCAAAACTCCTATCCACTTGACCCTCGAATCATAACTCCCGCGAATTTCCCTTATAATCACTACTTTGAGTCCTACCTTGAACCGACCACCTAAGCACGCTTGTTGGAACCCTAAACCTCATGAAAGATCTCAATGTTACGAAGCTGCGTCATTGCAGCCGACACATCCTCATACTCGATATTCAGCTCGGTCCAACACCCACTTCAAACCCTACTTGAAGTGCTTAGCTTACCTATATCCTCCAAAGAATCGTTCCACAAAACTTACCACAGCCTCATAAACCTCCATGTACTCATTGAGTTCTCATGATCAAGCCGGTAAATCACTGTAATCTCCTCTCATACCTTGTCTGCCAAAGATCGTGGAAGTAATGCAGCTTATAGAAGATAGTCCGAAACTCAGCCCAAGTACAAGTAATAGCAAAAGCATCTCCTCCTCACTTTGTTTGAGTGCCTTCCACCAATTCAAAGCATCACCTTCCAACTTAAATGCAAACAAACGGGTCTTAAATTCATCTCCACAACCCAAGAAACAAACGCCTCAATATGAGTGATCCACCGGCCTCAGCTTGGAGTAGAAGAAGGTTAAGAAAGAGGCTTGAGCTTACCGAAACGCCGACAAGTGTGAATGCCGACGGGTTGATTTCCACCACTACCCCAAGCACCCACCGACACGAATGTTGTTGATCACCTGTGTCATCATCTCGTGTGGTAAGACCAGGGAAAGAGTATTGAGAGCATTAGCAATCGCAACATCCAAGTTAGGAGCATCATCGTCTCCATCCACGTTACCATTAGTATGAGTTCGAACCATCTAAACGATATTCAAACGATTAGCAAAATGAACAAAGGTGAGATACTTAAATGGAAGTTCGCAAAGGCTAAAGTCTACCCAATCCTCAAGTGTCAAAGCCTGCTCTAAGGTCTCAAAACCTAGGGTCCATATGTCATGTGTCCCGACTACAAGTCGTAAACCCGCTCGATACCATAAATTTGTAACCACTCCGAACAAGGGTAAAGGAATCACAAACAATGGTGTCATATCATAGCAAACATAAATATCCAAAAGAAGTCTTAACATAAATACGGAATAATTCAAGTCAACATGACTTCAATACATAGGTCCCAATGGAAAAATAAACTCCAACAAAATATCTGAAATAATGAAGTCTTAAATGGCATCATAAGATCAAAGCTAAAATCTCTAAGGTAAGTCCACTCATGCACTCATCCCAAAGCAAAACCCAGCTCCATTGCTTAGATACCTGCCGCGGAATAAAAGAAATGCCCGAGCTTCAAAAGCTCAAACAGATATAAAAAGCAAATACTAAACGATTTCGAATACAAAATATAATGAACGAAAGATAGCAAAATCATAATTATTTTGAAAGTATAAATCAGAATTATCGAATAAAGTTTATAGTTAACTACCACGAGCCCAAAACAAATATCGATCATAATCATATTCACATAAGGCAACATTTGTAGAGACCTACCGAATTATGAAGGACGCCAAGCATGCACGCAGCATCAATCATCGATAATGATAACATATACAGATAATAGATCTAGGATGCATCCATACGCCCCACAGACAGATATTGGTCATATAACATAACTTGAGCTCATAAATGCATAAATGAGATAGGGACGTGGGCAGAACATCACTCTATCGCCCTAGAGTCATGTCAGAGGTGCATCACCGACACGGACATGGAACCCCCATGACTAGTGAAATATTTGGCTCGGGTGTCAAACTATCTTAGGTCAAATCTAATGTCAAAACTCCAATAGATCATACTTTATCATCAGGTTAATCATATTTTCAAAATCAGAGTTTTCATATCTTATGGTTCAAAATCGATGTTTCATAATGAAATCGTGAGTTCGATAAGCAAATACCAACAAACCGAATGGGGTTCATAGCAAAGGCTTAGGAAACCCTAATAGAAAAGCTAACGAAAGAAAACGCTATAAGGAACCTTTATCTAAAAGGTCGGAATATCTGCATCTATTCCAAAGCAAATGACCAAAAAGCAAAATACGGAAAGCAAAGGATTACTCCTTCACAGAACCTATACACATTAACCATTTACATGTTATTTATGTTTCCATAATTGTCGAAATGATCTTTTAATATTTGGTGTTCATACTTAATGTATTCAGTGATCTTAATACTTTAGAGATTTATGATTAAATGAGACTTAAGTGTTTTATAACCAATATTGTAGATTAAGGTTCATTATGTCATTTATTAAAGTTTAGGGTTAAATGTGAAAATAGTTTAAAAGTCATAACTCACATAAATAATGAATTAACACACACTTAGTTTCAAACCCTAATCGACTCTCATTTATGTTCTAGGGTTTTCCCAATCTTTTAATATCATATTAATGTGCATTTACTTTACATGTTACGTCTTTTAATAACTCATCACTTGACCTAGATTGTATGAAGACAAACCTTTCTTTTCATGCTTCACTATGCACGCACACACACATGCAAACACCTATCCATACCCAAATCGACGCACACAACTTATTAACTCTTATTCCAAACATGCATGCAAACCGACACAACTTAAACCATGACATAAAGTTTAACGCGACTCTTATACTTTCGACGATAGCTTCTAACGAGACACACAACACATGATTTAACTTATTTACCTTAATTCAACGCGACACTTCCATAACTTTAACCCTTACGTTACATATACATATAATATGTCGACTCACATATACATGCATGCTTATGATTCTACGTGACAACACAAGTTACTTACTATCCGATTTAACACACGGTCAACACACATATATATATGGTTTCTTTAAAAGATATGAACACGTGAATTAGGTTAATAACGCACAAGCTCACTTGTTTTCACCAAAACACATGCAGACGACCCACGGTTTATAAATCATATGGTTCGTTTGTTTTCTTTTCGTTATACATGTTTACGCAAATCATACCACCTCACTTATAACACCCAGGTAACGTTTGCATGTTATATACTCTTAATCGATTTATATATATTCTTGTTCTGGTTCATGCGCTCGACTTATATAGGGTCCGATTCATACCCTACCTATACAAACATATATTATGTTACATGTAAACAAAAGTGAGACGAGAAGAACTTGGTATACCTTTAGCCTTTACGGATCAAAACACACGACACACACACACAAGAATGCTCACCATCGGATGGAGAAAGGGAGAAGAGGAATGACGTGACTTAATAAAAACTAGGGTTCCAAAGTTATGTTTTGTTTTTGAATATATATGTGTATATCCGATCGGGCATAAGGGCTTGGATGTGGGCTCTCGGCTTGATCCAAACGAACAAAACAAACACGCCTCAACTTGGGCTCTCTTGGACTCTCGGCTAGCAAAAGAAAACGAGCCCAGCATGGTTCACCTTTAAATGAAAACAAGGCCCATACGATTGGCCCAACTATTTAATGAGACTTTTAACTTCCGTCGTACAATGTCGATCACGTACACATATTCGTTAAGTTTTAATTATAGATAAGTTACATTTTTAATTTCGTTAAATGAATATAAATATCTTTTACATATTTTATAAATTTCGATTCCAAGGGTATTTTAGTCTTTATTCATGTTTTAGATTTTCAGGTTTTACATGAAGTTTCTTTGCCAGTTCCTCATGCTTATTATAGCCAGAAGCTCTACCAGCCACCTCATTTACATGACTCATCCTCTGAGTAACTTCTGCCTATAAAAAGAAATAGCATATAATGTGATTGATAAGTAGGAATAGAAAACCAGGTTGTCATGCACCTGCGCGTTTAGGTCCTATTAGTTGGTTCGCAGCAAAAGTTATGACTAAGTAATTCGGGCTGCATAAATGATATATATTATCTTTATTGACAATCATAAACAATTAAATAGTATATATTTGTTGGTACACATTGCCATGATGCAAAAAATTTACAAGTCTTACTTCGGATACAAATAAGATACGTCCAGATAGACAATCGCCTGCAGATAAATAGACCAAGCAAGAAGTAGAGTTGACTACTTGACTTTGTCCATTTCATCCTTAGTTGTAGGACATTGATGCAAGTTTTCAATAATAAATCCAGTTTTAAGACAAGCAAGGACACACATGATGCACGGAAATGACACTATTCACATATTACATGTCTGCACCACATCATTAAGTAAAGAGAAAAAGTTTCAAGCATATGCTACCAAATTGTTAATGCGCATGTTATTATGAAATAAAAAACCTAGCCAAAAGGAAAACAAGATAAATTTAAGCTAAACAACCGAAAGAAGGGTATAAACTTGACAATTTCTTAGTGCAAACCACTAAAAAGGAGAATGGCCAATAAAGTTTTAGTAAAGAACTAATTCAACAGTTAGTTAATATCCGGGTCTCATTAAATATACGTTAGCATTATGTGCCAATTAATTACATAATTGGAGCACCTCTTAATGTAATTCGAACAATTATTTAAAATTAAACCTGACTTTATATGAGGTTTAATACAAGTAGCACCTACTTCATGAGATCTCTTGATGCATCTTGAACTTAAGAACCTTTTGTTGTTTTATGTAAAATCTCAAAGAGCTCGACATAATGTGGCGATCTTTTGTTCTTCGATTTCTGTGGAATATTACATTAGAGTAGCACGTGTAAAGAGTTAACGTTTCATACAATAAAGGTTACACATTCATATTTCATATATAACGTGAATATACTCGATAAAACAGTTAACAACTATCATTCACAAGAAGGCAACAGTATGATGATTCTATCCATATAATTCAAAGCCTTCCTGGTTCTCAATATATCTAAATCACACAAAGTGTGACTTTTGACACATTCAAATTGTTCCCTTAAAGACTAACTCATTCCTTTTCCCCTGTTTGACCCGTTGTAAGAGAAACCCAAACCAGAGTTGGCCCATTTACACGTAGATGATAAAAAGTCCCCCCCCTTTAATTCGCTTTTACAAATTTAAAAGAGTTGAAAAAAACATTAAAGTTGACCAGATTTAGTTAGCTCGAAAAAACTACTAATGTCAGTCCAAGTATCAGTATCCTTCACTTTCAATACCCACTCCAAACTCATAATAAATATATTAAAAGTAAAACTAAACATGTGTTTCATGAACTAATCTCTCACTCAAATGGCTCTTTAGCGTCTATTGTAGTACAGGCAGTCCATATTGGTAAGCTGGATCGGTTCACACATAATATCTACTCTAGTATCTTACTTGGTAATTGATATATATATATATACACTTTATGGTATCAAACAGAGTAGTACATCAGTCTGGGTTGATGCAAGAATAAACGGATGATTAGCTGACAGATTCGAAAAATCCGAGGTAAATAAAAAGTTATCCAGATGAAAACATTTCTTAGTCGCCATTTTAAAAATCCATTAAGTGCTATCAACTTTTAGTCTTTTACATTGCTGAACGATATTTTTCGATAATGCAAAGGCGAAGGTGCATTGAACTATATATCCTTTCTACACGCTAAAATGAATAAAAAAAAGTAAAGTAACTCCCAATACCGTCTTCCACGGGCTATGGGTCCCAATACCGCCTTTCCCGTGTATGGGGAGGTTGAGACGAGACAACCTTACCCCTACCTAAGGTAGAGAGGTCAGCTCCCGGTTCTACCAAAGGTAGAAAAGGACCTCCAGCCTTGCAAGGGGTGAGGATCGAACCCTTGACCTCTGTCTCCAGAGGCACGCTAAAATGAACGAAAATAGTAAAAAGTATGTAATGATTTGGTATGTATTATGGTACTTCGCCTAATTTCATTATCCAATAGTAAAAAGCTATGACATTATTATCTCCATTAAGCTAGACTTACCTATATGCAAACTTAATACTAATTCATTTTGTGCTGTAAGATTCTTTTATATTGTCAATATCGAACAATATTTCTAGTAATCTATATATTAGGTCTTTGGTTTTACACATATTAAAGTACTCGTATATTTATAAAAAAGTTTTTAAATAACAAATGTGCCTATGCACACAAGATAATTTCATGTTATCAGAAGTTACTCAACCCAACCATTTTGCAAACTTTAAGCATCTATTAGCCCACATTGTGTTATGCGCCTGCCATGGTAAAGTTTTTGTGATCAGAAATCACATGAAAACAAATGTAACACTGTTGCTCAATTTGCAGTTGCATTGTTAGATATGTATAGACATATTAACGGTTACTCAAAGAACGGCACACAAAATGCCCTTTTGCTCCAAAATACATAAGGGAAATTTAAAAAACAATAACTTTCGATTCAAACAAGAAGATAAACTAGCCAGAGATGCAAAACGCAATGTTGAAAACTTCCCATTTCTAAATTGACAGCAAAACTAAACCTAAAACTGCTTTATCCAATGACTAAAAAATGTTTTGAGTTGATTATCATACTAACGACTAAAACTTATTATTTCATTCTAAACCGACCTACCAACAATTTTGCATGTCAAAATCTAACGATAAATATTACGCAAGTATCATTCTCTAATGGACATTTCATCAAACACGTTTCGTGCACAACCTAAACCCGAGCTTCAAACCATAGACGCAAGTAACAGACCTATTTCACCTCTATCGTACTATATCACAAATCTCCATAACAAACAGCTAATTGAAGCAAACACAAAAATCAACGAATTCAGTTCAAAAGTATACCTGAGAGCATCACAAAATCATCAACTTCAGCTCACAGAACCAAAGACCATAGATGTCTCGTTATGATATAATGGCCAAGAACAAATAGTTACCCCAATCCATCATCATCACTCCAAACAAAAAATTTGTTCAAGTTCGAAAGTGAACTTGATTGTATTTGTTTGGTTAAGATACTTGTTGAATGATATGATGATTAAATATAAGTATAAGTTATACTTTGTGTAAATATGTTCTTACTATTTGTCTTTATTTTTGGATTATGTTCAGGTGCATTTTGGTATTTGGGGTTAGGATTGGATTTAGAAAACCAAAGTAGAAAAAATTGTTTGTTTGTAGCTTTAGCTTTGAAAGTTGGGGATTAATCCTAAAAATAACATTATTAGAACAGATATCATATTGGGTGGGGATGAGATTAAAATGTGGGCCACATTAATTGTTGTCTCTAGGGTCCGCTTTTGGTTTGTTGTTGAGTTGATTTGGATTTATTTTGAATTTAGATTTGATGTGAGAGAGAAAATATATAATTTATATAATTTTATTTATAACAAAAGTTTATTTGAATATTAAAAACATGAATGGACCCACTCAAATCTTTAAAATTAGAAAAAGAACAAAAGCGAAAAAGAAAATGACAAAAAAGTCAAGTATTCAATCAAAAATGACAACAAAAATTAGAGTATTCGAGTGAAATCATGGATACATGTAAGGAATGATGTGGCCCACATAAAAAGATATCAAATACTGTTTTGAATCACATAGATGCAAACCAAACCATTATTAACTGTCAAATCAAATGCAAACCGATTTTAATACCCCATGACAAACAGCCCATAACTCTTTCTTACCTTAATATTTCTTACTTTATAAAAATAATTAATTTTAATAAAATATATTATTTTACACTAATTTAATATATTTTATGTTTATATAATAATATATTTTTCTCTCTCCAAATTTAAATCCTAATCCAAAAACAATTCCAAATCCAAATCCAAATCCAAATCCTAATCATAAACCCAGCTACGTACCAAACGAACCCTTAGCTTTGGTCCTTGGATTTTAGGGCTTAAAAAATGTATTTACCTCTCTTTGTGTTATTTATGTTTTTGTTTTACACTTAACTTCATATAATTTATTTAAATTTACACTAAAGTTTTTATTAATTACCTATTTTTTTTTAATTATTGTTTTCACAAATTTTGCACCTATATTTTTCATGTTTTTTTTTCTCCACCAAATTTTATCAAAGTTTGACCAATTTATTTTTTAATTTTGAATTTCAAGTGACCAATAAGAATTCTCAATTTTGTCACGTGTTAAAATAGAGCAACCTGATTGACTCAATTTTTTTTCTCTTAATAAGATTGTTTTAGCATAAATTTTCAGAAATGATGTAATTCTTTTATTCTATAAAAGATAACACAAACCACAACACAATCTCACAAACCTACAACATATAATTTCGCAGAGGGGTTAACTTATATAGATAAAAGCACTCCATAGTTCTCTTTACTAACACATAGCAGCACATTGATTCTCAAAGGGTGGGACTGCACTGGACGGTGGAGATTAATTGCAGTCAACTGTTTTTGTTTGGAAAGGTTGTGTGTAGGATGGGGATTGTCAACGTGGCACCCTCATTGTTTGTTGACACATTAATTTGTTGCAAAAGTGAACATGGCTGCTCAAAATATCGGGATCCTCTAATTTTGACAAAAACATGATTGGTTATCATTAGATCTAATCAATGGTTGGGATTAAATGCACAATTCTCTTTCTTATTTCTCTTTTATTAATCACTCTCTTTTTATCATTAATTCATCTCTCATTTATATTTTTTCATTATTTGTGGGTCCTTTTTCTTTGTTTTTTTTTCCCTCCAATTTTTTCCATGTTCTCTCCATTTTCTATCCCTATCAGTTAGTGTTTTTTCATTGAACCAAAAACAAAACAAGTATAAAGTGAAAAGAGCCATAATATAATGAGAAAAAAATAAATTGAACCTAAAAGACATCAACATACCAAGAGCATTAGGTATCGTTGAGCCATAGTTCTCATGTCGTTCTCCAAAACCCTGCCACGTCCAAGAAAACACAACTAAGACCGAAGCCTTTGGCACCACATTTTGTGCCGTTATCGTATACCAGAAAATGTGGTGCCGTTCTCCATTTTTTCATTTACATAAAATAAAACATACACAATATTAACTAAAATAAACTTCAAATTAAAAAAAACACACACACACATTACATTAATTAAAAAAAAAGTACATAAAAATAAAAAAATAGTACTTAAACAGGAAAAAAAATATTACAAACTAGTGATTAAGGTTCCATAAATTCTCTACAAGGTCTTCTCGAAGATCGTCATGCAATTTTCTATCTCGAATTTCATTTCCTTTTCTAACATGTAAATCACATCTTTCGACCCAAGTGTCTGGTATGTTTGGACTTTGATCAACGAACAAATCTCTAAAATTCACTTGAAATTCTTCGTCTTCCAATATCATGTTGTGTAATATTATACAACATACATCATTCTTTTCAAGGCGTTGTTTTCGAAAGCACGTGCGGGTTGTCGTATAATTCCCCAACGACCTTGTAGGACTCCGAAATCTCGTTCAATATCTTTTCTAGAACTTTCTTGAACTCTTTTAAATTTTAATTTTTTCAGCGTTGCAACACTAAACATTTTGACAAATACGGGACATGTTGGATAAATGTTGTCGGCTAAATAGTAACCTTTCATGCATGTATGTCCGTTTACTACAAATGGACATTCCGGAGATTTACCGACAAGTTCATCATCAAATAACGGGGAACCATATAACACATTAAGATCATTATTTGCCCCAAAATATGCATGCCAAACCCATAATTTTTGATCCGCAACCGCTTCTAACATAAGAGTTAGGTATTTAGAATCACACCTTTTGAATTGAGCATGTAAGGCCTTTGTACAATTTTTCCAATCCCAATTCATATAATAAATACTCCCGAGCATTCCCGGGAGTCCATGTTCTTTTTCATGCAATGCATATATTTTTCAACATCCGCGAAGGGCTTTCTTAAATAACTTTCAATGTATAAAATATGTATGCATTTAGTAAAGTTCTCTAAACATTGTCGGAACAACGTTCACCAATTTGCAAGTATTCATCAAAAGCAAAAGGTCGTACGCCAATTGGTGGGTGACGGATGCACTTCAAAGAGGACCAATACTTAAACGACCGGTAGCATCGTAACGTTGTCTAAAAAATTAAAGTACTCGAGAATAGGTCGAACATCATAGCTTAAGATATCGTTGACTATTTTATTAAAAAGTGTAGGACTCATACGACATTTACCTAAACTTCTCTTCCGTGATGCTTAGGAGTGTCACCTTCACCAAAATAGTCGCCGACAAACGCGGGTTCCGCTTCTTCGATCACGTGGTATGTATTGCCTCGCCCTCTTAATACCCGATCCTTATCCACCGGCTTCTTGATCACACAAACCTAGAAGTTGTTCATATGCCATATAACCTGGATATATCGATCCGGGTCGTTTTGAAAATAAACACCATAATGGTCGTAGGTGGAGAAGTTGTTGGGATTGTTTGGATCCATAGTTGAAACAAAATCAAGTATTATTGAAGTAGAGATTAAATTGGAAGAGTTTATGATAATTGATAGAATAAAGGAGGAATTTATAGAATTTTTCAGGGTAAAACTTTTATAAATTTGTGCATTTTGGCTATATAGCCATTATACACATTAAAAAAAACACAAACTAGTCGTTCGTTTAAAAAGAAAAGAAAGAATGGCGTCGGGTAAATACAAATACGAAAGCCTTGGCGCGAGTCTCGTAGTGGTGGTTCATTCTTCATTTTGGTCGGTGGGTTACGCCATGAATGGCACTATGTTACCTCGCTCTAAGCCCAGATTTTTGTTTGAACGACAATTTTATTAAAAAGACTAGCAAGAAGCTAGAAAATTACAAAGAAGTTAGGTAGGGATTTTTTAATCAATCTACCTAACTAGAAGAAGCTTTACATCTATAACGACACCAATAAAAAGAATGTAACACAACATCATCAAAGATATTCGCCATTGAAGGAGAAGCCACACCGAAAATCGCCTCTGTTCTAAAAGCCCATATGAACCACCATAAGCCATAACAAACCCCTTCTAATAAACTCTTGAACTTAGAAGGAAGCCTTAAGTTACAAATCCAATCCGCCCAACCATCAAACGAAGAAAACTCCATAACACTCACATTCCACCAATTACAAATCTTGACTTACCTTACATTTCAGCGCCACATAGGCGCTCCTCTCACTTCCTCTCACCCTCACTCACCTTTTTGTAGGCAAAGATACTACATATTCACCTTTCATTAAAATACCCACTTTATACAAATATACACCACTAAACACACTCACACACACTCACACACAAAATAAAAAATAATAAAACATGAGGGATACATGAGCCGTTCACTTTATTTGGCCTTGGGAACCTCCGTTCGCACATGAGTGGACTAGGTGGGCAAGGTGATGCTACGTGAGTTGGTTGCAAGGTGACAATTGTAAAAAAATAGCCTAACAGTTAACTCTTCTTAGAGCATAGTGGCGAGTTGCCTCGCCGTTTCCAACGTGGCACACCCGCTGGTCACCCGATCCACCTACACCAAAGAAGCCTCCGCCACTCACCCCTTCGCCATTACAACGACAAGCTAGAAGACGAACCAAATTCATAGGTTAACGTTTGTAGCAACTTCACACAGTTAGACGTTAACTAGGTGTAACTGAGACATTGTTAAAATCTGCTGTGTGCGAAAATGAAAGTGATGGAAATAAAGTCAAAATGAAAGTGAAAGTGATGGAAATAAAGTCAAAATAAGTAGGTGATGAGAGCAGAGAATAGAGTTGAATTATGAGCTTGTTGAATTGTTTTATATATCAAAGCTAACAATGCATGATATTGAGGGGGTTGCCTTAGCCAAAAAGATCGATCCTCAAGAAGAAACAAGACGAATTGATAGCAAAATACTACAAATGAAGTTGTATTATTTAAGTTTTGTATGGTTTTTATTTTCCGTGTGTTTATTTTATTTTTCGAATGTTTTTTTATTTTTCGTATGTTTTTTTTTCCGTATTGTATTTGTATTTTTAATTAAGTGAATGGAATGAAATTTATTTTGTTTGCAAAATATGAAAAAGAAAAAAAATGTGGCTGGGTGGGGCCCAAATGAAGAGGTTTGAGTTAGTTGAATGCAAATCAATTCACTATGTACTCTTCACTTTCCCGTCTTTAAAAGTCAACTCACCAACAACCATCACCAATGGCACAGAACCACCAAATGACAAGACATCACCGTCCCAATCAATGGACAAATCACCACCACCACCACAAACACCAATCATCTTCTCCTGGGCCACAAGCCTTCCTCCGTTGTCTGGAAGTTTAGATGGCCGGTTGAGAGCTCGCTCGCATAATCACTGATATGCGTGTTCTCAGAATCGAATTAGTGACTATTTAACCGATTATTATTTTATTTAATTTTATTTGATTTTTACAAATTGCCGTTGACTATTTGACTATAGGATGGAAGTTCTGTTATAAGTAATAGTTTTTTATATATGATATTATTAATAGTTTTACTTAGAGGTGGATACTAGTCTGTTATTATGGAATTTGGTTTCGAGATGAGCGTTATATGTTTCGTTAGGTACTATATGAAAAGTTACATAATGTAGATGAATTTTCATGCATTCGTCCGTTTAAGGAATGCGCCTAACCCGTATTTTCTTTTTTTGTATTTATGGATATTTTGTCACATTGTCACGGTGAATGGAAGATATGGCCTCTTTGAGTTTCTAGTGAAACTACAAGTCAATTGTGTGTCCCTTATTGGTCATACACACTTATGCAAAAGCATTTCATAACTATTCTACCCCGTAAGTATCTTACCTCTTAAGGATACTTAGATATTTAGTATTCTTAACTATGAAGAAACGAACTTAGTAAGAATACTTGGAGGTAAAGACAAGTCATAAGTCTATGAATAGAAGTTAAAAGTTGAGCTCGAATTAGAACAATCCCGCCTTTTCACTCTACATTTGTGCATGTTGTCTATCACAATTATATTCAGCAACAAAGCGAGATATTTGATTGATTCTCTTATAACATCTTTTACTTTAATGCACAGATTTTGTATAAATTGTATCATTAATGGACAAATGACAGATAGTAAAATGAGGGAAATTCACCAATGTTAATTTACATCAAACATAGTTATTTAGATAGTCTACTAATAACCGTTATCATTGTTCTGAATATCTTGAGGATAATTAGGCTATTTATTGTTAGAATAAATATCTATGTTACAAAGATCGAACCTTCCTTTTCTTTCGCAAGTGTCACTCTTCTTTAGCTGATATAGATTATCAGAATTGATATAGATGTTAGCTTTTACTGCGTGAGAAATAATTTCGTGGATACATGTGCATTATGCTTAATTTATCAACTTCAGATATCTCAGACAGTTTGAGATCATCTCTCTCCAAAAGTAGAGGCTTGGTTAATATCGGCCGGGTATGACCGCTACGGAACTAGTGAAGGATGGAATACAATAAGGATGAAGCCAAAAGGGCGAAAGAAATCCCCGAAGTCGTTTCTTCAAAGGATGTAAAGGGCGAAAGAAATTTGCTTTAAAGGGCTAAATTTGTTTCCCGGTCTTGAGGGTATTTCCCAACTATTAGCAGTTCTGATGTGCATGTTGTCGCCGAAAACAAAGTATGCAATGAATCGATTATTATGGGATACTTGGTGTGAACCCCTTAGCAGATGATGATACTGTGAAGAAACATTATAGGAAACTAGCTTTATCACTTCATCCCGATAAGAACAAGTTCTTAGGTGCAGAAGGGCATTTCACTGCTTTCGCTGGAATCTGTATCGATAAAGATAAAAGATCGCATGATCATAAAAAGGCATGCTCAGCCAGCGCAGGGTTCCCGAACGGTTTTCACGAGTGAATATACCTCCAACTCAACGGTTTTCACAATCTCACGAAGAGTGCAAATGCCTGGATCCGGTTCTCGAGCAGACAAAGGTTACAACTTCTCAAAAGAAGGATAAAACTACTACTCTGACGAAGAAAACGTAAGAGTCAAAAGGATGAGACTAATGGGACTACTACAAGACTGGTTCCCACTGCTCCTTTCATCCTCCAGTGAATGATAGCTCCCTGAGACATCAAAGGTCAAAGCTTCTCAAAAAGACTAAAGTTAATTCGGATCAATAAGATGGGCCCCACTGCCCCTCAGTCAAATGAAAGATAAGTTAGTTTTATGGATATAAATTAGTAGACGGAGTTAGATCAACTCGAGACTATGGATTGCACACTTTACGTATGAGAATTTAAAGTTAATAATTAAATATAAATGTTATATTTATTTATTTATTAAACTAAATAACTAACGGACGCTAAGTAATTAATGTAATGGATTAACGGTCGTTAAATGTTTATGGAAAAGGATCAAATTGCAAAGTTGAAGGTTCCTAATCCTTAAGTGACTCCAAACCGACGCCATAGACAAAACAAGGAAAGAAAAACCAACTTGTTCACCAAGTTTGCTTGGGTATATAAACAAGGCTAAGGGTTTTATTTTTCCATCTCTTGTGCTCATAAGCTAAACCCTAAAATTGTTTTGTGTGTGTTTCTTGTCCAAAACCTACGAACACCCCTATAGCATTTACTTTAATTCTGGTTTAGAATGTGTGTACAAGAACATAATAATTACTTTTGTTATTATCTTGGATTGAATTATGTAAGGGTAATTTTATAATCCTATAAACCCTAATTAGGGTTCATCCAATTGCTAGTTTGTGGATTTGATTCTTGTTCGACTAGAATCAAGAAAAGGTACGTGATACTTTATTCTTTAGTTAATTAATTATTCATTATATGTTCTATACGCCTCCGACTTACTTTGATGTTTATTGTTTATATTTATGATTAGTCATGTTATATAATTCCAACAAAGGGCATCACGAGTCATTGGTTTTAATGAGTAATTAATTACTAAACGCCAGAAATAACAAATATTGTATGTTGTTAGATATGATTATTCTATGGTTTTGGTTATGTTTATGTAAACCCTAGTTTTAGGTTTAGGCTTTTCCTAATTGGTTTAATTTTTTGTATAGATCATTTAAATTTTTTTTATGGGCTGCATTCCTTATTTTTTTTGTCGATCACTATTAAAAATTTTAGGGTTTATATATTAATTGTTAAGTTAACCTTATCAAAACCTAGAATTAATATATGTGTTACGTGATTAATTCATGTATAATATGTTATGTGACATGGGATTGTATGCGATCTTGTGACTTAATTGAATAATTGTTATGTTATATCCATGATGATACATGCATGTTTGTCATGGATAGTTGCTTGTATTATTATTTAATTGTTAAGATTGGATTAATTGTTAAGTTTTATACACATGTATATTTATGATAAATCTTGAATTGAGAAGACTCCAATTATATACATTAATGAATCAATTATGTGCAATTTGGTATATCATTAATTATGGGTTTACGCAATCGATTCGTGGATGTATGGCTCACTTTCAATTAAGAGAGTGAAAGCCCTAATTAATATATACGTTAATTTAACCTAGACATTGATTATTAATAGGTTTTATCGAATAAGTTGCATGTGGCTACTTGTTTACACGATAAAATTGTTTATTATGTACATTGTTTTTAGTAGTTTATTTTTATTTGTTACTTGTTTGTTTATTATGTTAGACACTTTTAAGCAAAGGGTAATTTTGAATAGAAAAATAATACGGACTAAACAATGGTGAAATTTGATTTGTTTTGAAAGAGTTAAGTTTTCAATAGTTTAATTGATTGGTGATTTTGGTACAAATGGTCCTAACGGCTCACCCAATAGAATGAACTATAAAGAGGTTAATTAAGAAGTTACATAAATACATTGAAAGGATGTCTAATCTGTAAGTTCAAATGGAGCTACTTAGTAAGCCATAAAATGTGCAACTCATCTTAAGGGCGAATTAGTTTTAATTCCCATGCCTACTTTGGTAATTATCCTAAAACACTAAGTGTTTACACTTATGCAAAGTACTCGGATAATGGATGATAATTACCACTAAATTCTTTGATTGGTGAACCCAATACCTCAATCAAAACTTTGATAATTTGATCTTTATGAATTGGTAATAAAAGTTTTTTATTAAAATTATGCTACAAGATGAATGCATGACATCTTTGTACATATTTGATTTCACCACATAAAATCAAAACTAGTACCCTTTTAAGATTAAGTCATATGCCATCTAATTAAAGGGACACTTGAAGTTGCAATTTACATCATGACAAGACTTGGCTAGATTGTAATGGAGAGGTAAATCTCTATGTAAAGCCGACCTTACATGGACATATTTGCAGTTCTTTAAGTTAGACACTTAAGTTGAGTAGGAAGTGAGACCTCGACTCAAGGCATAAGATGGGATGAAACATGTTTATATTTGCAATAGCGATGGAAAATATAAATCCCATAATGATCTAGGAGTTGGAAATTGTTTGCCAATTATTGTTCTTATTTACCCTATTATATGCTTTCTACTTCAGGCATCAACTGATGTAATGGAACTACGATAATTTGGATCCTAGTTTTTCGAAAAAATTCTATGGTTATATGAATATTACCTTGGGTATTTTATTTTCCTGAAAAGTTTAATTATCGAAAATACTAAAATTAAATTTTGTTAATTCTTTAAATGTATTAATGCAACATTAAACCGTAAATGAAGGTTATTCCCTAATTGGTAAATTGATCTCACCTGTAGGGTTTTTGGTAGAGTCAACTTTACTAAAAGAATAAACCTAGTCCTCTTTCATAAGAAAGAGTGAGATTCAATCCTATTCCTTTTCATGAATGAAGAAAGGTATGATAGACAAATTATAATTGTCTAAATTCTAAATACATAACTTGTAAGCAAATTTTAATAGTTAAGAAAATTGCATGTTTTCCGAAGTTATTAAATTAGAAGCTAGACTAATTACTGTATAATTGGTAAAAGACAAACTAGCATATTTTATATAGTTGTTTTGTTTTGACCATCTAAAAGTACTACTTACAATTGTTGGAATAGTAGAACTATTAAGAAAGAAATTGCATGCCCAAATTTTCAAGTTAATAGCATTGATGGATAAATTCATCATCTACATAGTAGAATACATTCTTTTAAGTACATAAATAATTGTTATGTATGGATTCTCAAAGGGTGTAGGGAAGTAAATAGAACACTATTTTCTTTTTATGGTTAATGAAACACTTTCAATGTTGTCAATCCAAAGGGAGTGTTGGTTCTTATTACTGAATTAAGAATTAATGTAATGATCTCTTATTCAGTGGGAGTTACAAGCTTTGCCATCTTGGTAGTAACCCTGATTATTCCTAGAATGTCTTAAGATAATTACTTTCCACTTGTAGACAATTATGTTTTCAAGGATAGTCATGTACGCTTTTATTTAGACAATGAAGTGGTTCTACATCTACTAGTTATGCTACTATCAATGACATAATCATATTAGTCACATAAACAAACATATGTCGTGTTGTTTATCTGCTACATGATGTTGTTCCATGCACAAGTGGGAGAAATCTCTATGGTGTGCAAGGTACAACATATAAGTATATGATTTAATTGATTCTCTCTTTAAGGTTTAGAGACTAACATTCTAATATAACTTGTACATATCTAATTCAAGAAACACTTGGTGTTGCAATTTACGCCATCATTTCGAATCTTGGCGAGATTGCAACAACAAAAATCTCTATGTGAAGTCAGACCTTGAATGGACATATTTGCAGTTTCTAAATTAGACAAGTATTTAGAATATGTGTCAAGACGATAGATATAAGACTACTTCAAATTAAATATTTATGTATTATTAGAATGACATAAATAAAATGAAGTAATCTAATACTACTTTAATTTGTATATTTATGAATTTATGGAATGACATAAATAAATGAATAAATAATGTAGTCCTACATTATTGTGAAGTAAATAAATTAACTTGAAATTACTATTGAAACCAAGAGTTGTGTTCATAATTACTTTAGTTAAACATGTTTATGATTCATTGTAAAGACATAAACATAAAGTCTTTTAAGACTTATAATAAAGTAAGACGTTAACTTGTTATGTTTTTAATTAAGACATATACAAGAAGTCATTGAGTTGATCAATGATTTACAACGTATAATGGGATTATAACTGTTTATGTTTTCTTGATGAGACATGGATATGAAGTGACTTGGTTAATAAGTACTTGGGTTATAATGCATGCAATTGGCTTGAAAAGTCTATTATACCATTAAGTTGACTTAGTTGGTAAATAGGTAAGCCAAAAGGAATATGTTTATCTTATATATTGTTAGATTGTCTTACAATATTAAATTCTAATGAATACCACAAGTTGATGGTATACCAATGGAGAATCAAACTCTATCTGATTTGTTTGATTCAAGATAACCATAACTTCTTTCTTAAAAAGTAACAAGGTTAGAAATTGAGTATGGATTGAATATACCCAATATGACTCCAAACTAGAAGATTAATAAAACACCATTTTATTATGGAATGTGATGAATCACATTAAGTTTTAAATTGAAGATTCTGAATTTGTTAAACTATTTATGAATAGGTTATTAACAAAGTAAAATCATGAATTATCAATGTGTATTTGTAATGTCCCAAAAAGAGAACAATGTAGTTTTGCTCTTAAGCATATATATAGATAGTCTATATATTACAAAAAGCAAGTGGGAGTTTTTGAAAGATAAAATTACAAGATACATAATCTTCTAAAACACACTAGTAAATATCATGATGAGGTTAGACATGTAAATGATAGACCTCATGATGATGGAATTTTCATTCATAAGATTCTGAAAGATATCTCGATATTTGACTTATATGCTGAGAAATATGAGTTACAGAATTATAGTAAACCTGATAATCATTATGATGGATTACCAAATATTGAATTGGGTAAATTACTCATACTATGAATGTTAAAGATGATGTCCATAAAGATAATCAATTTTGGAAATTTGGTTTATTTTAATAATTAGACTAGAGAATGGAAATGAGTTTCTTCAAAGAGATGAAAAATCCTAGTGGTTTGAATTTCTATGTAGAAATCATATGGACAATATTGTACACATATTTAATGCATGTCTTATGACAAGATTATTAATCATACTTAAGCAATTAATTGTGATTGAATTTTCTTTTCTAGACACATTAAATATATAAAGATAATAATGGTCATACTTGTTTTCATTAATATGAAATATGACAATGGAATATCAAAACTCTTTCTTGAGAAATTACTTTGTGCAGGGACGTAAGTAATTGAAAAGGTTTTTGAATTCATATAATCTTTGGAAGTGTAATGGTGCAATAATTCATGAATGGATAAATGCATGCATCTATGAAATTATTCTTATTTTTAATTATTAAATCTTAGTTTTGATTTATAATTGAAATAAGATAAATTTTAAGTATTCCTGAAAGCTAGTGGGAGTATTATGTTAAGTTTCTTAAATCTTATATGTTATGTAACATATGGGCAAATTCCTTGGAAGCTAAATGTTAAGTCTTAGATTGGAATGAAACTTCACTTGTAAGATTTAAGAATTAAAACATATAACCTTGGAATATATGTTTATTATTAATAAACATGTGCAATAAAAATAAATGATTCTAATAAAACATGATATATCATTTGAAAAATTGATAAATATCTTTTGACAAGATAAAACGTGAATGAATTCTAAGTTTGACCTGTATATTCATCATGTACATCATGTTGTGTATTAAAATTGTTGTATCATTCTTGCATAAGAAGTGATTTGACAATATTGATATCTAACTAAAAGTTATTAGATAACTTGTGTAATGAATATTCTAATAGAATTACATCCTTAGCCTGGAATTGCTCATAGATTTTATGGATTAACAATATGTCAAAAGTTGTGCAAATTGTCATCAGCTTCAAACTTGAAGGTTTGGAAGACATCAAACATTACACCATAAGATATTAAAGTTTACGGAGTTTTAATGAGCATATTGTTGTTTGTATACAATGATGGTGGTTTAATTGAGATGACACTCAATACTAGTCGTGGTAGGATTTCATCCTTGTTAATGGCCATGTGAACTAGTTGTGCTATCTAAGAGCATAGTTGTATTATACATTAAAAGAAATAAGAATACTTTAAACATTAAAATGTTTGAAAGTTTAAATTGTCATAAATTGGTGAAAGAGGATGTCACACACTTTATGAATTATTATGTGGATTGGTGAATGCACACATACAAGGACTTCAATAATTGAATTCTTGAAATAAGTATTCTCAAAATTATGATAGATCAAGTTGGTTGATTTATGTCTTGTCAACAAGTATGATTGTCATTACTGAGGTATAATTCATCAACTGAAATTTTCATGCATTGATCTAGTTGGTATTTGGATAAGGGATGTTAAACAATTGTTATAATAAATCAAATACTTGGTATGTTTGATTTTATAATATATTGTATCCTATATTTGCATGTTTAATCCGTGAGTAAATTTATTTATTTTAAATCGTCTATTGTCAATTAATGATATGGGAGTATCATTAAACTAAGACAAATCTGAGAGATATGGTAAAATATACTTGAAAGTATATTGATGAGAAAGCATACCAATTTCAGATGATATTCAATGAATTGAATATAGGACTTATCCCAACTACATGATTTTACTTTATGGATATTGTTATTAAGTAAATCATGAATAGTTATCCTCGGACTTGAGATACCGTGATAATGTCATGAATGTAGCACTTCAGGAACAACTTAACGCTATATCCTCTAATTTGAGATACCGTGATAACAGCTACCCTAATCTAGAACATCCTACCCATCAAAAATCCACCCTTCGAATCAAACCCAAGATTACTATGACCTTGAACCTCGTTATCGATACTCCTTGTTGCTTTCTTTGATTGAATGGAATGAGGGAACACAAGTCTTGCCGTCACTTTGATGGGTTAGGGTTTTATGAGTTATTTTGAATGAGTAAATGATAAGTTAAAATGAGAAGTAAATGGACTATATGGGGAAAAGATCACCGAATCAAGTGAGATCACAACTGATTTTGACTTTCCCAAAAATACAATATAGTGGGTTTTTATTTAAGTTGAATGTAATGTATTACATGGAAAAGTTCGCCCATGTATATCTAACATAAGTGTAGGTTTTATTTTACTGATCTTGTATATTTGGTTTGATCATCATTTATAAGTTAAGTTAGAACTATATTTAATGAGTCAAGTATTTTACGTATTTCATAAATTTTAAAATAGAGGGGCAAAATAGTCTTTTCACATGCTTTAGATTTTTAGGCTTTTACAAATTCTCCTCTCAAAGTGAAAATTTTCGCCCTGAAAATTGAAGTCGAAAGGTACACTGAGACGCATACGCCAGGCGCATTTAGCAATCCCTTGTAGATTCACGCATCATAACGATTTCGCCCAAAGCGCGACAAAACTTATATGCAATGATGCCCATGAGAATCTTGCAAAGAGGTACATAATCCAAACCAACATGAGTGGACAAATAACGGATATAAGTCCTAGTCCATTCACGCATTCAACCACTGTGAATTCCCCCAAAAAAATGTTGTATGATTTCATAAGTTCAAATTATATGATCTCAAGATATCACGCGATCAAAGGCCATAATACTTGCATCACATAACAAGTCCTATTGTCATCATATACTGCCTCAAGTCATGACAAACCACCAATATCACAACGAAACAGATAACATACAAGTAGCGAAAATACCAAAGGCATCAGATCTACATATACATGCAAAGATATAATACATCAAACTAACTTACTCATACCACATAAGAAGGAAGGCCACCAACCTCAAGCCAAAACGTTCCTCATGACTCATTATCGACGATCCAAATATAATGCTAAATCATAAACTTCACGCATTCAAACCGGTTATGAACAAATCAAAGGAAAGCATACCGATCAAATCACTTAACAAAATATCAAACAGCCTCAAAACGCATGACAATCGAATTGGAGTAACACAAGTCGCTACCAAATCATATGAGTAGATGAACCTTCACCACCTGCTTGAATCTTGTCTCCGCCTTTATGCCTTTTGGTTGATCCGGCCCAGCTTCCTCCAGCACGGAAGCGTTTCTCGCTCACTTTAACCTTCCAGCTTGTGGATCAAGTAAAGAACGCAGTATCGGCACCAACATCTTCGGCTCATGTAGTCTCTATCTAACGACGACAAACGGATGTGCTAAGACAAAATAACAAAATTCAATGAGAAAGCAGGAAGGCCACAAAGAAGACAAACTAATATCAAAGTCAAATATGAATCCACAATCAAACGAATCGGAGAAGATCAACAGACGAAGCCTAGTGTCTACCCAAATCCTAAGGTGTCAATCCTAAGGTCAACAGTATCTAAAACTCTTGGCTTCGATACTATAATTGTAAATACCCCAACCCGGCTGGTAGAAGTGTCACATTCCCGTGTCATATCGTAACATATAGTTAAAATTTTACTTACAAAAGTCTTAAGAATAACGATCAAGTCATTTAAACAAATGACGTACAAGGAAAAATTAGAAAAATCCAAAATGTCTAAAATAAACTCAAATCTCAAAATGATAGACCAACAAATAACTCAAATATTAAGGGTAACTAGGCTGGTCCACCAGCATAATCCAACTCTCAACCCATGGGCTCCATCTTGAAACCTAAAACCCTAGTCAGAGGAAAAAGAAATGCGGCCAAAGCCAGT
>OU343225.1:37656421-37668889 GCA_910596185.1 Chrysanthemum makinoi | reverse complement strand
CTCAGAAACTGTAGTGGTTGCCTTGTTCTAAAATTGTAAGGCTAATGCACTCAATAAGGCTACGTTCAGTTAAAGATATTTTTTGCTAACTGTAATGGTATCTGATAAATTATTATAAGATAAATCGAGATGGAATGGAACAAAATAATGACACGTTCAGTTAAAGATATTTTTTGATTCTACCCATTTGACCCATTTTAGTTTTTGCTGTTCTTTGGTTTGTTTCACAAGAGTGGGTGTACAGTTTCATGTTTAACCCATTTCATATTACTGTAAGTAGATACAAGACACGTTTTTTGTAATTTAATTTTGTGACCCAGTTCAGTTTTAGGACAATCTATAACTCCACCTTTTTTGTTAATTAAACTTCCATTTAGTAGTAACTTCAGCAACACTTTCAACTCTCAACTTTCAAGTCTCTAATGTGAATGTACGTGTGTTGGACCAACTGTATATCAAAATATTCGAACTGATTTATGTATCAGAAATCCACTTTGGCCATTATTGACACATTTTTTTAATACAATATACTTGCAATAATAATACAGTATACCAAAACATGAGGTTAACTTTCTATATCAAAATATTCGAACTGATTTATATATCAAGAAAAAGTCAGATATTCAAGAAAAAGTCAAATTTATGAAATTAAAAGTCAAAGAACACGAATAACATTAGGCTGTTCGTTAAGGAATCGAACACCAAGTAGAATTCAATACCACAAATTGGATTCATGGAAATTAAACCACACTTACAAACATTATTGATACATATGATACGTCTCCAGGAATGTAAACGTACTCTTATATCTCGTACACTTATGCAACAAGAAAATTAAACCATAATTACGAACATCTTTAACAATTTAACATTTATTTAACTACGACATGCACCGCTCCTTGTTGCAGTTACTCTCAACTTCACCATACAAGCTTGATGATAGAACTGAAAGAGTTCAAAAATAAAACCATTTTAGTGATGATTTATTAACAAACTCATGTAAAATCAGATTCTACAAAATGGGAGAACAGAGTACCTTATATATTTTGAAGCACATCGAGAATGTGCTGCAACTCGTTGACAACAGTTTCAATTTTCATCCGTTTGGGGGAATCCACAGAGCACGATACTCCAATCTTGATAAATGCAACCAAACATTCTTCCACTTTCTTTGCATTCGCTTCCGTACTTTGCAACACAATTGCATCATCATCAATAACATCGATTACATGATCCGGTAATGCCATGTAAGCAAATTTATGAAGGCTAAGACCTTCATTAAATATGTCATCTGTCGGCTTTTTCCGGTCATCACTTCTAGTAATAATATTCCAAAACTGTAGACATCCCCACAACTTGTCATCTCGCCCCGAGACCATACTCTTCGAAATTACAATGATCAGTTAGTTAATTTACAAAACTATAATCTGCAAGTAAATATAAGCATCATGGAGTATTACCTGGAGGTGCATAACCAATTGTTCCTTTAACCCTAGTTGAGCTGTTTTGGTTTAAGTCTGTACCAAGTAGCCGAAGCTAAACCAAAGTCTCCAACATGAGCCACCATATCATCATCAAGTAGAATGTTACTAGGCTTCAAGTCACCGTGAACAATAATCAAGTGCTGTTGCAACATCTCTGAGAATGCTTATTCTTTGAAGAAGGTTCAGTTTCGATGTATTTACACTTGAATGAAGCCAATGTGTACACTTCCATTTGGCATAAACTCGTAAACCAAAGCTTTAAAATCATTGCCTTGGAAATCAGTACTTGAACACGAAGTTATTATCTTCAACAAATTACGGTGTCGAATATTCCGCCATGCTTCACATTCTGCTATAAAACTTTTGTGAGCTCCTTTATTTTGAAGATGCAGAACTTTAATTGCAACAAATTTGTCATCATCGGGATCAAGGATTCCTTTATAAACAGAGCTGTGGCCTCTCCAATCAAATTTGTTGTAGAGAACCCATCAGTAGCCTTGAGAAGTTGATTGTATGAAACTTTCATGAACCGTTCATTCCCTGAAGATTGAGATGGTTGACTGTTGCGTTTCTTCTTACACAAAAGATACACACAGCATAATACGACGAGCAATGTGACTGCAATCACGATGACTAATATGAAGAAAGGAAACCTTTTTTTCTTACTACCCTTCTCCTTGCATTTGGGTAACTTAAGTGTAACCAAACCACCACAAAGCTTATTGTTCCCCAAAACTGAAAATGCACTTCCATTGGCAAACACTCCTAGAGTCGGTACTTCACCCTCAAAATCATTAAAGGATAGGTTCAAATACTCTAAGAATTTCCATTTGTCTAAAAATTGTGGAATTTTTCCTGATAAATTATTTTGAGAAATGTCGAGTACCTCCAATCCTCTTAAGGAACCTAATGAAGATGGTATTACGCCTTGAAATGTGTTGCCTCTTAGGTTTAACCCTACAAGGCTAATGCACTCACCAAGGCTACTAGTAATGTTGCCTGATAAAGCTATTATAAGATAAATAGAGATTGCTCAACTGTATTGAGGTTTTAATCTCTGATGGAATGGAACCCAGATAGGCTATTTTGAGAGAGAGAAAAAATAATTTAGTGATGGAAGTTTGAAAAAGTTGTTTGGGTATGTTTACCAGTCAGTCTATTGCCCCCAAGGTCTAAAAGGTTAAGTTCTTTACAATTCCCAAGACTTGATGGAATATGGCTTTCTAATTTGTTGATTCCTAAATAAAGTACAGTCAACATTGATAAGTTCCCAATTGCATCAGGTATAGGACCTGAAAATTGATTGTTAGATAGGTCAAGAATTTGTAGCTTTTGAAGTTTACCGATGGTAGTGGGGATTTTTCCTTTGAATTGATTAGCTCCTAAACCTAAAGCGGTCAAACCAACTAGACTACCTATACTTGAAGGGAGGCTTCCAAATAATTGATTGTGTCCTAAATTTAGATAGGTGAGTTGATGAGAGAGATTACCTATTGATTTCGGAAGCACTCCTACAAAGTCGCAATTTTCAAGACTCAAAGTTACTAATTTGGAGCAGTTTTTCAAAGAATCAATAAACCTCATGCCATCAGCTTCTCCGCGTCCATGGAAGTTGTTATCACTTAATTGAATATAATTAATATCTCTTAGTTTTGAAAAATCAATTGTCAACTTCCCACTAAAATTGTTTTCATTCATTTCAAGAAGTCCTAATTTAGAACAATTAGAAAGAGAAGGTGGAAGAACTCCGGTCAGTTTGTTATCCCTTAACTGAAGGAACTCAAGATTTGGGAGCTGATTACCAATTTCTGAAGGAAGACTACCAGTGAGGTGATTATCAGGTAAGGAAAAATTAACTAGGAGTGAGAGGTTGAAAATGGAATGAGGGATGCTTCCATATAAGTTGCAATCAGCACAATAAAATCCCATCAAGCTTTTCCAATGACCCAAGGTATCTGGAATGCTCCTACCAAACGGGTTTCCGTGAGCAGAGAATACTTCCATTGATGTAATATTCCCCAAGAAAGGTGGGATTCCACCTGTTAAGTTATTGAAGTGAATTGCAAGAGTAGCAAGTTTCGAGAGTAAACTCATCTCCTTGGGTATGCTTCCAACTAGATTATTTACACCGAGCCTAAGGTCTTCGAGGTTTGAACAACCAGACAAGTTTGTTGGAATGACTCCACAGAATTTGTTTATACTAACAAAAAGACGACGTAGCCTAAATAGACGACCAAGTTCATGAGGAATGGTTCCTTGAAAGCTGTTGTTCCTGAGAGAAAGCTCACGGAGGAAGCTGAGGTTTCCTACATGAGGAGATAACAAGCAGCCTTCTAAGCGTTGCGAATCGAGTCGTAAAACACTCACTCGTTTGTGCCGCTTTCCACATGAAATACCACTCCATTCACAGAAATGAAAGGAATGGTTCCACGAGGTTAGAACTTTGTACGGATCATGGGTGATCATTGACTTAAATGACAGCAAAGCATGATAATCAGTCTCATTACCACCGTAGGAAGCAGAGACAGTGGTGGAAATAAGACATATAATCGCGAGACCATAAAAGAGAACTGAAATATGAGAGGAAGATAATAAGTAACTTATAAATGATTGTGGTGACTTCATTTTTCGAAATTTACAGTATTGGCTTTTTATCCTTATTTTTGAATGTTAAATTTTTTAATAACATGCTACTGGTGAAAAGAATTGGTGAAAAATATACGTCTACAATCATTTATATATAAGACGAACCAATTTTATCAAATAAAACTGAAGGCATTATAATAATAAAAGTTCCTTAACTCTAATGTTTAACTTTTGTGAAGAGGATGCCGGCCATTAACAAATTCCTTATCTTTAATATTTAAGTTTCATGACATGCAAATTGTGAAGATAATGCCGGCCATCAACAAAAATTTGTATAATCACTGAAGACTTTTAACAAGACTTGAGATAGGGAAGACTTTTAAAAAGTCTTGGTACAGGGCCGGCTCTGCCATATGGCGAGGCGGGAGATGGCCCAGGGCATCAAAGAAATAGGGGGTATCGTCGCGTTTGAGGTTCGATGTGTAAAAAAGTGAAGAAAAAAATGTTTTTTTTTTGGTGCTACCGTGCTACACATCTCAGGTAGAAGGACATAATGTGAACAAAAAATTGAGTTGAAGTATGTTGGTGTTCGATCTTGAAAAAGAAATTAGTTGGAGGAATAGAAATGAAAACTAGAGGAATCAGGTGAATAATACTGTAAAGTTTGTTTCACGTGGAATTTGTTTTTTGTTTGATTGTCAATTTATTTTACTCGTATATTTTCAAAAGAATTTGTTTTTTGTTTGACTAATTCACAAGATTTGAACCCACTGACACAAAGACTAAAACCGGATAAAACCCTCCCTTCTTAGGAGGTTGGTGTGACTAATTTTTGTTTGTTGCACCTATCAAAAAGTTAGACTTGAGGCCTCACACAACAAGTCCTTTTGTTACTAGATCACCTCTGAGTTGCTATCGCAATTAAATTTTCTTTACCTTTACCTACTTCTCATTTCATAAGCATATATAAATATATTGCTTTCATTTATTAATCACAAAAAACACATTAGGTGCATGGAATCGTATGTTCTTCTTTTTTGTCATTGCTTTGTGAGTACATTTGCTGTCGAGGGATATAGCATATACAATTTGTACGTGGATGTTTTGTTATTTACTTGCATAGCTTTTTTTTCTTGATCCTTAATTCCTTACAAAGGTAAGGTTTAATTCATATTTTTTTGAGCTAATTAGATAATTGGTTCTTAAGGTTTACCGGATCTTGCATATAATGTCCTTGTTTTTTTTTTTGACGGGTCATGTCCTCGTGGTATGCAAAAGTTACGGGTTATGTCCAAATTACTAACGACGTTTAAACGGTCGTTAAAAAAGGACTAACGTGATATTTTGCATAACGTGAGAGGCTAAAGTTGTATATGTGAAACTCGGTAAACCATAGAGACCATTTATGTAATTAACTCGAAAAAAACTTTTAAAAACCGAAAATATGTTTAAAATTTTTAAAAATATATATATATATATATATATATATATATATATATATATATATATATATATATATATATATATATATATAAAAAGCTAAAAAAATTATTATACTTAAATTTGGGCTTATGTATAATGTGAGGGCCTAAAAAAACTCTTTTTTTAAAAAAAGAAAATTATTATACTTAAATTTTTGGCTTATGTACAACGTGAGGGCCTAAATTTTTTTTATTAGTACTCAAAAAAAACTTTAAAAAAAAGTTTTTTTATACGCTTAAAAAAAATTATACGCATTAAAAAAAGTTTTTTTTTATACGCTTAAAATTTTATTAATACCTAAAAAACTATTTAATAAAAAACGAAAGCGCAAAAACGTACAAGAAGCGTATAAAAATTGATGAAAACGTATAAAAACTTATAAAACAGACAAAAACGTATAAAAATATATGAAAATGTACAAAAATCGTACAAAATACGCATTAAAAAAAGGTTTTTTTAAAGTATTAATAAATTTTTTTAAACCCTCACGTTGTACTTTAGCCAAAAGATTTTTTTTTAAGCCCTCACGTTTTGGGGGCCTAATTTTTTTTTATTTTTCATTTTTTTTAAAGTTTATTATAGTTAAATTTTTATGCAAAAAATTTACTTAAATTTTTATGCAAAAAATTTAAGTATAATAAACTTATTTTTAAGTATTAATAAAAACAATTAGGCCCTCACGTTGTACATAAGCCCAAAATTTAAGTATAATAAATTAAAAAAAAAAAAAAGTTTTTCTTAGGCCCTCACATTATACATAAGCCCAAATTTAAGTATAATGATTTTTTTTTAAGTTTATTTATTTATTTATTTTTTTTAAAGAAAGCGTATTTTTAGGCCCTCATATAATAAACCTTTTTTTTAAGTTTTTTATTTTTTAAGTTTTTTTTATTTTAATTTTCAAACAGTTTTTCGTTTTTTTTAAAAAAAATCGAGTTAATTACATAAATGGTCCCTATGATTTACCGGGTTTCACATATACAACTTTAGCCCCTCACGTTATGCAAAATATCACGTTAGTCCTTTTTTAACGACCGTTTAAACGTCGTTAGTAAATTGGACATAACCCGTAGCTTTTGCATACCACGAGGATATGACCCGTCAAAAAAAAAACACAGGGATAATATATGCAAGATTCGGTAAACCTTAAGGACCAATTATGTAATTAACTCTATTTTTTTATACTTTCTTTTTAAGTTATAATACACTTGTATTTAGTTTATATATGCATTTTTGTTTTACTTGAAAACTCCAAAAAACGGTATGTTGCCTGTTTATAACATATATATTTTTTTTGGTAAAAGGTCAAAAGACCCCGTAAATATATTACTCCAAAAAACGTTTAAGTACAAAGGATATGGGTGAATCCCATATCTACATAACACGATACTTCTTATTCTGTAAACAAGAAAATAAACCACTACTTAAAAGATAACATTAGACTCCTACGAAAACAAAATTACTTCCTACCAAGGCCTTGTGTAACACCCTCAACTTTACGCAGTGGAATGGCATTGAGGAGCGTTACATATGTAACACACAACACAAGATAATAAAGAACGTACTCTATATGATACGTTTTAAAGCAGTACATTCAGGTTTTGAAGTAAAATAGTTCAACATTGTCAAGTTACACTTCATACACTAAAGCGATAATTAAGTAGTTCCACTGAATGTACTCAAACATAATAAAGTCTTAAAAAGGAGTTGCCATGCAAGTGATCACTGTGAATGGTGCTACGTACACTTCCATATTAGTTGACTCATAATAGCATGCTAAAAACTGTCAACAAATATGTTGGTCAGATCATAGTTTTAAAGTAAATGAAATTATTGAACCACAATATTTGTAGGGTGTGACCATCGTAACCAAATGGCATGAAATAACGTATTCTACTGGTTAAGCTCATGACACCGAAACGTTAACGATGTAATAAATGCCCAATACAAGTGTCTAACCCACACACTTGTGAAATACTCAAATAATATGCGTCCGTATGACTCGTACTAGTGGTCAGTATAGCTTATCCTACTATGGACGGGGGAGTCAACTCGAATAGATCTGTTCATAGCATTTTCACTTATTCACAAAAGAGTAATTAACTTGCGTTCATGATAATGGGCGTAATAATAGTATTTGGGTTATCGGGACTTAGACCAGTCATACAAGAAATTTTATACTTGCCTTCAATCGTAAAAATAAGCATGTTTCTCACCCCAAGTAATAAAAGATTTGTAAAATATGGGGCTATGACTTACCATAGTGAAGCTAAAATCTGTTAATACAAATAAGCCGTAAAAAAGTTTATTTATATTTTACGATCTTCTAATGTTTTGTCGATAACAAACGTAAAATCATTTTAACGAATCAAATAAAATACGTAAATTGTTTGAACTAATAGTTTCTAACATATTCACATTTTCACATAAAACACTAAAACAAGTATAAGTGATTTTATGATTTAATATTACATATGTACAACAACTAGTGTTTACATATTTGGGTAAAATATACACATAACTAGTATGTAGTATGTTGGGTAATATAAATGGGTAAAAACTTAAGTATCATAACTCATTGGGCAAATACATTGAATGTAGTTGGGTACAACCCAAAGCCCATGACCCATGGAGCTTGACCCATAACCCTTTGCATGACATCATGCTTATATCATACATGGATAATATCCATAACCCATGGATCAACCCATACCCAAGTGACTAAGTGCATTGCACTCAAGAGATACATTGTATCTAGCTAAAGATCCATGGTTCAACCCATGACCCATGACCCATAACCAAAATACCCATGGGTAAAAGGGATCGTCCCACGGATCCCTGGCTTAACGCTAGACGGATCCCTTGTGGAAGGGATCTGTGGGATCCGGGGAACAGTAGATTTTTTCTTCTATAAATAGTGAGCAATTTCTTCATTGTTTCTCACCCCTTTCTAACACACTTTCTCCTTGAGTTAAAAACTCACTAACCTCTGATCCAAGAGATCTATGTTTGTAGTTTTGTTTTTGAGTGATCTTCTAGGTTCCTCTTAAAGGCAAGATCACCACCTTTGAAGTCGAGCAAGATCAAGTCCATGAGTTGCCATGCTTCCTCATCATCAAGGCTACTGAAGTCTTCTTGTTGATGATTCCTTTCTTTCTTCTAAGAAGTGTAGTGTTGAAGACATTAGTGAAAGATGTCTCAAGTGTCAAGACGAAGATATTAGTGAAGGGTATCTATCGTCCATATCATAAGAACTTGTGGTAGGTGCTTAGAAGTCAAGACTATAAGCATTAGTGAAAGGTGCTTAGAAGCCAAGACACAAGACATTAGTGAAGGGTGAAGGGTGTCTTGTAGATCTAGTCAAAGGCATTAGTGAAAGGTGCCTTAGATGTACATTCGATATGGTGTGTTTCGATGTACAAGATAGACTAGTATTAGATCCAAGGATATTGATATCCTTGATGATGTTGTAAAGGAGTAGATCTCCTTTGGGATTAGTCGTTGGTGTAGTGTGGTAGTAGTTCCTCCATTGCAATGGAACAAGGTGTTTAGCCTAGTACCTAATAAAGGGTAGGCGACGTTGTGTAGGTGTAGTTCACCTTGGAGTGAAAGAACTAGGTACTTAGCCTAGTACCTTATAACGGGTAGGCGACGTTGTGTAGGTGTGGTTCACCTTGGAGTGAAAGAACCCGGTGGTTAGCCTAGAACCGGAAAAAGGGTAGGCGACGTTGTGAAGGTTTTTCCGCCATAAGAAGATTGGTGTAGTGTTGACGAACTCTCGAGTAGGTGACTCGGGAGTGGAGTAGGGCAAGGAAGGTGTCCTTGTAGCCGAACCACTATAAATACTCGCGTTGTGGTTTTGTGCTTCTTACTCTTATCTTTTCATTACTTACCTTTACATGCTTGTTTATCAACATCTAACACACACATCCAAATAGATTGACATAAGTCAATCTAAATAAATTAAAAGGAAGTTTTAATTGGCAAAACTATTCAACCCCCCTTCTAGTTTTCCACAATGGTATCGAGCTTCGTTACCAAGTTTCTTGAAGTATATTGTACTTTAAAAACTTGATACGATCCATGGTTAATTGAAAACTACAAAGAAGGTTTTTCATAAAAACAAACATCATGTCTTTTAAAACTATATGTTTGGATGTTGATTTGATAGCAACATTTTTTTATTTACTTTTTTATTTAATTGCACTAATCTTCTTTGTCATGTTGATTAGTCAAAGCTCATACCCACCAAGCTATAGGAATCGCTTGGTAACAAGAATACCTTCCTTAAGAAGGTATCTTAAACAGAAAGGAGCGGGAATCGTCTAAGTGACATTTGTTGTGTCATTTGTAAAGACATTCCTAAGTGCGCTAGAGGTATGATTTTCTTTTTATTTTGCTTGATAATTAAGTATGCCTATTTAGGTATTTATATGATTATCTTTGTGCATATACATGTTTTACATGAAGCTTCATTAGGAAGCCTTTTTCTCACATACGTGTTTTATTTCTCGTCTAAAGTCGTGGTATTTAAAACTTATGTTTTGTTTCTTTTAATCCAATAATAAAACAAAACACAAATTTCGAAAAATACTCCTTCCCCATAAATATTCCACTCGACGCCCACTTTATCAAATCCTCACTTTTTCAAATCTTCCAATTTCAAAAATTCCCTCTCATTCAAAACTTCATCTTCCTCTCCATCCTATCCCAACCGAAACCAAGAAGGATCGTCTTCAACATGGTTTACATCACATTCGTACTCATCGTCTTACATTAATCGCACTTGTGTTCCCTATGATGAAGTTCACATACGGAGACATTTACTTTGTGTTGTTAATCTACATTGGGGTTATATACCCAATCCTTTGTATCATTCTTAGAATTGAAATGAAATATTACTAATAGTCTAGTTATCTAGGTTATTATGTGCTTATCATTTTTCTTTGTTTTATTTCTTTCTTTTGTTATACATTAGAAGTCATGTATGCATGTTAAAAGAAAATGTAGGCTAAAACACATATCTTGGTATAAAACTATGAGATCTAGAAACCTACGCTTTTCATAAAATCTGTTTCTGTAATTACAGATCTACGGATCCCGGAAGTTATACTAGCGGATCCCTTTTGAAAAGGAACCGTGGGATCCGTCTTCTTGGAAAACAGTTTTTCATGCAAATTAAAAACCACTTTTCTTCTAAAAGTAATTCTCCACTAGTATGTCAAAACCATAAGTGAGTTAACTGTCCTTTTTTGTTAAAAACCATTGTTAATAAAAATCTAATAAAAACGTTAGATAATCATCGGTTGACCACAAACATCATTTTTTTAACTCGTCTTTTCTCTAGATTCCACCATGTCACACGAATACGAGTTTATTTTTAACTCACAAGCTTCTACACCCCAAACCAATGTTTGAAACCCGGGTCGACCCGGCCGGGTTAACCGGTTGGACCGGTTCCGGACAAAAAAACGAGTCAAAAAAACCCGGGTTTTAAAAAACGGGTCAACCGTTTAGACCCGGCGGTTTTTAAGTGACCCGGGTCAACCCGGGTTTTGAAACCCGGCCGGGTTTAGTTTTTATCATTTTTTTTAATTTATTTTATTTTTTTAATTTTTTTGAAAGGCAACAATATATTAAACCTCAAAAAATAAACTTGTAAATCTCGTAGGATGCATGTCTTTAGAAGTATGAAACTTGTAATCTCGTAGGATTTATGCCTTTTGAAGTATGAAACATGTAATCCCGTAGCATTTATGGTTGTTTAGAAAATTATGCAGGTTTATATCCTTGTCCACCTTTGATTTGTTGTTTAGAGCATGAAAAATGGTTCTTTGCTTTTTTTTTCACTGCAAAACTAGTGTTTGGACATTATGTTTGGACAATTAGAAATAGATGTTTGGACATATGCATAAAACCGGGTCTAACCGGGTTGACCCGGCGGTTGAACCGGTTGACCCGGTGTCTTGGCCGGGTCGATCACAAACCCGGGTTTCAAAACATTGCCCCAAACATCTCCCTTGAGCCCAACACACCTAGCAACCACGTTCGTGGGTTCAATAATCTCGAAACGCGTCATTTCCACGAAGGACGTATTGTAGACACTCCTCTACAATTCGAAGAAGATATCAATACCTCCTTCCGAACCATAGGACTAGAATGTCTTCTCGAAATCAACGAGAAAATATGTCCAAGGTTCATATTGGAATTCTTCCGCCAAGTCGAACTCGTTCGTAACGAGGATCGCTCTCTATCTCTTTGGTTTTGGATCAAAAACCAAAAGTTTATCCTAACCCTTGGGCAATTTGCCAACATCCTCCGAATTCCCAATCATGGACAATGTGCCTTCACCGAAGATTGGTCTCTTGACTCTCTCTTCAACTTTCGTGAAGAAAATAGTCCGTATTGCTCTCACATTCCTTCTCCTCAAGACTTGATTCGCATATTATGCAAACCCCATCACTCCAATCCAAACATCATCTATACACGGGATATTCTAGAAGAGTACAAACCCCTTGCACTCATCCTAGCTGAAAATATTTGGAGCCTTAGGGGAAATCGAGAAATCCTTCCCGTTTGTTGTGCTCACATAATGTATTGTTTGCTAACACAACAACCATACAATCTCGCCTACTTCTTTGCAAGGGGAATTGTAAATCTTCAAGGGTCCAAGAACAAACTTATTCCTTATGGAAATTCTTGACGCGCCTTTATCATAACCTCATGTATCATCATCCTCAATTTCAAAGTCCGTTGTACATACTTGTAAACAAGATGATGGAACCTCTAAACACATCCCTCATGAAGACGTTCTTCATTTCCGAATCGGAAAACACTCATCAACCATTTGATGATCCTTCAAACGAAAACGCTCAAGGAACTTAGTAGTCTTTCAAATAGTATCAATCATTTTGTA
>OU343225.1:37625824-37653497 GCA_910596185.1 Chrysanthemum makinoi | reverse complement strand
TGAAGAGAATGCCATCCACAATATTTGATTGATAATAACTAGTTTGTATGTATACAGAGAAGACTTTAAAGAAGACTTGGGATTGGGAAGAGGACATTATGATTTTTTGTAACATATCAATCATGCAACCCAAGTAGCACGGCTAGCATCACCTACGGTCTATTATCAACACATTCCTTCTCAGCTTGACAAAGACAATTTCACTGATAAATAACTATTTTCTACGTGTACTCAGAGAAGACTTTAAAGAAGACTTGGGATTGGGAAGAGGACATTATAATTTTTTGTAACATATCAATCATGCAACCCAAGTAGCACGGCTAGCATCACCTATGGTCTATTATCAACACATTCCTTCTCAGCTTGACAAAGACAATTTCACTGATAAATAACTATTTTCTACGTGTACTCAGAGAAGACTTTAAAGAAGACTTGGGATTGGGAAGAGGACATTATGATTTTTTGTAACATATCAATCATGCAACCCAAGTAGCACGGCTAGCATCACCTATGGTCTATTATCCACACATTCCATCTCAGCTTGACAAAGACAATTTGACTGATAAATAACTATTTTCTACGTGTACTCAGAGAAGACTTTTAAGAAGACTTGGGATATGGAATACTACGTACACTTATATTGCATGTATCGTAGACAAGTAACTGTAAGTGAAATACAACGTATAACAGGATAAAATAACACTCAACACTCTTTTCATATTTTGTAAGAAAGTATAAATAACAGTTGCTTAGTTATTAAAAAAAAAATACTTCTGGTGTTATGGCGACGGCTCGACCGTGTTCGCCAGATGAATAAGGTTATATGGTATTGGATATGTTCTACTATCTGTTCTTTGAGCAACAACACATAAAAAGTTGGACTTTCTAGAATGATTAAACTATTTTATGTGGACACTTCAATTTCAGTGGTGTAAACATACATCATGGGTGAAAATAAGAAGGTTTAACTAAAATATGTATATGAGTGTCTTCAATAGTAATTATTTGTTGCTCTTTAGATATTTGATGTTTTAGTTTTGAAACAATAATACGATAGAAATCTGCTGGTGGTCTTGGATACTAGTAATTTTGGAATTTGTTGGTTACCATCTTTTTGGTCTTGGCACTTAGTTGGTTGGTATTTATGTTTGAAAGGTCCAAAATGATGTTGTAAGGAATGAATGGTGTTTGGACCAGCTCAATGTCAAGGTTTCAGTGGCCTAATTCAGAAGTGGAATTTGAAGACCCTGTAAAGAGTTTTGCGATGTTTAGTTGTGGTGTTTTGAAGGTAATTTGAGAGGGAAATATGTTTTTGATGTTTAAAAATCCAAGACAAGATATCGTAATGGTGGTAAGATTATAAGTTTTGGTTAATGGGTAATTATTTGTGCAGGATATATATAGTGTTTGGGTGATGGGTTATATAGTGATACGGGTCGGTTTGGTATTAATTTTGGAGGGAAGTGGTTGTTTTGTAGATCGTGGGCTGGACATATCCTAACTGGAAGACTAAAGACATTTTGAAATTTTATAACCATTTGATTTGTAGCTTTTTTTTCTTTTTTTTTTTTTGTTAGCTTACTAGCCTATACGCCTGTGAAATTCACAGGTAGCTAGTAACTTTGTAAATCCATAACTTAATTCGGAATTTAGAACCGTTGCAAATTAAAATGAAACCTTTCAATAAGAAATCATGCGTTAAATCCATCACTTAAATTGGAACCTTGCTGTAAGAAACTACACATTCAAATGAAACATTGCAATAAGAAATTACACTCAATTTAACTGTCAATGTTTGGATTCCAAAAGTACAAAAGAAACATTTCTAAATAAAGTCAAGATATAACTGCAGCATCTAACAAAAACCCCTTTTAAGCACAAGTTACAACTGCATAATGCACACTACATGTTACCTATTTTTCCATCCAACAACCCAAAAAACCAAACCAAACTCCCAAGTTCAGGAATTTTGTACCTAAATGGAACAAAC
This sequence comes from Chrysanthemum makinoi, assembly GCA_910596185.1. Taxonomy (NCBI): domain Eukaryota; kingdom Viridiplantae; phylum Streptophyta; class Magnoliopsida; order Asterales; family Asteraceae; genus Chrysanthemum; species Chrysanthemum makinoi. The sequence continues at coordinate 37,651,507 of OU343225.1, read as the reverse complement.
ACCATCAGTACTTTTACCATTGTCGATATCCATTGTATCGGCTTCCTTATTATCTGCTAAAACATGAAGAACTGAAACTCGGGAGGAATAGCTGCAGGGTCAAGGCCTAGACAACCCTTTGGAGCATTTGCAGATTCTTGACCCGAGAGCAAGTATGAAGGTATTTGTTGCGATATTTTAAGAAAGTCTTTTTTCAGGATAACTTTTGTTTCTTTGCTGTCGAGATGTCGGTGAAACACTGTTTTAAATCCTGCAACTTTGACTAGTGGCCTGACGGTAATGCCTGTTTCTTCACTGGACTCGTCACCTTCCACAACTTCCACAAACACTTCCTTTTTTAGGGAAAACACGAATGTTACCATTTCTATGCTTTGTGAAGCTAGCTTTGTGAGAGAAATAGTTTGGGGAGGTAACGGTTTCGTGTTTTCCAGGTTGAAACTCGCCGAATGCTTCCAGGAAATTACTTTGTGAACTAAGACAGCATACTTTGATCTTAAACGGGTTCAAAGAAATTACTTTGTGAACTATGGCATAGTTCCGAGGCATCCCGTCACGATCATCATAAGCAGCCCAGAGTTGACTTTTGAAACATTTTTCGCTTCTTTCTATATCGAAATCATGGAAATCTCTGGATCTGTGCGTACGCCTCGTTACTCTTTTGAGAAGCAATTTACCATGTCAGCAACTTTTACGGCCTCTGAACTCCATTCGTCCAGTTTCTTCTTTATTTCCGTAGTCGCCTTCTTTATAAGGTGATTCTTGATAGGCCCTGTTTCCTTAATTGCATCAAACCCCTTAATGTCTTGCTTTGTTTTAACAGATTTGACTTTCTTAGATGCGGATTTAGCTTCTTTTTTAGCGATCTTATTTCTCAAAGCTTCCTCTATATTAGTGTCTAATCCAGCTTCTTCTCGATCCCTTTTTAGTGGACCCCGCTGGGAGCTTGTGACATTACCAGCCTCAATGCCCGCTACCTTACACGTTTCTGAGGCTGAAATGTTATTTCCCGTTCCTTGTGAAATTCCCGCAACTTCTGAAGAAGCATTGATATTTGGTGGTTGAATATCAGTAGCGTGAAACGGTCCATAACAAGTGGGGCATAACATATTTCGGTTTAAATACTTTCTCAAGAATTCATACTGCAATTTGCATCTCATGCATACGGTCCAAAACGTTTTAATCTTCATCTGTTTAGTAACCGGTAAAGGAATAGAAGTGGGACCCGTCTTGGTCGTCCCTTAACTTTATCCTTTTCTTGAGAAGTTTTAACCTCTGTTAAACAAGGCCCGGGCGTCATCTCAGGTGCTATCTGTTCATTAGACGATGCTGGAGCAGAAGTAAGACCCGTCTTGGTAGTCCCGTTAACTTTATTCTTGTTTCGAGAACCTTTGACCTTTGATGTCTCAGGAGCTATATGTTCACTGGAGGATGAAGGAACAGAAGTGGGAACCGTCTTGGTAGTCCCATTAGTCTCACCCATTTGACTCTTCGTTTTTTTCTTTGTCTGAGTAGTAGTTTTATCCTTCTTTTGAGAAGTTGTAACCTTTGTTTGCGCATCTGAGCCAGCTGTCCGGGCAGCTGCACTCTCCGTGAAAACCGTTCTGAGTTGGAGGTATATGCACTCGTGAAAACACGTTCTGAAACCCTCTGCTTCCAAAAAATGAGCATGCCTTTTATGATCATATGCCAATCTTTTGTCTTTATCGGATAACAGATTCCATGCATGAGAAACGAGCTGGAATGCCCCTCCTGCACCTATGGACTTGTTCTTATCGGGATGAAGTGATAAAGCTAGTTTCCTACAATGTTTCTTCACAGTATCATTGTTGTCCCAACTTTCTCTAGATCGATTATGTAAGTTGCAATGATTTGAATAAGTAAATATTGTATGTTGTGATTAACCTTGTAAATGATACATTACATATGTTTATATAGGTTCTGAATCGGTATTATGAACCGATGCAACCCTTCATGGTTTTCTACAGAAATAACTGCCAAGCAGTTATTATCTACTGTTTTGACATAACTAGTCCCTAGCGTTTTTAAACTAATACATACTAAGCAATGAATAAAGATTATCGGGTCACATTCTCCTCCTTAATCTTGATCGTTGCTTCTTGTTAAATCTTGAACTCCGAGCATTTGTCGCATCGTCGTGAACTTCAATCTTGGTAGAGCCTTTGTTAGTATATCTGCTCTTTGTAGTTCTCCGCTGACGTGCTCCACATTGATATGCCCATTCTCTACACATTCTCGAATGAAATGATAGCGAATGTCGATGTGTTTACTTCTTCCATGAAAAACTGGGTTCTTGACTAGTGCTATTGCTGAAATGTTATCTACCCTCAGCATTATCTTCTTTTCTTCATCTCCAGTTAATTTACTAAGTAATCTCTTCAACCATAAGGCTTGACATGCTGCTGCAGTAGCCGCCATGAATTCTGACTCACATGATGATAGCGCCACTTGTTGGTTGCTTCGAGTACACCAAGCAATGGGTGACTCTCCAAAGTAAAATACTACGCCCAGTAGTTCCTTTTCCTTGATCAGTGTTGATTCCATAACTACTGTCGTTGTAACCTGTAATCTTGCAGCCGCCTTCTTTCTTGTAAATTATCCCATGCTCCTGTGTTCCTTTGATATATTGGATTACTTGCTTTACTGCCTTTAGGTGATGATCCTTCGGGTCTTGCATAAATCTGCTGAGTAGTCCGACTGAATAACTAAGATCTGGTCTTGTATGTAGTAAATACCTGAGACTTCCAATTAAACTTCTGTAGTAAGTTGCGTCAACTGAGTTTTCATCTTCCGCCTTGACCAACTTAGTACCCGGATCCATTGGTATCTTCATATCATTACTATCTGTCATACTTGTCTCCTTTATGATCTTGTTAATATAGCTTGTTTGCTTGATTGTAATCTCTCCTCCTGTCTGTGTAACTTCTATCCCAAGGTAATAAGCTAACAATCCTAGGTCGCTCATTTCAAATTTTTCTTCCATCTGGGATTTAAAAGCTTCCAATTCTTTTCTTGGAGTGCCCGTGATAATCAAGTCATCTACATAAACTCCAACAATAAGTGTAGAGTTCTTGTTTCTCTTTGTGTAGACTGCTTGTTCGAGATTGCATTTCTTAAAGTCTAAGGACTTTAATGTTTGATCAAGCTTCACATTCGAAGCTCTCGGTGCTTGCCTTAAGCCATATAAAGCTTTAGTAAGCTTATAGACTTTTCTAGAGTTTCCTTGTTGAATAAATCCTTCAGGTTGTGTAACGTAGACTTCTTCTTTTAAATCTCCATGCAGGAATGCTGATTTTACGTCTAGATGATGTACTTGCCATCCATGATATGCCGCTAATGCTAATATCAACCGAACTGTCTCTATCCGAGCAACCGGTGCAAATACTTCATCGAAGTCTATCCCTTGTTCTTGTACATAACCTTTTGCTACTAAGCGTGCTTTGTATTTGATGATGTTTCCTTTTGCATCCCTCTTGGTCTTGTAAACCCATTTGAGTCCTATTGCCTTCTGATTCTCTGGCAATGTTGTAAGAGTCCATGTATTATTCTTGTTGATTGAATCCAATTCAATCTTCATGGCCTCAATCCATTTCTCGTCTGCTGATGCTTCTTTGTAGTTACGGGGTTCTTCTTCCGTAAATAACAAGCTTTGTGGTTCAACTCTACGTGCATGTCTATATATGTCTGACATGTTTCTATATTCACGTACGGGTGTATCATCAAATTTATCTCTTGAGTTCTCTACAGAACTAATAGTAGCTTCTTCTTCCTCTTCTGAGTGTGGGTCGTAATGGTATGCTTGTGGTGTGATTGGTGAAACAGGATCAGGAATCTGATCTTGTTCAAGATACGTTGTCATCGTTTCTGTGTTGGTGGTGTAAGGTTTTCATTGTCAACTCCGTCTACTACAAAACTAGCCCAAAAGGTGTCTTGAGTGTTCGTATCTCCTTCATCTTTGTTCCAATCCCATGGTTTTGTTTCCATAAATTTTACGTCCCTACTAACATGTTTCTTCTTGGCTATAGGGTCATATAGCCTACATGCTTTTGATCCTTCCTCTACTCCTAAGTAAACCAATGGTATGCTTCTATCGTCCGGCTTCTTTAAGTGAGGTATCGTTATCTTTGCGTAAGCTGTGCATCCGAATATTTTTAGGTTCTCTAAGTTTGGTTTTCTATTGTAGAGTGCTTCATATGGAGTTTTATCTATCAGGGCCCTCGTAGGTACCCTATTGAGTATGTAAAGGGCATGCTTAACTGCTTTCGCCCAAAAAGTTAATGGTAACTTCATTGCTTTCATCATACTCCTTGTAGTTGATAGCACTGTCCTATTCCTTCTCTCCACTACTCCATTCTGCTGTGGGGAGTATGGTGCTGTCAACTGTCGTCCTATTCCGTTTTCCTTACAGTACCTTGTGAATTCATTTGATGTGAATTCACCACCTCTATCCGTTCTTAGCATTCTAATTTTCAACTTCATTTCCATTTCTATTTTCTGCCTAAATTCCTTGAATGTACTAAATGCCTCATCTTTTGATGTAAGAAAGTATGCCCACATAAAACGTGTACAATCGTCTACTAACAAGAAAATGAGTTTCTTGCCTGAGTGTGTTGCTGGACTAATAGGACCGCAAAGGTCTCCATATACTAAGTCCAACGGGTTTTTTGATCTAAATTTGGCTTGGTTTGGAAATGGTGTCTCTATGTTTTCTAATAAACATGCGTCACAAATTTGACCTGCATGGTTTATCCTAGGAATTCCTTCTACTAGACCTTTTCTAGTCATCTTGTTTATATCATCAAAGTTTAGATGACCTAATCTAGCATGCCATAACCATGCTTGGTTATCTATGTTTGCTAAGAGACATATAGGTGCCTCTATCTGAATCGGATTTTGTAGAGTCGATTCTTAGATCGTTCTACCTTCATCAACAACTTCTTGTTTATATCATACAAAGTCAGCTTGTTTCGGCCCATAATGACCTTACAACCTATTTCAGTAAGTTGTCCTAGACTAAGTATGTTGCTCTTGAGGTTTGGTATGTAGTATACTTCGGATACTACTTTCTGTCTCCCGGTTCTTACAACCTAACAGTATAGACCCTCTACCCATTATCTGTACATACGATCCATCTCCAAAACGTACTCGTCCTGTTATGCTTTCATCAATATATCTAAAATGACTCTTATACCAGTATGTGGTTACTTGCACCATTATCTAAATACCATATGCTCGCATCTGCTGTAGCATATTTCTTTGGTTGAATTTGTTCTTCATTCAACAACAACACTTCCTTGTGTTCCGTTTCGTGCATAGTCATTAATAGTGATGGTTCATCGTCTTCTAAGATAAGGTTTGATTGTTCCTGGTTTGTTGATGTTGCTCTACATTTACTCATATAGTGTCCAAGTTTATTGCACTTGAAACATCTAATGTTACTCAAGTCTTTCCTACTTGAATTGTCTGGGTTTCCTCTATGATTTGAGTTTCCCTTTTGTGAGTTGTTTCTGTTGTTATTATTCCGCCAGTTTCCTCGTGAGTAATTTGATCTACCTCCACGTTTGTTAAAACGTTTTCCTTTATCTGAGTGTTCACCATGTGTAAACGATAGATTCTCCTGGCTTTCAACTTGACCTCCTTCCGAGTTTTATTCTTTCCTCAAACGCTTTGAGTTTTCCAGTGATCTCATCTAGGGTAATGTCGTCTAGATCACTTGTTTGTTCTATGGATGCTACTATCTGAATGAATCTATCGGGTGTGGAGTCTAATAGTTTTCTAACTATAAGTGATTCATCTAATGCTTTCCCTAGTTGTTTTGCCTTCGTGACATAGCCGTTTAATTTGTCTGCAAATGCATCCACCGTCTCATCTTCCTTCATCTGAAGTGAGTTAAATCCAATCATCAATGATTGTAAGCGTGCTTGCTGCACTTTATCTTGTCCAACGTGTCTTTTCTTTAGTGAATCCCATAAGTCTTTTGCCTTCTTACAACCCGCTACTTGTAAGATCATGTCTTTCGTCAACGCTTGATATAGGAAGGCGATTGTTGCCTTATCCTTTTTGTCATCAATTGGTGTGTCTAATTTTGGTTCTATTGCCTCCCATAAACCGTGTGCCTCTAGTATGACTTTAATTTGTATAGCCCAAACTGTGTAGTTTGTATTTTTTAACTTAGGGCATTGGTATTGTGCAACATGTGTTACGGGTTTTATTGTAGTTGATGTGGTTACTATATCATCGGTTGTCATTTTGAAAGTGTTTATTATTTTCACTTTCTAGTCTAATGGAATTACTTATCTTAGTATGGTACTCTTTTCTAACGTGAGAATTATAGTTTCCGGGAATCTTAGTACTACGGGATCAATAATTAGTTTTTTTAAGGATTTCCTAATAGTATAAACTAATGAAATATATACTATTCTAATATGAATTGAAATCCAAAGTAAAATGAAACTTGTGACCTCGTTACTTTGATGAATACGAGATGTATTCGTTTGCTTTGTTAGTAAAGATCGTTCACCAACGTTGTTTGTTCCCACTTTAATTCCTTTTAGTCTTTTGCCTCGTTACTTGTTTTCAAATCCACTTCGACTTCAATCTTCTGAATTTGTGTCTCGGATTTTTGCCAACGAGTCTAAACCAAAACTTTTAATGCCTCCTTGCCTTGTCTCGTTATGTTTCGTTTTGTTTGGCTCGAATTTTATGAATTCGATACTAACAAAACTCCTTTGTACCACACTACACGTTCTTCTTTTTTTGTGTTCGTTGTACTTGATCTCGTTTTTGAAATCACTAAGTCTCCTACGCACAAACACGTTAGCGCTTGGTAACTCTTCCCGAATCAACAGTCCTTCGTTTTCAGATTCGTTCCAGCGAAACAAAACAGTCCCTTCTGTTTGTTTCTTCTCGTTGTTGTCGTCCTTGTGTTGTATCAACACAAACTCCACACTTTTCTTTGAGTACTTCCTTCGTCCTGCGTATACGTCTTCCTCTACAACAACGTCTTGCTTTGTGTCTTGTTTTCTAACCGGTATACACAAAGTCTCCAAATCTTCTTCCCTTTGTTGTTGCCAACAAAATTCGACACCAATATCGTCTGGTGTTTTGACGCTTGCAACTTCAACGTAAAGTATATTGTGCACTATCTCTTCTACGTTTCTCCTTATCCAAAACTCGTTCGTTTTTCTTGGAAGATTAAAAACAAACGTTCCTGCCAAAGTAAGAACAGCGGTGTTCTCTTCTTTCTGGGGTTTTTCCTTTTGGCTTCTCGGTAAGATTGTTATGCAGAAACAGTAAGATGTTTCGTTGTATGTTAATCCTTGCTCTGATACCAATTGTTGTCCCAACTTTCTCTAGATCGATTATGTAAGTTGCAATGATTTGAATAAGTAAATATTGTATGTTGTGATTAACCTTGTAAATGATACATTACATATGTTTATATAGGTTCTGAATCGGTATTATGAACCGATGCAACCCTTCATGGTTTTCTACAGAAATAACTGCCAAGCAGTTATTATCTACTGTTTTGACATAACTAGTCCCTAGCGTTTTTAAACTAATACATACTAAGCAATGAATAAAGATTATCGGGTCACAATCATCATCTGCTAACGGGTTCACACCAAGTATCCCATAATAATCCGATTCACCGCTTACTTTGTTTTCGGCAGCAACATGCACATCCAGAACTGCTAATAGTTGGGAAATACCCTCCAGACCAGGAAACAAATTTTAGGCCTTTAAAGCAAATTTCTAGGCACCCTTTACATTCCACAATTTCTTTCGCCCTTGTGGCTTCATCCTTATTGCATTCCATCCTTCACGAGTTCACGTAGTAGCGGTTAATCTTCTTCACCACTTCCTTAATAATGCTACTACATTAATAGTTTCAAGTAAACGTGAAGCTTAGGCAATATTCTGGCCCGAGCTAATGCTTAACCAAGCTACTGCTTTTGATCGCGATTCTCAAACCTGATACAGATATACGAAGTTGATAGATTAAGCATAACGCACATGTATAAAGTATTCATAGAATGATTTCTAGCAGAAGTAAAACCTTAGTAAACCATACCAGAATCCAAACACCTATTTTCCCCATTGTCACAGAACTAAAAGTTTTACTATATCCAAATACCCTGTCTCACCATTCACAAACCACCAACTGGACTTCTTCAACCCGTTTTCTTGTAATCTATTGCTTTTCATTTTATTTATTTCCCGTTTGACGTATTATATATAAAACTAACCAAAAAGTGACCCGTTTCATAAATTGTCCCAAAAATAATAAATTTTCTGAGAGCAAGTTTGGAAGATCTGGTTACTTACTTTCAGTTAGCATTGGCACACGTCTTAGAGGTTGACTGTTAAATTGCATTACCTGTCATTCAAAGGTCATTCATTCAACCTAAAAAAGTCCATACCGAACTAACCCTTTCCAAAACCACAAATAATTAACCAAGCCAAGAAACCATAATGCGGTCAAATTAAGCCCACACATAAGTGAAGCCACTCAAAATCCCTTCAAAATTTTTGGGTGAAATTCTACCCCAACCTTTGCTACCCATTAGAATCCTAACTAAAATTGGTGAATAACTAAAAAAATAAATAAAGACAAAAGCCATAACTTGAACATATTTCAAAGAAAACCTTCTGTTGGTTAGAGTATAGTTTGGAGATAAGTTGCATTCTTAAGGTGCAGATCTTGGAGTTTCGCTGGTCGTTCATACTTCCTACTCCAATAAGTCCTTCGAAGACAACAAATTATCATTCATTCTTTTCAAAGATACAAAGTAAGTATGCTCATGTATATGGGGTGCACTTAATTTCAAACTTTGACCCATTTAATTAGGAATGGGTCAATTTGGGGTTATGTTTATATATTAATCGAGATACACGTTTTCTTTGGGTAAAGTGAAACAAATGTTTACGTATTAACAGAGATAGACTTTTGTGCCAATTTTGTAAGCTTCTAAACTTTTTGTCAAATTTTGATACATTTGATCCAAAGAGAAGATAAGGCAAGTAGATTAGGTTAACAATACATACCTACAAAAGTGCTAAAATGTATCATTCAAAATTTATAGTAGGTTTAATAAATATGAAGAAATAGTGGCAACAATATACATTCTTAAGTATATCATATTATATGTCTAAAACGCACCTTGCTATCAACCTTAAGGACACGCTATTGAAAGGGGTGGTCACTGCCACCTGAAATACATAAATAAATATATGCAATATTACAGGACACTGGATGATTTCATAACTTATAAATATCTTTCAGAAATAAGGACCCTGTCTTAACATGCTTATATACATTCAAAAAGTAATTAGGAACCTCAAGGCTTAAGCTTGTAACGTAAACTAATGATAAGTGGCAAACATAAACCAATGACTCGTTTAACATTTAACATTTAACCTTTAGCCAGTAAAATGGGTAAACATTAAACATTCATTCGAAACTGGAACAGTTTGGATGATTAGAATAGGTATAAAATTACATGCAGTATAAAAAACAAGGAAAAATGACAAGATGTTCACAGCTTCGATGTTAAACCAATGACTCGTTTGATAGTCAATAAGATGCTATTGATTCATTGGAAATAAAATTAGTGTTGGATGTTAAATCGACGCTTAGAGGTTGACTGTTAAATTGCATTACCTGTCATTCAAAGGTCATTCATTCAACCTAAAAAAGTCCAAACCGAACTAACCCTTTCCAAAACCACAAATAATTAACCAAGCCAGTAAACCATACGTGTCAAATTAAGCCCACACATAAGTGAAGCCACTAAAGTTCACTCTAATCTGGTTTTCATTAGGTTCTGAGAAGTAACTTGCCAACATATCACCGCAAAATCCTTTCGAAATTTTTGGGTGAAATTCTACCCCAACCTTTGCTGCCATTAGAATCCTAACTAAAATTGGTGAATAACTATAAAAGATAAAGACAAAAGCCATACCTTGAACATATTTCAAGGCGAACCTTCTGTTGCTTGGAGTATAGTGTGGAGATAAGCTGCATTCTAAGTAAAACTCTTAATAATATTATAGATCAAAAACTACTACTTATAACAGAACTTCCATCCTATAGTCAAATAGTCAACGACGGCTATAAAAAATCAAATAAAATTAAATTAAAATAATAATCAGTTAAATAGTGAAATTCAGTTACAGAACCTGCATATCCAGCTGATTATGCAGGAGACGAGCTCTCAACCGGATCTAAACTTCCGGACAACGGAGGACAACGGATCCAAAGCTTCCTCTATATTAGTTTCTAGTGGGGCTTCTTCTAGATCCCTTTTTAATGGACCCCGCTGAGAGCTTGTACCATCAGCAGCCTCAATACCCATTATCTTACATGTTTCTGGGGCTGAAATGTTAATTCCCGCAACTTCTGAACAAGCATCGATATTTGGTGGCGGAATCTCGGTCGCATGAAACGGTCCGTAACAAGTGGGGCATAACATATTTCGGTTTAAATACTTTCTCAAGAATTCAAACTGCAATTTGCATCTCATGCGTACGGTCCAAAACGTCTTAGACTTCATCTGTTTAGTAACCGGTAAAGGAATAGAAGTGGGACTCGTCTTGGTCATCCCATTAACTTTATCCTTTTCTTAAGAAGTTTTAACCTCTGTTAATCACGGCCGGGCATCGTCTGAGGCGCTATCTGTTCATTGGACGATGCAGGAGGCAGAAGTAGGACCCGTCTTGGTAGTCCCGTTAACTTTATTCTTTTTTCGAGAACCTTTGACCTTGACGCCTCGGGGAGCTATCCTGCTCATTGGAGGATGAAGTAGCGTATGGGGAACGGTCTTGGTAGTCCCATTAGTCTCATCCTTTGACTGTTCGTTTTTCTTCGTCTGAGTAGTAGTTTTATCCTTCTTTGAGAAGTTGTAACCTTTGTTCACAGATCTGCACTCACTGCACTCTTCGTGAGATTGTGAAAACCGTTCTGAGTTGGAGGTATATGCACTCGTGAAAACATGCTCTGAGGAACTCTCTGCTTCATAAATTGAGAAACGAGCTGAAATGCCAATCTTTTTTCTTTATCGGATAACAGATTCCATGCTTGAGAAATGAGCTGAAATGCCCCTTCTGCACCTATGGACTTGTTCTTATCGGGATGAAGTAATAAAGCTAGTTTCCTTTAATGTTTCTTCACAGTATCGTGCACAACCAGAAATGCTAATAGTTGGGAAATACCCTCAAGACCAGGAAACAAATTTCGCCCCTTTAAAGCAAATTTCTTTGCGCCCTTTACATCCTTTGAAGAGACTTACTTTCTGCTATTTCTTTAGCCCTTGTGGCTTCATCTTTATTGCATTCCATCCTTCACTACTTCACTTAAGCAATTAATATACTTCACCACTTCCTTAATAATGCTACTACATCAATTGTTTTAAGTAAACGTGAAGATTAGGCAATTTTCTGGCCCGAGCTAATGGTTAACCAAGCTTCTACTTTTGACAGCGATTCTCAAACCTGATACAGATATACAAAACTGACAGATTGAGCATAATGCACATGTATTCATAGAAAGATTGACAGCGATTCTCAAACCATACAAAAAGAATTGAAGGTTGGATATCGTTAATATAGATACTTATCCTCAAGATATAAAGAACAATGATGAAGTTTATTAGTAACAACTATCCAAATAACTATATATGTTTGATGTAAATTCTAACATTGGTAAATTTCCCTCATTTTACTATCTGTGTCAGGCTGCATCCATTAATAATACAATCAAATATCTCGCAGATAGAGAGCACAAAATTAAAGTGAAAAGGCGGGATTGTTCTAATTCGAGCTCAACTTTTAACTTCTATTCATAGGCTTACAAAACTTAGTACATAGAGTTGTCTTTCCCTCCAAGTATTATTACTAAGTTCGTTTCTTCATAGTTAAGAAGACCAAATATCTAAGTATCCTTAAGAGGTAAGATAGTTATGAAATGCTTTGAAGCCATAAGTGTGTATGAACGATAAGGGACACAAAATTGACTTGTAGTTTCACTAGAAACTCAAAGATGCCATATCTTCCATTCACCGTGACAATGTGACAAAATATCCATAAATGGAAAAAAAGAAAATACGGGTTAAGCGCATTCCTTAAATGGATGAACGCATGAAAAATCATCTACATTATGTAACTTTTCACAAAGCACCTAACGAAACATATAGCACTCATCTCGAAACCAAATTCCATAATAACAGACTAGTATCAACCTCTAAGTAAAACTCTTAATAATATTATAGATCAAAAACTTAAAACAACTACTTATAACAGAACTTCCATCCTATAGTCAAATAGTCAACGACGGCTATAAAAAAATCAAATAAAATTAAATTATAAATAATAATCAGTTAAATAGTAAGCTAAACTTCCGGCCAACGGAGCAGAACCGGTGACCAGCGCCGGAGAAGATGATTCGGGTGTTTGTGGTGGTGGTGATTTGTCCATTGATTAGGACGGAGGTGATGTGCTGTCGCTGGTGGTTGTTGGTGAGTTGACTTTTAAAGTGAAGAGTATTTAATCTAATTGATTTTTTTTTTTTTTACAATTGTCAGTGACACTTAAGAAGTGTTAACTGTTAGGCTATTTTTTTGTGATTTTGCTCTCAGGTATACTTTTGAACAGAATTCGTTGATTTTTGTGTTTGCTTCTATTAGGTGTTAATTATAGAGATTTGTGATATTATAGTGCGATAGAGGTGAATTAGGTTTGTTACGTGCAGCTATGGTTTGAAGCTCGGGTTTAGGTTGTGCACGAAAGGTGTTTGATGAAATGTCCATTAGAGAATTTTACTTGCGTAATATTTATCGTTAGATTTTGACATGCAAAAATTGTTAGGCGTCTCATTTAGAATGAAATAATAAGTTTTAGTCGTTAGTATGATAATCAACTCCGAAAACATTTTTAGTCGTTGGATAAAACAGTTTTAGGTTTACTTTTGCCTGTCAGTTGCAGAGATGGGAAGTTTTGCTGTTACGTTTTCGCATCTACTGGCTAGTTTATCACTTCATCGCTTGAATTGACATATATTGTTTTTTAAATTTCCCTTATGAATTCCGGAGCAAAAGGGCATTTTGTGTGCTGTTCTTTGAGTAACCGTTAACTGCAAATTTAGCAACTGTGTTATATTAGTTTTCATGTGATTTGCAGTCACACAAAAACTTTACCATGCAAGCACGCATATAACACAATGTGGGCTAATAGATGCTTAAAGTTAGCAAAATGGTTGGGTTTTGCCAATTATCTTAATTGGAGGTTACTGTGTGAAACTTGAACTTAGGGGTCGTTGTTTAATCTTATTTTTGGCTTATGATCTTATTTGGTTCGGCTTATATCTCATATGCTCATCTTTATCCGTCATTTTTCTAGCTTATGAGCTTATCTTCCATCTTTAAGTCATAATAAGCTCACAAGTCTGTAAATAAGCTGGAAAATATGGGCGTATGAGATATAAGCATTTCATAAGCCAAAAAATAAGCTTAAACAAACATCCCCTTATTTAGCCCCAACTTAGTTTCTATTTGTTTGAGCTCCAAAATACACCCTAAAGCTTTACATTTTTTCTAAAGCCTTTAAATAGTTGTGCATAAAATTTTGTTTTCTTGTGACTTTAGATAGGGACCCATAAATATAATTTTTATGAGATGGCACTTACTCCTTAGACGTATTTATTCTTGCATGTCACAACAAAGTATGGATTGTATTATGTGGTATTAATTTGTGCTGATTATGATTTAGGTGGTCGTGGAGAAGACGACTAGACCTGTCCTAGCTGTGGGAATGTCAAATTTTCTTTTCGGACAACTTGCAATATGCGCTACTGTAGACAGCTAAGACCAGCTGATCATAACTCAGTAAGTTGCACACATATCGCAGTAGCTATCGTTTTTTGGCTTTAAGAAATTAGGCGTTTACAAGATCAATCTCCCACTCTCCTTTTTACAGAAATCTGCTCCAAGGCAAATGCCGACCCCACAAGGCTACTCCTCGTCTTCTCCTTACGCTGGTTCCAGTGCACCCTCTTCAATGTATATGGGTGTAACACCTTATGCTGCATCTCCGTTTAATGGAACATCTATGCCTCCTTATGATGGTTCCGCTTGTTATTAAACTACAACAGCCGCCTCCCCTGAGGGAACCCTTATCGCCCTGTCCTTGTAACTCTCTGCCACGCCTGCTTATTCAGGTGGGCCCATGATAGGAACTGGTATGTGTTTTTTTTTTGGGTTGATGTTGGCCTTTTTATTGTTTACCGTGTGTTGTTTAGAAGTTATGGTATTCTGATACTTATTTTGTTCAATAATCTTATTCGGGTTGTTTGGGTCAACCCGGATGCTAAATTGGGTTGGGTATCGGGTTAGATATTTTTGGCTAACTCGGTTATTTATTTATTTTTTTGTTTTTTTTTTTTCATTTTTTTTATTTTTATTTTTTTATAAATTATCTATCTAAATTAGAACAAATAGGCAATTTTATGACCATTTTACTCATATTCGGGTTGGCCCAAACCCGAATAGCACCGACCCGAGTGGACCCGAACCCAACTAACCCGAGTTCAAATAGGGTCCGGTTCGGGTATGTTATTTTTAGCCTCGACCCGATTTGACCCGACCCAAACCCGACCCAAGTAACACCGCTACCTGTTACTATGTGACATCTTGCTGAAACTGGAATTACATCTTTTTTGCAGGTGTGTTGTTTGGTTTACCTCAGCTGATGGAACAATTCGGTTTGCGGTTGCCCATTGCTCAGGCTGCCATGGTATGTCTGAATTTTGTTATATCAATCAACTAAGGGGGTGTTTGTTTCAGCTTATATAGCCGACTTATGACTTATTTGGTTTTAGGCTTATGTTTCATAAGGTCACTTATATAAGCCGAAAAGTTTCAAAATAATCCACAAAAAGTGAGCTTATGAAATATAAGCCTAAAACCAAATAAGCTAGAATCCGGCAATATAAGCCGCAACAAACACCCCCTAATTGCAACGAGTAAATTTGATTATTCGTTCACCTACTCCCTATGTTAACAACATGTATATAAACATGTGATGCTATATTGATCGATCATTTGGTTTTTGAATTTTTATAGGGACCTCGGCCTGGATTTTTCTCAGATGAGCCATCTCAAAAGAAAGGTATGTTATATCTAACTTATTCATATACTACTACACAGACTAGCAGACAATTGTAATTTACGATCTGTTTTTCATTGTTTCACTTGCTTCTTACAGATGGAACACGAGAAAATGACTGGGAATGCCCTAACTGTGGAAATGCCAATTTCTCCTTCAGAACAGTCTGTAACATGAGGAAAAGCAATTCACCTAAATCAGGTTCCAGTAAGTACTTCATTTATATATATTTGGTTACTTGTTAGTGACTCTCGAGTCTGAATCTTATAATATATGTATCGTATTTTGTTTCAGAAGCGGATATGCCAGAAGGGAGCTGGAAGTGTGACAAATGTAACAACATAAACTATCCTTTTAGGACCAAATGTAACCGACAGAACTGCGGTGCAGACAAACCATTAATCCCAGAATTCCCCTACAGAAGAAGAAAACAATGATCAGGTCTGTATTGTTTTTGTCGAATGTTTTATTAAGTTATGCTTTTGCTTTGACTTATGCTATAATGAAGCACATGGTCATCCGTCTATTTTTTATTAATATGTCTTTATGTATCTACTGTTCCAGTGAGTACTAGGACATGTTTAAGAAGGTCCAGAGATGTCAAGCTGTTGCTCAGTATGGGTCTGAAAGTCAGTCATGTCGTCGTCTTCGTCTTCCTGTTGCTGCGGTTATCGAGTTACCTTGCTTTGTGATTTGTGTTGTCATATTGTAGCATATAAAAATCGCGATTTGTGGTCTTTAAGAAATTTTTTACATTTACGTGCATGTGTCACCCAGTGAGTTGCTGGGCTAAGTCTTCTTAGAAGGTGCTGTAACCTTTCAACTGTGTGTCGCCTTATATATTAGATACTCATCATTGAGTTGCATGAACAAATAGGATTGTATTAATATGATTTGAAGTCAATTGCCTACCTTAAATAGGTGTCGTTTGTTTGTGTGTGCTTGTTGGACCAGGATGAGATCCTGCAACGGTTGACTAGTCTTGAATTCATCAGCAGTCCCCATTTATGGTTTCTACTTTTTTACTTGGCACTCTTTTAAAATAGATTGAGTACTCACCCTAGTCTCCATAATTTCTTTTGCTATTTATTGACTAATGCTGATACCATGAGAGTGCAAAACTGGTAAATCCATTTGGTTCAGTGCGTATTTGTTTTGGTATATTCCAGTGAACCATGCTCATTTGGGCCATACACAAGTCTTCGATGAGTAGTCTAAAGTTTGTGGAAAATTCATGGCATGGTCTTGTTTCGGAATAGATTACAGTCCTATACACCCAATACACTTGAACGAACTCTGACCGGGTGCGATATAACTTTTCTAATATGTACTTTTAGCGAGAGTGTCTGGCTGAGGTAAAGCTGACATTTTATGCAACTGGTTTAAGCATGTATTTGGTTTTATACGAATGAATCTTTTCCAATATTTGCAACAGTTTACACTATAACAACAAAAAAATGAAGTGGAAAAATGGATGGTAGAAATAATGAATCCACATACACCATATTCTTGAGTGTCCAGTTTCAATCACTACTAAAAGTGATACATTTCAACCTGATCCTGTTTTGACCCGTTAACTAACCCATCCATGTTTCCATGCATTATGTTGTACAAACCTTTTCGGTGCACGATATCAGTTCTTTCTCATACGTCATATAATTTGCATGAACTCAATTACCTTTTATACAAACCATTAAGTTATTGCACAAAGAAATTTAATCTTCCAGTCTCTTTTGCGCCCAGTTGGGCCAAATGAAGCAATATTTCAAACTATAGGACAGTCTAGATTCAACATATGAATTGTTCTCAGCTTATGAAGTATGATGCTAAAATGAATATCAGATTAATAAAGTTAAAGGCTTAATAACTGTTTTATTCCAAAAACCAAAACATTACTTTTGCCATTCTTATGAAAATGTTCTCGTTTTGACCTGTTACGCAAGCGCTAGACCATTCATACCATCCAAGATGTTGCAACATAAAGTTGAGGTCCGGTGCATATGGCACGGCATCTGGTTCCTAATACTTATGTATTCTCGATCCCTTTACGCTTTGCAAAAGATTATGGAAATAACCGAGCATATCGCTTCTCGATGACGCTCCATTCGCCCACATGATGTCACCGGATCATGAGCGCTTTTCAAGATGTCGAGTAACTGATAACTCACATCCCGAGCCTTTCGTAGAGCTTTCACTTGTTCCAATATCCATAGTTGATACATGTAGTTAAGAATGTTAGGTTTAGGTGGCGGGTCCATGAACTCGAAATAAAGTAAATATTTGATTTTTGACTACATCTGCCACTACGACCTGCCATCCACCGCGCACCAAGTTGACTTTTGGGGTTGGTTCGGTAGTACAGACCACCTAACGTGGTGCACTAACTTCTTTTTTTATATAATTGTGCGTGGGGTATATTGTGTGATATGTTGTATATGGTAAGATATTTTTATGTGTTTGATTAAGTGGTCACCATTACACCCAGCATAATAGTATGATTTAAGTTGAGTTAAATAGTGTGCTGAAAAACTGATGTAATGCTAAGGTGCTCACAAAATGACCATTACACCGTGCCTAATAGTATGATTTAAGCTAAGTTGATTCACTTTATAATATAAAGTACATGCAACAAAAGTTTAAAACTATTAGACATCAAAACCTAACAAAAGATAGGAAATAAAGACAAAAAAACAACATTAAGTACCAAAACATTCCTCCATTTTCATTCCTTAGTAACAATCGATGTTTGGATTCCAAAAGTACAAAAGAAACATTTCTAAATAAAGTCAAGATATAAACAAAGCAAGATCTAACAAAATGAGTTGTACAACCTTTTTAAGCACAAGTTACAACTGCATAATGCACACTACATGTTACCTATTTTCCCATCCAACAACCCAAAAAACCAAACCAAACTCCCAAGTTATACCTAAATGGAACAAACACCATCAGTACTTGGACCATTGTTGATATCCATTTTATCGGCTTCCTTAACATCTGCTAAAACATGAAGAAACTCGGAGGAATAGTCAGCAGTGGCTTCCAGGTCTAGACAACCCTTGGAGCATTTGCGCATTCTGACCCGTGAGCAAGTATGAAGGTATTTGATGCGATATTTTAAGAAAGTCTTTTTCCAGGATAACTTTTCTTTCTTTGTTGTCGAGATGTCGGTGAAACACTGTTTTAAACCCCGCAACTTTGACTAGTGGTGTGACAGTAACGCCTGTTTCTTCACCGGACTCATCAACTTCTACAAGCTCTTAAGTATGTTTTATTGTATCCAGTGTTTTATCGTATTTGTACAGAGCACAAACACTTTTTAGGGAAACATGAATGTTACCGTTTCTCCGCTTTGTAAAGCTAGATTGTGAGTAAAATAGTTCGGGAGGTAACAGTTTCATGTTTTCCCTGGTTGAAACTCTCCGAATGCTTCCGTGAACCCGAAATGGAAGTGGTTTCTTGTTAGGTTTTGAGCTAAGCCAGCATACTTTCATCTTAAACGGGTTCAAAGAAATTACTTTGTGAACTATGGCATAGTTCCGAGGCATCCCATCACGCATCATCATAAGCGCCCAGAGTTGAACCTTCTTGAAACATTTTTCGCTTCTTTCTATCTCGAATCATGGAAATCGGATCCTGTACGCCGCCCTCTTTACTTTTGAGAAGCTGTTTGCCATGTCACAGCCTTTACGGCCTCCTGAACTCCATTCCGCCCGCTTTTCTTTATTTCCGTAGAAGGCCTTCTTTATAAGGTGATTCTTGATAGGCCCTGCTTCCTTAATTGCATCAAACCCTTAACGCCTTGCTTTGTTTTAACAGATTTGACTTTCTTAGATGCGGATTTAGCTTCCTTTTTAGCGATCTTATTTCTCAAAGCTTCCTCTATATTAGTGTCTAGTCCAGCCTTCTTCTCGAACCCTTTTAGTGGACCCCGCTGGGAGCTTGTACCATTACCAGCCTCAATACCCGTTATCTTACACGTTTCTGGGGCTGAAATGTTATTTCCCGTTCCTTGCGAAATTTCGCAACTTCTCAAGAAGCATTGATATTTGGTGGTGGAATCTCAGCCGCGTGAAATGGTCCATAACAAGTGGGGCATAACATATTTCGGTTTAAATACTTTTTCAAGAATTCATACTGCAATTTGCATCTCATGCATACGGTCCAAAACGTTTTAATCTTCATCCTGCTTAGTAACCGGTAAAGGAATAGAAGTGGGACCCTTCTTGGTCGTCCCATTAACTTTATCCTTTTCTTGAGAAGTTTTAATCTCTGTTAAACAAGGCTCAGGCGTCGTCTAAGGCGCTATCTGCTCATTAGACGCATGCATGAGCGTAGGGGACCCGCCTTGGTAGTCCCGTTAACTTTATTCTTTTTTCGAGAATCTTTGACCTTTCACGTCTTAGGAGCTATCTGTTCATTTAAGGATGAAGGAACAGAAGTGGGAACCGTCTTGGTAGTCCCATTAGTCTCATCCTTTTGACTCTTCGTTTTTTTCTTCGTCTGAGTAGTAGTTTTATCCTTCTTTTGAGAAGTTGTAACCTTTGTCTCATGACGAACCAACTGTCCGGCAATGTGACTCTTCGTGACATTGTGAGAACCATTCTTAGTCGGGAGGTATTGCGAAAACACGCTGAGGAACCTCGCGACCTAGAGACTCTTTCTTATCGGGATGAAGTGATAAAGCTAGTCTTCCATAATGTTTCTACACAGTATCATCATCTGCTAATGGGTTCACACCAAGTATCCCATAATAACTGATTCACCACTAACTTTGTTTTCGCAACAACATGCACATCCAAAACTCAAGCATAGTTGGGAAATACCCTCAAGACCAGAAACAAATTTTATACTTTAAAGCAAATTTCTTTGCGCCCTTTACATCCTTTGAAGAGAACTTACTTCTCACATTCTTTCGCTTCCTTTGTGCTTCATCCTTATTGCATTCCATCCTTCACGAGTTCACGAAGCAGCTAATCTACTTCACCACTTCCTTAATAATGCTACTACATTAATAGTTTCAAGTAAACGTGAAGATTAGGCAAATATTCTGGCCCAAGCTAATGGTTAACCAAGCTAACATGATTGATAGCGATTCTCAAACCTGATACGGATATAGAAGTTGATAGATTAAGCATAAAGCACATGTATAAAGTATTCATAGAATGATTTCTCGCAGAAGTAAAACCATAGTAAACTATACCAGAATCCAAACACCTACTTTCCTCATTGTCATAGAACTCAAAGTTATACTGTATCCAAATACCCTATTCACCAGTCACAAACCACTGGACTTCTACAACCCGTTTTCTAATAATCTATTGCTATTCATTTTATTTATTTCCCATTTGACCTATTATATATAAAAACTAACCAAAAGTGACCCGTTTCATGTAAATTGTCCCAAAAATAATAAATTTTCTGAGAGCAAATGGCACACGTCTTATGAGTGTCATCCTACTCTTTTCAAACTCGGGCACATCACAAAGAGGACTATCTGTTAAGACGGACAACAAAACTGTTAGTACAAACGCAATATTGTCTAAACACATGCAAATTTTATGAAATTCAGAATAACTTGCTTTTATTACTTGTATTTATTGTAGATTTTCAAGATATAATTCTGGAAAGAGTGGATGTTGGTTCGTTACATCCAACTTACTCAAATCTTGTGTCATTAAACCTTTCCGTGGCATTTTCACACTTTTGAAGGGTTTAAAACTTTAGTGAATTCTTTTATTGTACCTCAAAAACTCTATCTCAAGGACATTAAACCTCGCATCAAGTGAAAATTTGAAAAGTGAAAACGGATAATAACCAAAACCTAAATGCGACCGACTGTACAACAAACAAATACTTTAACACAACATAAATTAATCACGCTTAGCTTTTCTTTCCACATGAACATGGACGAAGTTAGTATATACTAAAGTTATGCCATCAAAAAGTTGTTCGACCCAAATTCAGTGTTATTTTACCTTTAACCTTTAGCCTGTAAAATGGGTAAACATTAAACATTCATCAAACTGGAGCGTTTGATTCAGGTTATTTTACTTCCAAAGTGATGTTAAACCAATGGCTCGCTTGATAGTCAATACGATGCTATGGATTCGTTGCAAATAACATTAGTGCTGGATGTTAAATCCACGCTTAGAGGCTTTAAATTGCATTATCTGCTCTTCCTCAAAGAATTTGTTCTTTCTTTTGAAGACATCCACTAAATATTTAAAGTGCGATATTCATAAGGTTATGCTAATGCAAACGTCATTCATTCAACTAAAAAAGTCCAACCCAACTAACCCTTTCCAAACCCACAAATAATTAACCAAGCCGTAAAACCACACGTGTCAAATTAAGCCCAAAACATAAGTGAAGCCACCTCAAGTTCACTAGAAACCGAAAAATCCCATCGAAATTTTTGGGTGAATTTCTACCCCAAATCTTTGCCCATTAGAATCCTAACTAAAATTGGCTAATAACTAAAAACATAAAGACAAAAGCCATACTTTGGTATATAGTGTGGAGATAAGCTGATTCCTAAGTTGCACATCTTGAGGTCGCGTATCGTCATACTTCCTACTCCAATGAGTCCTTCAACGACAACAAATTATCATTCATTCTTTTTAGCATACAAAGAAAATATCCTCATGTATATGGGGTGCACATAATATTTCAATTCCCATGACCATCTTAAGAAACATTCTCGGGACGAATTTCAAACGAATGGTTTTACTTCCGAATACCTACATAACAATGACTCTTATATGATTTAAGTGCTTTAAATACCACATCTATTATATACATAATTAATGTAGCAACTTTGACCCATTTAATTAAGAATGGGTCAATTTAGTTATGTTTATATACTAATAGATATTCATTACTTGGGTAAAGTAAAACAAATGTTTATGTATTAATAGAGATAGACTTTTGCGCCAATTCTGTAAGTTTCTAAAACTTTTGTCGAAATTTGATACATTTGACCCAAAGAGAAGATAAGGCAAGGATTAAGCTACGGTTACATAACCTACAAAGTGCTAAAATTTTGATACATTTTAGTGGACTGAGCTGTATCATTACCAGCCTCAATACCCAAGTAGGACTTTACTGCTTCTTGAATGAAATGTTATTTCCGTTCCTTGAAATTCCCGTGAACTTCTGAAGAAGCATTGATATTTGGTGGTGGAATCTCGGTCGCGTGAAACGGTCCATAACAAGTGGGGCATAACATATTTCGGTTTAAATACTTTCTCAAGAATTCATACTGCAATTTGCATCTCATGCATACGATCCAAAACGTTTTAATCTTCATCAGCTTTAGTAACGGTAAAGGAATAGAAGTGGGACCCGCCTGGTCATCCCATTAACTTTATCCTTATCTTGAGAAGTTTTAATCTATGTTAAACAAGGCCCAGGAGTCGTCTGAGGCGCTATCTGTTCATTTGACGGTATGCGCGAAGTGGGATCCGCCTTTGTAGCCCTTAACTTTATTCTTATTCAGAGAACCTTTGGACCTTTGATACCCTCAGGAGTTTACCCGCCACGGAAAGTATGAAGGAACTGGAAGGGAAACCATTCCTTGTTTCCCTTAATCTCATCCTTGACTCTTTCAGCTCTTTTTTTTCTTTCATCCTTCGAGTAGTAGTTTTTATCCTCTTCGGTAACCTGTGTCTGACCGCACTTACTACTTCATGAGTTTCGCAGTAACATGCTACATCCAACAACCAATAATTGGGAATACCTCACTGGGGATAATGAAACCTTGCGCCTACCAAATTTTTGGCACCCCTTTACATCCCTTCAAGAAAACTTTACTTTCAAATGATTTCCTCGGCATTGTGGTAAAGTTTCCATCCTTATTGCATTCCATCCTTCAATGAAGTTCAATGTAGTAAAGTGATAAGCTTTAATCCATCTTTTGACCGACTCACCTACTTAATAATGCTACTTACATTAATATTTTTCAAGTAAACATAGAAGACTTATAAAGTGTTACCTACCCTGAGACGCTTTCATAATCCAAGCTACTACTTTTTGACCGCGATTCTTGTAAATCCTGATACAGATATATGACATTTGACCTACATATTTAAGCATAACGCACATGTATAAAGTATTCATAGAATGATTGTAAGTAAAACCATAGTAAACTATACCAGAATCCAAACACCTATTTTTCCTATTGTCACATAACTAAAGTTTTCATCTGATCCAAATACCTGTTCACCAGTCACAAACCACCAACTGGACTTCTTCAACCCTTTTTCTTGTAATCTATTGCTTTTCATTTTATTTATATCACATTTGACCTATTATATATAAAAACTAACCAAAGTGACCCGCTTTGATGTAAATTGTCCAAAAATAATAAATTTTTGAGAGCAAGTTGGAAGATCTGGTTACTTACTTTTAAAACTCGGCACGCACAAAGAGGACTATCTGTTAAGACGGACAACAAAACTGTTAGTACAAATGCAATATTGTCTAAATACATTCAAATTTTATGAAATTCAGAATAACTTGCCTTTATTACTTGTATTTATTGTAGATTTTCGAGATATAACTCTGGAAAGAGTGGATGTCATTTCATTACATCCAACTTACTCAAATCATGTGTCATTAAACCTTTCCGTGGCATTTTCACACTTTTGACGAATTTATCACTTTATCAGTCATTATTTTCAGAATATAATCTTTCAATTCCCATGACCATCTTCAGAAGCATTCTCGGGACGAATTTCAAACAAATGGTTTAACTTCAGAATACCTACATAACAATGATTCTTACATAACTAATGTAGCAACTATGACCCATTTAATTAGGAATGGGTCAATTTGGGGTTATGTTTATATATTAATCGAGATATACTTTTTCTTTGGGTAAAGTAAAACAAATGTTTACGTATTAACAGAGATAGACTTTATGCCAATTCAGTGTTTAAAACTTTTGTCAAATTTTGATATATTTGACTAAAAGAGAAGAATACGGCAAGCAGATTAGATTAACAATACATACCTACAAAAGCTAAAATGTATCATTCAAAGTTTATAGTAGGTTTAATAAATATGAAGAAATAGTACAACAATGCACATTCTCTTTAAAGTATATCATATTATATGTCTAAAACGCACCTTGCTATCAACCTTAAGGACATGCTATTAAACGTGGTGGTCACTCACCTGAAATACATATATAAATATATGCAATATTACAGGACACCGGGATGATTTCATAACTTACGAAAGTATCATTCGTAAATAAGGACCCGCCTTAACATGCTTATATACATTCAAAAAGTAATTAGGAACCTCAAAGCTTAAGCTTGTAACGTAAATTAATGATAAGTGGCAAACAAGAACATAAAACAGTAAACAAAATTGCAGACAAAAAAAAGTTTGGCCACTAACCCCAAACAATCTATTTCATTGAGGCATAAAAACAAACACTTGGTGTGCATACATACATAAACCACTAATGAACACCTTAATTCATCAACTAAACTAACAAAAATCAAACACCCATATGAACAATAACAATTTAAAACAAACCCATATCGATTATATAAATTGTAAACACTAATTATTTATAAAATTTTGTTTGCTGTACCTTATAAAATTTTGTTTGCTGTAACTTCATGTCATTCTTCATCTATATATTTGACTTTTTTGCTATATGGTTGTTTGGTTGTGTGGATAAAAAGGGATTGCTTTTTGACCCTTGAAGTTTATAAAACACCGGTAGCTTTTTTTTTTTTTTCTTAATATTTTTGACACATAAGGTATGTTTGGGGGAATGAGTGGGGTGAGGTTGTAGCTTGTATTACAAACCCATAAATTGTAAAACACTAATTATTTATAAAATTTTATTGAAATGTAAAACAACATCCAACAACTTCATATCATTCTTCTTAGTTTATATTTTGATATTTTTTGACTTTTTTCTAATATGGATAAAAAGGGAACCTCTGAAGTTTGCTTTTTGACCCTTGAAGTCAATGGTCGTTTTTTTTTTTGTAATTTTGTTTTTCAGATACATGAGTTGGGGCTAGGGCCGGAGGTGGAGTTTATAAAATCCGAAAGGTTGAAGTTTATATTTTTATAAAGTTGTTTGGTGAATTGGTTAGAGCTGAAGCTTATTAATGTAAAATTGTATAAAAACATATCAAAATAAATTTATATCTATTTCAGCTTTAGTTATAAGCCTTTTTCTAGCTATAAGTTATAAGCCTTTTTCTATGCGCTTGGGCTTATGAAGGCTTATGGCTTATAAAAGTTTCTATGCCGTGATGACAAACAAGGCTTATTTTATAAGCGGGACTTATTTTAAAAGCTCAAACCCTCTATAAGTTCTCAAAAGCCTATCACAAACACAACCATGCTTTGTCGCTAATTTTTTCTATACATGAAATTTAACAAACAATGACCAAAATCTAATCAATTTTCACTTTTTATTAATCAATGGCATTGCTTGATTTTGTCACGTGTCAAAATCGAACAACCTAATTT
>OU343225.1:37541709-37625724 GCA_910596185.1 Chrysanthemum makinoi | reverse complement strand
CCCCATTTATAGAATGGCCATGGCGGCGGTAATAGGTGTTAGCCTCGTTGTGGTTGGCGGAAACGGTCTGCGGAACTTGGAGGCCGCCACACTTTCTTATTAAGTACCGCGCATCACGGTGCATTGTAGGCCGTAATAGTATCTTGGACCGTAGCCGCCACAACGACCGTGGTCCCTGAGTGCATACTGCACACGAACCGGGCATGGATTTATCAAGTACATAATTTGCTTGCAGTGGTCCCACACATCGAAGCCATGGTTGTAGAAAGGAGCGCCGGTATAGTATACCGCCCCGGTTCAAACCTATGTGATGCGCCAATTCTTCGCCTTTCTACTCTTGGAGGCACACGCTTGCTTATGAACTCGGCTATCGTGGGTCATCCATGTGACCTTGCCTCTATCACCGTGGAAATTTCCATCTCTCGGGAGATGGACTTGCTCTTCACCGCTTCCACCAAAACTTGTTTTGACAGCGCAAAGCTTGTGGATGCAATCTTGCTACCATCGACCGCCCTTTCTATTTTTCCCCTCTAGGAACTTGCTTGATGGTAAACCCGTCGAAACTCGGATTAGTGACTTGGTCTTGTCGAGGTATTGGATCATGTTTTCCTCTTTAGCCACATACTCGCCCAACACATGGTTAGCCACTCAGTCAGATTCCACATTTTCTTCCGTGTATCGTATGCCCATTCGGAAATGCAATGCGTAATCCAGCAATCGGGCTTCGTGACGCCGCTTGTTTGTGGCCGTGAATTCGAAATGCAAGGCGCACTGAACTCCATTCCCTCCGGGTTTGTGAGATAAGGCCTCGCACCCGCTACACATGAAGATCCGGCCCGTGAACAAGATCCATGGTTCTTGTAGCTCCACCTTGCTTTGGCGGCGCGCTTACATCGTCCATTTCTCATGATGAAGTCTCATGCAGTATCCGCCTTTAACATCAGCACGTGATCCAGGGAAATGTTATGCTCACCCAGCAATACACCCACCCTTTGTAGACGCCCGGCCGTTTGGAGATAATTTGTTTGATAGGTCGGTCCGTAATCACCGCTATCAGTGCCCGGAAGTACCGCAGCGCTTAGCGCATACTAATGCTAGGACCAACTTTTCCATTCGTTGTAGTTAATCTCCGTTTTTGAGTGCTTTGCTTACAAAATACACCGTGTTTGTACCTCACCTCGCTCTGTTAGTAGCACCGCTGGCCGACCGCCCATGGGTTGCCGATAAATACATAATTAATTCTTCCCCGGGCGAGGCCAACTAGCATGGGGAGTGCCGCAATGCCGCTTAAGTTGTATGAAAGCTTCTTCTCGCTCCGTGAGTCCGCAAAGTGTCTCCTTTTTGTACACTTTTGAATGTTTTGAAGAGAGGGAGGACTTGTCTGCCGATTTGGACAAGAATCTATTCAAACCGCCGCTTCCGCTTAGAGATTGGACTTCCTTCAACGCGGCGCGGGTGAAGGAAGTTGGATGACGTTCTCATTTTTTTCGACACGGTTTGATGCCATCGGGCTTTATCAAATATCCAAGGAACATGCCTCGAAGCCAAAAGTGCATTTCTTAGGATTTAGTTTCATGTTGATCATTTTGAGTGTCTTAAATGTTTCCTCAATGCCGCGCACCAATTCATCTTCCTGTATGGCTTTATTACAAGGTCGCCAACATAAACCACTAGGTTGGCCCACCTGCCTTCAAATGCCTTATCAACCAACCGCCGAGGGCGGCACCTGTGTTCTTTAAGCCAGTGGCATCTTGGTATAACAATAAACGCTTTGGCTTGTAATGAAGGCCGTTTTCCTCATCTTCCTTAGCCATCCGATTTGGTGATATCCTTTGTATGCATCTACGAAGCATTTAAGTGGGTATCCACACAAAGATTCTACCTTCCGCCATCTCCCAGAGCTGTAGCGCCTTGTGGACATGCCTTGTTGAGATCCGTGAAGTTAACACACATCCTCCAACTACCATTGCTCTCTCTTAACCATCACCGGGTTGGAAAGCGCCATGGGTAGAGACCTCTCGCATAATACCTGGCCCACCGCTTATGTACGCTGTAATTTCCTATACAGCCTGAGCTCAAGCCACGCTTCGTCAGACTGAGTATCCTTGTCGGATTCTCAACTTGTGTTCAGAATCGAAGCGTGGTAATGGTCATGTGCTTTGGTTCCCATGCAAAGATATCCGTGTTCTTTTGCAAGAGTACGCACACAGCCTAACCCGCCATTATCGATAGCGACCCCCGACACTTTTGTTCTCGGGTAATCGTGATGAATTGCAACCCTTAGGTTTGGCACTTTAGTTGCGCGTTGTTCGGAATGTGTGCCGCCTCACATGTAATTGTCTTACATTCTCATGGGCACGGTAGTATTGTAGAGAGTAACAATGCCTCCACTCAGAACTTGAGCATCCCATGCCGTAGAGATGGTACCGCACGTATGGCCGAAATCCCTGGTCTTCTAATAATGCCATTGTATGGCGAAGGGGATTTGATCACCATAAAGTCATCCGTGCTGTCGTGGAGTGTTCCTTTGTCGCCAAATAATAGGGCAGAGCGTATTTGCCCCATGGGCCATATCTTTTCTCCGTGAAACCAATCCACGCCCCGACTGGGCTTTTAATTGACTTCAGATCTCGTGTCGCAGCCGCTGGAAATAGTGTTCATACATTATATCTCGGATGCTCCCCATCAACATACATGCGGTGGATATCGCGGACTGCGATACTCTCGATAGTGAGCGGTTCTACATGCGTTGTATCAGCAGCCAGCGTGGGAAAGAGATTTCGCCTACTGGAAAACTTTTGGCCGATCTTTCCGCTTCTAGTCATTCAGCCATGATTGTATCATGTAGATGGTATCACTTTATCTTTAGGGTGTTTCTTTTCTTTGTTTTCTTCTTTTGCTTATCTTTCCCTTCCTTGATGTATTTAAACAAATGGTCCAATCAGCTTCTTTACTAGTTTATCAATTAGCCTAACCGACACATTCATTGGTGGTATGGCCTTTCGGTCCATGATAGTCGCAGATCCCTTCCCCCCACGCCGATCCTTCCGGGTGTGCATTGGTAGGGTCTTAGTTCAGCGCTTCCGCGAATATCTCCTTTGGTGTCTTGGTCGAAGGTATATCTGTTATTATCCCGTCCCGGCCCCGCCAGCAGTAGTTCTTGTATGGGTTGCTACCGGGTCATGGATTGTCTCCGAGGTTGCTCTTGTGACCTATAGTTTGAGTAACCTTTCTTACTATCCACCGCGCAGCCTGGATAAAGACCTCGTGGCGCCTCATAAGTTCATCAAAGGTTTCGGGGACTCGCTATTCAGCCTTTGATGAGTTTCGGGTTATTGATCCCGCTCATGAACCCCGAGATTTTAGTATTTCGGGGCATGCCTTAACGTATGCACTCATCTTTGTAGCGCCCACATAAGCTTCTAGATTCCCTTGGCGTTGTTTTACCCTAGCGAGTTCAACGGTTTTAGCGACTTTTCCTTTGAGT
Organism: Chrysanthemum makinoi; assembly: GCA_910596185.1. NCBI lineage: Eukaryota > Viridiplantae > Streptophyta > Magnoliopsida > Asterales > Asteraceae > Chrysanthemum > Chrysanthemum makinoi. The sequence goes on along the minus strand of OU343225.1, from coordinate 37,622,237 downwards.
GAAGTTCAGCAAACGCCCGTAACTCTTCAAAGCCATCAATCGCGGAAGCCTTCGAACCGCTACGCTGCTTCCCACTTTGAATTGAACATGGCACCACACGTCGGTGGGCCAATTTTCGGCGAAGCGGCCGATTCAAAAATTTTAGGTGATCATCCGGATCACCTGTTCCATCATAGGTTTTCACATTGGCGGGCATGCGCCTCTTTTTATTTTCTGAGAAATCGCTGATGCCCTTTATATACACACGAAATCCTTATTGGCTTTACAAACGAACCCCTACCACTCGTCCAAGCATCCAGTGGTGTTATGTTTATTTCTTTTATTCTTTTATCCATTTTTCTTTCTTTTATACGTTTTTATACGTTTTTCTTACAATTTTATACGTTTTTATCAATTTTTATATGTTTTTATACGTGATCGATAAAAATTTGAAACCCGGGCCACATGTATATACCCGATCAAGTTGCAAATTTTTATAAGTGATCGATAAAAGTTTGCAACTCGGGCCATGCTTTTATATGTTTTCGTTCGTTTTATACGTTTTCACCCGTTTTATTTTGATTTCTTACGTTTTTATCCGTTTCCACCCCTTTATATACGTTCTCACCTGTTTTTATATTTTTCGTCCGTTTTTATAATTATATATACGTTTTAATCTGGTTTTATCCGTTTTCTTAAATTTTTATACGTTTTCTTACGTTTTTATATGTTTTTATATGTTTTTATACGTCCTCATCCGCTTTTCTTACATTTTCATATGTTATAACCTGTTTATACTCGTTTTTGTACATTTTATACTGATTTGTGGATTTTGCACGTTTTCTCGGTTCTTGTATCGTTTTTATACGTTTTAGTACCATTTTGTACGTTTTTGTATGGGTTTGTGCATTTTTGTATGTTCTGTACCTTTTCATCCGTTTTCATACATACAAAAACGTACAAAAATGTAAATACGGATAAAAACATATGAAAACCTAAGAAAAATGTATGAAACACAAGAAACCATATATAAATTAACGGATAAAAATGTATGAAAACGTAAATACGTATAAAAACATATGAAAACCTAAGAAAAATGTATAAAAATGGACGAAAATATATAAAACGAACGAAAACGTATACAAACTAACCAAATCAGATAAGTTTTATTATTTCCACCAAAAGAAATAAAATGGATAAAAGAATAAAGAATGAACATAACACCACTAGACATGCTTGGTCCACTGGTAGGGGTTCGTTTGTAAATCCAAAGACCCGAGTTCGAGCATTGCCTAAGGGCAATTTTAATTTTATAGCTACAAGGACGTCTAGTGTAAATTTTTTAGAGACACATGGACGATTTATGTAAATAAGTCTTGTTTAGTTTAAGTCTAGAGCCACAAGGACGACTTGTGTAAATTTTTAGAGTCACAGGAACCTTTTATGTAATTGACTCAAACATGGCTCATGTAATTCTTTAGAGCCACAGGGACGGTTTATGTAAATAACTCTTACTATGTTGATGCCACGTACGAATGATGCCTACAACAAGAAAATTAAGAAAGTATTTGCATATAATGGAAAAAATAAAATGGATACCTACAAAAGCAAAAGGTGTCAACTTGGATGCCTTTTTAGAAAATATATTACTTTTCTCTTTTCTACTTCAAATCCAAATCTAAATCCTAATCCAAATTCAAGTCAAAGTCAAAATTCAAATAGTATCAATCTTATCTTATTGTAAATTCATTTACTTACTTGGTTTTGGTTAATCACAATCTTGAGTTTTGTATGGGTATGGTTCGTCGATATTATAGATATAGCACAATTTTAATTAAGTATCCCGTCGGAGGTAATAATCACTTGAGGACAAATGATAATTAATCTTCTGGATTCGTATTCCACGACGAGATATGAATGGAAATTAACATTTATGTCTTTTGTTTGATGCTTGATTATCGAATATTTTTGGCTTGGTTTTATAGAAGATCTTAAAAACTATTTTAATTAATTAAAAGGAAACAATAATGATGATAAAAACAATCTGAAAATATGATAATAAAGGATATGCTTGTTAAGCGGGGTGAAAAGATCATTAACTGTGAATATCGTTTAAGAGTGTTGAATTAATACCGGCCAAAATAAAACTATTTTCTCACAATTTTGGTGAGGTGAAAAGATCATTAACTGTGAATATCGTTTAAGAGTGTTGAATTAATACCCGCAAAACACTCATCGCAACTTCGCATGCAACCACCTCGCATGTATGATATGGGTTGTGAATTTTAATTTGAGTTTTGTGTTGAAGAATACTAATGTTCTGTGTTTAATTTGGTGTTTTCCATATTTAAGATGTTTATTTGAAAAGAAACAAAAAAGAAATTTGAAGAACAAAGTTGAAGTTTCAGACGAGAAAGAAAAGTTTCAAAACATACTCATATGAATTTCAAGTACAAAATGGTTTAGGCTCCCCCCCCCCCCTTTGCTCTGGCGATTTGGGCGACCAATCCCTAAACCCTAATCGGTTTTTCCTAATCGACTCCCTACTAATTCATATAGCAATTCCATCCAATGCCTGATCATTCTTTGATCTTGTGTTGGTGTGCGTTGCTGTTTGATTTAGGGTTTTGTCCTTTTGGTTTAATCATTTTTGGTTCTTTTCTTAATCGCTAACTTAGGGTTTGGTGTGATCGCACCCTACTGCAATCACTACATCAATTATTCTGATCGTTTTTACTATCTATGGGTTAGTACCGTGATTTAATGTTATATAAACCCTAGTTTTTACTAGGGTTTTACTTGGTTTATTGAAGCAGGACGTAAGCTTTTGTTATTCTGGTTACATATTGGTGGTGGGTTTTCAGTTTTTTGATGTCTAATTTGGGAGAGACGACTATTCAAGGCAACGAGAGTAACATGAATGTTAATGGTGATGACTTGTCTGATCACGTGCAACGATTTAAGGGTATACAGGAGGGGAGTTGTTCTCGTAATGATGGACAAGTGGAGCCGATTCCACTTGGTTCGAGCACTAGTCATGATGCACCTAGTCATGACACGACTGAGGGCCATGACACTTTATTGAAAATCCGTGCTATTGAAAAACAAATATTTGAGGGAAAACTTGTTCTTATGGGTGACGATGGGCAACCATTAAAACCAAATGACACCGATGCTACTACTTCTACCGGCTAATCCATTTAAGCATCTTGTGCCGCAATACGTAATGAGCTAGAGGAGATGCTATCGCTATTGGTTATTATTCAACATACTCAAGATCAAGTGGTGCACATGGGTATTGGTATTGAGAAGGTTGGTGCTTTGAAACAACCTTGTACATCGATGTCGGTGCTACTTCTAATGAACCTAAGAAACACACGCCTAACTTTCAGAGGTTGGAGGGTAATAAGAAAGTCGATGGTGTGGATCTTCGTCCCGATGAAAGTGGTTGAAGAGGTGAACTCTAGGTTTGAGAATACCGTATGGGTATTTCCTTGGTCAACGACTTGCTTTTCTGTTGTTGATTATTTGTACGTAGTAATGCGGGCTAAGTTTGGTATACACAAAGGTAATGATGAATGCTAAGGGGTTTTTATTTTTTAAGTTCAATTCGAAGAAAGGTGTTGATGATGTTCTTGAGAACGGTCCTTGGTTGATTAGAAATGTACCTATTATCCTTAAACCATGGACATTGAAAACCAACTTACTTAAAGAGGATTTGACCAACATCCCGGTGTGGGTTAAATTCCATGATGTTCCTCTTGCTATGTTTTTCGATGATGGTTTTAGTCTCCTTGCCACATTGATAGGCACACCCAAAAGGTTAGACGCTTTCACTAGCCAAATGTGCAAGGACTCATGGGGCCGTAGTAGTTTTGCTAGATGCATGATTGAAGTGAAGTCGGATGAGGTGCTTAGGGACAAAATTTTACTGTTGAGATACCGTTACTTGATGGGTCGGGTTCGACTATTGAGAAGATAAGGGTTGAATATGAGTGGAAACCACCTCATTGTGATAAATGTAAGATTTTTGGTCATACTCCTATTGCATGTCCTAAAGTTGTTGAACCTCCCGGCCAAATTTCTGCTGTTAATGATGGTTTCAAGATGGTTAATAACAAGAAGAAGGGTAAGCAAGGTGGGTCTACTATTCCGGGTCAAGGAGGGTTTACTAAACCCTGTGGTAAGCGCTTCAATATCAACCCAAAAGACTCCTCCGAACCTAACAAAGTGGAAGTCACGAAGAATAATGCTTCTGATGTGGCTAGTTCGAGTGGACCTAAGATCTCTACATCTAACCGATGCTCTTCTACGGATGCGTCGATATTCCTTCTAATGACACCAACAAGGATGGATTCGGTCATACAATGGAAGTTAATGATGATAAGTCTCCTAAGACAGGTACTATATCACAAGAACCCCTTGTGAGTGATTTGAATGAGATGGAGTCGGGTGTGGCTCCTCAAACTAGTGATTCTTGTATTCCACCTGCCTCTTCTACTAAAAGAGTTAACCCTTTTTCTAAAGTAGGAGATATCGGTGTCTGATTCAAGATGAGGTGGTTGCTAACCCATTTGATGAGTCTGTTAATCTATTCGGTGGTGGCCAAGAGTTTGAAGATGAGTATGATGACTATGACCTCGATGACTAGCGAGCGTGTTTCGATCTTCCGGGAATTTGGATGCTTTTAATGCCATGTACGGCACCAAGCTTCAAGGACCTAGGAAGTAATTTGTTCGTTATGTCCTTTGTTATCTTTTGAGTAGTGGTTTGTTTTCTTATTTAGAAAATAGGTAGTATCTTGTTATGTAAGCTTTATGCCTATGTAACGGGCTGAGATATTGGATTTCACCCATATCCATTGTTCTTAAATGATTTTTTGGTTAATATATTTACCAGGGTGCAGGATTACTCCCCTTTACCCAAAAAAAAGTACAAAATGGTTTTAAGATCTGATAGATCTTTTAATTGTTTTTATAAAAGTTTAACTAATTCAAATGTGTGTTATCGTACAAAACTTGGTTTGAAGAATCAGCCAAAAGATTCAATATGGTCACAACTTAGTCAGCTCGGTGCTAATTCGTACAAAACTTGGTTTGAAGAATTTTAACAATTGTGTTAATGCTACGAAACATACTTTGTGGTTCTATAAACAATACTATGGTCCTATAAACATGTCATACATACAATTTCAAAACTTGTACATAAAAATTCCAAAACATATCATACATTAACACCTAACAACAAACAAAAACCTTTACACTTAGGCTATGTTTGACAAAACTAGCGTGCAAGTAATAGTCCGTTTTATAAAAGTGTAAAACAACGTAAAACCTCAACGCGTCTTTTATTAGCATTTTAAATAGAAGCGCTTAAACAAAATCCAAAAAATGAAAGCTTCTAGTTGTCAAATAATAAGCATTATATTCTAGACAGTAAGGCTATGTTTGGTAAAATAATGTAAAACCAAAACGTGTTTTATCTCATACGCCCATATTCTCCGCCTTATTTTCAGACTTGTGAACTTATTATGACTTAAAGATGGAACATAAGTTCATAAGCTAGAAAAAAGCCGGATAAAGATGAGCTTATGAGATATAAGCCGAACAAAATAAGATCATAAGCCCAAAAAAAAAGATTAAACAATGACCCCTAAGTTCAAAGTTTTCACAAAGTAACCTCCATTAATATAGTTGCTAAATGATGTGAAATGAGAGTGAAACAAACAAAAATTAGAGAGTGGTGGTTTTGGTGAATGGTGGATATTAGAGTTGAGTGTGTTTGGATGGGAATGCCAGCGTGACAACTACTATATTTTGTTTTGTAAAAGTTCATTGTTTTTCTTTTTTTCTATCTTTGACACATTAATTTGTTGTAAAAATGTACATAGCTGCTCTAAAAGTTGATCAACTAGACTTAAAAGGTGTTTATTTTTCTCTTATTTTAATTACAAATAATGTAAAAAATAACTTTTATTGAAAGTAAAAAATTAATGATTTTCAAAGGGTGGGAGGATTGGATGGCATAGATTAATCAGAGTCAAGTGTGTTTGGATGGGATTGCCGGCGTGATAAATATAAAAGGAAATAAATAAATTAGTTGTTTGTAAGTTCAATGTTTTTCTTATGAAAAATGATTCTTATGGCTAAGTAGTAAGCTTACTAATGTGCTTAATGATTTGATTGGTGAATTTGAAAAAATAATTGGTGAAAATTTAAAGAGAGAAGATTTACAATACATGTGTCTAATATTAAGTGGATTACGCATGTAATTAGGATTGCATTTTAGGCCTAAATAATTTGTTGCAAAAATGAACATAGTTGCTCGCCGCGTGAGTTGTGGGTTCTTTCGCGGGTCTCTCCTAGTGGTTTTGGTCCCGAGGTGTGCCCGTTTGGATGGTTTAACTCGTGGGTCGGATTTCAAGTGTGGTGCTATTCTAAAGTAAATAAATAATTAAATAATTAGAATTAAATTTTTTTTGATCAACTACATTTAGAAGGTTTTTACTTTTTTCTTATTCTCTCTTAATTGAGATAAATGTGAGCCCAAAACACATATATATTTTTTCTTAATTGAGAGACTCACAAATGTCTCTCTCTTCCAATTAAGAGGCTAATTTAGACACTTAAGGCTAAACCACTTAATTTAATAAACAACTCCTTACTCCACTACTAAATATTGGGAATAAGGGCATCCATTATAAGAGGTTCATGAAAAGGTTTATAGAATTTAAAGAGGTTTTATAAAGTAAGTCACTATAGTGAGATGAGATTTATGATGACATGAAATAAAATAGGTATAAGTTTATAGACCTTTTCATTGCAACTAAAATACATGTAACTAATTTAAACCGTATCAATTTATAAAGTTTTAACAAGCTTAAGCATGGTGATAATAGGTTTATAAAATGAGAAATTTAAGAGTACATGACATTGAAATTATATAAACCTTATCAAAAGGTTTACCATTGGAGATGCTCTAAGTGGTGGCATGACTTAGCTCTTAACTGGAATGAACAAATTTGTAGTCGCGGGCACAGTTTAGGTTTTATTACTAGAGTAATAGCAATCCTGACATCTTAGTGTAAATTTATTTACTTAGTCCGTTCAAGTTAATCACAAACTTTAGTTTTGTATGGGTACAATAATTGGTTCTCTTTGAGTATAAAGTCTATTTATTTATTTATTTTTTGCGGATTTGCTTAATGTTGGGTTAATCCGGATCATGTATTAGTATTGTTGGCTTATGATCTATTTGATTATCGCACATTTGATACAATATACATGTAGTATAACGAATTGTTTGCCTTACGGTGGGTGTTTATAGTATAGTACTACATCTTTGCATTCTTCTTATATAAGATTGCAAGTGTCATTTGATCAAACAATAAAAGCGTTATATGTAATATTGAAAAAAACCATAGATATATCCTTATGATATAATGGGCTAGAACAAATAGTTACCCCGATCCATCATCACTCCAAACAAAAAATTTGTTCAAGTCCAAAAGTGAACTTGATTGTATTTGTTTGGTTAAGATACTTGGTAAATTATATGATGATTAAATTTAAGTATAAGTTATATTTTGTGTAAATATGTTCTTACTATTTGTATTTATTTTTGGATTATGTTTAGGTGCGCTTTGGTATTTGGGGTTAGGATTGATTTAGAAAACCAAAGTAGAAAAAATTGTTTGTTTGTAGCTTTAGCTTTGGAAGTTAGGAATTAATCTTTAAAAATAACGTTGTTAGAAAAAGATTATTCATAGGGATAAGATTAAAATGTGAGCCACATTAATTGTTGTCTCTAAGGGTGTGTTTGGTTTGTTGACGGGTTTAAGATTTGGATTCGGATTTGGATTTAGATTTGGTTTATATTTGATGTGAGATTTGATGTGAGAGAGAGAAAATATAAAATTGATACAATTTTATTTATAACAAAAGTTTATTTGAATATTAAAAGTATAAATGGACCCACTCAAATACTTAAAAAATAGAAAAAGGACAAAAGCAAATAGAAAAAAGACAAAAAAAAGTCAAGTATTCAATCGAAAATGAAAAAAAAATTAGAGTATTCAACTGAAACCATGGATATATGTAAGGAATGGTGTGGCCCACATAAAAAGGTATCAAATACTGTTTTGAATCACATAGATGAAAACCAAACGATTAGTAACTGTCAAATCAAATACAAACCGATTTTAATACCCCATGACAAACAGCCCATAACTCTTTCTTACCTTAATATTTCTTACTCTAAAAAAATAACTAATTTTAATAAATTATATTATTTTACGCTAATTTAATATACTTTATATTTATATTATAATATATTTTCTCTCTCCAAATTTAAATCCTAATCCAAAAATAAATCCAAATCCTAATCCTAAACCCACCTACATACCAAACGAACACTTAGCTTTGGTCCATGGATTTTAGGGCTCAAAAAATTTATTTACCTCTCTTTGTGTTATTTATTTTTTTGTTCTACACTTAACTTCATATAATTAATTTAAATTTCAGCCACTAAAGTTTTTATTAATTACCTCATTTTTTTTAAGTTATTGTTTTCACAAAATTTACACCTATATTTTTTATGTTTTTTTCCCCACCAAATTTATCAAAGTTTGACCAATTTCTTTTTTAATTTTGACTTTTAAGTGACCAATAAGAATTCTCAATTTTGCTACGTGTTAAAATAGAGCAACCTGATTGACCCCAATTTTTTTTTCTTAATAAGATTGTTTTAGCCAAAAAATTCAGAAATGATGTAATTTTTTATTATATAAAGATAACACAAACCACAACACGTCACAAACCTACAACATATAATTTCGCAGAGGGGTTAACTGATATGGATAAAAGCACTCCATAGTTCTCTTTACTAACACATAACAGGACATTGATTCTCAAAGGGTGGGACTGCATTGGACGGTGGAGATTAATTGTAGTCAAGTTTTTTTGTTTGGAAAAGTTGTTTGTGTGATGGGGATTGCCAACGTGGCACCCTCATTGTTTGTTGAGACATTAATTTGTTGCAAAAGTGAACATAGCCACTTAAAGGATGAGGATCCTCTAATTTTGACAAAAACATGATTGGTTATGTTTAATGAATTTACACCATTAGATCTAATAAATGGTTGTGATTAAATGCACAATTCTCTCTCCTATTTCTCTTTTATTAATCACTCTTTTTTATTATTAAGTTATCTCTCATTTATATCTTTTACGCATTGTCTATAAGATTATTTGTGGGTCCTTTTTCTTTGTTTTTTTTTCCCTTCAAATTTTTTCCATATTCTCTCCATTTTCTATCCCTATCAATTAGTGTTTTTTCAATGAACAAAAAACAAAACAAGTATAAAGTAAAAGAGCCATAATGAGAAAAAAAAAATGAATAGAACCCAAAAAGACATCAACATGCCACTAAGAGCATTAGGTATCATTGAGCCATAGTTCCGCGGACGTTCTCCAAAACCGCTACACATCAAAGAAAACACTTAACGACATCAGAAACCTTTTGGCACCACATTTTTTGCTGTTACTGTTGGCACCAGAAAATGTGGTGCCGTTCTCCATTTTTTTTTTCATTTACATAAAATAAAACATACACAATATTAACTAAAATAAAGTTCATTAATTTAAAAATGAACACACATTCCATTAATTAAAAAACAAAAAAAAAGGTACATAAAAATAAAAAATAGTATGTAAACAGGAAATAAAAATTATAAACTAGTGATTAAGGTTCCATAAATGCTCCACAAGGTCTTCTCGAAGATCGTCATGCAATTTTTGATCCTTGTGTCTGGTATGTTTGGACTTGGATCAACGAACAAATATTTAAAATTCACTTGAAATTCTTCGTCTTCCAATATCATGTTGTGTAACATTATACAACAATACATGATTCTTTTCAAGTCGTTGATTTCGAAAGCACGTGCGGGTTGTCGTATAATTCCTCAACGACCTTGTAGGACTCCGAAAGCTTGTTCAATATCTTTTCTAGAACTTTCTTGAACTCTTTTAAATTTAAATTATTTTTTCAAACGTTGCAACACTAAACATTTTGACAAATACGGGCCATGTTGGATAAATGCCGTCGGCTAAATAGTAACCTTTCATGTATGTATGTCCGTTTACTACAAATGGACATTCCGAAGATTTACCGACAAGTTCATCATCAAATAACGGGGAGCCATATAACACATTAAGATCATTATGTGCCCCAAAATATGCATGCCAAAACCCATAATTTTTATCCGCACATAAGAGTTGGGTATTTATGATCACGTCTTTTGAATTGAGCATGTAAGGCCTTTGGACAATTTTTCCAATCCCAATTCATACAATCAATACTCCCAGCATTCGGAGTCCATGTTCTTTCGCGTGCAATGCATATATTTTTTCAACTTCCGTTGAAGTGGGATTTCTTAAATACCCCCTTCAAGTATAAATATGTATTTAGTAAATTTCTCAAAACGTTGTCGTGAACAACATTCACCGATTTGCAAGTATTCATCAAAAGCATCAGGCGCAGTGTCGTACGCCAATTGGTGGATGAAGAATGTGCACTTCAAAACAGGACCAATACTTAAACGACCGGTAGCATTGTAACGTTGTCTAAAAAAATTAAAGTACTCGGGAATAGGTCGGACATCATAGCTAAAGATATCGTTGACTATTTTATCAAAAAGTGTAGGACTCATACGATACCTTTGCCTAAACTTCTCTTCCGTATACTTAGGTGGAGTGTCACCTTCACCAAAATAGTCGTCGATTAAACGTTGTTCCACTTCTTCCCTACACGGTATGTATTGCCTCATCCTCAATACCCGATCCCGATCCAATCGCTTCTTGATCACACAAACCTAGAAGTTGTTCATACGCCTGTATAACCTCGATATATCGATCCGGTCGTTTTGAAAACAACACATAATTCGTCAGGTGGAGAAGTTGTTGGGATTGTTTGGATCCATAGTTGAAAGAAAATCAAGTATTATTGAAGTAGAGATTAAATTAGAAGAGATTGTGATAATTGATGGAATAAAGGAGGAATTTATAGAATTTTTTGGGGTAAAACTTTTATAAATTTGTGCACTGCTATATAGCCATAACACATTAAAAATAAACACAAACTAGCCCGTTGATTTAAAAAAAGAAAAAGAAAGAATGGCGTGGTCGGCAAACACAGCTTCCATGGCAGTCTCAGAGTGGTGCGTCATTCTTCATTTTGGGCTGGTGGGTTGGCGCCATGAATGGCACCACGATACCCCAGGCTCTAAGGTCGGATGGCAAGGAGGTGAGTCACTCACCTCTACACTTCAGTGCCACATCAACTTTCTCTCTCCTCTCACTTCCCCTAACCCCGCTCACCTTTTTGTGGGCAAGGATACTACATATTCACCTTTCATTAAACTACCCAATTTATACAAATATACACCACTAAATACACACACACACTCACACAGAAAATAAAAAATAATAAAACATGAGGGATACTTAAGGTGAGCTGTTCATCTTATTTGGTCTTGGGAACCTCCGTTCGCGCATGAGTGGACTAGGTTGGCAAGGTGAAGCTGCGTGAGTTGGTTGCAAGGTGAGAGGCTCAACTGCCCTTTGCCGACCAACCTAAATAAAACTTAGAGTTAATTGCATTTTTGGTCCCCTGGTATGGCCCAAATAAGTTTGTAAGTGCGTGATTTCCTCTTTTGAAGTTTGGATTACAATTTTTGTCCTTAGATAAAGTAAAATGACTAAAATACCCTTTGTCTTATTCAGAGAAGACAAGGGTAATTTGGTCATTTCACACCGTTTAAGGACCAAAAATGCAATCCAAACTTCCAAATAAGGACTATCATTGCACTTTTAAAGTTTTATGGACAAAAACTGCAATTTGACCATACCACATGAACAAAAAATGCAATTAACTCTAAAACGTAAATATCTCAAAAGATCAAAACTTACAAGTTACAACAACCAAAAAGTTTAAGAGGGCTGGTTGAGAATTTGAAATGCCTAATTTTAAATTGTAGAAAATTTAAATTCTTGAAAATTTAAAATTTCGGAATTTAAAATACCTTCGCATGTTTGGTTGACAGAAATTTATAATAGTTTATATTCTTTTTAATATAAATTTCATAGATATTATATTTAAAAGTTTTTAAAAAAATTATAAAAAAGTTTTTAAAATTTTTATAAATTTTTTTTATAAAAAAGTTATTAAAAAGTTTATAAAAAATTTACAAAAAAAGTTTATAAAAAATTTATTAAAAAAAAGTTTATAAATAAAACTTATAAAAAATTTATAAAAAAAGTTTATAAAAAATTATAAAAAAAAAGTTTATAAAAATTTTTATAAAAAAAGTTTATAAAAAATTTATTAAAAAAAGTTTATAAAAAAGGTTTCATAAATATTCTATTTAAAATTTAAAAAAAAAAACAATAAGAAAAAAAGTTTATAAAAAAAATTTCCAAGTTAATTAAATTTTTTTCACTTTTTGGAGACATTATAATTCTTTCCATTTTGGCAATTTGTGAAATTGTAAATACTTCATTTGAGTTACCAAACAAAATATTTGAAGGAAATTAAAATGCAAATGACCCCAATATTCCCCAACCAAACGCCCCCATGTGTCACTGACAGTCGTAAAAAAATAAATAAAAAAATGCAAATCAATTCACTATGTACTCTTCACTTTCCGCCTTTAAACGTAACTCACCAACAACTTACGCCACCATCACCAATGGCAGCCGCAACCACCCGCAAAACACGCCCGTCACAATCAATGGACAAATCACCGACGCCGGTCACCGGTTCCCCTCCGTTGGCCGGAATCTTAGATCCGGTTGAGAGCTCGAGTCGCTCTCCTGATAATCAAAATGGGTTCTGTAAATCAATTAGTTGACTATTTAACTCATTATTATTTTAATTTAATTTATAATTAATTTTATTATAGCCGTCTTTGAGAAAAAGTGAAACTAAATGGTTATAGGTAGTAGTTAAGGCTTAAGATAGATGCGCTGAGGACGGCATGTTATTGATCTATAATATTATTAAGAGTTTTACTTAGAGGTGGATACTAGTCTGTTAATACGGAATTTGGTTTCGAGATGAGTGCTATATGCTTCGTCAGGTGCTTTGTGAAAAGTTACATAATGTAGATGAATTTGTTGAGTTTATGATGTATAAAATACAATAAAACATAAAGACATCAAGAGTACACAGCGGAAGACTTAAGATCCTAACAAATAAATTAATTAACTGAAAGTATGCGTAACGTACCTCTTGCGAATGTCAAATCCCTCGAGCAAAGCAAAACAACCCTCGAGCAAAGCAAAACAAAGAAGTACTTATTGGTGTAAGAATAATGTCTTACAACCACGTTCTTGTACACACTAATTAACCAAACGAATCAAGCGATTGCTAGATCTAACACAAGTCCTCGTTTAAGAAAAACGAAACCAAACTCCCTTACAAGTGGGGTGTTCGGCCGAATATTGGACTAGAGAGAGGAGAGGAGAGATCTAGGGTTAATTCAATGCACAAGTGTATGAAACCCTAGAACCTAACCCTCCTTATATACTAGTAGGTAAACTTAGGAACAAGTTAGGAATTAGGCCTGGAGAGGCCCTATGGCCGGCCATGTACACAAGCCCAAAGCCAAACCCATAAATTTTCAAGTTTTCCATTTCTAGTCCTTCTCTTTTCCATTTAACGGTAGTTAGTCATTTTTCCGTTAAATACTTAACGATCGTTAACCGGACTTAATGTGTAATAATTAATCGTAAACATAAGCATTAATTATTAACTTTAATTCTCATTCGCTAATGTGTGCAATCCCGTGGTCACGAGTTCGAATCCGAACATTCACATATTTGTAAATATATACATTTCCAACAGCTCCCACTTGATATGTTTACAAAACGTGAAATGACATTGGTTAGCGTCTAGCAACACGCCAATGCCCCCGGTACAACTCGTGTATGGTTTTCTGGAGAAAAACCAAGTTTGATGATTCATCATCATATCCATCCTTTTATTTCTAATACCATGTTAATAAGAATATAGATCTTACTCATTTCTTAATTAACTATTCTGTTTCTGGCTTTATATGATTGAGTAAGATTACCAATTCTTCTCAACGAAGACCTTGGGTATGACCATACAAACATCTTAACAATCCTACGAGGGGCCCAATAGTATTATACTTCAAAATAAATTTGAAGGAAACAAATCCCATTTTGACTACAAGCGGATTCATAAATTTCGCAACACTTCGAAAACAACCCTTATAACTACTACACGCACGATAGCGTTAGATTGCTTCACAAAAATGCACCACATCCATGACATATCTCTTGTATCTCAAGTCAGAGGATAAATATCCATGATATACTTAATGACAAAGATCCATAAAGTATCATCATGCGGGTGGGATAAGTCCTATACTCAATTCATTGAATATCATCTGAATTAGTCATGCTACGCATCAATATACTTTCAAGTATATTCTAACTAATACTCAGATTTGTCTTAATTCAATATCATTCCCATGTTATTGATTGACAACGGACTATTTAGAATAACTTAAGTTATTCAAGGATTTAAACATGCAAATACAGGACACAATATTATAAATGAAATTAAACGTATACCGTACTTTAATTCATTATAAATAATAATTGTTTAACATCCTTTATCCAAATACTAAATAGATCAATGCATGATAATTCTCAGTTAATGAATTTTGCCACAAGTCATGCAACTCATACTTGTTGACAAGGCATAATTTCAACGAACTTTGATCTACAAGAATTTTGAGAATACTTATTTCAAAAATTCAATTATTGAATTTCTTGTATGTGTTTACACATATCTTGATATTGTCATATCATTCCATAAGGTGCGTGATAACCTGAACCACCTTTATATGACAATCATCTTTCAAAACTTTTAAAATTTTAAAGTATTCTTCATTTTTTAATGTATAATGCAACTATGCTCTTAGATGAGCATAACTAGTCAACATGGTCATCATTAAGGATACCGTGACTAGAATTGAGTGTCATCTCAATTATACTAGCATCATTGTGTACAACAATATGCTCTTTAAATATCCTTAAACTTTTGAACAGTTATAGTGTAATGTTGGTGCCTACCAAAACTCAAGTTTGTTGGCAATGACAATTATGAAACAATTGTCATATAATCATCCATAGAATCTAGGAGCATCTCCGGATTGTGGAATGTGATTCTAAATCCAAACATATTCCTTTAAAATATTTATTACACTAACAACTTTCAATGTTGTCAAATCATCTTGTAATCAAGCATGACACAACAACTTTATACACAACATGATGTTCATGATGAAGCTTCAAGTTAAACTTTAAGATCTCATCTATCTTGTCAAAGATATGTATTCATCATGTTCTATTAGACTCATTTATTTACCGCATATGTTTATAATAATAAACATATTTTTCAAGGTTATATATCTTATTTCCAAATCTTACAAACGAAGTTTCATTCCCAATTAAAACTTAATTTAGGTGGAATGTAGTTGCCCATACAACATATAAGATTTAAGAAAATAATACTCCCACTAGCTTTCAGGAATACTTATGAGCTATCTTATTTTAATTTATTAAATCAAACATTGATTTAATATTAAACATAAGAATCATCTCATAGATGCATGCATATATCCATTCATGGATTCTTGCAGTTTGTACATATTCAAAGATTATTTGAATTGATAAAACTACTTTGTATTACTTATCGTCCTCGCAAAAGTAATTCCACAACAAAGAGTTTTGATATTCATTGTCAAAATTTCATATCAATGAAACTAAGTATGACAATTATAATCTTTATACTTTTATTTAATGTATCTAGAAAGAATATTCAATCATAGTTAATTGCTTAAATATGATTTATATATTATCATTAGACATGCATTAAATATGTGTACAATATTGTCCATATGATTTCTACACAAAGATTTAAACCACTAGGGTTTCCATCCTTTGAAGAAACTCATATTCATTATTAAGATAAACCAAGTATCTAAAGTTGATTATCTTTATGGACATCATCTCAACATTCATAGTATGATTGATTTACGCATAATTCCAACATCCACGATCTGAGCGATCTATGAATGACAATTCCATCATAAGCCTCATCATGATATTTGCTAGTGCATTTTTAGAAGATTATGTATTTTGTAATTCAATCTTTCAAGATCTAACCAAAACTCCCACTTGCCTTTAACAATTTAAAGCTTACCTTTAAATGGTTTAGTAAGTAGAGCAACAATACATTGTTCTCTTTTGGGATATTACAAAAATCATTGCCAGTTCCTGACATTAGTTTGTTACAACCCACTTTACAAGTAGTTTAACAAATTCAGAACTTCATTATAAGACTTAATGTGATTCATCACATTCCATAAACAAATGGTGTCTTATTAATCTTCTAGGTTGGAGTCTTATTGAGTATATTCAATCTATACTCAATCTACTAACCTTGATAACTTTTGGAAGAAACTATAGTTATCTTGAATCAAACATGCCAATAGATTTTGATTCTTCTAACTGAACATACCATAAAACTATGGTATTTCATTAGAATTAATATTGTAAGATAATCTAACAATATTTAAGATAACCATTTACTCTTTGGCTTATCCTATTTACCAACAAAGTAAAACTTAATGGTACAATAGAATTACCAAGTCAATTGCATGCATTATAACACAAGTATTCTTGACCAAGTCAAAAGACATACCAGTTATAATCCCCTATAACGTTATTAGTCATTGATCAACTCATTGACTTCATGCATATGTCTTAAAACATAGCAAGTTAACGTCTTACTTTATATTGTAAGTCTTGTATTAACAGACTTCATGTTTGTGACTTTACAAAATCATAAACATTTATAATTAAAGTAATTATGAAACCACCTCGGTTTCAATTAATATTTCAAGTTAATATTTACTACATATATTTAAGTCATTCAACGAATACTCAAATTCAAAGTAGTATCATATTACTTCATTAAATTATGTCATTCCATGAAATGTTCAATGTAAGAAACTGCAGAATCATCCATGCTCGTTCTCACGACACGCGGATATTTTACCTTGGGCTACAATCTAGTTCACGTTCTCACGTAACATAAATTGTAACTACAAGTGTTTCTTAAATATTGAAAGACATAAATATTTAAAATAAAGTAGTCTTTGTTATCATCTTGACACATGTTCTAAATAGGGCAATCATACATATTTAAATGTATAATTCCTATTAGAACGTTACTCTCTTACCTTGCGATCAAGAGAATCCATTTAAATCATATTTATATGTGTTGTACCTTGCACACAAAAAGATTTCTCCCACTTGTGCATGGAACAACATCATGTAGCAGATAAACAACACGATACACGTTCGTTTATTCGATTAATATGATTTGTGTCATAGATATAACAAATAGATGTAGAACTATATTGTTTAGTAAGGAAACGCACATGACTTTCCTTAAAAACATAAGTGTCTACAATTGGAAAGTAATTATCTTTGAAGATAACTGGTTACTACACAGAAATAAGGCTTGTAGCTTCCACTGAATTAGAAATCATTAAAACAACTTCTTATTCAGTAATGCAACACAAATGCTCCCATTGAATCTGACAACATTGTAAGTGTTGCATAACCAGTGAAAACAACTTGCTTGTTTTTACTTTCCTACACCTTTGAAGAACCATACGTAATCATTACTAAGGTACTAAAGGTGTATTCTACTCTTTGAATGATGGGTTATCCATCAATGTTATTAACTTGAAAAATTGGGTATGCAATTTCTTCCTACAGGTCTACCTTCCCCATACCGTATGTAGCACCTTTAAAAGTTAAAGTAAACCAACTAGATAAATTAAGCTAGTTTTCCTTTTACCATTTTTCGCGGTAATTTGTCTAGCTTCTAATTTTGTAACTCATATACATGTTTTCCAGTTAACCAACATTCATGTTGTTACAAAGGATTCATTCACCAAATGAGGGTAATGAAATCTTTATGGAAAATCAGATGTGCAATTCATTGCTATGAGTTACATTAGAATTTAGACAATTCAAATGTTCCTATTATACCTTTCTCATTCATGAAAAGGAATAGGATTGAGTCTCATGCTTCTCCCATGGAAAAGAGACTTCATTTGTCTTTTCGGTAAATTATTCTCGATCAAACATTTGTTTGAAAGCAGAATGGAGCAATTTACTGATCAAAGACTAAACTTTGCTTACGGTTAAATGTTGCAATTATACATTCAAAAGAATTACAAAATTCAATTTTAGTATTTTCGATAATTAACCTTTTCAAGATAATTTATTACCCATGGTTCATATAAGCATATAACCATTTAATTTTCACTGAAAAACTAGGATCCAAATTGTCATAATCTCATCACATCAGTTGATCTGCTAGTAATGAAACTTATACAAAGTGGTAGAGCTTTTGCTCAATTGCCAATTTCAATTGCAATTCCTAGATTTAAGGGATTTACATATAGCCAATTTCAATTGCCATGTAAACATGTTTTATCCCATCTTATGCCTTGAGTTGCCAGCTCTAACTACAAAACTCAATTAAGTTGTCCAACTTAAGAAACTGCAAAATCGTCCATGCCCGTTCTCACGACACGTGGACATTTTACCCTTTGATTACGATCTAAGTCACGATCTCACGCAAATAAAAGGTAATCTTAGGTGTTTCCGTTTCGTTGGTTGGCATATAACTTAAATTAAAGGGTAATAATTTTGATGTTAAATCAAATATGTACAAAGATGTCATGTAATTTTGATGTTAAATCAAATATGTACAAAGATGTCATGCATTCATCTTCGTAACATAGGTTTTATTAAAACATTTATATCTTGTTTTAATGTTTAAGTTTTTCATCATCAAACTTTAATTGAGGTATTGGTTTCACCAATCAAGGAATTTAGTGTTAATTATCATCCATTATACCGTACTTTTGCATAAGTGTAAACACTTAGTGTTTCGGATAATTACCACCTAAGTGGCACATGGAATCAACACTATTTCGCCCTAAGACGAGCTTGCACATTTAATGACTTACTAAGTAGCTCCATTCGAACTTTACAGGGGGCAGGAATGTGCACGCTAAAGCACAACCTTAGACATCCTTCCTTTGCAGATGCGTGCGCACTTCTTTAAACCCCTTTATTAGTTCATTCTCATGGGTGAGCCGTTCAGACCATTTGTACCAAAGTCATCAATCAATTAAACGATTATGATTACTATTCTTAAAAATACATGTTTCACCATTGTTTAGGTCAGTTTATTTTTCTTGTAAAAATACCCTTGTTACAAAACACAAACAAGCAAGTATTTATAAAAATAAACAAATAAACAATGAATGTGATGAATGTCTAAATACTCATCATTTTTGTACCATTATCTAGACAAGCAAAACATCCGAAAACACCGAAATGCATCAAAATGATAAAAATATCACAAATAAGTGTTTTATGTGTTTTAAATGCAAAAATACCAAAATCAGATGAAAAACGTATTAAGTTTGCATAATTGGCAGTTTTAGTCCCTCAAATTTCAAAAGTTGTCAAATTTAGTCCCTGGTAAATCAAAATTAAGCAAAAATATCATTTAAGGTCCATGGGATTCAAAATTTGTCAAAACAAACCCTTTAAAGTTTAAAAATCACAATTTACAACTTTGGTCCCTCAACTTTACAAAAGTGTCAAAATCAGTCCCTGGGTGTTTAAAAATGAAAATTATTCAAACTACACCCTTGTACTATTCAAATGTGGCATATTTGATCCTTATATGATAAGTTTTAAGAAAATTACAAGTTTGGTCCCTAGAGTTATAAATGTGGCAGTTTTGGTCCTTGGAATTAAAAAAATGGGATTTTATCAAATATGGTCCTTGTACTATTAAAGAATGGCAAGATAGGTCCTTGTGATAACTTTGGATTGTTGACAGGATCAGCCCCTTGAAAATTCAGAATATTACACAAATGGTCCTTGGGCTTATATTACTACAAACCAAACGGATCCCTTTTATTAATAAACCACCCAAATCCAATCCATATCTTGGCCCAACTCCAATCCCAGCCCAAATCCTTTAAATATTAAAACTGGTTTAAAAATAAAAACCCGCCAGCCACTGTTCATCCCCTTCAACCCACACCTGTTACCACTCCATGGCTTCCACCTCGCCGGTTTTCTCAATATCTTATCTCCCAACCCTGCCTACCTCTCACCCTCAACCTTTCCACCTCACAATCCAACCCATACCCTCAATTAATGCAAAAACCTGCTATCAAGACTTTTGGCGCCAATTTGCATTTCAAAGGCCAGGATCACTTTGACTGATCCAATGGCCATGGCTCAAAGTGGGAAAGATTCAGAGGAACCCAAGGAACTCCAAAAATATCTATAAAGACAGAAAGAAGCAGTGTGGAAGAAGTAGTAGAGTAGTTTAGTTTTTTACATTTCGTATGTAGTGTAACTTAAATTTCAGTGTATGTTTAATCTTTTAAGCTTTGAATTAAGTTATTTCAGTGTGTTATAAACCTTTTTCAGTTATCAATTTCATGTTCTAAGTATAAATTCAGTTTATGCTATATTTAAGCTTAAATTTTCATATCAGCTTATTGTTGTAATTAGTGTTGTTAATGAACTCATAAGCTCATATAATTTCATTATATAGCTTCTGATAGCTTTTAGTAACTCTAAAACTTTATTTAGTATCAAAAACAGAAAGATCACAAAAATACTCAAAATAGCTTGAAAATTAAAATTCAGTGGAGAAGATGAAAGATGCATATGAGCAGGGTTGCTCATGGATTGCTTGGGTTAAAAGCTTAGTGGTAAGCCCATAGGAGTAGTTCTCAGTTCTCAGTTCTCAGTTTTGAGCATAAAATCAATTTGTAAGCTATTTCTTTGAAATTTACATTTCTTAGTAAATGTGTTTAAATATTGTTAATTATAGTTCAATCCTGTCTTATTATAGATAATTTAAGATAATCAATAGATACCTTAGTTTAAAAACTTGTTTTAATGTCAAAGCTTCAAAACAAATCCTATTAAGTTTAGATTTGTTGTATTAATTGTATTAGAGGTTGATTGTGGTGTTATGCTTGTCTGATATCTGTCACAATACAACATAGTAGCTTCAGTAAACCATAAAACACAATCCTTGTTTAACAAAAGTCAATCGATTTAAATATGTCCTAGGTTCATCTCTCAAGTTAGGATTTTAGAAGTCACAAGCTAGATTTAGGCTTAGAATTTAGTAATTTAGCTTGTTATAACTTTGTTTTAGCTAGAAATATCATAATCAGTTAACAAATTAAGCTCAAGTTTCATTTTAGTCAAGGTTTCATTTCAGACTTTAAAAGTCAAAAGTTGAAAAACCAGTTTTGCAAAACTTTGTGAATCCCTCATGTACTCATTCTGGGTTCAAATTCAATGAGACTTTGGGATTTCCAAGTTCGTTGGTCTAGTTTAATAAACTCGCTTTTGTTTTCCTTTTATCAAGCTCCTATAAGCTATTAATCAGCTTCCAATAAGCCCTCAAGTGCCCTGTGCACACACTCAGCATTCACTGAGTGTGCACAGGCAACTTTCAGCCTTTGCATAAGCTTCATTAAAGCTTGTTTAGGACTGATTTTTGGTCCAAGTGTAGTAAGCTAGGTAATCTTGAGAACCCAATATCTGTTTTCCCCCTTAGCTTATTAGGATTGCTTATGCATGTGCTTAAAGTAGCCCCCTTGATAACTGTTTTGCTTAATTAATCCCATAAGCTCTAATCTAGTTTAAGCTTATTTAGTAATCTAGAGTACTGTTAATTAGTTAAGTTAAACTTATTTTAGCATAATTCAGCTTATTTGATCATTTGGCTTATTCTTGTAGCTTATAGCTTTATTTAGGTGCTTATTACTTAAGCAGGTTCACTTCAGTTTCATTTTCTCACACACTAGTATATGTTTTTATATTTTTCATAGATTAAGAATTATATTTTAGTATTTTCCTGAATTTTTCATAATTTTCTGCCACTGTTTGCTATTTTTCTTATTTTAAATTAGTTTTTAATCCTTTTTAAATAGCTTTTAATACAAATAAATCAGCTTCATAAAAATAATTTTTATTTTTTCCTAGATTAAGAATAATATTTTAGATTTTCCTATAAAGTTTCATTATTTTTACTGTTCATTTGTTATTTTTCTTAATTTTAATTAGTTTTAAATAGTATTAAATTAATAATAAATACATAAAAAGTGTAAAAAATATATTTTCATTTTTAAAATAAGTTTTATCATATTTTAGATTTTTATAAGTCATAATTTTATTTTTCTAGCTTTATTTCATATTTTATCATATTTTAGGTTATTATATAATAGTTAAAAATAGTTTTTATTTAATAATAATTAAATAAATAGTTTTAAAAATAAAAGTTTTTCTAATAATTTTCTTTTATTATTAGGATTGTAAAAATATCATTTTCATATTTGTAGGCCTTTTATTTCTTAAAACTCACGCTTTTATTCGTACGTTTACGTAATTTTATTTAAACGCACGTTTTAGGTTTTAAACGTTCATCGACTTTAAAAATAGTGATAGCGTTTATTTAATATAATTTATCATTTTAATTTTCTTTAATTTGCATTTAAGCCCTTGTAATTTATAAACTTTCTCTTTAGGTATAATTATTCCAAATTCACAAACCTTTTCCCATTCAATATCACCCGATCACAGATTCGTTGTACTACAGTGTTCACACCTCGTTGGGACTTAACGACCCAGGGAAACACTATACTCTCCAGATCTTAATTGCATTTGGTTCTAGACTGTTTGGACTTTTATTACGGTTGACCATTCACAAGTGGTTGATTTGTGTGATAAAATCTGACGGTCTAGAGACCAATCAGAATGCATAACAAATAAAAGTCATGCATATCAAATAGCCACATGCAAACGGTTTTGATAAATTAATAACCAATTCTAGATCTGTCAATATGCATATATTTAATTAAGACTTCCACCCGTTTTCATCTATGTACAAGGTGAACCACATGCATCGATTCATCGATTGCGTAAGTCAAAACTAAATATATACCACATAGCACATAATTGATTAAATTAATAATTATTGAGGTCTTCCCAAATTTTAGATCTATCATAATTTAATGTATATCACTTAAAACATGAAAGACATACAATAAAAAAAAACAGATCCATGATAAAACATGCAGATAATTATCATGGATATCAATTACACTTAATAATAATAATTAAACGAGTTAAGCGATATACACATAAAGTTGCATGCATCTTAGGTTTCTAATCCAATTAAAACAATAGTTTACAAAACCCTAATTAGGGCACCAAAAAAAACCCCCCCTCAAAATTAGGGTTTAGGTTTTGCAAACCCTAGATCTAAGCATACAAATAATAACACATTCATGTTTATTTTAATTATGTGTTTCAGTAATTAATTACTTGTTATACAAGGCTCGTGATGCCACTGTTGAGTTTATGATATATAAAATACAATAAAACATAAAGACATCAAGAGTACACAACGGAAGACTTAAGATCATAACAAATAAATTAATTAACTGAAAGTATGCGTAACGCACCTCTTGCGAATGTCAAATCCCTCGAGCAAAGCAAAACAACCCTCGAGCAAAGCAAAACAAAGAAGTACTTATTGGTGTAAGAATAATGTCTAACAACCACGTTCTTGTACACACACGATTAACCAAACGAATCAGCGATTGCTAGATCTAACACAAGTTCTCGTTTAAGAAAACGAAACCAAACTCCCTTACAAGTGGGGTGTTCGGCCCAATATTGGACTAGAGAGAGGAGAGGAGAGATCTAGGGTTAATTCAATGCACAAGTGTATGAAACCCTAGAACCTAACCCTCCTTATATACTAGTAGGTAAACTTAGGAAACAAGTTAGGGAATTAGGCCTTGGAGAGGCCCTATGGCCGGCCATGTACACGCCCCAAAGCCAAACCCATAACTTTTCAAGTTTTCCATTTCTAGTCCTTCTCTTTTTCATTTAACGGTCGTTAGTCATTTTTCCGTTAAATACTTAACGATCGTTAACCGGACTTAATGTGTAATAATTAATCGTAAACATAAGCATTAATTATTAACTTTAATTCTCATTCGCTAATGTGTGCAATCCCGTGGTCACGAGTTCGAATCCGGACATTCACATATTTGTAAATATATACATTTCCAACAGAATTTTCATGCGTTCGTTCGTTTAAGGAATGTGTGTGAATGTTTCAATGTATGATGGATAGGATATATCTTATATTAATTTGACTGATGGTGGTGGCGAAACCTTTTGAATGTTCTTAAGGGTCAAAGTTCTTTTAGAGAAAAACAATAGTACGACGACGACAGTAGTATTGAGGGGATTTGATGGTGGTGCTAGAGGGTGGTGGTCGCAACCAACAACAACTTACGTCACCATCACCAATGGCAGTCGTAACCACCTCACCGACAAAGCACCTCCACACCCGCCGGCCACCGGCCCCTCCGTTGGCCGGAAGTTTAGATAACTTCTATTATAAGTAGTTAATGTTATTGATCTATTATATTAAGAGTTTTACTTAGAGGTGGATACTAGTCTGTTAATATGGAATTCGGTTTCGAGATGAGTGCTATATGAAAAGTTACATAATGTAGATGAATTTTCGTGCGTTCGTCCATTTAAGGAATGCGTGTGAATGTTTCAATGTATGATGGACATGATTTATCTTATATTAATTTGACTGATGGTGGTGGTGAAACCTTTTGAGGTGGTCAAGTTTCTTTTAGAGAAAAAAATAGTACGACGACGACAGTAGTATTGAGGGGATTTGATGGTGGTGGTGAAACCTTTTGAGGTGGTCAAGTAAATAGTTTTATCTACAGATATATGTTATACAATTATGACTGAAACACGTATCTTCACACGCAATTTAAACAAAATGAAAATCTTGTACATCTATTTAATTTAAGGGTTTTGCTAATCTATGCCCACTCGGTAAAGGATTAAGCGCAATTAATGAAGACAAAATTTCCTTTTAAATCAAAAAGTGCATTTAATGAACATTTATTCATCTCTATAATTACGGTAATTGATCATCATTTTGATATTAATTAACTTCAACATTCCTTATATGTATAGCTAAACAAATGCCCACTGGGCAAAGATTAGCAAAACCCAAAAAAGAAAAAAAAGTGTACAAACCATCTCTCACGGATTCGTGATTTGCCCAATCAAAAAGAGTCGGGTGTTTGTTTAAGCTTATATAACATAAGCAGCCTTCGGCTTAACATAAGCCACTGTTTACAAGTTTATTTTGACACTTATTTTTATATAACTTATATAACATTGACAATGTTATATAAATCGTGTAAGTGTCAAAATAAGCCACAAAATTATGGCTTATGTTATATAAGCCGAACTCATATAAGCTAATAAATCCATATATAAGCCGAAACAAACACCGCCTAATAACGGATGCTCTGATCTCAACTAACCTTTAATCATAAAAACTTTTGGATTTTTATATAGAGTTAATTGCATAAATCGTTCCTAGAATGGGCCAACTGCACGTTTGTTCCAACCATTTCGAAAGTGCAGAAATCATCCATGGAGGAAACCTTTTAGCAATTTTTCGTCCCTAGTCGGGACGAAACGTGCAATTTGGCACTTTTAAACATGCAATTTTTGTCCCGAACAGGGATACAAATTTGCTCAAAGGTTTCTCACAGGGATGATTTATACACTTTCGAAATAGTTGAGACGAGACAATTTGGCCAAAGTTCAAAGATGATTTATGTAATTTACTCTTTTTATATCTATCTTTATATATCGTATATAACAAGAGGTTGTTTGCACACTAAATTTTTTTTGTTCTTTCACCACTTATAGGTTATGTTTGGCACATGGGATTATATTTATTTTTTTAAAAAATAAGCTACTTAAAAAATAATCTTTGTTTGACCGATATAATTTATAAAAGATTATAATAAAAATAATCTTTTATAATCTATGAAAATAAAAAAGTTATTTCATATAGCTTATAATTTTTTTTATAATCTTTTTTAGTAGCAACACCAGCCACAATCTATTTTTGTACGGTATGCGAACTTGTATAAAATGATGTTTAAAAAAAAAAATTGCAAATCATCCCGTATAACAATTAAGAAACACTATTACATGTACTCTCCACTTTCCGTCTTTAAAAGTCAACTCACCAACAACCATCACCAATGGCAGTCGCAACCACCAGCCACAGCACCGCACCTCCGTCGCAATCATCTTCTCCGGCGCCGTTCACCGGTTCCCCTCCGGTTGAGAGCTCGAGTTCGTCTCCTAATCAGCTGGATATGCAGGTTCTGTAACTGAATTTGACTATTTAACTGATTATTATTTTAATTTAATTTATAATTAGTTTTATTAGGTGTAATTAAAGATATCAAGATACCCTTTTTACAATTTATATAATCGATATGGGTTTGTTTTAAAATTGTGATTGTTCATATGGGTGTTTGATTTTTGTTAGTTTAGTTGATGAATTAAGGTGTTCATTAGTGGTTTATATATGTACACGCATCAAGTGTTTGTTTTTATGCCTCAATGAAAAAGATTCTTTGGGGTTAGTGGCCAAACTTTTTTTTGTCTGCAATTCTGTTACGCGCGTAAGGACAAGACAATTCATTACTTCTATAGAAGTATTTGATTTTATAGATTAAGTAGGCTATAAGGATAGTCGGCAAGTTAACTGCAATTGCCCTCATTGGTTTCCGCTGGCCCTATGGACCTGTAAGAATCACATCGATTATATAAATCGCCATTGCCACTTATCATTAGTTTACGTTACAAGCTTAAGCTTTGAGGTTCCTAATTACTTTTTGAATGCATATAAGCATGATAAGACAGGGTCCTTATTTCCGAATGATACCCGTAAGTTATGAAATCATCCAGTTTCCTGTAATATTGCATATATTTATTTATGTATTTCAATAGCAAGGTGCTTTTTAGACATATAATATTATATACTTCAGAATGTGCATTGTTGGCCACTATTTCTTCATATTTATTAAACCTACTATAAATTTTGAATGATACATTTTAGCACTTTTGTAGGAATGTATTGTTAACTTGATCTGCTTGCCTTATCTTCTCTTTGGGTCAAATGTATCAAAATTCAACAAAAGTTTTAGAATTACAGAATTGGCTAAAAGTTCTATCTCCTAATACGTAGACATTTGTTTTACTTTACCCAAAGAAAAAGTATGTCTCGATTAATATATAAACATAACCCCAAATTGACCCATTCATAATTAAATGGGTCATAGTTGCTACATTAGTTATGTAAGAATCATTGTTATGTAGGTATTCTGAAGTTAAACCATTTGTTTGAAATTCGTCCCGAGAATGCTTCTGAAGATGGTCATGGGAATTGAAAGATTATATGCTGAAAAGAATGACTGATAAAGTGATAATTTGTTGTCTCCGAAGGACTCATTGGAGTAGGAAGTAAAAGCTAAACGTGATTATTTTATGTTGTAACTATTTGTGTTGCGTTAACATATTTGTTTGTTGTACAGTCATATTCGCATTTACGTTTTTCAGTTCTTATCCGTTTTCACTTTTCAAATTTTCACTTGATGCAGGTTCTGATGTCACTTGAGATAGAGTTTTTGAGGTACAATAAAAGAATTCACTCAAGTTTTAAATTCGTCAAAAGTGTGAAAATGCCACGGAAAGGTTTAATGACACATGATTTGAGTAAGTTGGATGTAATGAAATGACATCCACTCTTTCCAGAGTTATATCCTCTTTAAATTCATCACAAATACAAGTAATAAATGCAAGTTATTCTGAATTTCATAAAATTTGAATGTATTTAGACAATATTGCATTTGTACTAACAGTTTTGTTGTCCGTCTTAACAGATAGTCCTCTTTGTGACGTGCCCGAGTTTTAAAAGAGTAAGTAACCAGATCTTCCAAACTTGCTCTCAGAAAATTTATTATTTTTGGGACAATTTACATCAAACGGGTCACTTTTGGTTAGTTTTTATATATAATAGGTCAAATGTGATATAAATAAAATGAAAAGCAATAGATTACAAGAAAAAGGGTTGAAGAAGTCCAGTTGGTGGTTTGTGACTGGTGAACAGGGTATTTGGATACAGTAAAACTTTTAGTTATGTGACAATGAGGAAAATAGGTGTTTGGATTCTGGTATAGTTTACTATGGTTTTACTTCATGAAATCATTCTATGAATACTTTATACATGTGCGTTATGCTTAATCTATCAACTTCATATATCTGTATCAGGTTTGAGAATCGCGATCAAAAGTAGTAGCTTGGTTAAGCATTTTCTCGGGCCAGAATATTGCCTAATCTTCACGTTGAAACTATTAATGTAGTAGCATTATTAAGGAAGTGGTGAAGATGATTAACTGCTTACTACATGAACTCGTGAAGGATGGAATGCAATAAGGATGAAGCCACAAGGGCGAAAGAAATCGCTGAAAGTAAGTTTTCTTCGAAGGATGTAAAGGGTGCCAAAAAATTTGGTAGGCGCAAAATTTGTTTTCTGGTCTTGAGGGTATTTCCCAAGTATTAGCTGTTCTGGATGTGCATGTTACTGCCGAAAACAAAGTAAGTAGTGCAGATGCGCAGACAAAGGTTACTTCTCAAAAGAAGGATAAAACTACTACTCAGACGAAGAAAAAAACCAAGAGTCAAAAGGATGAGATTAACGGGACTACCAAGACGGTTTCCACTTCTGTTCCTTCATCCTCCAATGAACAGATAGCTCCTGAGACATCAAAGGTCAAAGGTTCTCAATAAAGAATAAAGACCCTACCAAGACGTGGTCCCACTTCTGCTTTGCATCGTCAAAAGAACAGATAGCCTCAGACTCGACTCCTGGGCCTTGTTTAACATAGATTAAAACTTCTCAAGATAAGGATAAAGTTAATGGGATGACCAAGACGGGTCCCACTTCTATTCCTTTACCGGTTACTAAACTGATGAAGATTAAAACGTTTTGGATCGTATGCATGAGATGCAAATTGCAGTATGAATTCTTGAGAAAGTATTTAAACCGAAATATGTTATGCCCCACTTGTTATGGACCGTTTCACGCGACTGAGATTCCACCACCAAATATCAATGCTTCTTCAGAAGTTGCGGGATTTTCACAAGGAACGGGAAATAACATTTCAGCCTCAGAAACGAGTAAGATAACGGGTATTGAGGCTGGTAATGATACAAGCTCCCAGCGGGGTCCACTAAAATGTATCAAAATTTTAGCACTTTTGTAGGTATGCATTGTTAACCTAATCTGCTTGCCTTATCTTCTCTTTGGGTCAAATGTATCAAATTTCGACAAAAGTTTTAGAAACTTACAGAATTGGCGCAAAAGTCTATCTCTATTAATGCATAAACATTTGTTTTACTTTACCCAAAGTAATGTATATCTCTATTAGTATATAAACATAACCCCAAATTGACCCATTCTTAATTAAATGGGTCAAAGTTGCTACATTAATTATGTATATAATAGATGTGGTATTTAAAGCACTTAAATCATATAAGAGTCATTGTTATGTAGGTATTCGGAAGTAAAACCATTCGTTTGAAATTCGTCCCGAGAATGTTTCTTAAGATGGTCATGGGAATTGAAATATTATGTGCACCCCATATACATGAGGATATTTTCTTTGTTTGCTAAAAAGAATGAATGATAATTTGTTGTCTTTGAAGGACTCATTGGAGTAGGAAGTATGAACGACCAACAACCTCCAAGATGTGCAACTTAAGAATGCAGCTTATCTCCACACTATACTCCAAGGTATGGCTTTTGTCTTTATGTTTTTTAGTTATTCACCAATTTTAGTTAGGATTCTAATGGGCAGCAAAGGTTGGGGTAGAATTTCACCCAAAAATTTCGATGGGATTTTGCGGCGGTTTCTAGTGAACTTGAGTGGCTTCACTTATGTTTGGGCTTAATTTGACACGTGTGGTTTACCGGCTTGGTTAATTATTTGTGGGTTTGGAAAGGGTTAGTTCGGGTTGGACTTTTTTAGGTTGAATGAATGACGTTTGCATTAGCATAACCTTATGAATATACGCACTTCCAAATATTTAGTGGATGTCTTCAAAAAAGAAGAACAAATTCTTTGAGTGAACAGATAATGCAATTTAACAGTCAACCTCTAAGCGTGGATTTAACATCCAGCACTAATGTTATTTCCAACGAATCAATAGCATCGTATTGACTATCAAACGAGCCATTGGTTTAACATCACTGGAAGTAAAAATAACCTGAATCAAACTGCTCCAGTTTCGAATGAATGTTTAATGTTTACCCATTTTACAGGCTAAAGGTTAAAGGTAAAATAACCTGAATCGAACAACTTTCTTGATGGCATAACTTTAGTATATACTAACTTCGTCCATGTTCATGTGGAAAGAAAAGCTAAGCGTGATTAATTTATGTTGTGTTAAAGTATTTGTTTGTTGTACAGTCAGATTCACATTTAGATTTTTCAGTTATTATCCGTTTTCACTTTTCAAATTTTCACTTGATGCAGGTTTAATGTCACTTGAGATAGAGTTTTTGAGGTACAATAAAAGAATTCACTCAAGTTTTAAACCCTTCAAAAGTTTGAAAATGCCACGGAAAGGTTTAATGACACAAGATTTGAGTAAGTTGGATGTAACGAACCAACATCCACTCTTTCCAGAATTATATCTTGAAAATCTACAATAAATACAAGTAATAAAAGCAAGTTATTCTGAATTTCATAAAATTTGCATGTGTTTAGACAATATTGCGTTTGTACTAACAGTTTTGTTGTCCGTCTTAACAGATAGTCCTCTTTGTGATGTGCCCGAGTTTGAAAAGAGTAGGATGACACTCATAAGACGTGTGCCATTTGCTCTCAGAAAATTTATTATTTTTGGGACAATTTACATGAAACGGGTCACTTTTGGTTAGTTTTTATATATAATAGGTCAAATGGGAAATAAATAAAATGAAAAGCAATAGATTATTAGAAAACGGGTTGTAGAAGTCCAGTGGTTTGTGACTGGTGAATAGGGTATTTGGATTCTGGTATAGTTTACTGTTTACTATGGTTTTACTTCTGCGAGAAATCATTCTATGAATACTTTATACATGTGCTTTATGCTTAATCTATCAACTTCTATATCTGTATCAGGTTTGAGAATCGCTATCAATCATGTTAGCTTGGTTAACCATTAGCTTGGGCCAGAATATTTGCCTAATCTTCACGTTTACTTGAAACTATTAATGTAGTAGCATTATTAAGGAAGTGGTGAAGTAGATTAACTGCTTACGTGAACTCGTGAAGGATGGAATGCAATAAGGATGAAGCACAAGGGCGAAAGAAATCGCTGAGAGTAAGTTCTCTTCAAAGGATGTAAAGGGCGCAAAGAAATTTGCTTTAAAGGCGCAAAATTTGTTTCCTGGTCTTGAGGGTATTTCCCAACTATTAGCAGTTTTGGATGTGCATGTTGTTGCCGAAAACAAAGTTAGTGGTGAATCGGATTATTATGGGATACTTGGTGTGAACCCATTAGCAGATGATGATACTGTGTAGAAACATTATGGAAGACTAGCTTTATCACTTCATCCCGATAAGAAAGAGTCTCTAGGTGCAGAGGTTCCTCAGAACGTATTTTCACGTGTGCATATACCTCCAACTAAGAATGGTTCTCACAATGTCACGAAGAGTGCAGCTGCCCGGACAGTTGGTTCTGATACGCAGACAAAGGTTACAACTTCTCAAAAGAAGGATAAAACTACTACTCAGACGAAGAAAAAAACGAAGAGTCAAAAGGATGAGACTAATGGGACTACCAAGACGGTTCCCACTTCTGTTCCTTCATCCTTAAATGAACAGATAGCTCCTAAGACGTGAAAGGTCAAAGATTCTCGAAAAAAGAATAAAGTTAACGGGACTACCAAGACGGGTCCCACTTCTGCTCATGCATCGTCTAATGAACAGATAGCGCCTTAGACGACGCCTGAGCCTTGTTTAACAGAGATTAAAACTTCTCAAGAAAAGGATAAAGTTAATGGGACGACCAAGAAGGGTCCCACTTCTATTCCTTTACCGGTTACTAAACAGATGAAGATTAAAACGTTTTGGACCGTATGCATGAGATGCAAATTGCAGTATGAATTCTTGAGAAAGTATTTAAACCGAAATATGTTATGCCCCACTTGTTATGGACCATTTCACGCGACTGAGATTCCACCACCAAATATCAATGCTTCTTGAGAAGTTGCGGGAATTTCACAAGGAACGGGAAATAACATTTCAGCCCCAGAAACGTGTAAGATAACGGGTATTGAGGCTGGTAATGGTACAAGCTCCCAGCGGGGTCCACTAAAAAGGGATCGAGAAGAAGCTGGACTAGACACTAATATAGAGGAAGCTTTGAGAAATAAGATCGCTAAAAAAGAAGCTAAATCCAAGATCTAAGAAAGTCAAATCTGTTAAAACAAAGAAAGACGTTAAGGGGTTTGATGCAATTAAGGAAACAGGGCCTATCAAGAATCACCTTATAAAGAAGGCGACTACGGAAATAAAGAAGAAACTGGACGAATGGAGTTCAGAGGCCGTAAAAGCTGCTGACATGGCAAACAGCTTCTCAAAGAGTAAAGAGGCTGACGTACCAGATCCAGATTTCCATGATTTCGAGATAGAAAGAAGCGAAAAATGTTTCAAAGAAGGTCAACTCTGGGCTGCTTATGATGATCGTGATGGGATGCCTCGGAACTATGCCATAGTTCACAAAGTAATTTCTTTGAACCCGTTTAAGATGAAAGTATGCTGGCTTAGCTCAAAACCTAACAAGAAACCACTTCCATTTCCCGGGTTCCTGGAAGCATTCGGCGAGTTTCAACCAGGAAAACATGAAACTGTTACCTCCCCAAACTTTTTTACTCACAAATCTAGCTTTACAAAGCAGAGAAACGGTAACATTCGTGTTTTCCCTAAAAAAAGGAAGTGTTTGTGCTCTGTACAAATACGATAAAACACTGGATACAATAAAACATACTTAAGAGCTTGTAGAAGTTGATGAGTCCGGTGAAGAAACAGGCGTTACTGTCACACCACTAGTCAAAGTTGCGGGGTTTAAAACAGTGTTTCACCGACATCTCGACAACAAAGAAAGAAAAGTTATCCTGGAAAAAGACTTTCTTAAAATATCGCATCAAATACCTTCATACTTGCTCACGGGTCAAGAATCTGCAAATGCTCCAAAGGTTTGTCTAGACCTCGACCCTGCAACTATTCCTCCCGAGTTTCTTCATGTTTTAGCAGATAATAAGGAAGCCGATACAATGGTCCAAGTACTGATGGCGTTTGTTCCATTTAGGTACAAAATTCCTGAACTTGGGAGTTTGGTTTGGTTTTTTGGGTTGTTGGATGGGAAAATAGTTGACATGCAGTGTGCATTATGGAGTTGTAACTTGTGCATAAAAGGGTTATACAACTCACTTTTTGTTAGATGTTGCTGTTATATCTTGACTTTATTTAGAAATGTTTCTTTTGTACTTTTGGAATCCAAACATTGATTGTTAGAACAGGTGTCATGACAAGCTCAAATTACTCATTCCTTCCGCCACATCACTATCACAAACCTTCACAACTAACCACAACTAACCTACACCCCTCCACTCATAATGAACCTCAACTTACTCATTTGGGCCCACCACTTCCTAAAAATACAAATATTACAAGTATAAAAAAGAGAAAAAAAAAATCTTACAAGTATAAAAAAGAGAAAAAAAAAATCTGACAATTTACCTTCATTGTGCTGACGACGAAGGTAAAATGGCGAAGGATGAGGGGGGGTCATCAAATTAATTGCTAAAGCCATGACAAACTTGCCAAGTCACAACAACGAGCCCCACACCTCCTGCTCTTACTAAGGAATGAAAATGGATGAATGTTTTGGTACTTAATGGTGTTATTTGTGTGCTTATATTATAAACTTTTGCAGCATGCACTTTATATTATAAAGTGAATCAACTTTGACTTAAATCTTAGGACGGGTGTAATGGTCACATTTCCACCACCTTCATCTCAGTTTTACATCAGTTTTTTTAAGCCGTAATGGTAACCATTTAGTCAAACACATAAAAAATCTCACTTTATAGGACATACCTCACATTTATACCTCACATACTAAAAATGGGTAGTGCACCACATTAGGTGGTCTGTACCACCAACCAACCCAAAATGCACCTTGGCGCTTAGTGGATGGCAGGTCGTAGTGGCGGATGGCGCGTGATAGAGGCTCATCACGGGTGTTGGAGTCCTCCATTAAGCACACTCTTAAAATTTTCAAAATCTCACTTGAAGGCTTGAACCCGATAAAAATATGTGACATGTCTTAAATAGTTGGGGTATTTATTCCAGTTCTTGGTTAGTTGAAATGTCTATGAAAAAAACACATATTTAGGATTTTTGGAGCCCATGTAATGAGTTGTTGAAATGTCTGCATGTACGGGATGTTTTCTTAAGCTTATTTTTGAGTTATTGAGCTTAACTGATTTCGATTTACGTTTAATAAGCTTACTTTTTTTTTGGCTTATTTTAAAATTCATAGGCTTATAACTTATATTAAAATTCATCGGCTTATAAGTATATAGGTCTCATAAACAAGCTAGAAAAGTAACTTATCAAACATAAGTTGAAACCACGTGAACTCATAAGCTTAAACAAAACCCCTTAGTATGAACTGTGAAGAACTTTGTTAATGGACATGTCCACTTTGGCAAATTACGATAGATAACTTTAAGAAAAATAGAAAATGGATGGATAATGATTTTGGGATAAATAGAGTTTTGTATTATTCGCAAAAATTAACCCAAACAAAGCACTAACAAAACCTACATAAGTTTGATTTTCATATTCTTATACTCAAAGTGATTACCAATCCGCCAAACTTTTCTATGTATTGGTAATTAGTGCTCTTCGAGTCTAACGTTTCACGTGTCATGTTCTCCTGTGTATTCGCATTATGTAGGTGCAAACTAGATCATGCGTTGGCTTTGGCAGTGTTGTTATTATATGTTTGATCAACAAATGAAAACCGACTGCTGTAACTATGTAAGTATGTAACATAGGAAAAACCATAGATGTTTCCTATAAAATGATATAATGGGCTAGGACATATAGTTGACCCAACCCATCATCACTCTAAATAAAAATGTTTGTTTTTGCCTAAAAGCGAACTTGATTATATATTTTTTTGGGTATCATATTGGGTAAATGATATGCTGATTAAATCTAAGTATAAGATGTTGTTTGATATTTGATTTAATTGATTTAATATGGAAAAAAGTTATTTAGAAAAGTCATATGAAATTTGTTTGTTTACGACTTAATAGAGTAATTTAACTGAAAATATTAAGTGATAAAACTCAGGGTATCCGCACTATGTTATCTTCTATTTAAACACGACTTAATACAAAATTTATAGTTATACTTTGTTTAAATATGCTCTTACTCTTTGCGTTACTTTTTTTTTTTTTTTTTTTTAATTATTTTTCTCTTTAACCTTTTAAGAGATATAATATAAAACTAAGCAAGTATCATTTATACTTTTTTACAAAATATGAAAAGTTTCCATATTCTCCATTTAAATATATTAATTCTTCTTTACAGAATTTAGAATTTTGAGTGTTATTTGTGATGTTGTACGATCTATTTCACTTACAATTTACAAATGAACTTAAACATAAAAAGAAAAAGCCTAAAACAACGGGTGCAATGGTAAAAAAATATAACATATTAGGTAAAATGTTATAACAAAAATAATAGCCACAATGTTGCAAAAATAAATCAACCAAAAAAAAAAAACGACTATAAATAACCACACATCCTTTATGTATAAAAAACGCCCTTGCGGCAACGCGCGGGTTAACGGCTCGTTCAAAACTATAGATAGAAAGCAAATACTTATTCTTATGATTTTAATTAAATTTCCAAAATTGAAGTTCACCACAAGCATTAAGTTACTTATGATCTTCCTCTCATATTTCAATTACTTGTCTATGCAATATAAGTTTAGTTTTCCATATCCCAAACTCTTCTAAAAAGTCCCACGTGATTATACATGGAAAATAGTTATTAATGTGATAAGCTTCCCTATCCCAAGTCTTGGTCAAGCTGAGAATTAGGAATATGTGAATGATAGACCAAGTCTTCCATATCCCAAGTCTTCTTAAAAGTCATGGTCTAGATGATAAGAAATTTGTGGAAGCCATTCATTTCACCACTTGCACACTTGCATGTCACAAACTGATAACATGCAAAAACTGAGTATAAAAAGCCAATGCATGTTCTCATTATTTTAAGTAAATTTCCAAAAATGAAGTCACCACAAGCAATAATTCACTTATCATCTTCCTCATGTATTTTTTTTCTCTTTTACAGTCTCGCGATAACATGTCTTACTTCCGCCACTGTCACTGCTTCATATGATGGTAATGAGACTGATTATCATGCGTTGTTGTCATTCAAGTCAAGGATCACCCACGATCCGTACAAAGTTCTGACTTCGTGGAACCATTCCTTTCATTTCTGTGACTGGAGTGGTATTTCATGTGGAAAGCGGCACAAACGAGTGACTGTTTTACGACTCGATTCGCAAGGCTTAGAAGGCTCGTTGTCTCCTCATGTAGGAAACCTCAGCTTCCTCCGTGAGCTTTCTCTCAGGAACAACAGCTTTCAAGGAACCATTCCTCATGAAATTGGTCGTCTATTTAGGCTACGTCGTCTTTATCTTAGTATAAACAAATTCAGTGGAGTCATTCCAACAAACTTGTCTGGTTGTTCTAACCTCGAAGACCTTAGGCTTGCTTTTAATAAACTAGCTGGAAGCATACCCAAGGAGATGGGTTTACTCTCTAAACTTTCTCTTCTTTTAATTTCCGAAAATAAGTTAGCAGGTGGGATCCCACCTTTTTTGGGGAATATTACATCAATGGAAGTGTTCACTGCAGCAGGGAACCCGTTTGGTGGGAGCATTCCAGATACCTTGGGTCATTGGAAAAGCTTGACGGAATTTGTGTCCGGTAGCTGCAACTTATATGGAAGCATCCCTCATTCCATTTTCAACCTCTCACTTCTAGTTGATATTTCCTTAGCTGAAAATCACCTCACTGGTATTCTTCCTTCAGAAATTGGTAATCAGCTCCCAAATCTTGAGTTCCTTCAGTTAAGGGATAACGAACTGACCGGAGTTCTTCCACCCTCTCTTTCTAATTGTTCTAAATTAGGATTTCTTGAAATGGGTAACAACAGTTTTAGTGGGAAGTTAACAATTGATTTTTCAAAACTAAGAGATATTAATATAATTAAATTACATGATAACAACTTCCATGGACGCGGAGAAGCTGATGACATGAGGTTTCTTGATTCTTTGAAAAACTGCACCAGATTAATAGCTTTGGAACTTTATAGCTGCAACCTTATAGGAGTGCTTCCAATGTCAGTAGGTAATCTTTCTGATCAACTCACATATCTAAGTTTAGGAGACAATCAATTATTTGGAAGCCTCCCTTCAAGTATAGGTAGTCTAGTTGCTTTGACCACTTTAGATTTAGGACCTAATTTATTAAAAGGAAAAATTCCCACTTCCATTGGTAAACTTCAAAAGCTACAAGTTCTTGATCTATACAGCAATCAATTTTCAGGGCCTATCCCTGATGCTATTGGGAACTTATCACTGTTGACAGAACTTTACTTAGATTACAACAAATTAGAAGGTCATGTTCCATCTAGCCTTGGGAATTGTAAAGGACTTAATGTGTTAAACCTTAGAAACAATAGACTCAGTGGTAACATACCCAAGCAACTTTTTCACCTTCCATCACTAACTATTGGTTTAGATCTTTCATACAACAGCCTGTCTGGTTCCATTCCTTCAGAGATTAGAAATCTCAAGATGTCGAGCGGTCTTTATTTATCTTATAATAAATTATCAGGTACCATTACTAGTAGCCTTGGTGAGTGTATTAGCCTTGTAGAGTTGTACCTTAGTGGCAACGTATTTGAAGGCATAATACCACCTTCATTAAGTTCCTTAAGAGGATTGGGGGTACTCGACATTTCTGAAAATAATTTATCAGGTAGAATTCCACATTTTTTAGGCAAATGGAAATCCTTAGAGTATTTGAACCTATCCTTTAATGATTTTGAGGGTGAAGTACCGACTGTAGGAGTGTTTGCCAATGCAAGTGCATTTTCGGTTTTGGGGAACGATAAGCTTTGTGGTGGTTTGGTTACACTTGAGTTACCCAAATGCAAGGAGACAGGTGGTAAGAAAAAAAGGTTTCCTTTCTTGATATTAGTCATCGTGATTGCACCGACGTTGCTCATAATATTATGTTGTGTATATCTTTTGTGTAAGAAGAAACGCAATAGTCAACCATCTAAGTCATCGGGTAGTGAACGGTTCATGAAAGTTTCTTACAGTCAACTTCTCAAGGCTACTAATGGCTTCTCTGCAGCAAATTTGATTGGAGAAGGTGCATTCAGCTGTGTTTATAAAGGGATCCTCGATTCCGATGATTGCAAATTTGTTGCAATCAAAGTTCTACGTCTTGAAAATCCTGGAGCTAACAAAAGTTTTCTAGCAGAATGTGAAGCTTGGCGGAATATTCGGCACCGTAATTTGTTGAGGATAATAACTTCATGTTCAAGTGCTGATTTCCAAGGAAATGTTTTTAAAGCTCTTGTTTATGAGTTTATGCCGAATGGAAGTGTACACGATTGGCTTCATTCAAAGGAAAATACATCGAAACTGAACCTTCTTCAAAGAATAAATATTCTTAGAGATGTTGCCACTGCACATGATTATCTTCACAATCGCTGCCAAACAGCGATTGTTCACGGTGACTTGAAGCCAAGTAACATTCTACTTGATGATGATATGGTGGCTCATGTTGGAGACTTTGGTTTAGCTCGCCTACTTGGTACAAACTTAAACCAAAACAGCTCAACCGGGGTTAAAGGAACAATTGGTTATGCACCTCCAGGTAATTCCACTTTTATTCCATGATGCCTATATTTATTTACAGGTTAAACTTTGTAAATTAATTAATTGTTATTCATTTGTAGAGTATGGTATTCGGAGCGAGATGACTAGTTGTGGGGACGTCTATAGTTTTGGAATATTATTACTAGAGGTGATGACTGGGAAAAAGCCGACAGACGGCATGTTTATTGATGGTCTTAGCCTTCATAAATTTGCTTACATGGCGTTACCGGATTATGTAATCGAGGTTATTGATGATGATGCAATTGTGTTGCAAAGTACGGAAGCGAATGCAAAGAAAGTGGAAGAATGTTTGGTTGCAATTATCAAGATTGGAGTATCGTGCTCTATGGATTCCCCACCTCAGCGGATGAAAATTGAAATTGTTGTCAACGAGTTGCAGCGCAATCTTGATGTGCTTCAAAATATATATGGTACTCTGTTCTCCCATTTTGTAAAATCTGATTTTACATGAGTTTCTTCAAAATGATTACTAAAATGGTTTTATTTTTCAACTCTTTCAGATCTATCATCAAGCTTTTATGGTGAAGTTGTAGGAAACTGCAACAAGGAGCGGTGCATGTCGTAGTTAAATAAATGTAAAGTTGTTAAAGACGTTCGTAATTGTGGTTTAATTTTCTTGTTGCATAAGAGTACTAGACATAAGAGTACGTTTACATTCCTGGTGACGTACCATATGTATCAAGCATGTTTGTAAGTGTGGTTTAATTTCCATCAATCTAATTTGTGGTATTGAATTCACTTAAGTTCTACTTGGTGTTCGATTCACTCCGGAAAGAGATCAATAATAGAAGTGTAGTATTTAGGAAACTCAAACGTGTTAGGTTTGAGTCCCGAGATCATTCCGAACGAGGGATGAATGGAGTTTAACAACTCACGTCACGTGATTCGGGATTCGAATGGGGAAAAAAGGAATTTGATGATTTCTACACTACATGTCAAGGTATAATAAAGGAAAGCAATAAAAGCTACTGAATCTATGATGCAAACAAGTAAATGCGACTAATTATGCAAGTTATAAACTAAAACGCGATTAACGTAATTAATAAAACGTGAATAAAATGCAACTACTCTAATTTTAACCTCTAAAAATAAACTTCTATTTTTCTACAGCTAAAAATGTGATTCCAGTTTTGAAAATTCTTTTTAGTTATTTAAGATTTTTTGACTTTTTCTCAAAACATGAAATTAAGAACAAGTAATTAAACCATAAGCTAACAATGAGCTTTTATGCGCTAAGATTAACAGAAACAAGAACTTGTGAGCATTAATCAACCATAAGTAACCTCGAAAGATGAATTTGAGACAAGAGCTTAAAAATGAAATTGCATTAAAGTTGGAAACAGATTATAAACTTTTGAAATAAATTACAATGGAAATTAACAATTACACTACTAAAGCATTTAAAAGGACAGGAAATAAAAAGGCCAAAATTCCTCTAAGACTTGAAAAATTGGACAATCTTGAATCTGTGAGTGAAGGGTCCTATATATAGCTGAGCTCAGGATCATCTCAAGGGTTTGGGGAAGCTCCCAGAAGCTCAATTCTCAGCCCTTGATCTTTGCTTGGTCTCCAATCTTGAATTCGTAGCCCTTGGATCATGTGTGAGGTGTTGTATCCAATCAGAATGCTTCTTTAGTCCAAATTGTCATTCCTTGCACTAGTCAGCATGAGAAGATTCCTAGTACCAAGTGTGGTGAGGGTAAATTGGTTGAAGGAGCAGGGTAAAAATGGTGGAAGGGATAAACAGTGGTAAACAGTAAAAGGGTTGTTTATCTGATGAGGTTATAAGGTGGGGTTGACCGGGTCTAAAATACCCTTTGACTTGGGCTGAAATGGGATACGGGTAGTGGGATTTTATGATTGAATTTGGGCTTTTCATTTTTTAAATGGGAAGGGTTGGTTTAGTTTTGGACTAGTACATATTAAAAACACTAATGATCATTTATGTATTTGCAAGATAAAAAGGACCATGGTGTAATAAGGAAAATGTAAAGGTAAAAATGGTATTTTTGGGCAATTAGGGACACAAGGGTAAAAAGTGAAATTATGGGATAATGAGGGGTTGATTTGGTTATTTGTGAAATTTGAGGGGCTAAAAGTGTAATTTTGGAAAAGGCGAAGGTTTGTTATAAAAATTTCCAAATCATGTCCCGAACTCCGTAATTTGATCTTTTGAGCATCTAAATCCCATAAAATAGCATCCCGGCATCGGCTTTTAGCACTCTTCTTTTTATCGTGCTCGATTTTCTTCGGTTTTGGCTTTCTTTATTCTGTTATTTTGGGCATAAACGGCTCTTTCTTGGTTATTTTGGGTCTATTTTGATAAAGAAATGGTATGTGTTTTAGCACATACCATGTTCGATTCCTTAATGAACAACCTAATGTTGTCCGTGTCATTTGACTTTCAATTTCATAAATTTGACTTTTTTTGAATATCTTAATAATAAAATCATATAGACATCACAGAGTACACAGCGGAAGACTTAGAATCATAACCATAATTAATTAACTGATAGAATGCATAACGTACGTCATGCAAATGGTTAGATCTCTTCAACAAAGCAGATGAGGTGGTTTAAAGAGTTGTCCCTTACCGTTTTACAACTCAAACCAATTGGTGTAAGAATATTGTCTTACTACCATGGTTTTGTACACACGAATTAACCACGAATTAAAGCAATTGCTAGATCTAACACAATCCTTTGTTTAATGAAAAACAAAACCAAAACACCCTTTAGGAGGGGGTTCGGCCGAATGTAAGCAAGAGAGGAGAGGGAAAGATCTAGGGTTAATTCAATGCACAATGTTATGAAAAACCTTAACCCTAGCCTTTGTATATATAGTGAACTAATATCTTGGAGGAAAAGTTAGGGTTTTGGGCTTGGAATTGCCCCTTCGCCGGCCATAATGGAGGAGAAAATAAGGAACCCGAATCTTTTCCAAAATTAAGATATTCACCATATATTCTCTCCCTTTTACATTTAACGGTCGTTAGTCATTTCCGTTAAATAATTAACGATCGTTAGACGGACTTTATGTGTAATAATTAATCGTAATCATTAACATTAATTATTAACTTTAATTCTCATTCGCTAATGTGTGCAATCCCATGGTCACGAGATCGAAGCCGGACATTCACGTATTTATAAATATATACAATTCCAACAGCTCCCACTTGGATATGTTTACAAAACGTGTAATGACATTGGTTAGCGACTAGCAACACGCCAATGCCCCCGGTACAACTCGTGTGTTGTTTTCTAGAGAAAAACCTCTTCGATGTTTCATCATCATATTCATCCTTTTGTTTATAATACTATGTTAATAAGAATATGGATCTCACTTATTTCTTAATTAACTATTATGTTTCTCGCTTTATATGATTGATCAAGATTACCAATTCTTCTGAACATATTCCAGAAGACCTTGGGCATGGCCATGCAAACATCTTGACAACCCTACGAGGGGCCCAAGATATTATACTTCAAAATAAATTTGAAGGAAACAAATCCCGTTTTGACTACAAGCGTAATTCATAAATTTCAAACACTTCAAAACAACCCTTATAACTACCACACGTTATAGCGTTAGATTGCTTCACAAAAATGCACTACATCCATGACATATCTCTGGTATCTCAAGTAAGCGGATAAATATTCATGATATACTTAATGACTAAGATCCATAAAGTATCATCATGTGGGTGGGATAAGTCTTATACTCAATTCATTGAATATCATCTGAAATTAGTCATGCTACACATCAATATACTTTCAAGTATATTCTAACTAATACTCAGATTTGTCTTAATTCGATATCATTCCCATGTTATTGATTGACAACGGACTATTTAGAATAACATAAGTTATTCAAGGATTTAAACATGCAAATATAGGATAACATCATAATAAATGAATAATAAACATAACAAAATTACTTTATTTCATTTCAATAATAATGTTTACAATATCCTTTTATCTAAAATACTTAGTTACAGATGGGCATGAAACTACTAGCTAAACGAAGTCCAAACTTTTCAGACAAATGATTAAGTTTTTCACCGGGTAAGGCCTTCATTAAAGGATCTGCTAGGTTATCATCTGTGTTAACTTTGAGCAACTCAATTTCACCTTTCTCGACTTGCTCTCGAATAT
This sequence comes from Chrysanthemum makinoi, assembly GCA_910596185.1. Classification (NCBI taxonomy): domain Eukaryota; kingdom Viridiplantae; phylum Streptophyta; class Magnoliopsida; order Asterales; family Asteraceae; genus Chrysanthemum; species Chrysanthemum makinoi. The sequence continues at coordinate 37,578,907 of OU343225.1, read as the reverse complement.
AGTGATATTGTCTAGGATAGTGTCTGGTGCCCTTCATGACTCCAGGTTCATGGGCAAAAGTAATTGCAGCAGACTTGTCGCAATATAATTTAATAGGATTTTCAATCGACGGCATGACACCAAGCCCCGAAACAAACTTCCTTATCCAAACAGCTTCCTTGGCAGCCTCAGACGCCGCTATGTACTCACTTTCTGTAGCAGACATCGCAAGTGTTGTCTGTTTCTTGCTCTTCCAATCCACAGCACCTCCATTGATGAGAAATATGTAACCCGTCTAAGACTTCGTATCATCTTTGTCACACTTCCAGGATGCATCGCAGTAACCTGTTACAGACAGTTCTACTTCTGGATTTCCCCCATACACTATGAACATATCTCTTGTTGCCCTAAGGTACTTATGAATATGTTTAACAGCATTCCAGTGAATTTCACCCGAATTCTGTTGATACCGACTGGTGAGGTTTTGAGCAAACGCCACATCAGGCCTTGTGCGCATCGCACCACATACATGATAGATCCTACGTACCGAAGCATAAGAAACTTTCTTCATACGCGCCACCTCTGTAGGTGTTGAAGCGCAACCTTGGCTGCTCAAACCATTATTTACTTGCATTGACCAAAATCCCTTCTTGGAATTTTGCATATTGAATCTCTTCAATATTTTGTCAATGTAAGCACGTTGGCTTAAACCAATTAGCCGCCTTGATCTATCCCTGTAGATCTTGATTCCGAGTATATATGCTGCTTCCCCTAAGTCCTTCATCGAGAAACATTTACCAAGATAGGCTTTCACCTCATTTAGACTTGGTATATGATTTCCCATGATTAATATGTCATCAACATACAGAACAAGGAAAGTAACATGACTCCCACTAGCTTTGTGATACACACATGGCTCATCAAGATTCTGAGGAAATCCAAAACATTTGATATCTCCATCGAATCTTTTATTCCATTGCCTCGTTGCTTGCTTTAGTCCATAAATGGACCTTTTAAGCTTGCATACATGGTTAGGAAATAGTGGATTCATAAACCCCTCAGGCTGTGCCATATAGATGTCCTCATCTAGACGACCATTCAGAAAGGAGGTTTTGACATCCATCTGCCAAATCTCATAGTCATAGTGTGCAACTATAGCTATGAGAATCCTTATAGCACTTATGTCCGCTATAGGAGAAAATCTCTCCTCGTAATCAATGTCATAGGTTTGAGTAAAACCTTTAGCTACCAGACGAGCCTTGTAGGTGTGTACATTGCCATCCATGTCAGTTTTCTTCTTGAAGATCCACTTACTTCCAATGAATTTAGCATTGGGAGGAAGGTCAACTTCAATCCAAACATCATTATCTTTCATGGATTACATTTCCCCATGCATAGCAATCTGCCATTTATCCCTTTCAGGATCAGCCATGGCAGCCTTATAGTTGGCGGATTCATTAAGATCCCCAACCATATTTTCCTCCACCTCTACGTTAAGACATAGACGGTCAGGTGCACACATAGTCCTTTCAGACCTACGAATGGGAACAACTTCAGGGCTCTTCTTGAAGTTGGCTAGTATTTTCAGAAGGTGTTGTATCTTCTTGATCATATTCCAGATCCTATACTCTCCCACTGAGTTCTTGAGATATGAGATTCCTTTCAAGGAAATCTCCATACCTAGCCACTATGACTTTGTTCTCAGCTGGGTAGTAGAAGTAGTAACCTATAGTTTTCTTAGGGTATCCTACAAAGATACACTTAATAGATCTGGGTTGGAGCTTATTTGGTTAGTCACTTTTAACAAACGTCTCACATCCCCAAACCTTTAAGTAAGAAAAGTTGGGAGCTTTTCGTGTCCATATTTCATATGGAGTCTTAACAACCTTCTTCGTTGGAACCATATTCAAAATGCGAATAGCAGTTTCAAGGGCATAATCCCAAAAAGTAAAAGGAAGTGTCGTAAGTTCAATGTATTGATCGTACCATATAAGTAAATTACGATTTCTCCTTTCAGATACACCATTTTGCTATGGAGTATAAGGAGATGTGAGTTGTTGGATAATTCCACACTCAGCTAAGTAATCTTTGAACTCTTGACTTATATATTCACCACCTCTATCAGATCGAAGAGATTTAATCTTCTTACCGAGTTGTAATTCTACTTCACTTTTGAAAACCTTAAATGTTTCAAAGACTTCATGTTTATGTTTAAGTAAATAAACATAACCATAACGACTGAAATCATCCGTAAAGGTTAAGAAGTAGGTAGCACCACGTTTTGACACTTGTCTAAGTGGACCAGACACATCAGTGTGTATCAATCCAAGTAGATCAGAAGCCCTTTCCACTTGTGGTGAAAAAGCTTTCCTTGTCATCTTCCCAGCTATGCAAGACTCGCATTTGTCAAATGATTCATCATCAACCTTTTGTAAAAACCCTTCATGTTGCAGCTTTTCCATGCATTTCTTGCCTATATGGGCAAGGCGACAATGCCAAATATAAGAAGAGTCACAGTTAGACTTGCTCATCTTATTGCTAATGCTATACAGTGAATTATTTTCATTGGATACACAACCATCCATATCAATTTCAAACACACCAAGCATAGGAATTGCATTAAAATAAAAAACATTATTAAAAGAAACTGAAATTCCATAACTGGTAAAAGTGTGCATAAAACCAATATCTTTCAACAAAGAAACTCAAATAACACCCTAACAATGGAGGGTGCATAATGACAATTATTTAGTTCAAGAATTAAGCCCGAAGGCAACACTAAATCAAAAGTCCCTATGGCTTCGACTACTGCACGCTTTCCATTTCCAACGTACAAGTATCTCTCTCCACAAGTCAGCTTCCTTGCTCCTCTAAGTCCCTGCGATGTATTACAGATTTGAGTACCACATCCTGTATCATATATCTCCAGGAATTTTTCTCAAGAGGAAAAGAAAATAATTCAAACATAAAAATACCTGATGAGCTAGGCACCATGTTATTTTTATTCTGAAGGTATTCATTCAGATATACCGACAGCCCGCTTCTAGTGACCTGGTGAGTTACAGTGGTGGCAAGCTAAATCCTTCTTAGGATTCTCCTTTTTCTTTGCAGGGTTCTTCTTAGGAGCTGGTGGGATGACAACTTGTTTCCCCTTTCCTTTTCCTTTCTCTTTCTTATCTGATTGCGGCTTTGGCTTATTCACCCTACCACCTTGTATTGCTAGTACATCAGGTGTATGAGCCTTCTTTGGTAATCTCTTCTCGAAGTCTACAAGCATTGCATGTAACTCATTCACTGTCTTCCCCGTGCAATGCATGTTATATTGTCGCACAAAATCACCAAATCGTTCCTGATTAAGGGAGTGATTGATGAGGCTGACACACACATCTTGGAAGTAACCACAACCGAGCTTCTCCAATTGGTCCAAGTGATGTTTCACCTTGAGGACGTGGTCGGAGACAGATTTACCAACCTCCTGCTTGCAGCTATGAACCTTTTCAATTAGTTCATACAGTTCAGCTACTGGTGGCTTCTCAAACATACGTTTGAGTTCGAGACATCCCCGAAAGAATCCCTGAAAGCAGCTTGTCTCTTCCGTTCCAATCATATCTTTGAAAACAGAACTCATTAAGCTCATAGTGTTTTCAGGTTGATGAGCCATCTACAAAAAAAGTTCAAAAAACCATAATTAGTATTTTGATAATTTTCCTTTTCAATAAACAATTAAATACCCAAGGTTCATATTCATATAACCAATTAATTATTATTGAAAACTAGGACCCAAATTGTCATAATCTCATCACGTCAGTTGATCTTCTAGTAATGAATTTATACAACATGGTAGAGCTTTTGCTCAATTGCCAATTTCAATTGCAATTCCTAGATTTATGGGATTTACATATAGCCAATTTCAATTGCCATGTAAACATGTTTTATCCCATCTTATGCCTTGAGTTTCCAGTTTTCACCGCCTAACTCAATTAAGTTGTCCAACTTAAGAAACTGCAAAATCATCAATGCATGTTCTCACGTCACGTGGATATTTTACCCTTTGATTACGATCTAAGTCACGTTCTCACGCAAATAAAAGGTAATCTCAGGTGTTTTTCGTTTCGTTGGATAGCATATAACTTAAATTAAGGGTAATAATTTTGATGTCAAATCAAATATGTACAAAGATGTCATGCATTCATCTTCGTAGCATAGGTTTTATTAAAACATTTATATCCTTGTTTTAATGTTTAAGCTTTTCATCATCAAACTTTAATCGAGGTATTGGTAAATCAATTAAAGAATTACCTTTAATTCCCACTATATCCTAATGTTGCATGAGTCATAAGACCCAAGTTATTCGGATAATTACCACAAAAGTGGCGTGTAGAATTTAAAGTAAATCACCCTTAAGATTTTATGCACACATATAGGAATACTTGGTAGCTCCATTAAGACGCACAAATGAGTGGAGAATTAGGTCAGCGCGAAGCATATTACATACCCTCATCTTTAAGGTCACAATTTAATGCGTACCAACCTTATACCCATCACACAGTTTGTCATTAATGGGTGAGCCGTTCTAACTATTTTGTGCAAAAATATCAATCAATTAAACGATTACGATTACTATGCTTAAAAATACATGTTTCATCATTGTTTAGTTCAGTTTATTTTTCTTATAAAAATACCCTTGTTACACATAACAAACAAGCAAGTATTTAAAAATAAACATATAAACAATGAATGAATAACATAAAATAAGTCATGCATATCAAATAGCCACATGCAAACCTTTTGGTAAATCCTATTAATGATCAATTCTAGATCTGTCAATATGTATATGTTTAATTAAGACATTCACCAGTTTACAAGAAGGTGAGCCACATGCATCTATTCATCGATTGCGTAAGTCGAAATCAAACACATACCACATAGCACATAATTGATTTAATAATAATAATTGAGTTTTTCTCCAATTTTAGATCTATCAAAAATTTTAGTGTATATCACTTAACCAAGTAAAACATACAATAAAAGCAAAACCATGACAAAACATGCATGTATTTATTATGGATATAAATCACACTTAACAATTAATGCAATTAAACAGAGTTACACAATTTAATACACATAAAATTGCATGCAACATATGGTTTCTAATCCAATTAAAACTGAAATTTACAAAACCCTAATTAGGGCACCAAAAATACGCCCCCTAGATCTACACATACAATTAATAACACAATCATGTTTATTTGTTTTATGTATTTCAGTAATTAATTACTTGTTATACAAGGCTCGTGATGCCACTGTTAAGTTTAACATATATGAAAACAATAAAATCATATAGACATCACAGAGTACACAGCGGAAGACTTAGAATCATAACAATAATTAATTAAATGAAAGAATGCGTAACGTACCTCTTGCAAATGGTTAGATCTCTTCAACAAAGCAGATGAAGTGGTTTAAAGAGTTCTCCCTTACTGTTTTAAAACTCAAACCAATTGGTGTAAGAATAGTTTCTTACCACCACAGTTTTGTACACACAAATTAACCGTGAATCAAAGCGATTGCTAGATCTAACACAATCCTTTGTTTAATGAAAAACAAAACCAAAACACCCTTTAGGAGGGGGGTTCGGCCGAATGTAAGAGGAGAGGGAAAGATCTAGGGTAAATTGAATGCACAAAGTTATGAAAAACCTTAACCCTATCCTTTGTATATATAGTGAACTAATATCTTGGAGGAAAATTTAGGGTTTTGGGCTTGGAATTGCCCCCCTTGGCCGGCCATAATGGAGGAGAAAAGAGGGAACCCGAATCTTTTCCAAAATTAAGATATTCACCATATATTCTCTCCCTTTTACATTTAACGGTCGTTAGTCATTTCCATTAAATACTTATCGTTAGACGGACTTTATGTGTAATAATTAATCGTAATCATTAACATTAATTATTAACTTTAATTCTCATTCGCTAATGTGTGCAATCCCATGGTCACGAGTTCGAATCCGGACATTCACGTATTTATAAAGATACACATTTCCAACAATACACTTGTACCATGCATTCGGCTAGTACAAAATCATTATTAGTAATGCAAGTATACTGTATTAAAAATGGGTCAATAATGACCAAACTGTATTTCTGATACATAAATCAGCTCGAATATTTTGATACTTTTCGTATTCCTTATACAGTTAGTACAACTCTATTTTCATTTGGATAAGCAATCCCAAACTCAAAACTGCGTATTGCTGTTTCGTCTAAGCAAGCCCAAACAGCCCTTTAGCAGTTTATGTGTCTAGAAATACAACCGTTTAGCTTTTGGATTTTGTCTCTCCTATTTGAAACGATAATAAACGGAGACTTTTTCTTTTACGTCAGATTATTCTGTATACTTACAGTAGCTATTATGTTACCAAAAGCTTTGAAAAAACTACCAGCTACTGCTAATAACTGTTAATAATTGGTACTACAACTACTGCTAGTTTTGCAAACAATAACCTTAGAGTTTATGGATGTTATTGATCCTTTATCTGTATGGATTGATTGACAATAGGTGAACTTAAGAGGTTATTCTGGAAACTGAATAAGCTGTATGTTTAAGTGTTTAAGGTTGAAACAAAACAGTGATTAGTGTAATCCTCTAATTGTTTATTTTCGACTTCTAATGTTATTTTCTTACGTGGATGTCTTAGGATGATCGTGACCCATCATCTCTTCATAGAATAGAAAAGAGAAACAGGATAACGTATGTAGCGATTGGGTATTCTGAACGTTTTTGTCATCAAGTTTTACAAAGAAACAGGATGTCTTAGGATGATCGAGTCTTCCCACTCCCAAGTTTTCTTCAACAAAGAAAAGCAATACCTTGAGTTTATAATTTGAGCTATCTTGTAAAGTATTTCATGCTAAAATGATAGTTAATAAATTGAGTTATATTTGTTTATAAAATGAAATATATGAATGTGCTCGATCTTAATGCATGATTGGAGTATGGTGCTCTGTGGATTCCCCACTACAACGGATGAAAATTGAAATTGTTGTCAACGAGTTGCAGCGCATTCTCGATGTGCTTCAAAATATATAAGGTACTCTGTTCTCCCATTTTGTAGAATCTGATTTTACATGAGTTTGTTAATAAATCATCACTAACTTGGTTTTATTTTTGAACGCTTTCAGGTCTATTACCAAGCTTTCTTGGTGAAATTTGAAAGTAACTGCAGCAAGGAGCAGTGCATGTCGTAGTTACACAAATGTTTCTTTGTCAAATATGTTTGTAAGTGTGTTTTAGTTTTCTTGTTGCATAAGTACCATAAGAGATGTAAGAGTGCATTTACACTCCTGATGACTTATCATATGTATCAAAAGTGTGCTTATTTTTCCTCAATCCAATTTCTTTAAAATTGAAAAATTGGGGGCAAAGTATGCTGGTTACATCTGTCAAACATGTACTTGGATATTATGGGTGTTTCAATGTTTTGTTAGGCGTATCTGCATAATGAATTTTTTTGAAAGTTGTAGTCAAATTACTATTAGGTATTTGTAGTTTGTTTACTATTAGCTCTACGAAAGGCTCGGGAGGTAAGTTCTCAGTTACTCGGCATCTTGAAAAAGCTTATGATCCAACTGACATCATGTGGGTCGAATTGGAACGTCATCAGAAAAGCGATATGATCAGTTACTTCCATAACGCTGCAAAACCTAAAGGGATCATGAATTCGTAAGTATTTGGAACCGGATGCTGTGCCATTTGCACCTGACCTGAGCTTTATGTTGCAACATCTTGGATGTTATGGCTACTCTTTGAATAAATATTCGTAAGGGTGGGAAAATGGGCGTGTTTGGGGGCTTGTGTAACAGGTCAAAACGAGAACATTTAGTGTAATAGTCCCCTATAGATGTTATCGTGCTAAATATGATTACAAAATCAATGTTATGGTTTTTGCTATAAGCATGCGTGATATTATATAAGTTGTTTTGGTCACACCTTCAAACTTGAAAAATCATCTCGCACACAACTAAACGATTAGACATAGACCAACAATCGCTAACTGGATGAAAAAGTAGCACAGTCTTCATGTTGCCATCGGACATGATTAGCTGATTCTACTGTTCTACATTGTAAATTCACACCATAAATAGGCTCAAAAAACAACCAGACTTGAAACTGAAACTAATAAAAGGGAATTACAAGCACGTCATTATCAAACCATCATGTTGGATTCATCTTCCTCCCCTGTTGCTGCTTCATAGAACATGTACTGGTTTTGATACTCGATCAAGTACTGTGTAGATCTTCACACATCCCAAAACAGCTCATAAACTCGGCAAGCCAATGCAGCTGATGTGATCACGTTTATGGCGTATCTCAGATGTCTTGACCCAATTTTTGTCAACAAAACCTTTGCATCATCAGATATGTCAACATCTTCCTCTTGACACCTTATATCAAGAATCTTGCAAATGTCATCTTCAGTGTATGGTTGTGTGGAGATGATGAGAAGGCGATCCAGGAAATCGACTAGTTGTGATTCCTTGGTAGGTGGCAACGATTATTGGTGCCATGTCGTTTTCTAAGGCACGATTTAGGAATGAAAAACACTGGATATCAAGCATGTGGACTTAACCTATGAACAGAGCACCAGGAATGATCTCTGCCTTTCCTTCCTCTCGCCACTCTGCAACCTTTGTATCGATCTATTCCCTCACTGTTAAATTTTGGGGTATTAATCTGTAGCAAACATGTCATTCTATCAATTGCTAATGGCTTTCAAGTTATGTTCAGTGCAGGCTTATTAAAGGGGTTGATCATGGTCAAAGCATAAATGGTTTAAAGTTCCAAGATATTCATTTCTGCTGAAGGCTTTCTCATTTCTGCTGATGAGTCATTTATAGTTGTTATAGGGGTCTCTGTGTATCTTTATCTCCTATTTAATAAGTCAATCTAGGGTTAGACACCACTGTGTGTGCAGTCATTGTCTCACATTCTCTTTTTTCTGATCATTACATTGATCTTGTCTTCTCTTTGTATTTGTATGATTATTCTCTCATTGACATTAATCTAACCTTGTAACACTTTGGATACTATTGTTGATTTAATCTAAGCCGACTATTGAGGCTTAGGTTTGAATAAAGGTTCTATTGTTCATCTTGTGTTCTTTGATACTTTCGTACATGGTATCGAGAGCTCGCAGGCTCATAATCGATTGATTCACCATCCAAGGGTTTCTTAAGTAGAAACTTGGGGACATCTTTTCAGCAACAAATTGGTGGTTTGGGGTTATTGCTATTGGCATAATCACTGGTTATTTTCTATTCACAATTAGCCCTAGACTAAGTGAATCTAGCGTAATTGTGATTTGTTCTTTCCGCTGCATATTGCTCTGTAAGTCTAAGTCTAATCTCTTCTTCAAACATATAGTACTTAAGTCTTTGTGGGTGCAAACGGGTAGACTAACATCTTGATCTGCCACCTTTGAGTGGTATGAATGTAACACCCCAACCCGAAAAGGGTAAAGATATCACAAATACGGTTTCATATCAGAACCTTAAGTACTATACAATAGCGGAAGCCTTTACAAAACTTACAAAAGAAAATATAAATAACTTAATAATCAAAATAAATCTAAGAGCCCTATTTTCAAATCTTGCTCTCATCTCTACTCTCAACCCAGATCGGCTATCCCATAAGCTCATCTTGAATGCTTAATACCCGCCGAGGAAAGAAAATGCGGCTGAGCTTACAAAGCCCAAAGGAACGATATAACAGAAACGAAAACTAAATAAAATAGAAATACGAAATAAAACAATGAAACGAATAACGAAGTCACAACGGAATAAGATCAATGAATCATTGAAGATTTTGCGGAACCACAATCATACAGGAATCCGGAAGAACAAATAGCAATTAAGAACAAACACATATCACATTTGTGACACAGACGGAAACACATCAAATAACCAAGCACATAATAAATCAGCAAGTAGAGTGCATATAAGCCAAACGAAAACTCTAAAGGCTAACGGAAAACAATTTCTAGAAAGTAAACATGGCATTCATACAAGTCAATTAATCTACATTTATCACACTTAATCCAATATTGTAGCAGCGGAATTAGCAGTCAAATCAGGGCAGTCACACATGCAAATAGAAAACATAGTCGGAAAACTATAACTAAATAAACAAAAGATATAGTATAGCAATTAGTATATTATCAAAACAGATATCATAATTAAACCATTTTCCAAACCAAAACTTAATATAAGCAGAGTCTAAACATAGCAGATCGAACATAAACAGATAGATAACTAACGGATAGGCAAAGTTTACAAAATTTATTGAACAATCATACATACTAAACTTTCAGGATACTCAACTTCACACTAGCACATTCATCTCACAGATCAACGAATTCACGTAACGATAAACTAACATAACATCAGATGATAACATGCGAATCATATTTAAACATATTAATCATATCCTAGCATAGTAGATGGTAGTCACTTAAACATACAAAAGCATAACCACATATAATAACTTATAATAAGCCTAGCACATGATTATAAACACTTGAACATACCGAATCAAAATCGAATAATGAATACGGACATAACAGATAAAGATTTAGTTAACTACCACGAGCCCAGAACATATCATATCGAGAAAATATCTTTCTTATACAGAAGGTAACCTCATAAACTAATTGGAGTAGCTAGCTCCCAGAATTTTGTGAAGACGCGTATTGCACACGACATCATTCACGTAAACATATCGATAACAGATCGATCTAGGATGCATCCATACGCCTACGCATGATAGTGGCCATACAATATATAGCGAGCTCATAATCGATAAAGAAAGGGACGTGGCAGAACATCACTCTATGCCCTAGAGTCATGTCGAGGTGCATCATCGACACGGACATGGAACCCCCATGACTAGTGAAATATTTGGCTCGGTGTCAAACTAACTCAGGTCAAACAGATTGTCATAAATGACACAGATCATAATCAAACACAAAGTTTAACAGATAACATATCAGATAATTCATATCATAAGGTTCATGTTCAAAAGTTCGGAAGTCGGTTAATGTCGTAGTCACATATCATACTTTCATAATCAGAATTACATAACCAAATGTTCACAATTCAGAAGTTCATAATCAATATAGCAAGGTTCAACAAATGTGCGTATCAAAATCTTTCTAACATAACGTTCAAGTCAGATATTGCATGATTCAAATAAACTGGCGTTTCAAACAAGCAACATATCAAACAATCAGAAAGGGTTCATAGCAATGGCATAGGAAACCCTAATAATTGAAATAGAAAAGCTAACGAAAGAAAACGTCATAAGAAACCTTTACTGAAAAGGTCAGAATATCTGTACCTTTACACAAACGAGAGGAAAGCAAACGAATGAGTGAATCACGAAGATACGACGTCGCGTCTCCTTCAACGAATCTACACGGATTATGATTTATTTAGTACTTATTAGCTTATTTAAGTCATAACGGATTTATCGCATTCACACTCTTAGAATTGTAAGCATATTCTTATTCTTAGTGACGGACAGAATTACAATGTTTTAGGGTTTTAATCATTAATTAGCCAACCTCATGAGACCATGCATACATTACTTTAATTCATGACACTTAGTTCTTACAAAAAATCATAACTCACGCATGCTTACAACACTCTTAAGACTAGCTCGTCATATACTTAATCAATGGTTATTAATGACCTCCAAACTTACTATTTTCACATGAAATAACAAATCAACACTCACAGCTTAAAACCCTAATCGACTCATAATCATGACCTAGGGTTTCTCTCAACTTTTAGTTCCATATTAAATACACATTAAATTGACATGTTACGGATTTTAATGATTTATCACCTTGACCTAGAACGTGTGAAAAACAAACCGAAAGTAACTCAAAACCCATGCCTACATTTACACTAGTAACTCACACCACCTTGACTTATATAAATCATGTTAACGAGACCAAAGTTTACCCGTTTGCCCCGCGATCACCCTTAAACATACCCCCCGATAAGACCAAATACACCCATTTTTTAATGAAACAGTATGGGAAGAACATGATTCATTTAGGAGACCCTTGAAGGCCTTCATCACATGCGTTAGTAAAAAAACTAGACACAACTAATTCTAATTCATCAATTCATGCACACAGACCATGCTCACTTATGAGGTTCTTGCATTTAACATATTCAGTTTTCTTGCATATACATGTGTAGCTCCTATTTGACCCACGCTCCATATTATAAATTCATGCACATATATACTTGATCACACTACACCATATAACGAGACACATATAATACTTAAATGACATGAACCAAATCTTTAACGTTTCATTATCAATGATGCGCCTCCATTATTTATATATTACTCACGTTTTGCAAGACCAATTTCAAATAAAACCAATGATGTACGTAGCTCATGATCATGCAACCAATATATATATGTATATCTTAGTTTAGTTTTATCTATTGTAACATGTTTATATATTAGGACAACAAAACGCATGGCTGGACGTGGCCATGACCAGATTCAAAAACAAAAGACGAGACGAGGTCATGGTTGATACCTTTGAAGCGTGAGACAAAACAAGGCGAAAACAAGCAACCAACAGCACCCCTTTGTGCTTCTACCCTCACGACAGCAGCAACCTTAACCAATGACAAAAACTCCACGACCCTTCGTACCACACACGAATTCAGCCTTCACACGAACCTCGTACAACCTTTCTTGGAACCTTTGTGTCGACAGAAAAATGGAGAAGGAGTAATAATTTTGCCGTGACTTTTAGTTGGGAGGCTAGGGTTTTCATATGGAGATATTGTGATGTATATATACATGTCGACCCATGTGGGTTTGTGTGAGAATCGGTTCCAAAAGAAAAGGCCCGTGGGCTCCAAGCTTGGGCTTGGCCGAATTCTTGATGATAGACACTTAATTTGGACTTCCAAAATAATTCATAGTATACTGTTATTTTTTTGTCATAACAAATTTCGGTTTATTTATTTTGCACGTTAGGTTTATAAGTTAGATTGAATTTTCATTTAATGAGCGTTGATATATTTTACGTATTTTATAAATATTAACTGTGAGGGTAAAATAGTCTTTTAACACGTTTCATATTTTTAGGGTTTTACAACTCTTCCCTCCTAAAGAGAAAATTTTGTCCTCGAAATTGAACAAGACGGAACAGAACAACAGACAAATCGGATTTCAAAATTTCAGGGAAATAGCACAAACACGAATCTTTTCTCAAAACAAACAGATTCTTATCAGATCTACAAACTCATACTTCGTAAATCAAAGCACTTAATCAAATACGCATAACAGATAATCATATACTTATCAAAGTAATGGCAGAAAACAGATGAGATGCAGAAAGTCAAACAACACGCTCTAACTTATTCAGATATCTAATGATGAGAACAAACATATACATAGATAGAACGAATCCTAACGGTCTCACTAGTCGCAGATAATCAAATTAAAAGGATCTAATGTTCCTCAAACACTTCACGAAAAATCCTATGACCACAATAAGGGTACACGGAGACGTACACATTTAGAGCAAACATAGCAATCCATAGTTCTCACAAATCATAACAATTTCGGATTCCAAGCGTACAAAACTTATACGTAATGATATCGACAAAAATCTCACAATTAGGTACGAATTTCAAACGAACATGAGGAGTGCCAAATACGGATACAAGTCATATTCTTTTCACGATCAACCACGCATTTCCCCGCACATCATATGATTTCAATACGATCAAATTATATGATCTCGGTATTATCACGTTGATCAGGCGTCATAATACTTGCATCACATAACAAGTTCTTATTGTCATCATATTCTGTCTCGGGTCATGACAAAACCACATAACTAATATCAGAACAAAACGGATAACATATAGGTAACAAGTAACATACCAAAATAGACCAGATACACATTCATGCAGCATATAACACATCAGACAACTTACCATATCACAATGAAAGGAGGCCACCAACTAGCATAAAATGGTTCCTCGTGACTCATTACTGGCGATCCAAAAGAAAACTGGGATATTAACAAAATGCCAGACGATAAACTTCATGATTCAAACCGAGTTCGAACAAATCGAGAAAAGCAATACGATCGAAATCACTTAGCAGAATATCAAACCGTCACAAAACACATGACAAAAGAATCAGAATACCACAAGTCGCGCCCGAATCATATGAAATAGATGAACCTTCCCAGCCACCGGTTGTATCATGTCTTCGTCGTTGCGTCTTTGGTTGATTCGTCCAGCTCCTCCGCCCTGATGTCTCCAAGCAGACGGCGCGGGTGTGGCTTCGCTTCACGAGTCTCTCCAAAGACAGAACTGTTTGCAAAAGAACGCAGGGTCGACACCATCTTCTTCGGCTCTGCGGGTAGTCTCCATCTAACGATCGACAAACGGACGAGCGAAAACAAAATAACAAAATTCGATGCGAACATAGGAGGGCCAATTCTGTGAAGGCAAAAGGATATCGAAGTCAAATCTGAACGACCATCAAAAGGAATCGAAAAGATATCTGAACAGACGGAAACCTAATGTCTACCCAATCCTCACAGGTCATAGCCTAAGCTCTAAGGGTCCTAAAACCTGGCTCTGATACCATAAATTGTAACACCCCAACCCGACAAGGGTAAAGATATCACAAATACGGTTTCATATCAGAACCTTAAGTACTATACAATAGCGGAAGCCTTTACAAAACTTACAAAAGAAAATATAAATAACTTAATAATCAAAATAAATCTAAGAGCCCTATTTTCAAATCTTGCTCTCGGCTCTACTCTCAACCCAGATCAGCTATCCCATAAGCTCATCTTGAATGCTTAATACCTGCCGCAGGAAAAGAAAATGCGGCTGAGCTTACAAAGCCCAGTGAACAGATATAACAGAAACGAAAACTAAATAAAATAGAAATACGAAATAAAACAATGAAACGAATAACGAAGTCACAACGGAATAAGATCAATGAATCATTGAAGATTTTGCGGAACCACAATCATACAGGAATCCGGAATAACAAATAGCAATTAAGAACAAACACATATCACATTGATGACACAGACGGAAACACATCAAATAACCAAGCACATAATAAATCAAGTAGAGTGCATATAAGCCAAACGAAAAGTCTAAAGGCTAACGGAAACAATTTCTAGAAAGTAAACATGGCATTCATACAAGTCAATTAATCTACATTTATCACACTTAATCCAATATTGTAGTGGAATTAGCAAATCAAATCGTAAGTCACACATGCAAATAGAAAACATAGTCGGAAAACTATAACTAAATAAATAAAAGATATAGTATAGCAATTAGCAAATTATCAAAACAGATATCATAATTAAACCATTTTCCAAACCAAAACTTAATATAAGCAGAGTCTAAACATAGCAGATCGAACATAAAATGAGATAGATAACTAACGGATAGGCAAAGTTTACAAAATTTACTGAACAATCATACATACTAAACTTTCAGGATACTCAACGTCACACTAGCACATTCATCTCACAGATCAACGAATTCACGTAAAGATAAACTAACATAACATCAGATGATAACATGCGAATCATATTTAAACATATTAATCATATCCTAGCATAGTAGACGGTAGTCACTTAAACATACAAAAGCATAACCACATATAATAACATATAATAAGCCTAGCACATAATTATAAACACTTGAACATACCGAATCAAAATCGAATATCGAATACGAGACATAACAGATAAAGATTTAGTTAACTACCACGAGCCCGTAACATATCATATCGAAAATATCTTTCTTATTCAGAAGGTAACCTCATAAACTAATTGGAGTAGCTAGCTCACAGAATTTTGTGAAGACGCGTATTGCACACGACATCATTCACCAGAAACATATCGGATAACAGATCAGATCTAGGATGCATCCATACGCCCACGCAGACAGATAGTGGCCATACAATATATAGCGAGCTCATAATCGATAACAGAAAGGGACGTGGCGTAACATCACTCTACGCCCTAGAGTCATGTCAGGTGCATCATCGACACGGACATGGAACCCCCATGACTAGTGAAATATTGGCTCGGGTGTCAAACTAACTCAAGTCAAACAGATTGTCATAAATGACACAGATCATAATCAAACACAAAGTTTAACGAGATAACATATCGATAATTCATATCATAAGGTTCATGTTCAAAAGTTCAAGTCGGAAGTTAATGTCGTAGGCACATATCATACTTTCATAATCAGACTTTCATAACCAAATGTTCACAATTCAGAAGTTCATAATCAATATAGCAAGGTTCAACAAATGTGCGTATCAAAATTTTTCTAACATAACGTTCAAGTCAGATATTGCATGATTCAAATAAACAGGCGTTTCAAACAAGCAACAGATCAAACAATCAGAAAGGGTTCATAGCAATGGCATAGGAAACCCTAATAATTGAAATAGAAAAGCTAACGAAAGAAAACGTAATAAGAAACCTTTACTGAAAAGGTCAAAATATCTGTACCTTTACGCAAACGAGAGGAAAGCAAACGAATGAGTGAATCACGAAGATACGACGTAGCGTCTCCTTCAACGAATCTACACGGATTATGATTTTTTTAATACTTATTAGCTTATTTAAGTCATAACGGATTTATCGCATTCACACTCTTAGAATTGTAAGCATATTCTTATTCTTAGTGACGGACAGAATTACAATGTTTTAGGGTTTTAATCATTAATTAGCCAACCTCATGAGACCATGCATACATTACTTTAATTCATGAAACTTAGTTCTTACACAAAATCATAACTCACGCATGCTTACAACACTCTTAAGACTAGCTCGTCATATACTTAATCAATGGTTATTAATGACCTCCAAACTTACTATTTTCACATGAAATAACAAATCAAGACTCACAGCTTAAAACCCTAATCAACTCATAATCATGACCTAGGGTTTCTCTCAACTTTTAGTTCCATATTAAATACACATTAAATTGACATGTTACGGATTTTAATGACTTATCACCTTGACCTAGAACGTGTGAAAAACAAACCGAAAGTAATTCAAAACCCATGCCTACATTTACACTAGTAACTCACACCACCTTGACTTGTATAAATCATGTTAACGAGACCAAAGTTTACCCGTTTGCCCCGCGATCACCCTTAAACATACCCCCCGATAAGACCAAATACACCCATTTTTTTAATGAAACAGTATGGGAAGAACATGATTCATTTAGGAGACCCTTGAAGGCCTTCATCACATGCGTTAGTAAAAAAAAACTAGACACAACTAATTCTAATTCATCAATTCATGCACACAGACCATGCTCACTTATGAGGTTCTTGCATTTAACATATTCAGTTTTCTTGCATATACATGTGTAGCTCCTATTTGACCCACGCTCCATATTATAAATTCATGCACATATATACTTGATCACACTACACCATATAACGAGACACATATAATACTTAAATGACATGAACCAAATCTTTAACGTTTCGTTATCAATGATGCGCCTCCATTATTTATATATTACTCACGTTTTGCAAGACCAATTTCAAATAAAACCAATGATGTACGTAGCTCATGATCATGCAACCAATATATATATGTATATCTTAGTTTAGTTTTATCAATTGTAACATGTTTATATATTAGGACAACAAAACGCATGGCTGGACGTGGCCATGACCAGATTCAGAAACAAAAGACGAGACGAGGTCATGGTTGATACCTTTGAAGCGTGAGACAAAACAAGGCGAAAACAAGCAACCAACAGCACCCCTTTGTGCTTCTACCCTCACGACAGCAGCAACCTTAACCAATGACAAAAACTCCACGACCCTTCGTACCAACACCAGAATTCAGCCCTCACACGAACCTCGTACAACCTTTCTTGGAACCTTTGTGTCGACAGAAAAATGGAGAAGGAGTAATAATTTTGCCGTGACTTTTAGTTGGGAGGCTAGGGTTTTCATATGGAGATATTGTGATGTATATATACATGTCGACCCATGGTGGGTTTGTGTGAGAATCGGTTCCAAAAGAAAAGGCACGTGGGCTCCAAGCTTGGGCTTGGCCGAATTCTTGATGATAGACACTTAATTTGGACTTCCAAAATAATTCATAGTATCGCATTATTTTTTGTCATAAAAAATTTCGGTTTATTTATTTTGCACGTTAGGTTTATAAGTTAGATTGAATTTTCATTTAATGAGCGTTGATATATTTTACGTATTTTATAAATATTAACTGTGAGGGTAAAATAGTCTTTTAACACGTTTCATATTTTTAGGGTTTTACAACTCTTCCCTCCTAAAAAGAAAATTTCGTCCTCGAAATTGAACAAGACGGAACAGAACAACAGACAAATCGGATTTCAAAATTTCAGGGAAATAGCACAAACACGAATCTTTTCTCAAAACAAACAGATTCTTATCAGATCTACAAACTCGTACTTCTCCGAAATCAAAGCACTTAATCAAATACGCATAACAGATAATCATATACTTATCAAAGTAATGGCAGAAAACAGATGAGATGCAGAAAGTCAATTAACACGCTCTAACTTATTCATATATCTAATGATGAGAACAAACATATACATAGATAGAACGAATCCTAACGGTCTCACTAGTCGCAGATAATCAAATTAAAAGGATCTAATGTTCCTCAAACACTTCACGAAAAATCCTATGACCACAATAAGGGTACACGGAGACGTACACATTTAGAGCAAACATAGCAATCCATAGTTCTCACAAATCATAACAATTTCGGATTCCAAGCGTACAAAACTTATACGTAACAGATATCGACGAAAATCTCACAATTAGGTACAGAATTTCAAACGAACATGAGGAGTGCCAAATAACGGATACAAGTCATATTCTTTTCACGTATCAACCACAGGCATTTCCCCAGACGTCATATGATTTCAATAAGTTCAAATTATATGATCTCGGTATTATCACGTTGATCAGCCGTCATAATACTTGCATCACATAACAAGTTCTTATTGTCATCATATTCTGTCTCGGGTCATGACAAAACCACATAACTAATATCAGAACAAAACGGATAACATATAGGTAACAAGTAACATACCAAAATAGACCAGATACACATTCATGCAGCATATAACACATCAGACAACTTACCATATCACAATGAAAGGAGGCCACCAACTAGCATAAAACGGTTCCTCGTGACTCATTACTGGCGATCCAAAAGAAAACTGGGATATTAACAAAATGCCAGACGATAAACTTCATGATTCAAACCGAGTTCCGAACAAATCAGAGAAAAGCAATACAGATCAGAATCACTTAGCAGAATATCAAACCGTCACAAAACACATGACAAAAGAATCAGAATACCACAAGTCGCGCCCAAATCATATGAAGTAGATGAACCTTCCCAGCCACCGGTTGTATCATGTCTTCGTCGTTGCGTCTTTGGTTGATTCGTCCAGCTCCCTCCAGCAGCCTGATGTCTCCACCGCAGCGGACGGGTCGGGTGTGGCTTCGCTTCACGAGTCTCTCCAAAGACAGAACTGCTGTTGCAGAACGCAGGGTCGACACCATCTTCTTCGGCTCTGCGGGTAGTCTCCATCTAACGATCGACAAAGCGGACGGCGAAAACAAAATAACAAAATTCGATGCGAACATAGGAGGGCCAATGCGTGAAGGCAAAAGGATATCGAAGTCAAATCTGAACGACCATCAAAAGGAATCGAAAAGATATCCGAATGCAGACGGAAACCTAATGTATACCCAATCCTCACAGGTCATAGCCTAAGCTCTAAGGGTCCTAAAACACGGCTCGATACCATAAATTGTAACACCCCAACCCGACAAGGGTAAAGATATCACAAATACGGTTTCATATCATAACCTTAAGTACTATACAATAGCGGAAGCCTTTACAAAACTTACAAAAGAAAATATAAATAACTTAATAATCAAAATAAATCTAAGAGCCCTATTTTCAAATCTTGCTCTATCTACTCTCAACCGGATCAGCTATCCCATAAGCTCATCTTGAATGCTTAATACCTGCGGCAGGAAAAGAAAATGCGGCTGAGCTTACAAAGCCCAAGCGGATATACAGAACGAAAACTAAATAAAATAGAAATACGAAATAAAACAATGAAACGAATAACGAAGTCACAACGGAATAAGATCAATGAATCATTGAAGATTTTGCGGAACCACAATCATACAGGAATCCGGAATAACAAATAGCAATTAAGAACAAACACATATCACATTGATGACACAGACGGAAACACATCAAATAACCAAGCACATAATAAATCAGCAAGTAGAGTGCATATAAGCCAAACGAAAAGTCTAAAGGCTAACGGGAAACAATTTCTAGAAAGTAAACACGGCATTCATACAAGTCAATTAATCTACATTTATCACACTTAATCCAATATTGTAGCAGCGGAATTAGCAGTCAAATCAGGGCAGTCACACATGCAAATAGAAAACATAGTCGGAAAACTATAACTAAATAAATAAAAGATATAGTATAGCAATTAGCAAATTATCAAAACAGATATCATAATTAAACCATTTTCCAAACCAAAACTTAATATAAGCAGAGTCTAAACATAGCAGATCAAACATAAACAGATAGATAACTAACGGATAGGCAAAGTTTACAAAATTTACTGAACAATCATACATACTAAACTTTCAGGATACTCAACGTCACACTAGCACATTCATCTCACAGATCAACGAATTCACGTAAAGATAAACTAACATAACATCAGATGATAACATGCGAATCATATTTAAACATATTAATCATATCCTAGCATAGTAGACGGTAGTCACTTAAACATACAAAAGCATAACCACATATAATAACATATAATAAGCCTAGCACATAATTATAAACACTTGAACATACCGAATCAAAATCGAGAATCTGAATACGAGACATAACAGATAAAGATTTAGTTAACTACCACGAGCCCGAACATATCATATCGAAAAATATCTTTCTTATTCAGAAGGTAACCTCATAAACTAATTGGAGTAGCTAGCTACCAGAATTTTGTGAAGACGCGTATTGCACACGACATCATTCACCAGAAACATATCGGATAACAGATCAGATCTAGGATGCATCCATACTCCCCACAGACAGATAGTGGCCATACAATATATAGCGAGCTCATAATCAGATAACAGAAAGGGACGTGGCGAACATCACTCTAGCCCTAGAGTCATGTCAGAGGTGCATCATCGACACGGACATGGAACCCCATGACTAGTGAAATATTGGCTCGGTGTCAAACTAACTCGGAGTCAAACAGATTGTCATAAATGACACAGATCATAATCAAACACAAAGTTTAACAGATAACATATCAGATAATTCATATCATAAGGTTCATGTTCAAAAGTTCAGAAGTCAGAAGTTAATGTCGTAGTCACATATCATACTTTCATAATCAGACTTTCATAACCAAATGTTCACAATTCAGAAGTTCATAATCAATATAGCAAGGTTCAACAAATGTGCGTATCAAAATTTTTCTAACATAACGTTCAAGTCAGATATTGCATGATTCAAATAAACAGGCGTTTCAAACAAGCAACAGATCAAACAATCAGAAAGGGTTCATAGCAATGGCATAGGAAACCCTAATAATTGAAATAGAAAAGCTAACGAAAGAAAACGTAATAAGAAACCTTTACTGAAAAGGTCAAAATATCTGTACCTTTACGCAAACGAGAGGAAAGCAAACGAATGAGTGAATCACGAAGATACGACGTCGCGTCTCCTTCAACGAATCTACACGGATTATGATTTTTTTAATACTTATTAGCTTATTTAAGTCATAACGGATTTATCGCATTCACACTCTTAGAATTGTAAGTATATTCTTATTCTTAGTGACGGACAGAATTACAATGTTTTAGGGTTTTAATCATTAATTAGCCAACCTCATGAGACCATGCATACATTACTTTAATTCATGAAACTTAGTTCTTACACAAAATCATAACTCACGCATGCTTACAACACTCTTAAGACTAGCTCGTCATATACTTAATCAATGGTTATTAATGACCTCCAAACTTACTATTTTCACATGAAATAACAAATCAACACTCACAGCTTAAAACCCTAATCGACTCATAATCATGACCTAGGGTTTCTCTCAACTTTTAGTTCCATATTAAATACACATTAAATTGACATGTTACGGATTTTAATGACTTATCACCTTGACCTAGAACGTATGAAAACAAACCGAAAGTAACTCAAAACCCATGCCTACATTTACACTAGTAACTCACACCACCTTGACTTGTATAAATCATGTTAACGAGACCAAAGTTTACCCGTTTGCCCCGCGATCACCCTTAAACATACCCCCCGATAAGACCAAATACACCCATTTTTTAATGAAACAGTATGGGAAGAACATGATTCATTTAGGAGACCCTTGAAGGCCTTCATCACATGCGTTAGTAAAAAAACTAGACACAACTAATTCTAATTCATCAATTCATGCACACAGACCATGCTCACTTATGAGGTTTCGTTTAACATATTCAGTTTTCTTGCATATACATGTGTAGCTCCTATTTGACCCACGCTCCATATTATAGATTCATGCACATATATACTTGATCACACTACACCATATAACGAGACACATATAATACTTAAATGACATGAACCAAATCTTTAACGTTTCGTTATCAATGATGCGCCTCCATTATTTATATATTACTCACGTTTTGCAAGACCAATTTCAAATAAAACCAATGATGTACGTAGCTCATGATCATGCAACCAATATATATATATGTATATCTTAGTTTAGTTTTATCAATTGTAACATGTTTATATATTAGGACAACAAAACGCATGGCTGGACGTGGCCATGACCAGATTCAAAAACAAAAGATGAGACGAGGTCATGGTTGATACCTTTGAAGCGTGAGACAAAACAAGGCGAAAACAAGCAACCCACAGCACCCCTTTGTGCTTCTACCCTCACGACAACAGCAAACTTAACCAATGACAAAAACTCCACGACCCTTCGTACCAACACCAGAATTCATCCCTCACACGAACCTCGTACAACCTTTCTTGGAACCTTTGTGTCGACAGAAAAATGGAGAAGGAGTAATAATTTTGCCGTGACTTTTAGTTGGGAGGCTAGGGTTTTCATATGGAGATATTGTGATGTATATATACATGTCGACCCATGGTGGGTTTGTGTGAGAATCGGTTCCAAAAGAAAAGGCCCGTGGGCTCCAAGCTTGGGCTTGGCCGAATTCTTGATGATAGACACTTAATTTGGACTTCCAAAATAATTCATAGTATACTGTTATGTTTTTGTCATAACAAATTTTGGTTTATTTATTTTGCACGTTAGGTTTATAAGTTAGATTGAATTTTCATTTAGTGAGCGTTGATATATTTTACGTATTTTATAAATGTTAACTGTGAGGGTAAAATAGTCTTTTAACACGTTTCATATTTTTAGGGTTTTACAATGAATACCTGCTCTGGTTTACCCCAGTCCACAGACTTGGTGCATGTTGTTTCTTAATTACAAAGTCTTATTTATTTCTTTATCTGTCTATCTGCTCTAGTTGTTATTCTCTCTCTGTGTTATCTGTCTGTCTTATTGTTTGCATTATGGCTATTGGTGATGATAATACTGGTGGTGGTGGTTCTTCCACTGAGAAAAGCTTATACTTTGGTGATGCTTTGTATTTACACCCTAATAACACCAATGGTACTCCCATTATTTCTATCAAACTCACTAGAACTGAAATTTATAAAATATGGAATATGGCCATGACCTTTGCCTTAAGGAATCATAATAAGTTAGGGTTTAATGATGGTACTTGCATAAGAGATGATTCAAACCCTAGTCTTGCTAATCAATGGGATACTTGTAACTCTGTTGTGGTTACTTGGATTCTTAACTCTCTCAGCCCTAAACTATTTCTTTGGTGCTATCTATGCTAAAACTGCTTATGAAATGTGGAATGATCTTATAGATACTTATGATAAGGTTGATGGTTCAGCTATTTTTAATTTGCATAAAAATATAAACTCTCTTAGTCAAAGTGGGTCCTCTCTTGCTGATTATTATAACAACCTTAACTCTTTATAGAAACAATTTGATTGTATGATTAGCTTGCCTCCCACTTGTGAGGCAAAACATTTTGAAAACACACAATCAGCTAATCAAGTTAATGCAATTTCTTATGGGTCTTGATGACTCCTATGTTCCCATCAGAAGCAATATTTTAACCAGAGATCCTTTGCCTAATGTCAAACTGCCTTCTCTGTGTCTCGGAGAAGAATCTCACAGAAATGTTTCATCTGGGAATAGCTCTGCTAAACCCAATGCTACGGCTTTTGCTGCAAAAACTTCTGATGGTGGAAAAATTTTTGATAACAAAAAAGGATTTAACAACAACAATTTTAAAAGTTCTGGTTTTAATGTTGGTAACAACTCAAACAACAGAAGACCAAACATGAATCTCAAATGTACTAACTGCAAAAAAACTGGTCACACTGTTGATAGATGTTATGATCTTGTTGGTTATCCTGCTGGATATGTCAAAAGGAATTTTAATGCTAAACCTGTCAGCAGTAACAATGTTTCCACTGATGCTAATCATATCACTAAAAATAGAGCTAGCAACTCCCCTGTCTCTTTGTCTAATGAACACTCTCAGGACTTAGACTTATTAGTCTTCTTAATGACAACAATGTGTCTTACGCTAATGCCAACATGGCGGTAAAATTTTTCGGGAACTTTCTTTAATGGCGTGTCAAGTTTAACATAAACTTCAACAAATTTTTAACAACAACACAAAAACCTTATCTGGAAACATCAGTCTTGGTTGGATTGTTGACTCTGGTGCAAATAAGCACATGACTGTTTCTGCCAAATTTCTAATTAATGTTGTTGACATTTCTAATCTTGGTCTAACTGTTGGACATCCCAATGGTACTCAGGCCCTAATTACTAAAATTGGTGATTTAAAGGTCAATAATGACCTAACTCTCTTTGATGTTCTGGTTGTTCCTGAGTACAATGTCAGTCTGCTGTCTGTTCATAAGATTGCTAGAGACAATAAGATGTTTGTTGGGTTTAATGAATCTAATTGCTATATACAGGATTTATATCAAAAAAGGATTGTGGGGATTGGTAAACAATGCAATGGGTTATATATGTTTGATATTGATTCTACATGTAAGATTACTTCTAATAATTGCATTTACGTTTGTCATGTTTCTAGAAATCTCTAGCATCAAAGACTTGGTCATCCCTCTGACCAAGTCCTACATATACTTAAATCCACTCTTAAACTTGATAGTTCATCTGAATCTGATCATCTTTGTTATACTTGCAACAAAGCTAAACAAACCAGGGAACCATTCCCTCTAAGTGAACATAAATCAACTAAAATTGGTCAACTTGTTCATCTAGATGTATGGGGACCATATAAAGTCACTAGCAGAGATGGTTATAAATATTTTTTAACCATAGTTGATGACTATTCCAGGGCAGTGTGGGTTTATATGCTTAAGGGGAAGGATGATGTTTATGTTTCCATTGTTAACTTTACTCATATGCTATCAAATCAATTTGAACACAATGTTAAGATTTTCAGAAGTGATGGTGGGACAGAATTTGTCAATAATAAACTTCAACACTTCTTTCATGAAAAAGGAATTTTACATCAAACCTCTTGTGTTTATACACCACAACAAAATGGTATTGCAGAAAGGAAACATAGGCATCTCCTTAATGTGGCTAGATCCCTTATGTTTCAGGGGGAATTACCTCTATATTTTTGTCCTGAATGTGTTCTAACTGCTGCCTATGTCATAAACAGGTTACCCTCTTCTGTTCTATCCGCAAGTCCCCCTTCTTCCTTATGTATGGGCATGACCCTTCACTCTCTCTCCTTAGAGTCTTTGGCTGCTTATGCTATGCCACAATTCTCAACATCTCTGATAAATTTGGTAGTAGGTATGAGAAAAGTGTCTTTATTGGTTATTCAAATGATAAAAAAGGTTATAAAGTTTTAAGTTTAGAAACAAAAAATATCTTTTATTCCAGATATGTCAAATTTTATGAAACTGTTTTTTCCTTCAAAATGAAAAATACTTTGTCAAAACCTCTTGTTGAAACTTATGTGCCTAAAGATTTAAATCATAAAAATTTCTTTGACTTACAAATAAGTCCCAATGATGAAGGGAGAGCGACATCCTATGATGATGGCACAGTATTAAGTCATCCTACTAGGGATGATGAACCTATTGCAACATCTATAGATGATAATACACACCCTGAGGGCACCACATCACATGAATCACATCCTGCTGATGCATCTTCTGATTCTGCTGATACATCTTCGATTCAAATCGAACTCTGAACAAGAAGGAGGCTTGCCAGCCACTACTGCTAGAAGGTCAACCAGAGTTTCCAAGTTGCCTAGTAATCTTAATGACTTGATTATAGAAGGGAAAGTCAAATATGGTGTTGAAATGGTTGTTAATTACTCTAACCTTAACAAAGATAACTACTGCTTTGCTTCTAGTCTTAATAAAAGTATTGAACCTACATGTTATGAAGAAGCTATCCTTGATAGTAATTGGGTTGATGCTATGAACTCTGAAATTGAGGCCTTAAATGAAAATCATGCTTGGGATATGACTGATCTCCCACCTAATAGAACTCCCATTGGTTACAAATGGATCTTCAAAATCAAATATAAAGCTAATGGTGAAGTTGATAGATACAAGGCTAGATTAGTTGCTAAAGGTTACAACCAAAGGGAAGGAATAGACTATGATGAAACTTTTTCCCCCGTCGTGAAAATGTCTACAGTTAGATGTCTTATTGCCTTAGCTGTGAAAAACAAATGGCCTCTTTTCCAACTTGATGTTAACAATGCTTTTTTGTATGGAGACCTTGAAAAAAATGCATGCTTTTGCCCATTACAATTGCAAACTCATATCTAACCATTCAAGGGTTGCTTAGTGGCAAAAGGGCTTGTGACTATCATTTTAAAATGTGTGAGGTCTCAAGTTCAATTCCTGCTAGGTGCAAAAAATCTTGAAGCGGCCACGCCAACCTCCTAAAAAAGGGAGGGCTTTACGTAGTTTGAGTAAGTATGGCGGTGGGTTCAAACCCTGTAAATTAGTCGGTCAAAAGATCGAAAACCATGGTTAACAAAAAAAAAGTGCATAAACTTAGTTTGACCTTTATTATGTGGTTTTGTACTTGTATGTGTTATAATCATATCTAATTCATATTCAAATATATTTCACATATTACAAAATTCATACGGTTATGATTCACTTGTGACTAACTGTATCAAATAATTTGCTATTGGTTATTAAGAGGGGTAATTCACTTTTGATTTAGAGTAAAAAGAATTTTTTATCGGTTATTAAGAAGGGTAAAATAGTCTATAAATATCAAATTGATAATTATTAAGTTTTTCAAAAATTTTAAAATGAATAAATTTGTAAAATGGGTAGATTTGACAAACTTTGTGTTTAAACTTGGTATATATGATATTAGGCAAAAGTTCAATATAGATCTCAAATTTACCATAGATACAATAAACTAATAACAGTCGTTCATTTTTCTAATAAAAATAAAATAAAATAAACTTTCACCCATTTAAAAAAAAATATATCTTGCAAACCGTTAATCGTTACGCAAAAAAAATCATACTATTACGACGAGAATTAAATTATCTTTCTATAGATATGCACTTCTGTATATTTTTACGATTTTTTTTTTAAATTTCGGCCCAGAAAAATCATATATGTTTGATTTTTGTAAATCATATATGATTTTTGAAAATCATATGTGATTTGTAAAAATCATATATGATCTGTGAAAAATCATATGTGATTCGATTTTTACAAATCATATATGATTTTTCTAGGCAGAATTTTTGAAAAAAAAAAAATTGTCAAAAATATAGAGAAGTTTTACCATTTGCAAAATATGCACTTACCTCTCTTTGTATTATATATGCACTTACCTCTCTTTAATTCTCGTTGCGATTGTGTATTTTTTGTAGTTGGAAGATTTACCATTTGCAAAATATGCACTTACCTCTCTTTGTATTATATATGTTTTTGTTTTACACTCGTACTAGTTATGTTTAGCTTTTGCCATGGAATTTAGGGCCTAAAAAATGCACTTACCTCTCTTTGTATTATATATGTTTTTGTTTTACACTCGTACTAGTTATAACTTCCGTGCACACACAGAGAAATCATATTTATTTTAATATTTAAGTTTAAAAATGGATCGGTTTGTGTTTGTGTTGTGTTTTTTGAGAGTGTGTTTATGGGTTTTGTGTGTGTGATGAAGACGATGGGTGTGGTGTGTGTTTGTGTTGGTTAGCAATTTTTTTTTATTGGTTAGGGTAAATTGCTAATTTCATCCATAATGTTTGCCCAAATTTTAAATAACACACTGAGAGAAAACAAAATGTGCAAATTAGCCACCGAGAGCAAAGTTGCATTCAAATAACACGTCGAGAGAAAAAAAAATTTACAAATTAGCCACCAAGACAAAGTGGCGTGCAAAATTGCAAATAACGACCGATAGCACCCCCATTTGTCAATGTCAAAGCGTATGTGAAATGACTAATCTACCATCGTTTTTTTACTCCACTATCATTTTCTTTTGAAATTTAAAGCTTTATTGTTTTCCTACCACATTACAAGCACAACCACCACCACCACCACCACCTACCACCACACAACCAACACCACCACCCTCTACCACTACACAACCACAACAATCAAAACCATTTTATTTTTTATTTTTATTTTGTAAAACTCTTTGTTACACGATTACGAGATCCAAAATTTTAAGACAGTTCCAAAATTTGCAAATCCATAATTCATCAAGAATCATAACTAAATAGCATAGAACGGAAATTTTCAAAAGGTCAATAGCTTTAATTTAATCATCAATTGCAAATTCTCGTTCAAAAATAGATGCAAATCAATTCACGATATACATGGATAAAATGAGATCAGACCGTATTACTCTTTAGGTGTGCAAATCAACAAAAAAAAAAAAAAGTGTACAAACTCTTTTTATATCTCTCTTTATTTATATACTGTACTAGCCGCAGGCCCGCCCGCTGGGAGGCTAACTTCAATAATTATTTAAGATAAAATTAATAATATAGTTTTTAAAATATCGTTATGTGGAAAACTAGAAGGGGAGTTGAATAGTTTTGCCGATTTTAAGTTGATTTCAAAAACTTTAGATTCGATATTATGTGAAATCGTATGGATGTTGAGAACGTATAGATCTAATGATAATGCAAGCAAATAAATAAAGTTAAGGGATAGAAAAGACACAACCGATTTATAATGGTTCGGCTACAAGGTCACCTTCCTTGCCCTACTCCACTCCCCGAGTCACCTACTCGAGAGTTCAAGCACTATGTCAACAAACTCCTTCACTTGGCGGAGAAGCCTTCACAGCGTTGCTTACACTTTTTCCGGTACAAAGCTAGATACCGAGTCCGTAGCACGGTGGACCAAACCAACACAACTATTACACAACAAATATGTGAAATATCAAGTACAAGATCTTCGCTGAAATCTTGCGGAAGTGACAAATCAATCAAGAACCCCTTGCTTGGATGACTTGTAGAATGCTCGTGATCTCACCTTAGAGAAGGACCTATATGAGGATCACAAATAGAAAGAAAGAAGAACAACTCTCTAGATCAAGTGATCTATATGTTAGAAGAGAATGAGAGTGTATGAGAGATTTAGTAAGAAGAGGGGTGAGTTAGAATGAAGAAATAACTCTCTATTTATAGGCAAATTTCTTCTCTGTTCCACGGATCCCACGGATCCCTCCCACTTGGGATCCGGCTAGTGTAATCCTAGGGATCCATGGTCCGCTCCTCTTTGCCCATGGGTTTTTTGGTTATGGGTCATGGGTTATGGGTTGGTCCATGTGTTTTTCTTTAGATTCAATGTATCTAAGTATACATTATATCTAGCCAACTTGGGTATGGGTTATGATTCATGGGTTATGGTCCATGGGTTATGGTTTTTACCCATACTAATAAACTATTATAACAAATGCTTAATTATTACATTTTTGTATTTAAATGGCTATATGTAAATGCTTTACAAAAATAACATGTATCCTTATAATTATACTTAAGATAACATTACATTTGTTATCAACAAAACACAAAAAGATCGCAAAATATTAATAAGCGTTTTTACGGTTTATTTGTATTAACACGTTAAACTTAATATAATGTTCAAAATAAAAATAATTTCTGCCAATCATAATCGTAAAAGAAAAAAGATACATATCTATTATAGTAGGGCATAATTTAAATGAAGAAAGATACTCATAATCTGTGAAGAACATCTTTATACACGACGTAATGTTGGGCCTTAACATAAGAACTCGCCAATTATTTATATCCATTCATAGATTAGATAACATCTGTTCATTGAACACGTCTGATTTGGTCGACCTAATTTTAACGGTAGGGGCCTTTAAGAAGCTAGTTGAGTGTTTCAGTTGCACATGTTTCGACCTTATCCCTTTCGTATTGAAAAGTGCCTACAATGTATAGAAAAAAAATATCAAAGTTACCGCAGCTGGTAAACAAAAAAGTAATAAATTACACAAGAAATTTGATCATAATGATAACACCATTTAACTACATGTTGGAAAGATTGTTTTGTTTACAACACATAGATGACTGACAAGTAAATAAGTTTCTTATTGAGAAGCTTAAAAAAGAATTGAGACATAAGGAGTAAAATTAATCAAAAAGTCGACCACCAAAGTTTTTCAAACATTTTTGTGGGTCAATTATCTGAATATCCTATAGTTACAACTTTAAACACAAATGCACATCCAAACACCCCCTTATACACCCCCTTATACATGAAAACCAATAACCATGATAGATGCTAAAACACTTAGCGTGAGAGTTTCTAACATACCTAATCAATTCCACGTATCTTCATTCTTTAGAACAACATGCCTATGTACACTCAGTTGTAGCATGGATCAGCCACATAACTAATAACATTCTTTGAGAAGGGAAATAAGGAAAAAAATAATAATCATACCTTTTTAAACGTCCCTTGCTAATCTGACTCAAATACTACCGTATTAAGCATCCTCTGTCGTGACTCTGCATCTTGTTGCAAGTATGCTTTTCAATTAATCTTCTCATGCTAAAAGCTACAAATAAAGGACAAGTAATGTGTTATGTGCAACTTAAAGAGTATGCATATGCACACTTATTATAGGTAACCAAAATGACAAGTCTCAAAAATTGCTATTATTATGTCACTTTGAATCATATTGTAAGTGTATTTCCTAAGCATTAATTAATATAAAAATTATATACTGGCCTACTGTGTTAGCTTGCAAGTAAGGCTAATTGAAGGGTTAATGCTTTTTCTTCCTCTATCCAGAATGTAGCGTGACTAAACTATATTGATGAAAAATTTTCATTGAATCCTTATCAATACATGTTTAAAAAAGAAAGATGGTCTCAATTTATGGAGTTTTAAGCTGAAACAGGCACCTTGGGCATTGATGATCCGCATAGTGTCTCTTCCAACCTGATGATTTCATTTTTGAATCCATAGGCTACTTGAGTCCGGTTATTAAGAATAAGGATTGACGTCTACTCACCATTTAACCAACTTTATGAATAGTGCCCAGGATTGAAGAGAAGTCACCAGTCAACCATGCCTAATCAAAGGGTAAAAAGTGTGAGCAAAAAACCAGTAAGTTGATATCTCATATAGCTCATTCAAGTTTTGATTTTTTTAGAGAACTTAAGCGAAAAATAGCTACCTAATCTGTTATGAAGCAAGGATCAGTTAAAATAATCATAAACCACTAACAAAAAAATGTAATACCAGTGTACCCACCCTGAGGCTCAACACCACCACTCTGTGCAGAGACAACAACCTTACACCCCTCGAAGGTAAAACCCATCATTCCTATACTCATTAATCTCAGCAACCATGGTGATCACGTAATAAACTCCCTTAAAGACCTTGCCTACAATTTCAACCCAAATTATAAGTTTTATATTTCAATA
The DNA here is from genome assembly GCA_910596185.1 of Chrysanthemum makinoi. NCBI lineage: Eukaryota > Viridiplantae > Streptophyta > Magnoliopsida > Asterales > Asteraceae > Chrysanthemum > Chrysanthemum makinoi. The sequence continues at coordinate 37,546,666 of OU343225.1, read as the reverse complement.
TTGACGTTTGAATTCAAACCCATATATTTTGGAATTAAAAATAAATATCAGTTCAAACCGTCGAGACTCTAGTATCAAAGAATGAACTTCGAATAAACCTTAAATTGCTTACCATATTAAAGTAGGAAAATAAGAGGAAAAATGGTATTGAATAACTTACATCTCCAATAGTAGCACCATCGGCATTATTGAATATACCAGCCACATAACCACCAGCAAAGCTCACCCCAATTGGAAACATTCCGCTACATGACTCTCTTGCTGTTGAGATGACATGCTTGTACATAATCTCCACAATAGTCTCAAAAGATGTAAACTTTATCAATGTATCTGAAAATAAGGTATTCCTTTATAACTAACGTATGTTTGGCATTATATCTTCAATACAGTAATAGTTAATACACCATAAAGTATAAAGGTAAATAAAAAGTCATTGAAATAATCAATTATTTTAAAGGTAATATACAAATACATACCTCGAAAGGATTTTCTTAACACTGAGGCTCTACTGCACCAAGAAGGGCAGGCTTGACATCTGAAAAGAATGCTTAGATATCATGTAAGGCACAGAATCTGCAGCCAATTTTTTTGACTTCTAAAATGGCATACCGATGGCATTACCAAATCCACATGGAACTGTTGTAGTCAAAAATTCCAAATAAATCGATAAGTACATACACTAAGCTTTTCTAGTATACATTGCACTAAATCTAAGTGCATATAAGTTCTTATTGATGTGGAGTCGCAAGAAATTTGCTTTTCATCATGAGAGCTTACCTCTTAAGATTTTCAAGCTCCATTTGTTCTATCTGTGCAGCAATAGTTTCCTGCGCAAGAAATTTATAGAGATAAAGTTTTACAAAAAGAAAAAGAATCAACATTTCATATTCGTCATGCCATAGTTTCCTGGACGTTAAAACATAAATTAAAAGGGTGTTTGGATGTTAGTTTTAATAGTTTCAAAAATGCAAAATACTTCTTATCATGCCAGTGACACGTCAGTTTTACATCTTGAATGCTAATGTGAACCATGTACAGTTGTACACAATCCAATTACAAACTATAAATTATACCAAAAAGAATATGCAAAACATAAACTTTTGTTAATATTTTAAGATTTGTGAATATATAGTAAAGTAGCTAAGATTTAATGGTACAAACAATTGGTTGCCTTGTCTAAGCAAAATTCTTCACATACAAATTGTGGTACCAACAGAATTACTGTAAATGGAGTTAAGGAAAAGTATCACACAGTTAAACAACTCAATGAGTTTTATCATAAAGTATTCGTTGTATAAGTTGATATTCATTTCTAATTACAACCAACTCAACTTTATGGCATCTAATACACTTATTCAACTTACAATTAAACAAAGTTTGAAAAATGCAATAAATTTTTTAAAATGGAATAGTCAGTAAGTATGACAAACACATTGGTTTTAATATGAATTTTTTTTAATGATGGGAGTTTTTCTTTTGCGGTTTTTTTTCGAGAAAAAAAGAGAACCTTTTCGTGTCTCCAATTATCGTCCTATTAAAATTCTTATTGCTAAACCATTCTACAGCGTCTTGTATTTCTAAAAACATTATAAACACGTAATATTGTCAATTTCCTAAAGCTTAAGTACCTGTCAAGAAAACATATGCCCAAAGAGGGTTCAATCACCCATTTAAGGCCCAAATACACCCACTTCAGCCGCCATTTCAGCACTAAACGCACTCATTTTTGCCCTCAATCCCACACCCATTTCAGCCCCCAAATTGACCCATTTCAGCCAGCATTTCACCACCCAAAGCCAGCCATTTCAAAAGGTTGCATCGGCCTCGCAATAGCTTGCGTTTCCTGTTACATCAATCGTGTAAATTCAATATGTGCATCGTATTCTATAAATAGTTATTAACTAATTACAAAGAAGAATTTGTAGTTTGCGCAAAAGTATACTTGATACAGTAAAAAAAGAAAAAAAATGGAGGTTATGTATGTGAAAAATCAAAGATCCTTGTGTTACGGGACGTGGGGAGGGCAATACGGATACATAATTATTTCCAAGTTTTGCCTCGACCATACATTCACAGGCTCACAAAATTGCAGAAAAGCATAATGCACATATAATTATAAACATGATTGAATTATACCTGATGACAAAAAAAATGTGGTTTATTAGCCCAAAAATTATGATAATGGCGAGTAAATGACCGCTTCAACATCTGGAAGTGGAGGCTCATTTTGTATCAATAATAGAGGATTGCACTGTTCATCTTAAACTTCATGCCTTGGAGATTCTGGAACATGTTCCATCTGTGCTTGATGCTGGTTTGAAAGCCTGTGCCCATGGAAGATTATCACCGCCTAATTTCAAAACAGGTTAGCAATCCAAATCGGGTCAAAATGGTCATGGTTTAAAATAAAACAAAAAATTGATACACCAAAATCAAAGTAGAAAATACTCATTATTACTAAAATTGATAACTTTACGTATAAACATAAAACAATAGTGTTTGGATTATCTGAAAATAATGCAATAATAGTATGGATACCTTAATTGAGTTATTACTATAACCTGTTTGAGGAAAACACATTTACTAATAGAGTCACGAATTGGAAAAGAAGATAAGACGTCAATATTGTTAGTAACCATTGTCCACCAGCTCATCCATCCGCCTATTTGCAACCATCCTTTCAACCAATCAACCATATTTACCTGTAATCTCGCCAGAAACTTGTTTTAGAATCTAAAAATAGTACGTTTGTTGTTACAGACCTTATACTAATGAGACAATAGTTATGCACCTCTTCTGTTGAACGTCCATAAGCTACATGGTTTCGTCCTATGATTGCTTCCAAAAGCATAGCTCCAAAACTATAAACATCGCTCTTGGTTCACCACTTTGGTTTGTGATATGACTCTTCCCAGCACCTAATAATTAAGCCATTCCAAAATCAGACAGTTTATCATTAAATTCAGCATCTATTAGTATATTACTGGATTTGAAATCTCGATGCACCACTTTTGGTTCAATAGCTTCGTGCAAATATGTAAGCCTGCAAATTGCAAATAATTCTTTTCATGAGATTGTTGATGAAAAATCCACGTAAGAACAAATGAATAGCACCCAAAGAATATAGACTACTTACGCTTTAACGGTACCAGCTATAACTTTCATTCAAGCTCCCCTGTGAAATATCCATGCTCATGCATTGCTCCATGAGACATAGGGTCTGGCATGGGATTTTGTGATCTAGTCCCCATGGTCAGCATCTTCAAGGATATCTTACGAAGAGAATCAGACTGCAAGTCGAATGAATCAAAGTATTTAGGTTCCAAAGTGTGTTATCAAAAGACTATGCTCATTTTGACATATCGACTTCTTCTAAATCTTTGTTCCACAAATGCAAACGGCAAAAACTACAAAAAGAAAAAGATAATGATAAATACAGCACACACGCATAACGAACTTGGCTTGTCGCAACATCATACATCAGTTGTTCAAACCGCACAGCTATTTTGATAAATTCCTGTAGCCCCTCACGTCCAGAAAAAGGAAGGTGACTCATGATAGTTTCCAATCTATGCAAGATCAGCATGACTCAGTCAAATTAAACTCAGAACACAACAATAAGTTGTGTGCATAGTAAGCAAAGAAGTCCAAATCGGCCATAGATTAGAGTTGAATTTTCCTCTTCAACAGAGTCATAAATGTGCAGGTTCAATTATATATCATTCTGGCCACATTTTCATCAGGCCTTATTATATTATGCATCAAATCAAGAGCCTTACGGTCAAATCGAAAGAAACCATTATACATCAAAGTAGTATCTATCAGTGCAAGTTAGTAAATCCATGACAGCACATGTATGTACCATCCACCGCTATCCATCTTTAAGATCGTTAAACTATACAGTTTACTATTCTGACACATTATCAGGAAAATGTTGGAATATAGTAACAACTAACAATCATATGCATTAAATTTCCTTTCATCATAATAGTTAAAGATCCGGTATACATAATAAATCGACATAAGCGAGGATACTATCAGACCTACAAAGGGCACTGAGCGTGGTGGCGGAGGAAGAGAATCATCCTAATACAATAATTGCAACACGATTAGTTCCAAAGCTTAAAAAACTTATATATCTTGAGCAGTGGTGTATATATTTCATTTTTCAATCGCTTTTGAGTATCGAAATAGTAGGCCAAACAGTAATGAACTTCATCCCCATTGATCCTTTGGGAAATATTTCATAATAACCTGCCAAAAGAGCATATTTCCCCATCAAAATCCTCCTTTTTACTTGTAAAATATAGGAATGTTAGTTTTCTTCTGTTAAATAAGACAACTGTGTCTGTGTCATGACCAAGCTTATTAGACTCGGCTAAAAACTGAAGCATTTCAGTAGAATTTCACTTAGACATTTCATCAAACATTTGGTGTACAACCAGTTTCTTTTACAAAAACAACATCAAATTACATAAACCTTAAAACTTTTCAATACCTTCTACAAAAAATGGACGAAACATATGCATATATCATAACAAAAACAATACAAAAATCGAAATCTAAAAATAAAATGAGTAAACTAACCTGTAACAACCAAAAATTCAGTGAATGACCGATTGATGTATAATAAACAAACAGATTGTAAATATTATGACGATGAAGAATCATAAAACCAATAACCCCAAACAAAAAAACGATCCGCACATCCATAAGAGTTATTGAAAACCGGCAAGATTAATGAAATTATAAACAAAAAAAAACTGAAAGAAAAAAAATAAATAAATAAACCTTACAATAATCAAGTATCCAATTTCATGCACTTGGTTAATTTGGTTTTTATAGCACATCCAACATCCTTGAACGTTTAGGTTTTTGATTGCTTATCAGCATGCTTGATTTGGTTAATGATTGATTTCTCCACCCGGTTATTTTTATTGGATCATGATAACTGGTC